>JANBXA010000031.1:40725000-41330000 GCA_030556225.1 Cricetiscus sungorus
TCCTTTCTTGACTAAGTAAACAGCAGTTCTCAAATATTATGGATTGATATAATGATAAAAATTTAAAGTTATATTTGCTACAATATAATATATATACATATATATATGACTCAATTCTGGTTTAAAATATATATGCTGAAAACATTATACATATATATATACATATGTGTATGTATATATATTTGTTCTTTAGTTACAGTTATAAAAATAAAAGCTGGAGAAGAGGGGAGGTGGGTGATTCCGAGTGAGGGTCCCAAGGAAGTGGGGTCCCAAGGTAAGGGATTACATGGGAAAGCATAGCAGGTGAGGGTGACAGAGGTGGCGAGGTGGAGGTAATAACACACAGGCAGATAGAGCTTGAATAAGGAGTTTATTTAGAAAGGGAGTAAGGGGGAAGGGAATATATATGTGTATGTATGGGTGTGTGTGTGTGTGTGTGTGTGTGTGTGTGTGTGTATGACAATGAGATTCCACCTGGATTGTGGAAATGCCAGCAAAAAAAAAAAAAAAAAAAAAAAAATCCTTCAGAGAATTGACTGGGATCTTCCAGAAAAATGCTCCTGCCAAGCAACAGACCAAGTTTTCCTGTCTAGAGCCTATTTCTGAGAGTGGGCTCCTCCTTCCCCCTCTGTTTTTCTCTCTCTTCCCCCCCCTCCCTTTTCCCTCTCTCCCGGTCTTGGGATGCCCCTCTTCCATTAACGCATACTGTTACTGTACTTCAAGTTAAAGCAAACAGTATATCAACACAGTGTACAATAGCAAATATCTCAACTCAGGCTTTTCATTCTTTTGATACCGTATTTCTCAGCTTGTCTGAAATAAGTCGTATCAAAACAAGACAAAACAAAACTAAAAGAAAGTATAGAGTAAAATAAGAGAAATAAGTCCAAATACAGGAATAACAAGTACAAATGCAAATGAACTAATGTGATATTGGAGATATTTCTATAAAAATGTAAAGCTTACCAAAGAATTTCTGCTTTATCTAAAATAAAATACTTTGTATTTTGGGGTGTTATTTCTTAGGTTTTTCTGGGAGGAGAGAGGAGATTGTGGGTTTTGTTATTGATAGCTTTGCTTATTTGTTGGTGGCTTTTTTTTGTTTGTTTGGTTGGTTGGTTTTGGTTTTTTGTTTGTTTGCTTGTTTGTTTTGTTTTATTGAGACAGGTCTTGCTATGTAGCTGTAGCCTGCCTGAACTCTGATATATGGCCCAGGCTGGCCTCAAATTTCTAGTCATCCTTTGCACATGAGAGAATAATGAACATAGGCTGGGTTTGTCTATTTTATATTATGTAAAATGGCATGGGGAACTTTAACTAGTAAACTATTTTAGTGGAAATCTAATAAAAAGTTGTCAATATGAAAATGAAAATAGAGCCATTAGAATTAAAATGCAATGCAGTAAGGTAGACTTTACCTAGCATAATATTAAAAAGAGGCAAACTTCCTATAAAACATTCTGTACATAAAAACTTGTGCCAAGTTATGTATTCAACAAAGGTAGATCATAGCAGTACAAAGAAATTAGCACTTTTCTGGAAGGCATCACCCTCCCTGTAGAGCTGTGGGGAAATGGGAGGGGAGGCTCATTGGGGGGCATGGGAAGGAAACTGGGATCTATATGTAAAATAAGAAAAAATAAAATAAAATAAAGATTACTTGAAAAAAAAAAGAAATTAGCACTTTTCCATGGACAAGATGTTAGACAAGACCATTAAAAGCAAGTCTTTATGGGTAGGAAAAACAACACAAAACAGGCAAAGTCATGAGAAGCTTTACAGCTAGAAAATTATTGTTGCTGTTGTGTGGCATTCTCTTTAGAACATTCCTCAGTCACACCCATCCCATGCCCTTTCAGTATCAAGATACAAAACAAAACCTTGGCAGAAGAGGCTACAATGATGGATTCAGATAACCAGAGAAGCTGGAAAATTATCAGGGATGCTTTGGAAATGAGACTGCAGAATCAAACTCCATTCCTATCCAGATCTATCCAGCCACTGAACTTTGTGTGCAGAAAAGCTCTATGGAACCAGGAAAGATAGCAGGAACAGCCTGGAAATGTGTACTATTTTTGATAGAACTGCTTCTAGTATCCAAGTATCTGCTGTACCCCTGACCAGAGAGACCCCAATTTTAACACAGCTTAGGAGGCAAAAAGCAGAAATTTCTCAAGCTTTATATGTTAGAAAAGAAGATGTTGGAACTGGTCAACGGACTAGTCCCCAGGAAGGAGTCCCCCAGGGGCAATGAGATCAGATGAAGGATGAGCCTCAATTTGGAATATAAATGACCTGCATCAGGTTCATCAAAAAGCTGCACATGGTCAGAGTACCTCTAGAGAGTTGACTGAAGGACAAAACCTGAAAGGTGCAACGCTAAATTAGGCAGTATCTGTTAGTACCCTATGCAGAGATAGATGTTGTTCTCTCTATGAGTGGGATAACTAGGTCATGGCATGGAGTAGGGGTGGGGGTATCATCACAACCAGCAAAGAAATTCCAGGAATTTAGAAGTATTACCTAGCGTCAGAAGTATTACCTAGCGTCAGAACATGAATGAAGCTATATAAGAATTGTGAGAGCCTGGGAGATAATGCCAAAAAAACAACCCAAAGTCTTATACTGTCTGTTCCTCCATCACTTGGATAGTTCTTGGAATGTGCTTTCATTCCTCTCTTGGGTGTCCTAAATAGGAGTTGGTTTGCTTCAGATTACCCATTGTTCTACTTTTGTTACTCAAAACTGTCCCAAGTATGGGTTGTCCTGTGACTATATATAGCCTAAACTCATATGACCTTGCTTAACTATCAGAATATAAATTGTCTGATGTTTTAAATAAAGTTAGCTGTTGCAAGAGACTTTAGTCCACCTCATTTTTATGTTCCACCCTCACACATTCATGATGCCAAATAGAGTGGTAACAATTTACAAATCTATTGGTCAGGGCTAGAGAGGTAGCTCAGTAGATAAAGAATTTGCCTACAAACATGAATACCTGAGTTTGATTGCCAGTACCATGTATGAAGCCATTCATTTATAATTTCAGTGCTGGGGAGCCATGACTCAGTGATCCCAAGGGCACAACTGCTAGCTAGCTCAACTTAATCAGTGCCCAATGGGAAATTCTAGCCCCTAAAACATGATGATATCTCCTGAGGACTTACATTTGAGGTTGACCTCTGACACCCAAAAATGCATGTGTACAGATATATGTATTTACCCACATCACAAAATAAAGTCCATTTTCCTAACCAAAAATTACTAGGTATATTAAAAAAAAAGGAGGGGGAGATAATAATTTCTAGAAAGTTCCAGTTTTTAGAAACCAAGACTTCACTTCAAAGTAGATGATGTTAATATATCAAATAATTAAATCATTACTTAAATGAGTGAACTGTTAAGGAATTTTTACAGAGAAAACAAAACTATAAATGAGAACCTAAAAATCTCAATGAAAATAAGAGTTAACTTTATGCCCAAAGCAGCAGATTAGAGAATGAAGAGGAACCTGTACAAATGAAGGTGAGTCATAAAATTATTTGCTTGATGAATTGAGAGAGCTGAAGGCAAGACGGCAAAGTACTAAGCATGTACAGTACAATATAAAGCACTGCATTGTGGAATTTGGATTCTAAAAAGGGAAAAAGAATTTGAATTCTAAAAAGAAAATCAGAAAAGGGAAAATATGTAAATATGTGAAGGCTCAAAATTCCCCTGATTTCATGAAAGACATGAAGTTTGGGGAAACCTCAATAAATCTTTAATAATGTAACCACTAAGCCATACCTAGACAAAAGCCAGAAATAAAGAGAACATTTATAGAAGCCTAATTCCTAGAAGCTAAGAACCAGAAGTTATCTAAATTTCCACTATCTGTAAACCAGATAAATAAACTACAGCATCTTAATTATATAAGTTAAACTACAAAAACAGATAAAAAGCATTCACTTGAGCATATCTCATGGATATATTACCAAAATGCCAACTGGAAGAAAGCACACATGAAGATGTATGTGACAGAGGGGTAGTCACACAGATACCAAAAGAGCAACAAATGCTTGGAAACATTAAAAAATAAAAGACCCTTCATGTATTATTGATATGGATGTAAAATAATCTAGCCACTATGAAATCATAGGGTTTTTGTTACACCAAAGCTAGAAGTATCATGTGGTCCAGCTATATTTCCTAAGTACATATTCATTTAGCACTACATTAACCACAAGTTAAGTTATGGAATCATCACAGATGACCATGAGTGGATAAAAAGATACAGTCAATGTTGTATACATTGGAATCTTATATAATTATAAAGGATGAAATCAACTTATCTGTAGGAAAATGGAGAGAGTCTCACACTTGGAATGAATAGTCTGTGCAGATTCTAACACCTGTTTAGACTTAAGAGCATCTAAATAAATGTTAAGTCTTCCAGCAGTGATAATGAAAGCAATCATGACACTGGAAATTAATAGAAGTGATGATCTACTTCAGATGTCATGTCCCTGTGTTACCAATAAGCTTTTTATCACTCATGAGTGGTTTTGTTGTTGTTTTGAAACTAGACATGCTGATTTTCATGACTCTTGACTCTTGCTCTTTCCAAACAGAACTGCCACCTACAGCCCCACAGTAGTGAGCTGGTGACACTACCTCAGGCAGGAATGAGTGTGGCAAAGTCCTATGACTTTTTCTCAAGTAAATAGGCACTCAAGATTCACTTCAATTGCTGTGATAAAGTATCTTTACAAGAGCATCTTAGGAGAGAAAGAGTTTACAAAACCCCAGTCAAGAGAAGGAAGAAATGAATGCATGCACAATTTTTGTTTTGCTGACCTTCTCTAACTCATACAGTCCAGAGTCTGAGACCCAGGAATGGCATTGCCCACTTTCAATTTGGGTCTCCTCACATCAGTTAAGGGAATCCGGACATGCCCCCACAGACCTGCCCACAGGTTGTTGTTATTTAGAACATACCTCTTGAGACTCGTTACAGGTGACTGTAAGTTGTGTTAAGTTGAAAACGAAAGTTCATCATTAGAATGGCTAGCCTTAACCTTTCACAGAAATGCACTGGGAACGTGCCAGGAATAAAGTAAGAATGAAACACTAATGGTTCATTGTGTAGAAAGCGAACTGAGATTATGATTAGAAACATACAACTCTTAAATAGAAAAGACATCTGAGACTTCAGTTGGATAAATAAGAGCTACAAGGTAGAGAAATGCAGACTGACTTCTCTTACATTTCTCTAATAAAGGCTTACAGGAAAATGTCAATATTTAGCCCAAAATACATTTGGGAAGGGATCATAAAGTGAGCTATAGTTCGTGTGTTTCTTGACAACTTCTGTACTATAACATTTTTCTCAGCCAGGTGAAGTGCCTTGGGCCTTTCTTCTCAACAATTGGGAGGCAGAGGCTGGTGGATCTGAGTTCACAGGCAGACTAGTCTGTAGCGTGTATGTTTTCCGCCAGCCCACCTGGTCCCATCTGCCCCAAATAATATGCAGAGACTCTGTATTTGATACAATGCTGTTGGCCAGTTACCATTATTGTTTATTGGCTAGCTCTATCTTAATGATTAACCCATTTCTACTTATCTAAGTATTCCCACGTGCTCATCTTATCAGAGAGCGGTGGGCCGGCATCTTGCTTTCTCCAAGCTCTACATGATGACCCCTCCTTCCTACTTCCTCTTTCCTCCATGTCTTCTAGCCCCACCTATCTTGCTTTCCCATTGGCCCAACAGTGCTTTATTCATTAAACAATATGAGAAACATATTTACAGAATAACATCTCCCATCACTAGTATACATAGAGAGTTCCAAGACAGCCAGAGCTACATAGTGAGACCCTGTCCCAAATATTTTTTATGAAGTTTATTTTTGATATTTAGTTTCACTTTAAGAAAAATTAACATTTTTTCTTTATTTCTACAAATATGATAGCATTTTCTAGATATTATGTTCTGTGTTTCTAAGCTAAAAGAGCCTTTTCCTTGTATGGCTGCTATTTTTAAATGTCATTTGCACCCTCTGTTGCTGCCAACTCACTAGATAGTACTTATAAAGATCTTAATGTATGCCAGGCACATTATGCCCTGTAGCTATATGAGGTAAAACTGGGAAGCACCCACAGAAATACACAAAATGAAGGAAAGATTATCAAAGAATCAAGTTATTTACAATTAATTTAAAGCTTTCACACACCAAAAGCAGAAAGTAAATAAAGTTCCTATTTAAATGGCAATTCTTCAGAAAATTAAGGAAAACCAGAAAAACATCTGACCCAGTGAGAAAAAATCTACAAGCACCGAATCTTGGATAAGAAAAGTGTGAGTAGAACTTGAGGCCCTGGGGGGTGGCAGACCATCACGTGGTACAGCTTCAACTCACAGCCCAGCATCTGCCCTTTGTGCTAACCTCCTCTTCAAGGGGTGAAGTGAGCAATGTAGTATGCACGACCGCATAGCCAACATAAACTCAAGTCAACCTAGTTTAATGTCCCCAATTATTCCCATTATAGAACAATATTTTAAAATATCCATTAAGAAAAGAGGTAACAAAATGGACATCGTAAGTCATGAGGTAGAAGGCCAAGTAATGACATGTGAAATGTTAATGGTACATTATAATGGTACAAATGATGAGATTCCACAGAATAAAAATATGTCTTAGATTCTACAGTTCTGTCTAAAAGCTGTGAGGTGAGTCTCGGTACTACTACTACTTTATTAGTAGAAAGAAATGCAAAAATAACAGGGGGTGGTGGTCTGCTATGACAAATTAAAAAAAAAAAAAAAAAACTAGAACCTGAGGATCTTACATTGGAAAGCATGTGATTCAGGGTAGGAGAGCTGAGAAGTCAAAAGAATTCCATGTGGGAGTCAACCTAGTAAGCACGGTGAGAGTAGGGTAATGCCAACTATTCAAGGAACAATGACAAGAGAATTGATAAAGTTAGTGAATATATATGCATTATCTACAATGAAGGTTCTCATTGTCAAAGAGTGATCAATGTGAAAGGGAAGACAATGAAAATAAAACCTTTTGTGTTAAACTGAAATTTGGAAGCCTTTGGAATGGCTCGGTCACTAAAAGCATTTGCTATACAATACAGATGACCTGGGACTCCTATGAAAGGAGAAAACAGACTCTCAAAAGCTGTCCTCTGACAACTGTGCAGGTGCTCTGCTTGCATTTTCTCTCACAGACAACATACAGACACACAATAATAGATGATAGACAATCAGATGATACATACATACATACATATATACCTACATACATATACACACATACACACATGATGGATGAATAGATGATAAAAAATAGTTTGAAATTAATTTTAACTCATGGCTGAGATTTCATGTAGTCACTGTGTATCCTGTAAGGTTTTGTTCTCTCTCTTTCACCCCCAAAACGTGTGTGTGCTTGTGTGTGTGTGCATGAATCCTGAGGATATACATTGTATGAAAGGATTAAATACACCATCCCTCTGTTTTCCTAGGGCCTCTGGAGGCTCCTCTCCATTCTCAACTCCAGCACTTTCTGTAGACCAGCTGTTCAGAGCACAGTTAGAAGGCACATACATACTTACACACGCACAAGCACATAGCTTAATCAGTTTGGCATGCTGTAACAAAACTGTTTAAAGGCAGGCATAAACAACAGAGATCAATTTCACACAGTTCAGGAGACTGAATGAGACTGAACTCAGCCCTGACACAGTTGCTTCCTTGCTGTCTCATAACATAGCATGTTCTCTTTCCTTGTCCATCAAGAGAAAGACTCATGGAGTTACCAATTTGACCAGATAGGGATTCCATACTCACAATCTCAGATAACTTTAATTACTTCTCTAAATAGTTACATGAACTTTTTCTTTAAGTCCTAGCTAGATTCAAGATTGTAGGACACAATGCAAAATGAACCTAAATTGTTCTTGTACTAGAAAGGAAAAGAACACAGGCAAGGAATGTTAAAAATCCTATCAAACACAGAGACACAGACAGATAGAAAGGTCTCGTCTGGGTATAACTGTATGCTCTGTATCCCAAGCACTGATGCCAGTGGAACAAGATCTGTTGAATAAAATGGAGAAACAGGAACCAACCACTATAGCAAATCCTCATAGACTAGATATTTTATGACAAACATCTCCACTTTTCACCATTGAAATTTCTGCCCCCAGGCTTTGCTTCCCTCTTGGATCTCTCTTCCTGCTGCTCCCAGCAAATTCCCGTTCGTGTTACAGGCTGTGTCCTCAACTCTGAGCAATTCTCATGGTGGCTTTAAGTGAGAAACTGCAACTAATCCACCAATGTGAGTCTTCCTTGATTCTTCTTCTCCTAATCCACTTGGATCCAAAGAGCAATCATGTTTAATTCAATTGTTCTTGCAATTTCTCAAAAATTTTATACCCATATCAGCCTACTTATCTCTGAATTCACAAGCCTGAATTATTGCCTCCTTTCTACTCTCACTAGGATACATCTTTAAATATTTAACTTCTATTATATCTTATCGTAAGAAAGTTCCTTCTCTTCCTATATGTAAGGTTTACTGGAGATTAATTACCTAATTAAGTAAACAATTCACTGCACATGATGTACATACCTGTAATTCTATCTATTTTGGTCCTCATAATGACCACACACTAAAAGTCTACCTAGGCTACATAGGGAGTTAAGGACCAGCCTAAAAAACTTACCAAGAACCTTTCTCAGTATAAAATTTAACTTTATGTGATTAGAGAAACAGTTCAGTGGTAAGATGTTTGCTTAGTACCACAGAAATATTTCAGTTGACTTTTAAATTCAGTGTGATGTGAACACAAAAGAAAAATATAGAAGTTAAGAGACAACCAAACTATAACATCTAATTTGGGCTGAGGACAATGATCAGTTAGTCAACCCATTCAAGATCAGGCTACAGAAACACATAGAGACAGCTTACCTGGACAAGGAGGAGCTAATGGGCCCTCAGACTGATAGCTAGGAATTCAGCATTGGATTGACACAGACCCCCTGAACATGGGTCTCAGTTAGAAGGCCTGGGCAGTCTAAGGGACCTCAGACAGTGGAACCAAGATGTATCCCTGGTGCACACAAGGACTTTGGGTGCACATTCTCCATGGAGGGATACTCCCTTAACCTAGAGGCAGGAGAGAGGGCATAGTCCCTACTCTAAATGACTTGACAGATTTAGATGACCCCTCCTGGAAGGCATCACCCTACAGGTAGAGTGTGGAGGGGTGGGAGAAGAGGGTGGTCAGGGGGCATGGGAGGGTGAGAGAGAGGGAAAGAGGGAGGGAGGGAGAAGGAAAGGGGTGGATATGTAAACTAAAAATAAAAAAACAAAAACAAACTAAACAACAACAAAGAACAAAGCACAAATCACCAGAACCTGTATAAATGGCATTCCATGTCAGTGTATGTCTGTAATCACAGAGAGAATGCAAGAATGCAAGAATGCAAGATAGGAGCCAGAGCCCTGGAAGCAAAAATGCCAGTTAACCTTTCTATCTGGCTAAGTTCAAGGCCAATGAGACAATCTGTCTCTAACACACAGGGGACTGTGGCTAAAGTTGGACAACAGTGGTTATTCTCTGAGCTCTATAAGCTTATAGTGCCTGTGAAAATGACACCACACACAGGAGTTCATCACAGCCCCTCCACACACACACACCTACACATGCATACACACACATACAACTGAAAGGGTCCTCAAATAATCTATATACAAGTTCTTAATATATCATGTCCATATGTATTTCCTCCTGTCAAAGAACCCTAACCCTGAGAAGGCAAGCATTGTATTTTCTTCATCTTTGCTTCTGCAATAATTTTGGTCCAGGAAATAAATATGTATTTGGGTTGTTTTCTGTTATGTGTGAGTTACTGTTCAATGGATTTTTCATTATTCTGTTTTTCTTTCATGTGCTTTTCTTAAAGAGGCTGACAAGATGTTTCCGAGTGAGCTTTGCCAGGTGTTGGCTCATTCGTGGAGTCACCATGGATACAAGTCTGTTCTTTAATTTTGTGAGTCAAGAATCTTAATCATAGCAGTTAATCTAGTGGAGGCCAGATTTGAGACTTTATTTGCAATGACCAGATTCACCAAAAAGATATATGCACATACATGCATATGAACTTTGACGATAACGTTTGCTAAGAAGTCTAAAGAGTGGTCTAAGCTAATATGAAATAGAATAAGTAGTACATGTAACAAAATATTCAGCATTCTGTATGTTTAATATTTTGGGGAAAAGGGCAAAAGTAGAAAAGATGATAAAATGTATAGATATAGTGTGTTTGAAATCAAACAGACCACAGTTTAATTTCCAACTATAATTCTTAAGAGCTTCTTTACTATCGGGACTCACTAAGCCTACAAATTTGGTTATTGCAAAAATTTAGTGATTCAACTCATGAATCACCCTTGCGATGCTGTTAGTAATATCACATGAAATACAATGTAAATACTGATTCTCATTATTTTATTTTGGTTACATATTATACGTTCTTTTGTCCTAATTCTTCTTGAGCCACATTACTTTCCAGAAGAAATAGGATTTTACTCCTCCTTTCCTAGAATCTCTGAAGTAACAGATACCAAGGGCTCTAGGTTCAAAGTAAGCATTTTCTTCTTCATTCAGAATCAAATGTAAATATATAGTCAACAGACTACCCACTCTCTACTTAAGCTATTAAAACATATAAATGCTAACTTTGACTGGTAACAATAGGAACAAGTGAATATTTTTAAACTCATCTGGAGAAGCAGAATTTAGAGTATGTTGTTACAGATGTGTTAACACAAAAACCAGGCTCCCTGTGAATCTCCTGTGATAGAGAGACTTCTGGTCAAGTTTTATTACCATGTCTTTGTGTGAAGTGCTTCTAGTTGTGATGGACCAAGCAGACTGAGTGAAGGTGGCTCTCCTTGATAGGCTGTTTCCCATCTGCCAAGGTCCTGAGTGGAATAAATGAACTGACTATTCTCTGAATAAGAAGGAAATCCTCTTGTGTGTCTGTGTTGATCCTGAACCCATGGTCTTTTCTGTCTTTGAAATCAAACAGAAATATCAGTTCTCTCTGGGTACTTACTAGCCTTCAGATGGAACTGCTCATCGGCATTGTCACTTTGCCAACTGCAGATCACATGGAACTTCTTAGCTTTTATGAAATGATGAGCCAATTCCACCCATATTGATTTCTCTATGTACAGATATGGTTTGTGTAGAGATGAAGAGATGAGAGCTAGATAGACAGCTAGGTAGATAGATGGATGAATCATAAATAGGTATATATTTGCTATTGAACTGATTCAGTTTCTCTGAAGAACTCTGAATAATACAACCACCTGACTTGGAGAAAACAGAGAGAATAAAAGATCTTGATAAGGGCTCCCCAAAAGGCACAGCTACTGAGCAGACTTGTAAATTACATATTTACATATTTACCATCTCAGCCAATGCCACTGGGTGTCTGGATGAATATATGACAAAAGTATGCGTGTAGAGGCTTTGATTGGCCTTTGAATAAGTTGCAGGGTACCTGGATAATCATATTTTAGAGTTGTTTGTTGCAAGAACATCTAATGTAGACTGTACTTCTCCCTGACAACCTAGTAGTTGCATTACTTTTTTATATTTGCAAAATTACACTTTTAAGGAAATGTTCAATCCACTTCAAAAGTGCTTATTAAAGACACTGTAGAAGCTAAAGCATGCATTTTGAAATTCAAGTATTCAGAAATGTCTCCCACACATTCTCTGCCTCTCTGAACACATAAGAACACACACACACACACACACACACACACACACATCACCAGTAAATGTTTCATGAGATTAAGGGCTTAATATTTCATTTATATTTGTTTGCACAATAAATTATGGTGATCATATTTATTAAACAATATGACTTTTAGTTAGTCACCTATGGTCAAAATCTGTACTATACTTTTTCAAAATACATACATATATTTGTATAAAAATATTAATGGTTTTTTGGAATTTCAGTTAAAAAATGAGCTACACTATAAATTTCTGATTAAGATATGGGTTCAAAGGCAGCAACAGATCTGGGAAAACGTCAATATTTTGATATGTATACACATTGCAGCCAATAATATATAATATATCAAAGATTACAATTTATGATACAAGCTTTCTTATACTGGTTAAACAAGACTAAATAATAATGCATTTTAAAAGTTACTTTTCCTCTCCTTTATGTGAAAAGCAAATAAATGTCTTCTCTTTCCTTGTTAACATGCAATTTTCACAAAAGAATAAAATCATGATTCTCATGTATGTTTAAAAATGAACAGGTGTTAAAAATGGTATTTAGCTCAAAATCAATGAAAGAACAAGTCAGACATTACAAATGACTCAAAGTAAGAATTCAAAGTGCAGACAATCAGGAATATTTATGTAAATGTATAAATGAATACAAAATTGGTTTTCTATAAGTAGAGGGGAGAGTGAAATATAAAGGAGAATTTCTCTATATAGGAAATGATTTTGAAGAGAAAATTTTTGAGAATTACTACTAGTTATTGATAACCTGATTTTAAAATATCTTCCATTGAAATTGGAGTTGTAGAATCAAGGAGTATGATTTAGTTTTCCAAATGTGGCTCAAAATTTTCATTATATTAAAAAAAATGTGGGTCATGGTAGGTAAGAGCATGCGGAACTGAGTTCAGTTCTACAGTGTCTATGTAGAGAGAAAGGTGTGAGAATATATACACCACTTGTAAAACACCTATACACACTGTGGAGGAACTGAGATGGGAGTCATTGACACTTGCTGGCTGTCAGACTAGCTGTAAGTTCAGTGAGAGTCTCTGTCTCAAGGGAATACACTGAAATGAGTTAGAGTGGGACAATTGGTGGCTTCAATTGTCATCTGTGCAAGTAAATGATTATTATGGTGTTTTGAGTGAAAATAGCCCCCATAGGCTCATAGGGATTGGCACTATGCATGGGGAGTTGTAGCTTGTAAGAGTAGGTGTGGCCTTTTTATAGGAATGGGCTTTGGGGTTCCAGAAACCCAAACCAGGCCCAGTGTCACTCTCACTTCCCGCTGCCTGCTGATCCACATGTAGAACTGTCAACTACTTCTCCAGCACCATGTCTAATTGTAAGCCACCATGTTTTCTACCATGATAATAATGGACCAAATCTCTGAACGGTAAGTTAGCTCTAGTGAAATGTATTCCTTTATGAGTTATCATGCTGATGGCAACAGAAAAAAATGACTGAGACAAGCATGTACGCCTGCATATGCACGTGTACATAAAATACACATACAGGTGTGCATGCATATATATGCACATGGGTACCCATGCACCACATGCATGCATATATGCACACAGACACACACACACACACACACACACACACACACACACACACACACACACCAGTTGTTATAAGGAAGAGTACCAGCATTTAAACTGCTTTGATCATTTGGGTCTGTGTCGACAAAACATTACACAGAACTTGAGTCATCCCTTAAAGACTGACTCCTCTATTGCAGATAATGGTGTGTAGTTTACCCAGGACCTGTCTTAGTCATAAAATGAAAAGACTAAAATCCCAAATTTTGTAAGGGTGTACTCAGTGGAGCATGTGCTGAGAGCTGTCGGGAGCAAAGGAGAAAGTAGGGAGACTTCAGTTTTCTCATGCTATTCATTTTGCATTTCACAAACTCACCCTTTATCTAAGCCATTAAAACAAGTGTGGGTTCCATCATCTAACACAATTGTACTTACACAGTACTGTGTTACTTTAACATCCCAGGTAAATGTTTCTAAAATTGATTTTTAAATACTTATGATAAAATACTCCAGCCATTTTTAGGTGTATAATCCAGTATATCATATGCCATCCATTTTCATTTTAAATTCCTGATGTCTCTGGTATGACAGATAAAGAGAAAGAAAAAAAATTATACACTACATTAAGAAAACTTCTCCTCAATATATGTATTTTTAAAAGCTTCCATATGTCACTAAAATGTTAGCATAGGAGATATTTCACATATTGTTAAAATCAGTAATCTGAAAAAGTAATCTGAAATACTAAAATTTACTAAGGCTCCAAGATTTGCTTGCAAGTAAAAAAAAGTTCACTGTATATGAATACCCTTCAAAGTATCCTCAGCATGTCTTTTGCTGAATGATACTGAAGAATCAATAAATTGCTAGATAGCAACATATAATAAAAAGCCAAAACTCTCAAAGTGAGCATGTATAGGTATCTTTCTTCATGACAGTTCTGGCTCACCTCAGTTGAGGAATATTTGGAACTTGCCACCATTCTATAATGTTTTCTGCTTGCCAATTCTTCAATATTAGTGAATCATTTTACTCACACCCAAAAACTTTTTCTCCATCACCACTGTTCTTCGTATTGACTCCTATCATTTATGAATATGCTTCTACTCAGCATCGTAATTTTTACTAAAAATAGCATCACTTATAAAAGAGTATACATTTTGGGCAAGCATTTGATTCTCACAGCAATCCCAGAAAGAGGGGAGCTGATAAATGCAGGCTGCCTCCATCTTGAAAGCTATCTTACAGTAAAAACAAGATTCATTCCTGTTCTTTATTAAATGGTTCTTAAGGATTGGGCCTACCTATAACCTGAACTGCAATTGGTTGTGTACTGTTGGTCCAGGAAAAGACAACCATGCCTTTGTTTCAAAGAGTTGTTATGACTACCTAGCTATGACCACCTTTTTGAGACTACCCTGCAACTATGTCTTTGTTTCGGGAGGTTTCTGTGATCAATTGGTTATGCTTAAGTTCTTCTTCTGTAAACTCACCTATTTCCCTGCCAAGTTACCCTTTTAGAAACACTCTACTCTTGAGCTATACAAACCCTATTCTCCCATGTTCAATGCTGATCTCTTGAACCATGCCTTAGGAAGAGACAGTCCATGTAGATGAATTAAAAAAAAACAAAAAAAAACTTGTGTTATTCAATTTAGCCATGGTTTGGGTTAGTGGTCTTTCTCCTAGAATCTGTGTAGTAAACAGAGCAGTATATTCCAAATTTACACTTGTGAAAGACGGGTCATCTTTGTTATAAACAGGTTTAATTAATGACTGCCTGTTTTAGCTCATGTCCCCATCTCCCCCTGAATGAGAGTCTTTTTTGTTAATGCTTTGTTAGTAAAACATTTTGATCAAGTGTACTCAGCTTCCTGAAATTCCTGAAAGACTTAATCATCTAAATGTTACCAATTCAGTATCCTCCTGTTTTCTCCTGTCTCATTGCTTTTGAAGCAATTATGTGCCTGAACTTCAACTGACAGATATTTGGCTTGTTCCTTCACACAGACCTTTTCAAAAAAACATATGTGTATATGCTTTTTCAAAAACTTGTATACCCATATGTGTGTATATGTTGGTGTGTGTGTGTGTGTATATATATGTATGTATGTATGTATGTATGTATGTATGTATGTATGTGTATCTCTGTCTGTGTGTCTGTGTGTAGGTATGCCACATGTCCCTAAAAGATTAGAGGGACACTGGTTCATTCCTATCACCTTTTTGCATCTTGTGATTGTCATCAGGCCCCATGACAGAGTCATTTCATCATCTCTTTACTAAAACTTTTATTATATTCAGCAGCTAAGGACTGTCAAAAATGAACAAAAACGTGAATCCAGGCCTTCAGTGGTACAGTTTTGTGTACTATTGAACATCACTAGTCACTTTCTTGATGGATCTTAATTGGAAACGTACTACTTAAGAAATTCCTAAGTGGTTTTTCTCGTTGAAGAAATATCTTAGCATGTTCTCAAAACTGGCTTTGCTATACCATAGTCAGAAATGATAAGGGGAATCGATCCCCATTCCTTTTTAGTAAAGACCTGATCATTGATGAGATTATCTATATCCAGTTCTTCAAATTCAGAAGTGCATGTTGTTCACCTGCACTCTGAATGCTCAGGAACATTCCACAGTGAGATATGGAGTTAGGTTAACCTGCATCTAATGAGTATTATTTGTCATTGAGACTGTTAGATCACAGACAGAGTCACACACTCTTTCTTTATAAGTGGTGTTTCATAACATCCCAGTCTGACAGGCTTGCATCAGGAAATAACGATAACACATCCCATTTGTGACGGTGTATTGAAGAACTTCCTTACATCTCATATGTGGCAGTGCACTGAGGGAACTCTCCATCTCTCATCTCCAAAGTCCCACATTGCTTCCTTAGAGTGCACGACCTTGCTCCTCTTCCCATGACCCAGGGATCATAGATATCCCACAGCATGTCCTATGGACAGTTCTTCACTGAAGGGAGCAGATGAGGCCTCAAATGAATATGTACTAATGACATGTTCATGGCCATGGCAAGGATCCACATGCCTCAGAGCCATGGGAGTGGCAAAGCCTTCGCCTGTCCATGTGCCCATGATAACAGTGTATGTAGACGCTACTAACCACAGGAGCCTCCATCCAGGTGACTAGAAGCAGAAATGGCTAAGAGACCTCCAACTAAGATTAACTAAATCTGCTTCCTAGTTCTGTGTGCAATAAACCACCTCTTCACTCAACTGTATGCAAGAAACCTGCCCCTTCTCTTGGCAGTATACAATAAATGCACTGGGCCAGAGTGCATAGCCCACCCAGTCTAAAATTTTCCATGTCTGTGCCAGTGTGTCTGTCATTTATTTATACCTTCACTGCCCCAGGCAGGCCAACCACACCACAGCAAAAGACATGGAGTCTTTCAGTCCCTATTTTTGAAACCTATATGGGACTCTGCCTGTCATTTGGGCCTAAACTCTCTATGTCCATGAACTCACTCTGTAGACCAGGCTGGTTTAGAACTCATAGAGGTCCACCTCCTGACTGCTGGAATTAAAGGCATGTGCCACCACCAGCTTCTCTTGGAATATTAATGTGTCTTTGAGAATAATTGATCCTTTCTCAGCTCTTGTTGAAATGGTTTGTGGGGCTGGGGCTAGGGATGTTTAATAGGTGGAAATTTTCACCTAGCCAATGGCTTATGGGTTCTTCTCTCATGAAATCCACAAGCAACGTATGGTAAGTTTTAGAGAGAAGTTTATCATTATAGATTTATTGAATCATGTTTGAGAAAGAGAAAAAGAGAGGGAGGAAAAGAGAGAGGGAAGGAGGGAGGAAGGGAGGGAAGAAGAGAGGAAGGGACAAAGAGAGTGAGAGAGGGAGGGTATGAGAGAGGGAGAGAGGGAAGGAGGAAGGGAGGGAGGAAGGGAGGGAGGAGGAAGGGAGGAAGGGAAGGAGAGAGGGAGGAAGGATTCCAGGAAGTGGGTACCATTGAAATGTAGTTTGAGAAAGTTTTGAAGAAAGCTAAATGAAGAGTGATTCCTTGCTCATCAGTGAAATTGGCCCACCATGTGTTCACATTTGTTTTCTCAGTTTGTGTCACGGGGCTTTCAGCTTGAAGTGCTCATTTAGAAGAGACAACAAGGACACAGGAAGTAGAACTCTCCTCTGGCATCTCTTGCCTCCAGCATGGATATTCTCAGAACTGCTATGTTGGGGACCCTGCCATACTTTACAGGCTTCTCCCTCTTGTTCTCATCACAGCGGTGATACTTTTAATAAGGCTGCTTCTTAACAGAAGACCCTGTGTCTTCTTTGAGCTCTAAAACAAAATATTTTCAGAGGAGTGTATACACTTCATGTATTTTTGCCCAATAATTTTCTTAAAGGCTAGATTGGTGTAAATTATTTGTGATACAATATGAAGACCATTTCTGTTGATGCCACATGAGTGGAACTTACTATGAGGATCTGAATTGGATTAAAAAAAAGCCTCCCCATTTCAAGTGAGTTTGTCTAAGCAATAGTGTATTAAATGCACACACACACACACACACACACACACACACACACACACACACATACCTACTGAATTCTGTGGCTGGTCATGAATAGCTGCAATCCCAGCATTCAGACTAAGCAGGAAAGACAGCAAGTTTGAGGGTAGCCAGAACTACACAGTGAAGTCCAGGTCAACCTGAGCTACACAAGGCTCTGTCTCATAGGTAAAAATAAAAACAAAATAATAGTGTTCTTGAATAACAAAAGCATTTCTGTTGATGGCAGAAGCATCAATAAAATGTTAAGACAAGTGCCTGTGGAATGTAGAAGAATAAAATGTGTATCTGGGAGGGTGGTTTGCTTATATTGGAGATTGGTGTGAGAAAAATGCCCATGGGGATTTTCCGTAGCAAAGAGAGCTAGAAAAGCCAAGTTCAGAACATGTTTTCCTCCAAGGTGCTCCAATTACCAGGAACTATGGGGCATCCCATATTGTGTATGTATAGTAATCAAGAAATGTGGGTTTTCTTTCTGGGTTGTTAGTGTTATTCATAAATTTTTTTTTTTTTTTTATTTAGCAAGGTAACTTTATCCGAAACAATAATCTCCCAGTTTGGATACTCTGTTAAGGATAGCATCAGGTCACATAAGTAAAAGATTATTCAACGGTTCCAATTATTGCTTGGGACATCCTCTCATGGAGTTCAAGAGAAGGAACAGCTTGGTTACAAAAGGGCATAACATAGGTGGTTCTCAGTTTTGATTGGCAGGCTTGCCTACTTCCATCATTTTTATGACTTTAATTATTTGTATGCACAATTGTGAATACCTATAAGTTGTTAAATAGGGGTTTTTCCCTAAAAGTTCATTCAGAGGACATAGTTTGCTTTATTGTTCACATATTCAACACCAGTTTAGGCAAGATTGTCATGAACTCTCATAACCTGGACATAAGTGGGAAGTCACAGAATAGAAACTGTCCAAGAAATGGGAGTTTTTGAGAGGAGAAACTATTCCACCATTTGGGTTCTAGGTTACTAATAGGGTTCGGGGTGTATCACTAGAAAACAGGTATGCATGTTGACTAATCCAGGAAGAGTGTTGGGTTGCTAAACTATTTCTTTAGCATGTCTGCCTCAAAAGTATTCGAAACTTATAACAACACCTCAGTCTCTGTGACAGACATACTTAAAGTCATAGCCCAGTAATGAGCTAGTATATATTTCATAGTATGTATGTACGCATAGCATATTTGTGTCTATATATATATATATATATATATATATATATGTATATACATATATATGTATATATATAGATACGTGTGTGTGTGTGTGTGTGTGTGTGTGTTAAAAGCTAGGCCATATTTCGTAATTTCCTAATTTTATCAAGCTGAACAAATTTATAAAGCCAAATTCATCCATTTAGAAACATCAAGTTTGAATCACATGAATCACATGCAGGCTGGACAATGCCATCTCAACAGAAGGAAAAGAACCGCAAGATTGGGCACAAATATCTGTGACTAACTGGTTCACACACTCAGGAGTTCTGTGAAAATATTGAGATGAAAGCTGTGATATATAACAGAGGCCCTATTACAGGCCCCTGTCACCCCTGTCACCGCTGTCACCGCTGTCACCGCTGTCACCCCTGTCACCCCTGTCACCCCTGTCACCCCTGTCACCCCTGTGCTTGCTGCTTCTGTTCCTGGGAGCTCATATAAGCCTTGTTCAGTTGAATCAGGAGGTCTTGTTTTGTTGTCCTCCATGCCCTCTGGATCTTACACTCCTTCTGCCTCCTCTTCCATGGGGTTCCCTGACCCCCCAAGAAGAGGGATTTGATGAAGACATCCCATTTACAGCGGTGTGTTCTGAGATCTCTGTTATAAATGTCTTACTGTGGTCTCTGTGTCTGTTCTCATCTGCTGAAGGAAGAAGCCTCTCTGATGATTGCTGAATAAGGTACTAATTTATGAGTATAACAGAAAGTCATTAGGAGTAATTTTATTGATATTGTTTTTTTTTTCTTTCCTCCCCCCCCCAACCCCGACTGGCAATGTCTGATTTTGATTTTACCCTAGCTCTCAGGGCTATCTCATCTCTGGTTCTTGGTTACCTACATAGTGCTGAGTATGGGTTCTGCAAGTCAAATCAGACATTAATTGGCTATTCTCACAAGTTATGTGCCACCGTTACCCTAGAATTTCTTGCAGGTGGGACAGATTGTAATTCAAAGGTTTTAGAGCCATGATATGTTTACATGCCTCTGTTGGTAGCCTGCAGAGTACCTTGTCACACCAAAGACACTATAATAATGGGGTGAAGGCTCCATTTAGGCACCAACTCAACTTTTCCATATTCAATGAGCTGTGTGAGTGTTGACCTCAATGTCAATTTATAGTTTAACTTACATAGCTGTTCCAGTGCTTATTTGTGTACACAACCACTTTTTGCCTTCTGCAATGGCTAATGTCCACATATAAATGAATATATGCCATATTTATCTGACTGGGTCTGGATTATCTCACTCAGGATTAGTGCCTGCAAATTTCAGATGTTAGTTTTTAACACCTGAGTAATACTCTATTGTGTAAATGTACCATATTTTCTGTATCCATTTTTCTATTGAGGGTCATCTAGGTTGTTTCTAGTTTCTGGTTATTATAAACAGAGCAGCGATGAACATGACTGAGCAAGTGTCCTTATATTAGAATGAAGCATCCTTTGTGTATGTAAACCAAGAGGCATAGCTAGATCATTTTTTAAAAAAAATATTTATTTTACATACCAACTACAGTCTCCCCTTCCTCCCCTACTCCTCGAAACCATTCCCCATCCCTCCTCTGAAAGGGTAAGGCCTCCCATAGGGAATCAACAGAGCCTGTCACATTCAGTAGAGGCAAGACAAAGCTCCCTCCCCATCATCAAGGCTGAGCAAGGTATCCCACAGTATGGAGTAGGCTTCAAAAAGCCAGCTCATGCTGGCTTTCCCAGTCATAATCTTGAACCCTCCTGTCTTCACCTGCACAGCTAGATCTTGAGGTAGATCAAATCCCAAAATTCTGATTTTTGTAGTAACTATACAAGTTTGCAGTCTCAATAGTGATAGAAGAGTGTTCATTCTGCTAGCATGCAGAAAAGACTCTGGTGGCCTCTCTTCTCTGCCTCCCCCTATTCCAAGGAGATGAAATAAGCAGATCCTGGTTGAACACTCTGCTCTCCTCCCTCCTTGGAGTAACTCTAACTCAGCAAGTGAAAGGCTTGTATGATTAAAAACTTCAAAATTACTTTTGTTTTAATTTTAGCTATTCTGACAGATGTAAAAAAAACTCAAAGTTGTTTTGATTTTCATTTCTCTGATGACTAAGAATATTGAACATATCTTTAAGTGTTTTTCAGCCATTTGAGTTTCCTCAAATACCCTGTTGAAATCTATACCAATTTAAAATTGGATTATTTTTTTATTGTTATCTAGTTTCTTGAGTTCATTATTGGAATATTAGGAATATATTTGGAACATTAGGCCTCTAGTAGATATGGAATTGGTAAAATTCTTTCCCATTGGGAGGCTGCTGTTTTGTTCAAATGACAGTGTTCCTTGCCTTACAGAAGATTTTCAGCATAATGATGTCCCAATTAGTAACTCTTGATCTTAGTTTCTGTGTAATCACTGTTGGGTTCAGGAAGTGTTCTGTGTCAATCATTTCAAGGATATTCCCATTCACTCTCTTCCTATCAGATTCAGTGTACTTGGTTATATGTGAGGTCTTTGATACACTTGGACTTGAGAGATAAGTATGGAACTATTTGCAGTCTTCTAAATGAAGACCTCCAGTTTTACCAACACCATTTGTTGAAGTTGAGAATTATCTTTATAAGATACGTGAATAATTATGTTGGATTTTTTATGGACATTCCAAAAATCTATAGATTACTTTTGGGAGGATGATAAATTTATTCTGTTAATCCTACCACTCTATGAGCATAGGAGTTTTTTCTATATTCTTATATTTTCTCCAGTTTCATTCTTCAAACATTTGAAGTTTTTAATCATACAAGCCTTTCACTTGCTGGGTTAGAGTTAGATCTCTGTAATTGCCTGAGGATGGTTTCGGAGAAGAAAGGGAGACTGAAGCAGATGTTCTGCTACAGACATAGGGAGGAGACTGGGATGCATGAAGGACTGCAATAATAAAACCTTGGAAAAATTATACTAGAGTTTGAGAAAATACAACAGGACAGAAAATCTGTGAAACTCAGCAGTCATCAGGAAGCAGGATAAAGTAGAAAAGGAAGAGTGAGGGCTATGCGTTTTTAGTTAGGACTCAGAAAAGCAACCATAGTCAAAAGAGCGAAAGCCTTGCAGGACAGCAATCCCATAAGGCACTGAACAGAAGGGCTTGGGGGTAGGAAACATGTTTGTCTTTGAGGTGGTAATTAGTATTTCTATCACTTCATGATGTCTATAGGTGGATCAGTCTTCCTGAGGGGAGGAAATCTATTGACTGTCTCAGCAACTGACAAAATGAGCTGGGTTAACACTTAAGGGGAGAAACAATGTTATATAGTGTCCTAACCTCTGAAGCAGATCAGAATATCATGTTTTCTCCTAGAGCTAAAGGAAGGTTCTATTAGAGAGAACTCCCCAGTAGCCTTTAAAGCTCCTATAACACAGGGGAGAACATGACTACATGAACCTTAATGAACATATAGTGGTGGTGGGAGGTCCAATAATAAACTTGTTTAATGGCTTCACCCAATGAAATAAAAGACCTCTCTGTGTTGATGATAAATTTATATGTTCCTGAGCCAAATATATTTCTTAATTCTCACCTATTAGTACCGTAACTGTTACTCCTCTTATTATATATTAATAATTAGAATTAATAAATAACATAAACCAGATGGCTTAAGATAACAGATATATTATTATTTTAAAAATGTAGACTTCTCGGTAGGTTTTCTATTACAAGTATCAAATAAAAATAAAATTCACTATTCCACTGATCTCAAGAAAGAATAGTGGTAGTAATTTAAAATAAACCATAAATACCTTAATCTTGACAAAACTAGAAGGTGGTAAAGCTAAAAATGATTAGGTAAACTTAAATCAGTAATATTTCAGAATTCAGACATGACCTCCCCCTATATTTTCTCTACTAAATGTCAACAAAAATCTATCATATAAAGCTAAAGCAAAAACATGTCATGATACCCAACTCACCTTCTGCTTTGGAGTTGTGAATATAAATTCTAATATTGTTATTCAGTCATTAAAATACTGATTAAAAGGATGTTGCTGTAATTAATATTAAGGATAATATTTGGTTTTGCCATATTTCCTTTATGTTTAGTATTTCACAATTTTTCTTCTGTCAGACTCATTTATATTGTAGCATTGGGGGTGTTTAAATTACATACTTACTTATAGGTGTCTGAAAAATAGTAGGGAGAACTTCACTTTAAAAATTACTAAAACACAGTAATTTCCACCTGCCTGGTCTCTGACCCTCACCACCGGTCCTCTACTGGAGTTCTGGGCACCTCCCAGAGATCTGCCTATCTCTGTGGGTCCACCCTGAGTTCCTGCAGGGGGCTGGATCATTGACCCCCATCGCAGGATCTCTCCTCATCCTGCTGGGGTGGCTGATTCTCCCCTACACCCTCCCCAGGAAATCCCTGGGTGGGTCCTAGATCTCCCTGTCCCTGCTTCCTGTCCCCATGGAGAGTGCTCTTGGTGCTCCAATATATCCCCACCCACTCCTACCAAGAGACAGCCCTCCCCCTGTGCTCTTCCCTAACCTGCTAACTGTCCCACTGCTCTGGTAGAGCACTGAGCCAGAGGGTGGAGCCAACAATCCAGCCACCATCAGGGAAATTCCTGGAGCCTATCCACATGGGACCACCCGTAATTTCCACCTGCTGGTCTCTGACCCCCACCACCTGTCTTCTACTGGAGTTCTGGGCACCTCCCAGAGATCTGCCTTTCTCTGCAGGTCCACCCTGAGTTCCTGAAGGGGGCTGGATAATTGACCCCCATTGCAGGACCTCTGCTAAAGAGGCCCTACTCACCTAGAGAGTGCCAGCTAGACCCGCCTGTCAGTGAAAATCATAAATCCAACAAATCCTTAACAAAAAACATCCAGGAAATGTGGGACACTGTGAAAAAGCCAAACCTAAGAATAATAGGCATAGAGGAAGGTGAGGAAGCCCACCTCAAAGGGGCCGAAAACATATTCAACAAAATCATTGAGGAAAACTTTCCCAATCTGAAGAAGGATATGCCCATGAAAGTACAAGAAGTATACCGAACACCAAATAGACTGGACCAAAGAAAAAAGACCCCTTGACATATAATAATCAAAACACCTAACATACAGAATAAAGAAAGAATATTAAGGGCAGCAAAGGAAAAAGGACAGGTAACATATAAAGGCAGACCTACCAAAATTACGCCTGACTTCTCCATGGAAACCCTCAAGGCCAGAAGGTCCTGGATAGACGTTCTGCAAGTACTAAGAGTCCATGGATGCCAACCCAGGCTACTATACCCAGCAAAACTCTCAATCATTATAGATGGAGAAAACAAGATATTTAATGACAAGCCAGATTTTCACAATAGGAATCTACAAATCCAGCCCTACAGAAAGCTTTGGAGGGAAAACTCCAACCCAAGGAAGTTTACTACACTCACAAAGACTTAGGCAACAGATAATCCTACTTCACCAGAAACTAAGGGTAAAGAAGGACAAATAAATTCACAATACCACTGCCAAAAGCAAATCTAAAACTAACAAACATTAACAATCAATGGTCCTTACTCTCCCTCGACATTAATGATCTAAACTCGCCTATAAAAAGACACAGGCTAACAGAATGGATACGAAGACAGAATTCATCCTTCTCCTGCATACAAGAAACACACCTAAGCTACAAAAATAGACATTACCTCAGGGTAAAGGGCTGGGAAAAGATCTTCCAATCAAATGGACCCAAGAAGCAATCAGGTGTGGCTATCCTAATATCTAACAAGTTAGACATCAAACCAAAATTAATTAAAAGAGATTAAGATGGTCATTTCATATTCATCACAGGAGAAATCCATCAACAAAAAGTCTTGATTCTGAACATCTATGCCCCATATACAAAGGAACCCACATTCGTAAAAGAAATGCTACTAAAACTCAAAGCTCACATAAAACCTCACACGCTTATAGTGGGAGACCTCAACTCACCACTCTCACCACTAGACAGGACCACCAATTAGAAACTCAACAAAAAAACAAAAGAACTAATGGAAGTTATGTCTCATCTGGGTTTAACATACATCTATAGAACATTACATCCAAACACAAAAGAATATACCTTCTTCTCTGCTTCACATGGAACCTTCTCCAAAATCAACCACATACTAGTTGGCATAACAAACCTCAACAGATACAAAAATATTGGAATAGTCCCCTGTATCTTATCAGACCATCATGCTTTAAAATTGGAATTCAACACAACACAAATCGCAGAAACCCTACAAATTCATGGAAACTGAACAATGGGCAATTGCACGACACCTAGATCAAAGAAGAAATAAAGAAAGAAATTCAGGACTTCCTAAAATTCAATGAGAATAAGAACAGGACATATCCAAACTTATGGACACCTTGAAAGCAGTGTTACAAGGGAAGTTCATTGCACTGAGTGCTCATATAAAGAAAACAGAGGATAATCACATTAGAGAAATAACAGAGCAACTGAAAGCCTTAGAACAAAAAGAAGCAAACTCACCCCGGAGAAGTAGACACCAGGAAATAATCAATTTGAGGGCTGAAATCAATAAAATAGAAACCAGGAAAACAATACAAAAAATCAATGCAACAAAGAGTTGGTTTTTCGAGAAAATCAACAAGGTAGATAAACCTTCATCCAAACTAACGAGAAAGGAGAGAGAGAGAGAGAGAGATCATGCAAACTAACAAAATCAGAAAAAGTTTTCTAATTTTGTTTCTACAGAAAATGAAGAGCTCTGGATCCCTTCCAGATTAATGTGGTTTGATCGAGCAAGACCCCCTGAAGCAACGTCAATGGGACCATGCAGCCTTGCAGACCTCTACAGCCAGGGTTTCTGCGTCTTCTTCGGATTCTTTCATGACAGCGCCCCCTACCAACAGGAAGTAGCTTGGAAAGAATGACACCCAAATTCCCAAATATTGTTTATAAATGTTTGTTTTCATTTTAAAAAAAAGGCATGTATAATTATAAATGTTTAAAAATTGTTTCAGGTAAAATAAACACAAACCTAAAAATTCAAAAAAAAATTACTAAAACACAAATAATAATAGGTCTCTGAACTTTCCTACCTCTAGGCAGTTTGGGAGAGAATAGATGCAACAGTAATGGAATGTATTTCCTGATATTTTAATTCAATTCATCTTTCTTGGAAGAAGTTGTCTTTTAAATTACATTGAAAACTTGTTTCTACTTACTAACGTCCTGAAAGAATAAAGCTCTTTTATAAATACTGTCTCATTATCTTCATTTCAGCTGTTTCCTCTCCCCTCTCTCCCTTCCTTCCTCCCTCCCTCCCTCCCTCTCCCTCTCCCTCTCCCTCTCCCTCTCCCTCTCCCTCTCCCTCTCCCTCTCCCTCTCTCTCTCCCTTTCCTTCTCTCTCTTCTCTCACCCTCCCTTCCTCCTTCTCTCCCACCCTCACTCTTTTCCTCTCTCCATCTCTTCTTCTCCTTTTGCCTCTCTTTTTCCCCTTTGGGCTGTGTAGTTTGTTATCTCTCCAATAACCAATTTTGCCTCCCTGTTCCACACACAAATTCAAGTATCACAATGGAGGGATTGTTTTCCAGAGAGATTGTTTTCTTTGGAATGGGAAACCAGTGTGCCACCATCACCCCTCCAAATTCTTACTAGATTTTTTAGAAAAAAAATTTTAGAAGAGCATTTACTTCATTGGCTTAATCTTAAGAGTCCTGTCAAGATTCTTAGTAATTATCATATTCTGCTACATGGGTTTGGTTGCCTTTTGTGCTCTTTGAGGAAGAATAATGGGGCCTGTTTTCTCCCAGTGTTTTCTGAGAGCAATTTTGTATCTTTAGAAAAAGCTTCCAAATATCTCCATGAATACAAAGGGCTCTATTCTTCCATTCAGTGTAAGAGGATTGCACAAACAACCACCCATACACATCACTTGGTTGTGAGGAATAAATAGTACCTTGAAAATATCAAACTCATCATTGAAAATTACACACATCAATCATTTGAAATCTATTATCACACTTCAAACACATGAATTGGAAGATGTTAAGTATTAGCATTACAAAATATGAATGTAGAACTTGACATGAATGGTTTTCCACCTTCAAATTTTTAATTTTTAGCCAAGTTTGGTGGCACTTGTCTGTAATACCAGCAGTGGTAGGCAGGAAGAACACATAGCTGATGCCCACCTGATCTACACAGCAAGTTCCAGTCCAGAACTACAAAGTGTCACTGTCTCAAATACACAAAAAGTTAAAATAAATAAAATTAATGAACTTTTAATTTTAAAATCTACAGATTTCCTGAAAGCTTTACATACATCCCAAGAATCTTAATTAAGACAACCTTTATATTTTTGACATTATTGTTCCTGGAAATTTGCAATGTTGTTACCAGAAACAAACTATTTCCTGTCCAGGAAAATTCCTTCCTGGATCACTAACATATCAACCATATTATTGCATGGTAACATATATCTATTCATATTCCCTGTGTTTATATATTAGTAAAAATGCAATTCAGTATGTATTTAAAAGACACCGTATTTGATGCAGTATGGCTTGAAATTAGCAGCTTTAGTTGCAGGGGACTGTGAGGTACAGTCCACAATCCCATCGTCACCACAGGGGGAACTGAGTTCAATACATAATATATGAGAGAAAAGCAATTAAAATTAAAAACCTAGAGGAAGCACTATAATGAATATAACTTTCAAAGTCTGGTTAGGTTAACCATGCTAACTTTGGATATTTATCCAATCTCAACTATTTTCTGGGGAAAAAAAACTGTTTAGGAGACAGGAATGTAAATGTCTAAAAATACACTCTTTATTAGCTAGCTACTTCCTCCACAAATGTCTTCCTGAAGAATACTTGCTTTGCTTCCCAGCAGGAAAGAGAAAAGTATTTAGGCCAGATCCTTATAAAGGAGAAGTGACAAGATATCAGGAAATCACTTCAAAGCTGGCTTTAAAATGCATTGTATTTTTAATCCCATTCATATATGATCATTCTTTTTTATTTATGTGTCTGGACTTTATTCTTTCATTTAATTCTTTTTTGATACACATAAAAATGCTGACTCCTATGTCTGTGTATGCCCTCTGGAAATTTTTTTGATGAAGAAATCCTTCTATGCCCATTATATTTTCTGCTGGAACTTTGTCTTAGTCAAGATCCATATTTTTTTCTATTAAAACATAACTGTTCAAGCATACAAGAAAGACAGAAAGAAAGAAAGAAAGAAAGAAAGAAAGAAAGAAAGAAAGAGAAAGGACAAATGAAAGGCCCAAGAAGGAAGGAAGGCAGACAGGAAGAAAAGGAAGGAAGGCAACAGGAAGAAAGGAAGGAGGAAGAAAGAAAGAAAGAAAGAAAGAAAGAAAGAAAGAAAGGAAGGAAGGAAGAAAGAAAGAAAGAAAGGAAGGAAGGAAGGAAGGAAGGAAGAAAGAAAGAAAGAAAGAAAGAAAGAAAGAAAGAAAGAAAGAAAGAAAGAAAGAAAGAAAGAAACAGAGGGCCTAAACAGAACTTTTTGCTTTAGCTCCTAAACCTAGGTGAACATAGATCTTATATATATGACCTAGAAAATTTCAATAACTTAAAATTAGTACCTTTGTTATCACAGGCAGAAATTTGAACTCTGATGCAAAACAAGTTATGTGTCACTTTACCCTCACCTGCTAGGGTTGGAAAATGGTGTAATGAAGAATCCTTAAATATCCTTCTTAGATTCATCCCTGTCTTTTCCTACTTTACTCCTTTATTTTCTCCCCTTGGTTTGTCACAGATTACATACATACATACGTACGTACATCTATTGTGTGTGTGTGTACATATATAATCTCCAAGGATGACCATAAACTTGTGATACAACTGCCTTCACCTTCCTTGTGCAGGGAATACAGCATATACTATCATGCCTGGGTGGTTTTTGTTCTTTCTTTCTTTCTTCCTTTCTTTCTTTTCTTTTCTTTTCTTTCTTTCTTCTTGCTTTATTTTTTTTTATTTAAGTTTGAAACAACCTTGTTTTACATGTCAATCCCAGTTCCTGCACCCTTCCTTCCTCCCATGTCCCCTCCCCCACCAACTACCATCCTATTCCCTCTCATGGAAGTACGGACTTCCATGAACAGTCTTCAAAGTCTGTCATATCACTTGGAGCAGGGCCTAAGCCCTCCCCCATGAGTCTAGGCTAAAAGAGTGTCCCTCTATGTAGAAAGGGCTCACAAAGTCCATTCCTATAATAAGGATAAATACTGATCCACTACCAGAGGCCCCATAGACTGCCTAGTCCTCCTATCTAACATCCACATTCAAGGGGTCTGGGTCAGTCTTATGCTGGTTTCCCAGCTATCAGACTGGGGTCTGTGAGATCCCCCTTGTTGAGGTCAGCTGATTCTGTGGGTTTCTCCAGCATGGTCTTGACCCCTTTGCTTATCACTTCTCCATTTCTGCAACTATATTCCAGGAGTTAGTCTCAGTGTTTAGCTGTAAGTATCTGCTTCTGCTTCCATCAGCTACTGGATGAAGGTTCATAAAATAGTCATCAATCTCATTATTGGGGAAGGGCATTTTAGGTAGCCTCTCCACTATTGCTTAAATTGTTAATTGGGGTCATCCTTGTAGATCTCTGGGCATTTCCCTAGTGCCAGATTTCTCCTTAAATCTATAATGGTTCCCTCTGTTATGGTATCTCGTTTCTTGTTTTCCTCTATTCTTTCCCTGACTCGATCTTCCTATACCCTCATGCCCTCCTTTCACCTTCTCTTTCTCCTAACTCCCTCTCCCCTCCCCCCATGCTCCCACTATGCTTGGGCAATCTTGTCCCTTTCCGCTTCTCTGGGGGGACTATATATATATATATATATATATATATATATATATGTATGTATGTATGTATGTATATATATGTATGTATATATATACATGTATATGTATATATATATTTACATATATATATATATATATATATATATATATATATATATATATATATATACCTTTTAAAGTCCTCATTGTTTCCTAGCTTTTCTGGAGGTGTGGATTGTAGGCTAGAAATCCTTTGCCCTATGTCTAAAATCCGTATATGAGTGAGTACATACCATGTTTGTCTTTTTGTGACTGGGTTACCTCACTCGGGATGGTTTCTTCTAGTTCCATTAATTTTCCTGTGACTTTCAAGACTCCATTTGTTTTTATTTTTTTCATTGAGTAGTACCTCATTTTGGAAATGTACCACATTTTCTTTATCCATTCTTCTGGTGAGGGGCATCTAGGTGGCTTCCAAGTTCTGGCTATTACAAATAATATTGCTCTGAGCGTAGGTGAACGGATGTCCTTGTTGTATTAATGTGCATCTTTTAGGTGCATGCCTAAGAGTGGAATTATGGGATCTTGAGGTAGACTGATTCCCATTTTCCTGAGGAACCACCATACTGATTTCCAAAGTGGCTGCACAAGTGTGCACTCCCACCAATAGCAGAATGTGCATCCCTCTCTCCACATCCTCTCCAACATAAGCTGTCTCTGGTGTTTTTTATTTTAGCCATTCTGACGGGAGTAAGATGGTATCTCAGAGTTGTTTTAATTTGTATTTCCCTGATGGTTAAGGATGTTGAGCACTTTCTTAAGTGTCTTTCAGCCATTTTCGATTCCTCTATAGAGAATTCTCTTTTTAGTTCTATTCTCCACTTTTTAATTGGATTTCTTGGTGTTTTGTTGACCAGCTTCTTGATTTCTTTTTATATTTTGGAAATTAGTCCTCTGTCAGATGTGGGATTGTTGAATATCTTTTCCCATTCGGTGGGCTGCCATTTTGTCCTGTTGACTGTGTCCTTTGCCTTACAGAAGCTTCTCAGTTTCAGGAGGCCCCATTATTAATTGTTGATCTCGGTATCTGTGCTACTGGTACTATGTTCAGCATTCTCCTGTATCAATTTTTCAAGGGTACCTCCCACTTTCTTTTCTAAGAGGTTTAGTGTGGCTGGATTTAAGTTGAGGTCTTTGATCCAATTGGACTTAAGTTGTATGCATGATGATAGGTCTTCCAAAATCAGGCAAGCCCTTTACCAACCAGAAGACATCAGCCACTATCCATTTCAAATTTCATGATATTGTCCAATTATTACCTGAACGTTCACCAGGCAGATGACTGTATTGCCTGACCATCTAAAAGACTGGCCAGAGACCTATACTGTATACTTTAAAAATGATTTATATAAAAAGACAGACATGTTCTTTATACATAAACTCACTGCTCTTAACCTCAGTATTAAAACTGTGTGGTTGTAACAGAGAATGACAGTTCTTAAACCTGAAGGATTTACTATTTTCCTGTATACAGAGATAGTGGCTTACTTCAGGCTTTGTTTACATAGATTTACAGGTTTACTCATCACAATGAATATTCATTAATGGAAGAATCAGAAGGCTAAACCCAGCCATGATCACTCACAGAGGATGATACACTATCAGAAATAGATTGCATAAGAAAAAGTGAATCTTCTTAATAGTTCTTAGTTTTTAGTATATGGGAACACACTGTCAAAAGCAAACCAAAACAAAAGTAGCCTACCCAACAAATTAGTCTGAGGTGATGGCTCAGTAGGTAAGCTTATTTCTACAAATGTGAGAACTAGAATTCAGATCTCCAAACATAAAAGTGTTTGGTTCTTAGAAATTGTGGTTCCCCTATAATGAAGCTATTGGGAGCTGAGACAGGAACACCCAGGGCAAGTTGTCCAATAGACTATCTATGTAGGTAAACTCTGGGTTCTGTGAGAGACCCAGACTCAGTAAATTAAGTGGGGAGCAATGAAGGAAGATATCAGATGCCAACAAATGTCCTCCACAGACATGCCCACACACAAAGGTGCACCCCATGCATGTATATCCTCACACATAAAAACATGCATGTACATACATAAGTACAATAAAATATATGCATACTCATGCAAAATCATATGATTTAGAAAAGCTAACTACTTAACTGGGGCTGGAGGCATGACACAGCAGTTAAAAGCACTTACTGCTCTTGCAAAGAGCCCGAGTTCTGTTCCCAGCACCCATCCACATCAGGTGGTTTGCAACTGCATGTAATGCTGGTCCAGGAAATGTAGTTCACTGTCAATGATGCAAGGTCTTGTCTTGTAAGCTCACATGCCATTCATTCATTTATTCCCCAGACCTTACTTCTGTGTTATTGTTTCAGCTCTTCATCAATTCACTTTCTATCTTTATGATCGGCTAAAGCTTTGATTTTCTATTTCAGTATCTTTGGGAAATAGGGTTGCTGTGTCCTAGACTATCCTAGACTACAAACCGAGACTTTGTCTTAAAAATTCAAAGAAGGCCAGGTGATGGTAACACAGGGCTTTGATCCCAGCACCTGGGAGACAGAGGCAGGCAGGCAGGTAGGCAGATCTCTGAGCTGGAAGCCACTCTGGTCTACAGAGCAAGTTCCAGGACAGGCAAGACTGTTACACAAAGAAAACCTGTCAGAACAAAACAAAACAAAAACAAACAAAAAACAAAACAGAAAAGGAGAAGAAAGAATAAAAAGCAAGAGAAGTATTTTAATTTTTTTTTTTTATTTGAGACAGGGTTTGGAGGCTGTGTAGCTTTGGAGGCTGTCCTGAAACTTGCTCTGTAGACTAGGCTGGCCTCAAACTCACAGACATCTGCCAGTCTCTGCCTCCCAAGTGCTGGGATGAAAGTCATTTCAAATCCTTAAGAAAACAGCAATCAGAAAAGATAGGAAGGGCTTACAAACTTAAAGTGTACTACCATCTACATGTTTGTATTATTTTCTATGGCTGTGCTGGGTTGCCTGTTGCACTATGACAGGAGCCCATTAAGCAAATGCTAAAGTGTATTTTTCTGAAAAGCAGCATTGAAAACCCTTTCTATAACTCATTGCTTTTCTTGCCCCATATTTCATTCTTTCTCTCCACCAAATTCTATGAATGATGTGTCTATACACCCACTTTCCCTTCTTCTATTCTCTCGTGCATATTCTAATCAACTTTCCACCCTCTCCACTTTGCAAAATATATTCCTATTGAATTAATGACATTTCAATATTCATTATGCATTCTATATTCTAGGTCCCCTTTTCAACCCTTTCTTTTCCTTTCAAGCTCAGTGCACATATTAGTTGACATTTTTCATGTAAAAAGCAACTCTCTCTTTTAAACATTTTTGGATACTCTGTCAGTCTCCTAAACTTGAAACTCAGAAATTGAGTGACTCAATTTTTGGGACCATATCCTCAAACTAACATTCAATTTTAGGTGATCTTCTCTAACTTCCTGGCTTGATACATCCTCTTGATGCAGTGCCTCCATCTTGGATCTCCCTTGCAATACACACACACACACACACACACACACACACACACACACACACAGAGAGAGAGAGAGAGAGAGAGAGAGAGAGAGAGAGAGAGAGAGAGAGAGAGAGAGACGCACATAAAATCCACTGCTCTCCTTATGTTGAAGTCTGAAAGTCACCTCAAGTTTACATGTCCAGAACTGAGTTCATGCTATCTCTCCACCCTTATCACCAATACAAAGCTCTTCTCCCAATCTTTCCATCTCAGACTGTACCAACTATAGTAACGCATATTTAAAGAAAATAGTTCCTGTGATAGATGTGGATATATTCTGAAGTTCTTATGGTATTCCCAGTCTTTAAGAGCTTGAGGCAGGAGAATTATTGAGTCTTATTATAGCCAGTACTAGATATATATCAGAACTCTATCTCAAATTAAATGCACTAAGCATTCCATTTCAAAATTAGTGATTTTATGTCTGTGAACTAAAGTGGTAAATATAAAGTTTACCATAGACAACTTGAGGTTAAAAAAAAAAAAAACCCTAAGTTGTGTTATTTTGGGAGGTAAGAAGGGCTTTTAGGTCCACATACTAAATAATGGAGGGCACATTTTCATTATACTGTTCAGTGAAAAGGTGAGGCAAAGAAGTTGGAAAGGAATGCAAAATGATGTCACTATGCAAAATGATGTGGAGTGTCATCCTTGGATACTCCTTAAAGACTGATGAACTGGCATGGCACCAAGGAAAGAAGCATACAGAGAAAATCATCTACTGGTCACTTTTGCATTCCTTATCAACTAATGAAAACTCTGCTCCATGAGAAGAGTTTCTGTGCTTCTCTGTTCTCTGTGGGAACCAGTGGATACAAAGAGCTAAGCTAGACCAGGAAGCTGAGGAGACCTATGAACTTTGTTTGAGACACTCATGCATCCTCTCCCTCCAGATCTAATGTTAAATGTCTTCTAAACATGGATGAACATTATTTCTTCTCTAGGCTGTACTTCAGTATTTTAGAGTTATTTTTCTAATTGTAAGAAGAAAATGAGCATTTAGAAATACTTTTGTTGATTTGTAAAGGAATGATATCTTGATAATATGCTTTGTAATTTTTGAATAATCTGAAAACACAAAAGCATTCTGATCTAGCAGTTAATCATTTCACAAATATTTACAGCTAGAGGTTCTGAGTCATTTCCTAAATTATTTCTAAAATGAGAAAATACCTAATACTAGATTTTGTTCCAACTGTACCTTTCAATTTGTTTGGTGTTTGTAATGTTAATGACTAAACTAAATTACATGATTTTTTGATGTCTAATCACAAAACCATATTTGTTTTTTACATTTTTTACTTGAATTCTGGCAAGGATTGTATTCCTGCCATTTCTATTTCTACTATCAGATTAGTCATGAAATAGAATATCTTTTGTAAATTAGTTTTGAGATCAAAACAAATTTACAAAGGGAATCAATGTTAGAATATTTGCTTTGACTTGAAATGTTATTTTAGACTGTGACTGAGTTGTGATGCTCCCTGCCTTCAAGGTACCTCAAGAATGACTTACTGTCATTGTGTTAGGGGTCAATCTGTGGATTTAGAGCTAATAGTAATAGTTTCTGTGAAACTGGGTGCTCCTGGGTTAGTGAAATAACCTCTTGGTAGATGTTTTTTCCCTTTAATGAGTATTAAGTATCCCTTCTCATCTCTTCTCATTAGTTTTGTCTTAAATTTTATTTTGTCAGATATTAAAATGTTCCCCTTCCCCCTCCCCTTCTACCCGCCACTCCCATGCTCCCAATTTACACAGAAGATCTTGTCCCTTTTCCCTTCTTGTGAAGTTCATGTGTGTCTCTGTGTTTCCTTTGTTTTCCAGCTTCTCTGAGGTTGCAGATTTGAGGCTGGATATCCTTTGGTCTATGTACTTATGAGTGAGTACACATAGTGCTTGTCTTTCATCTTTTTTTCTTACAGAGCAACACTGGTGGCTTGAATTTGATCCTGAGAACTGGCAGAAAGGTGTAGAGAGAGCCTTGACTCCACAAGTTGTCCTCTTATACTCCACATGTGAGACATGGCACATTCACCCCTATATGCTCATATCATATACACACAAACTTATACACACACACACCAATAAAATAATTAATTTTTTAAAGTTTCTTATCCAGGCCTGAATTTTTCTATTATTGATTATAACATCAAAACTTCCTGAAAATTTCTCAATTTTTGCCTTCTCTATTTGTTAATACAAATTTTATTTACATAATTTTTAGACATAATATTCAAACAGTAAGTGATTCATAAGAATATAAAATCCAATTATATGAATTTATATAAATTATAATCAGCCTCCAAATCATGCAACTTTACAAAATTTCCTTGTTTTATGTAGCAAATGTGGAAGTAGGCATGACTATGAATTTGTTCAAATTAGTATTTTCCATTCAATTCAATTCTAAGTGAACTTCCCTTATAATTATTTTAAATCTTCTATATTATAATAATTATATCTAAATTTCACATTTAATATATATGAGTCAACTTATTATTCTAAAACACAATTATATTTTGGTATTTGAAATCAGTATCACTTTGTCTTTTTTAGGTTAGATCAGCTAGATTAAATCAGGCAGATAAAAGTATCAGATGTGAAAGGAAAATGTGTTTGATTATTATATTCATTTCTTTCTAAATGAAAAATGTTTTACTAGTTTTCCTGAACTAGCTGGTATATACTGTAGCTGTTAAAAATACATGAAAAGGAAAATAATGAGCAATGTTTAGAAGAGTTAGAAACTGGGCATATAGGTTATATCAATAATCCCAAAGTTGGGGAAGCTGAATCAGGGGCATCATTGCAAAACTGAAGCCAGGCTAGGCTACATAGTGAGGTTCAATCCATCACAGGCCACAGGGTAGTACCATATCACAAAGAAACAAAAGTTTAAAACATGAACACAGAGTTTAGGAAATATGTATAAAAAAATTCAACTATATAGTAACAAACAGGAATAAAATAGCACTGACTGTCCTGCTAGAGAAGCAAGGGCAAATTTTATTTCACCTATAAGTGAATCTATGTTTATAGCCCTTAGTTCTAAGTCAATCTCCTGTTTGGTGTTTTAATAGGAATTTGTCTGCTTTATAGCACTAGCTTGTTACCACTATCCACACATTAAGATCAGTATTAGAATAAGTGTACACTTGTCACAAACTATTACTGAAGGCCTTCCCTCAGCACAAACATGAAAAAGGTTGACTTAATATTGCAAAAAATGTAAAACAAGAAGATACTTCTAATCATAAATAGGAATTAAACCTGCTGTTAGAAACACTGTAGCTACAAAGGCAACTTCAAAAAACCTAGAAATATGCTCTGGATAGACCACTAGGTGCCACTATTTTGTGAAACAAAACAAAACAAACACCCCTCATGATAGTATAATTGATAAATAATTTATATTCTTTTATTTTTTATTTTACTCATATTTTATTGGCAATGATAACATTATATTTATAAAACAATTATATTTACATGGGATCAGTTAAATGCACACAAACATGAAATATGAAACACAGAATTCATCAACATAAATGGAAACTTTTGGCTGTCAAAGCTGAGCTGTTTTTAATCAATAATTTAAACCCAAACCTTCAGTGACTTGAATACAAGTGACGCAATAACTATATAAATTGAAACATATATTGTATAAATATTTTAAAGTGTCTTACTGCTTGGATTCAAAATATCTTCCCTACACCATTGTTCACATGATGTTAAGAATAAGGCTGCACATAAAGTAACAGAAGAAATTTTACTGAAAGTAAAAGTAATTCTGCTTAATCCAGTAATTGTGGTGGATGCTAAATTGGCTGTAAATATGTCCACATCGAAATTGAAGAGAATGAAATTACCTTCAGGAGTGAGCATTCCACTGATAACTGTATAGGTAAGAGCTTCTTGTATAAATGTGGTAGCACATAAGGACATATTTTATTTGCTCCATAAAATAAACCCCAGTAAATCGGCATGAATATAATCATTTAGTGTCAAAAGAAATTGATGGCCATTTGGTCTACGACTTTCCCCTTCACTCATGGGCATTTGTGGAAATCTCTAAGGCATTCCTTTGAAGAGCCAAAAGATTTTTGAGTTCTAACCCAGATAACCGAAACACTTGAACTATCAACTAATTAGACAAAGATAACTAAGAAGCTGTCATGTGATTTTTAACATATTAACGTTGATATGATTTTATATATAGGATTTTATGTTACTTACCTATTACCACATAAAATTTTATCTCAAAATTAGCATAAAATTGTCAGCATTTTTGAAGATTTAATCTTAATATTTTTATTTCTGTCTATGTGTAGGTATATACACACACACAGGTGCCAACAGAGGCCAAGAGAGGGCACTCGATCGAATGGAGCTGGAGTTGCTGGCAGTGGTGAATTGCCTGCCTGAATGGGTGCTGGAAACTGTGCTCAGGTCCTTGGCAAGAACTGCAAGGGGCAGTGGTCAAAATCACTGAGCCATACTCCAGCTCCATCACTTATTTTCAAACCACAGTTTCCAAAGGTCAGAGATCCAGGACAGCTAAACTGTTCCGGTGCATGGTTTCTCACACGGTTGCAGTTAAGCTGCAGCCAGGGACCGCCTTTTCCAGTCTCATCTGGAACTGAAGGATCCACTTCCAAGTTCTCTCACATGTTAGAGAGTTCACCGTCTCACTGGACAGGCTTCTCTATAAGTGCTCGCAATATGTATGACTTTCCAGTCTTTCTCACCTAACCATAGACTCTTGTAGCATCATGATTCTCATTATCCATTCCACGTGCTCCAGCTTGCTTATCCCAGCCAGGGGAAGGTGAGGGCACAGTTGCACACTTCTCAGAAGTAGAGATCATTGGAAACTGCCATCCACATGCACACCAAAGTCTAGGCTATCCTTCACACGCTGTGTGAGAAAACTAAAGATTTTCTAAAATGGAGATTGCGTTGTCATCTTTCATCTGATTACAAGACCATCAGTTTATTTTATAGGTATTCTTGTCACATTGTGAAAGCGCAAGAGCACAGGTATTGCTGAGTAAAGAAATGGGGAACAGATTCCTGTCGCTGCATCTTCACATCAGCTGGGCAGTATTTCTGACTAACAGAAGTCAGGACTGTAACTGGGGCACAACAGTTTCCAGACATTGTTTCCTAAAATCATTCACATTTCTAAATTATGGATTAGTACACAGGACATATGAACAACATGATCCTAGCAAAATGCTGCTCTATTACAAAGCTTTCATCTAAAATGCTCATACATTCCCTGATGACTCCTTGGAAGACATGTTTTCATTGTCTTTGTAGTGCAAATTAGAATGTGAAAGAGATATGGCTGCAATTCTTTTGCTCGTGATTAATTCCACTGACTGAACTGGGTTGTTCTTTCCCTGTGCCAAGTATCTACCTCTTCAAGCTGTGACCTGGATTGAAGAAGATGGTATTTGTAGACAGTGCCAATTAAGACTTTCATATTTTATTATCTCTATTGACTCAATAGGAGTAACTAATTCCCCAAGATCCCTATGATCTTTCAGTGACCTGGAAAGTGGCTTTGGCATGAAATACATATAATGGATACATAAGAATATATGAATGTGTAACCATGAAATCCAGTTGAAGGATGAATTTGACCACATATACTCCTTCATCTTCTTTGTTTTACACTCTTCAGGCATCTGGTTATTCTAGCAGGCCCTGCTATACACAGTAGGATTACACTGTTTCTTTGGTTTCCTCAGGAAGAAAATGGAGTTAAAAATCTGTGACCCCCAAATCACTGGATATTGTATGCACTGCATAGTGGTTATAAATGCTCCAGAAACATGCATGGAAGACCAGCACCATTGTCTGTTTCTTACCTCCTTTATCTCTGTTAGTGATATGAAGTTTAATTCCAAAATTGGCCAAGTTCAACCAAGTTCACTGTAAAACAGTGTCTTCAAACTCCCTAATGCAGAGACCCTTCAAACAGTTCCTCTTGCTGTGGTAACCCCCAACCATAAAATTATTTTGGTTGCTACTTCGTAACTGTAATTTTGCTACTCTTATTAATTGTAAATATCTGTGTTTTCCAATGGTCTGAGGCAAACCCTATGAGAGGGTCACTTGACCCCCAAAGAAGTCATGACCCACAGATTGAGAACCACTGTCCTAGAGTTCAGATAACAGAAAGCAGCAGGGATGCAAGCCACAGAAGAGGAAATATAAAAAGAGGAATAGAGAAATATGGATAGAACTGTGTGGATTGTACAAGATAGCAAAACACATAGACAGCTTCTTCATGTACCTTTAAGAAGAAGGTCCAGTGTATGTCTCTTTTACAGCCACTTGGAGGCTTAATAAATATTCCCTTTATAGATCAAAATGCTAGAGAAGAAACATGTTCTGCTGTGAGCAAACTTCATGTGCTAAACTGAAAATATCATCTCTGAAGGGGAAAATACAATAGGGCCTGTTAATGTCTACTGAAACTACAAGAAAGGCTCATTTTCATTTCTAATCTGAGTTCAGTAAAGAGTTTAAACAGGTTACCAAAACAATAGTTAATCTTCGATTTCTTCTATGGGGGGCACACACATGAGTGAAGTAATGTGTGCTAATGGGAAGCCACACATCTTCAACAGGAGGGCCTGCTGCATCATCCATCAGAAGGTACCTGATTTCTTTGGGCTATTTCCTAAGTTTTAGTGCATCATCAGAAATTGTTGTTAAGTCACTGTGCCATGCATGGCTATGACTGACCTGCCTTCTCCTGTGGACAATTATCTGTGTCCATTTGAAGTTCTTATCAGTATTTCCTCATCCTGTGATGGTTTGTGCTTTCTTTATGAGTCCTTTGAGCCTGTTATCCATCTCATATATTCCTATGTATCAGTAAATAAGATCTTAGTGTATGCATATTTGCATGTCTGTGTGAATCATTATTTTACCCTTTTCTGAAAAATTATGCAGATATATGTTGATGCTGAGCACATTGTATGAGGATGTTGGCAACCCTTAGCAATTGGTCCCCACTCCTGCTTTAATATACAATTATAACATTTTGAATCTTAAAATTATATCTAAGTTCACAAAGATACTCTGTGAACATTTTGCAGATAGTAGCAGATATGAAATGCATGTTGTGGATTTACTTCAACTTTAGGTCCTTACCCTGCTAACTGTGAACCACATGTGAAGATCTTGCCCCTCACTTTCCTCTCTCCTAGAAGTAAATATACTTTCATACTGCTTCATAACTTACCTGTTTTAGAGACCTGTTAAGTATAACAGGCACTCTCAGAGCATGGTACATTCTTTCTCTCACTCTTCAAGCAATGTAGTGATATTATAAATATCAGTTAAGTGATGCCAGTGTGTACTCACATTTTAATATTTGAAAGGTATCCCCAAGGCTTTGCAAAGTAAGACAGAAAATAAGTTATTAAGCTCATGTAAATATTATTTTCTCCCTAACAAGTAGTGTACTGTAACTTGTATGCTTTTTTTAATGCTGTGCCATTTGTCATCTATTGCTGCTTAGCCAATGACCCCAATATTGAACTACTAGGCACAACAACAAAGGTTTTTTATCTTACATACTATTCTGAAGAGATCATTATCATGCTAGCCATGGGTCCAAGCACTTGAGATTTTCTGAGGGGTAACCAGATGTCTCTCATCCAGTATAAACCTAGACTATATGCCTGCTCAGAACCTAACATGTAAGTCTTCGCATGTATGGCCATCCTGGACTTCAGTGTACTCTAAATTCAAAGTTACTATTGTCTAAGTAAACAATGACATTTTGGACAGGAAGACACCCATGTAATGACAATGGCATGTGAGCAAAGAAGGTGGAGACTGTAATGGTAAATCCATTAGCTGAGGAAACTAAGTATTGGCAGAGACCACTCAACCTGTGAGACCACAAAGGATTCTTCTCCTGAAGCCTCGGATGGGTTGTGGTCATGATTACATCCTATTCAACTCCTATTCCCAGAGTTGTAAGAGTATAAACATGTGGGGTAAGTCACAGCCATCAGGCTTTTGTTTAGACAAAAGAGATTTACCAGACTTCCATCATTCTGAGTGTAGAATTTTTCACGAAGTAATAGGGACTTGCTATTTTAGAGAACTTACCTCAGGTTTGTATGTTTTAAGTCATTTTTTTTTCTTTGCAGAAACAAAACCTGGATGCAGCTCCTAGTCTAGCACATTTGTCTGATAACCATGGGAACATTGGGGTAGTTGCTGCACCTGCTCCCTGCATGGCAATTTCTCCCAGCCAGGTCAATTCAGGCAACATTTTTCCCCCAGATAAGAAGGTAGAAGAAGACAGTTCCTCCTAAGGTGACAAATGAATATAAAACCATAGCTTATATATTTAGCTAATTAGACGTATAGGTGAACTTAGAATCTGGGCAGTTTGTTGCCCCTCTTTTTCCTACAACAAAATAAACATTAACTTTTCTTTTATGCTTAAAAATTTGTTTCATGTGCTCATACTTCGCTAAAATATTATTCTTTTAAGATGGATGGGAGATAAAAGGAGATGTAGAAAACAAGACAAGCCAAAACCAGATGAGTTCTGGAAGGGACCTGTCAATTCTACCAACTGCTATGGACTCAAGGCAAAATATTGTCTGGAAGGCATTTTAAGTGGAGTGAGTTCCTGATGTCTTTGCTCTCTTCAAAGCGATGTGAGGGGTCATATTGTTACCGGCTCTTGACTGAATTAGACTTAAGGGAATGGGTAGGCGTGCAGGGCTCTGCTCTCTCAAGTAGTGTGGTTTTGAAAGGAAGGAAACACAAAGGCACTTACACTATAATAGTTTTAGAACTGAAGACACTAAGAGTGTGTCTGTACAGAAAGGAAAGAAAGACACCTGTCAAGAGTGGGCTTTGGAACACAAGCTGGAAAGACAGAACACAAGGAAGGACAATGGAGGGGAAGACAGGATGAGAAAAAGAGCAAGCAAGAGAAGGAGTTGGCATTACAGACATCTCTTTGAGTCGGCAGAGACGAAGAGGCAGACCGAAACTTGTCTCATCGGTAGTCTTGGACATAAGCACAGCCTTCGAGCAGACAGAGGAATAATGAGTGTGGTGGTGACTTTGCTCTCTGGGAGTTCAGTGAGAAAGCAACAAAACTTGATTTTCTGTGGATTTAAAGGTTCATGTCACATATTGAGTATTTTCAAAGATTTATGATAAATTTGCTGATCTGATATTATTTTACTTCAGTTTCAAAAGAAATAGGCAACCTCATTAAGAGTCCCCTTTAAAACATCGCGAAAATTGTCCAGTGATTTCTGATCCCAAGCAAGTGACTTCTTCGTGGAGCAGTAACAGACATTGTCGATTCCACAAAACCCATGCAGTTTGTATTATTGGTTAGTTCTTATGAAACAATAATTGATGGGTACAGATGTGGACAGAGACTGCAGAACAGGTTCTAATTTCTCTCTTCAGCTCTCAGCCTCTTACTTTGCTTTCGTTGGAAAAAAGAGAAGTGATTCCCCTGAAGATCTCTACGTATGAGATCTATGAGATACGAATTGACTTTACATGCCTAAGTGCTTGCTCTTTAGTTTGTCAGAAAAAGCTACATAGGATTATATTTAACTCCTTGTAGTAGCACTGTTCTTACTTCAGGGGGGAAAATGCTAAAACATAAATGTAGCTCCTGTAGATAAAATGAAAGTCCTTGACAACACTTTTAATATCAATACAATGCAGACATGTTACTGGGTATTTCATATCAACCCCACCCCAAGGATAAGTGATTTCCTCAGTTAAACTCATAATCAATAAAATAAACACATACAGGTTAAGTCCTCTGTTTACAAACATAAACAGATACAGAGATGAGGATGAAGCACAATGAATCTAGAAAGTGCCATGAAAGTACTGTGACATTCCTGTTTGCTTTGTGACACTTCCCACTTAATAGTCACAGAAAGGTGTCCCAGCCAGAGGGGAATGCATCTCACATGTATACTTTTCATGCTCAGACAGGCTCTTGCCTACTTCCACACCTAGGTGAAATAGCACAATGCGAAGTATTAGCCAATCAAATGTTGACAAAAGAGCCCATTTCCAGCCAATGAATGCAAGCTGCCCTTGTGTTTGAGATAATCTTCTCCCCATAACCAGTTAATAAACACAGAGAAACACTGCACTGAATGTGCCGCCTGCCTGCCTTCTTATTACCTTTCCTACCAAGGATTATTTCTGAATGGATTTCAGCTTTGCAAATTATAGTGCAATGTCAGTTTCCAGAATTCTAAGGCAAAACTGGAAATGTAGAATTATGGAGATGATCCTAGCCACATTCAAAAACCTTAATTGTATTCATGCAAATGAGGCTATTTTAATTCAAAAATCAGAGAGAAATTGAGGGTTCTAATTTCCACCGAAATAGAACTATCTTTTTGTTTTAAATGCCCATTTTCTTAACACACAGGTTAATATAAAAGCATCTCGAGTTACTACAGAGTAGAAGAAGCAGAAGTGGGATGAGAAACTATGTATACAGTTAGTGAATTAATTGATGCCAAACATTGCATCAGTGAAGTTTCACCTTGACACTAGTTTCATTATTCTCTTTTACAAAAGCAGAAATATGTTTAGAAAACATTTAGAGCACATTCATAGGAAACATTTATATGCTATTGTTGCCAGGCTGGGTGGCGCTTGCCTACAAGGCAGCATTATGGAGGCAGAGTCAAGGGTTTATGACCTTAAAATCAGCTTGGACAGAGAAGGAAAAAACAAGGCTCTGCCTCACATGTAAAAAACTGAATTCTTGATTGCTTTCCAGATGAGGCCACTCTCAGAGAATAGCAGTCATAGCCCTATACTACCGCAGGGCCACGGGCCTCCTCAAGGGACACAAGGTAACAAAAACATCAGCAAGCCCAGGCATAGCTGGCACCCTGCCTCCTCACCAAATACACCAAGTCTGTGTGGGACATGATGTATGAGGTGTGTGGCTCTGCACCTCACAAGCTGCTGCCATGGAGCTGTTCAAAGTGTCTTAGGGCAAGCCATCAATGTCATAGTTAGTCCACCAGAGATGGCCACTCAGACACAGTTTGTAGCCAACTCAAAGTCTTTATTCTAGCCAGTTGGGGCCACATCCAAATATCTGGGGACCTAGATGTAGGAGTGTCAAGAATAGGATAGTTGAAGAAACTAGATCCTGGCATCCTGCTCTGCAGCTTGGGAGGTGGGGTGGGGTGGGGCAGGGTGTGGTGTGGTGTAGTTGGGTTATACATAAGCAAGCAGCTTGATGGGAGCTAAGATAAGGGTTTAGTTGGAGGGGTTCTTCACAAACAGCTTAACAGAAGCTGAGATAAGTTAGCTCTGGACATCTTGACCCTGGGTTCCTAGAATGGTTTGGAAATTTTCCCTGGGTTTCTTCATAGAGAAGATCAAATTCTCGTTAAACCTGTATTGGTCTCAGGAAGAATACACGATGGAGGAAACTCTGCACAGTCTTGCCCCATCACCGAAGAGGGTGGAGACCCACTCAGGCGCCCAGGAGCTGAACAACTTGCTGGTAGCCATGAGAAAGGCTGCTGCCAAAATGGATAGATGTCCTGGTCCCCTCAATGTACATTTATGTTGCACAAAAAAAAAAGAAAGAAAAAAGAAAAGGAAAGAAAAAGAAAGAAAGAGAAAGAAAACTCAATAAATATACTATTCAAACTAAATTTTGTATTTTCAGCAAAAAAAAAAGATATAGGTAATCTATGACTTTATTGCTTTTGCTCATTGACATGCATACATCCTGGTGTCAGATAATGCATAGAAGATTTGTAATATTCAGCTGTTTAAGTGGAAGCTCACTCTGCCATTCGTTACTTTAAACTCTGATGGATTCTGGAGAACCCTGGTATTGCAGAGCTCATTGCTTAGCCCCAAAGGCTATAGCAATGCTGTTATCAAAATTAGCACAATGAGTGACTGTTTGTCACAGTTCCTTTAATAGCACTAGCAGTTTATTAGCCTCTGGAGTTGTTTTTCTGGGCCACGTCCATTGGAAGCACCTGTATTAGTGGTATCCAGGGAAGTGGTATGTCTGGCCTCAAGTAAGATCTGAAGGACACTAACTTGCAAACTAACAAGATGACCAAGTTATCAAGAATGCACATTAGAATCAGGGCACAGATGCTCAAAGGACAAAAAGTTTAATAGGCTGATAAGTTCAAAAGTCTCAGGTAATAAAGGAAAGAAAAAAAAATTCTGAAGAAGTGTAATCCTAATCATGTTCAGGACTTCTTTTTCAGATCTTGGCTTCTCCTTGCAATCTACCTATTTCCTTTAGACCATTAATGCATCCAGTAAGTAAATAGATATAAAATATAATTTCAGATTCCAATAGAAAATTATGTTTATTTCGATTGAAAATTTGTTTATAGAATAACAAGAAAATACCAGGCGATTATACTAATATGTTTTACTGGCTAATTTCGTCAACATTTTAAATGATAGTTTTAATAGGACTCAATATATCTGTGGCCCTGTTTGATGTTTCATTCCATGCGTGTGACCTACATGTTAGAGGTGTTCTGGAAACATTCATCCTAAAATCAGAGGCAATAACTTCTTACTGGACTAGACTAAGAAAAAGACATAGGGCAACAGTGACAAGAAAGATATGGGTATTTTTATCTGTTTACTTATAAAATCAGAAATTTTTATCATCAACATAAAAGATGCTTATCTTTCCTGATACCCACACTGTCTTCCTAAAGAAAATGTCTGAAGCAGTGTCACAGAGAGAAAGTTGTAATGACTGAAGACATTGGCGATAGCTATAATGACTAGAGCAATCAAGTACAAGCATGAACATGTTGCGTTTTACCATAAAGTATACTGAGCTTCTGGAACAGACACTACATTCTGTGTTCACAGTGCCTTGCCCTCTGATTGCTCCAGAGAAATTTTATAGCCCCTTTGACTTCTTTTTTCCCCACGCTCACCTCCCCTTTTCTTCCATCTTATTTCCTTTGGAGGAAGAATTGAGGACAGACTGAAGGAGGCCAGTTAGAAACTTGCTACTCTACTGTGTATATGAGAGAGAAAATGAGACCTCAGTTACTACATTAGGCAGAGTACACCATACCTATTTGTTCATGTCTATGGATCATTTGACCAGGGTTTCTCAGTTTTATCAAAATATTAGTTCCATTAAAATCATCAATGTTGAGTTCAGTAGGTACAGCCTTAGTATTTCTGCCATCTGTTATATGTCCAATATGTAAATATTAAGTTAAACCTTAATAACCATCTACTTTTTCTTGAGCCTCTCCAATTTCAGAATAACTAATACTGACCTTCTGATGAACAAGTACACAGTAGACTCACTGACAGAATCAGCCTTCCTTGGCTATGAGCAGCCTAGGTAGGCACTGCTGGAGTTTCAGGTGGTCATCCGGGATGCTTTTGAAGCTTCTATCAGACGTTTGATAGAAGAGCTTATAGTGTAAGGACAGGGGGGGTGAATAAAAAGGCAGATATACAAAATTTTGCTACAGTATATTGCAGAAAACACTTTGCAAACTCTTGTCAGAATACTTCTGCCATTTACTAAATATTGTAAATCTAAAATTTATTTTATTGTTCATTAAAGCTTCTTATTTTTAAATAGACTTTTTTGTAGGCAATAAACTCAAGATATAAAAATCATATTTAAAAAAAAGCAGTCTCATTCACTTTTTAAGCAAGGAGATAACTAATCAGAACTTAACTAAAAATTTGTTTGTGTTTACTGCTCACCATAGAGACCATAGGACAGGTAATACTAGAAGAACAAACAAGTCAATCACTACTTCAAAAATCAATACTTTAAATGTTCTACTTGTATAAGTTTTCTGGTCATTTCAAACATGTAAGCTCTAGTTACTCTCAAAGAGAATTTTAAACCCTGGGGACATGGTTCAATGAACAGCATGAAGTACTGAGTTTGGATTCCCAGAACCTTTGTAAGAAGCTAGCTGATTAAAAATAAAAACAAAAATGAACAAACAAAAAGTCTGGCATAACAGAGTGACATCTCTAACCTCAGGAGGTAGGCGGTGTGTGTGTGTGTGTGTGTGTGTGTGTGTGTGTGTGTGTTTGTACATCCAGGGAGATCCAGGAGGCTTTTCTGAGCAGCCATTAGCTAACACCATGAGTGAGCTTCAGGTGAGAGAAATTTCAGTGAGAGAAATGTCTCAAAGGTGAAGAGTGTAAAGCACACACACACCACAAGCACACACACAAGGATTTCCTCCACACACTTACATGAGCACACACACACACACCATGAGCACACACAGAAGGGTTTCCTCCACACACTTACATGAGCACACACACACCACGAGCACGCACAGAAGGGTTTCCTCCACACACTTTCATGACACATACACCACAAGCACACAGGCAAGGATTTTCTCAGTGACAGTTTCACTCATGCAGTTGCTGCCTTCTATGTTTAAAAGAGTGAGCTTTCATTTATACCACAAGCATTCTTTAAAAATAATTTAACTTATTTCAATTCCAATTTTTCTTTGGCACATGTAACTCGAACAAAATAACTCTGATGTCATTTTTATTTAAGTACTATTAGATTCTTCAAATAAGAAAACATGAAAAGTTGATTCAAATAACATTAGAGGTATTTTTCTATTAACCTAAGAGAGCAAAATGATAACCAAAAGGGAAAATTTGGTGGTAGAACATCTATCTTTTAGACAATTATATCAATGTTATTAACTCAGGAAGTTCAACATTTTGGCTCAGTGGGAAAAGGCACCTGCTGCTAAACCTGCTAATCTCAGTTTGATCTTCAAGACCCACATAGTGTAAGGAGACAACAGATTATCCATAGTTTTCTTCTACCTTCCACCCATAAATACATGTATTCAAAAAGTAAACAATGCTGAATATTTAAGATACTATCATTTTTACAATAGTATGATTACAAATTTGGTAAGTCAAGGATTGCATTTTTAAAATAAATGTGGCTAATTTAGGAGAACTATTTTATCCATTGTTCACTGGCATATCAATGCTATGTAACAAATCAATCCCAAACCTGGTGGTTTAAAACAATGTATTTTTCTCATGAATATAAGAATATTTATGTTGTTAGTTGTTTTACTCTTTTTTATCTTAAATTATCTATCTTTTGCCTCTGGGCTTTAATCTTTCCTTATTTCTGTACATCTTATTTCTATACTTCACTCTTACTCCATGGCTGGGTGGGTAGGTGGCTGGGTAGCTGGGTGCATGGCTGGGTGGCTGCCTGGGTGCATGGCTGGCTGGGTGGCTGGGTGGGTAGGTGGCTGGGTAACTGAGTGGCTGGCTGGGTGGCTGGCTGGGTGGCTGGCTGGGTGGGTGGCTGGGTGGCTGGCTGGGTGGCTGGCTGGGTGGCTGGTTGGCTGCCTGGCTGGCTGGGTGGGTGGCGGCTGGGTGGCTGGTTGGGTGAGTGGGTGGCTGGCTGGGTGGGTGGGTGGCTGGGTGGCTGGGTGGGTGGCTGGGTGGCTGGGTGGGTGGCTGGCTGGGTGGGTGGCTGGGTGGCTGGCTGGGTGGCTGGCTGGGTGGCTGGCTGGGTGGCTGGTTGGCTGGCTGGCTGGCTGGGTGGGTGGCGGCTGGGTGGCTGGTTGGGTGAGTGGGTGGCTGGGTGGGTGGGTGGGTGGCTGGGTAGCTGGGTGGGTGGCTGGGTGGGTGGGTGGCTGGGTGGGTGGCTGGGTGGGTGAGTGGGTGGGTGAGTGGGTGGGTGGCTGGGTGGGTGGGTGGCTGGGTGGTTGGCTGGGTGGGTGAGTGGGTGGGTGGCTGGGTGGGTGAGTGGGTGGATGGCTGGGTGGGTGGGTGGGTAGCTGGCTGGCTGGGTGGGTGGCTGGGTGGCTGGCTGGGTGGCTGGTTGGCTGGCTGGCTGGGTGGCTGGTTGGCTGGGTGCATGGCTGGGTGGCTGGGTGGCTGGGTGGCTGGGTGGGTGGGTGGCTGGTTGGCTGGCTGGCTGGCTGGGTGGGTGGCTGGGTGGCTGGCTGGCTGGGTGGCTGGGTGGCTGGCTGGCTGGGTGGGTGGCCGGCTGGGTGGCCCCTGATGTCCTTCTTTCCTTGTTCTATCTTGTTCCTTTCTCCTCTTTCCAGACATCTCCTCCTATTTATTCTCCTTGCCTGCCAGCCCTGCCTATCCTTTCTCCTGCCTTGCTATTAGCCATTCAGTTCCTTATTGGACCATCTGTTGTTTTAGACATTGAAAACATCACAGCTTCACAGAGTTAAACAAATGCAGCAGAAACAAAAGCAACATGTCTTTACATTACTAAACAAATGTTCCAGAGTATAAACAAATGTAGCATACCTTAACATAATATTCTACAGCATATCTATCACCAGAGAGACTAGTAAATAAGTGCACACAATATTTGAGTGGTTGGGGAAGGAAATGGGGACTTGGTGGTAGGGAGAGGTGAATGGATGAGTGCTTCCATTGGTCTTGCTTCAGACTGATCCCAGTAAGGCCGACTAAGCTGAGTTCCATGCAGCTGACACAGTACTTCACATGACCCCTGTCCTTCTTGAGGAAACAGGTACCTGGATGAGGATTTGTCCCTCTTGTGGTGATGCTGAAGGCCTGAGAGAGCAAGCAGAACACTGAAGACCTTGTAAACCTAGGCTGTGATCTAGCATATTATCACATCTGTCCACATGCCACTGGCCAAGGAAGCCAGGCAGTAAGGAAGGCCGCTTCTTGGCTTCAGGCATCAAGGAGGATGCAAGGACTCAGAATCAGCCATCCAACCTGTAATCCTTCTTGGTAAAAGTGTGTCCAAAAGCAGATGTAAGTACTTAAGGGCTAGCTGTGATAAGACATAGTTTGTTACATCTCTACAGCATAACACAGGATAATAAGGACATAGATTAAAGATGATGAAATGTAGTTTATATATGCTCAAAGAATAGATGGACTACAAATAATATTTATAAAAAGTATTGAATAAAGCACACTTCAGCTTTGGGACTAATTGGGTAAACAGGATACTCGCTTTCATGGAATTCAAAAAGAAAAAACAAAAGAAGAGAAGAAAGAGGCAGTTTGCCTGGAATCAGTTTTCAAGTGGAAGGTTCAAGATGTGTAAGTGTGAAACTATTGTTTTATGAGAGGGACATATCCTAAATGCCTGGATTAGGATATTACTCTTAGCAAAGATGCAGCTGCAGTCATTTGAACTGCTGAATATTGTCATTTGGAGTGGATGGGGAGATATAAGCATTTTCTACATTTACTTTGGTTTAATAGACTAGTACCAATAAGTAAACAATAAAAAACATTAGGTTGTAATTTTGTTCAATACTTGGCTGTTCAATGAAGAGTTCAGTGAGGTAACATAGGTGATGTTATAATATCACTTACCCAATAAACATAACGTATTATTCAAGTGAAGAATAAGACTATTAGAATTAAAGACAATGAAGAAATAATAAATATATTCATATTTCCATACTGATTTGATTGCTCATGCAAATACAAACTTGTGGACAAGCATATACACAGTGAATGTGCTGAAATCACAGTCTGCACAATACTCCAGTTGAAAATATAGTTTAAGAGGCTAGAAAAATGACTGGGGAGGTAGGAATATTTGCTGTTCTCTCAGAAGACCCAGGTACAGTTCCTAGCACCCACATGGTGTACCACAACAAATGACAGGTCAAGTTCTGAGGAGTATTACATCCTCTTCTGACCTCCATAGACATTGCATAGATGTGGGGCACATACATATATGTGATCAAAACATTTTATTTAATGTCTATAAAAATACAGTTTGATATGCATTTTATAAGACTACTCTTTTTGTACTGTGTATTAAAATTTGGGTCTTGCTTATAACAGGCAAGCGGTCTGCCTTGGAGCCGTATCCCTCAACCTCCTTCCCTTTTCTCTTTCTTCTGTTTTAAATTTTGAAACTGGATCTGACATAGTTGCCTGACTGGCCTTGACTTCCTTATGTTGCCTGGACTAGCCTGGAATTTGCATCCTCTCTCTCAGCCTTCTGAGTACCTGTGCTACCCAACCAGGACAGTTTGACACTTTAAAAATTTAAAAGGTGGACTATTCTAGAATTTTAATCTGGTTTGTGATATAACATCCAATTTGTTTAGTAGGACATTTAATAACACCTTAGCACTAATTAGGTTCTTTGGTAACATAACCATGTATGATTGTTAAAACATATTTCTGTGTTTTTCTGTCACTGAAGAGCTAAAATTATACTGTAGTCTAATTTATCTTAGTCATTCCTTGGCTATATCTAAATACATTTTTGTAAATGTGTTTATTTGGTTATTTTAGAAAAATCTTTTCAAAATGTGATGTAGAATCCTGCAGTGACACAGCATCCCCTTGTCAATAGGACATGTATGGGTACATCTATAATTTGAATTCCATCTGAGGAATTGTCAATACCTCCTGTTTTTTAAGACATTTGGGTGTTTACTGTAGTCTAGTTGCATGCCACTACATACAGAAAACAAACAGTTCCCAGATAACTAAACACAGAACAGGCGATAAGCCAGTTAAATGGAAAAGAGATCTTACAATTATTAGAGAGCTAATTCTAAAATTAACATGAAGCCTCATATTTTTCTTTTTTCTTCTTTTTACCTTTAAAAACATAACAGTTGTACTGCTTATGACACTCATTGGAAATGTTTCATGCCTTAAGAATTGACTCACTCATTATGACATGAGAGTAAGGACTAGCATCCTGTCTTTGCTCCTGCTAAGAATGTATCTCCCCCACCTCTACTTCTGTTAGCAGATACTGGGCTCTTTGTGATTTGCTTGTCTTCAGTCTTCCCAGGCTCCAGTCCTCAGCTGATATACACTTGGCCTCACTGCTCACTGAAAACTCCTCACACTTCCTCCAGCAGTCCTTACCACCCATACAAGGACGAAGTCACTCTCTCTCTATCAGATCAGTCCTCCTAGGTACACAGATCCTCTGTATTTTCATTTTTAAAAACGATCCTCTCATTCCCATCTCTATCAAGTCGCATATGTCCTTGTATTTGTTTTTCTCAGCAGTTTCCTTTCACTTGCTTTTCTTGTTCTAACTTCATTTCTCCAAATAATCAAACAACACACACTTGGCTTTATTCTCCCTTCTACTGACCAAGGTCACCAAGGTTAGAGTCATCAATTCCAACAGTCAGTCATTTCTTCATGTTTAACCTATGTGACTTTTCCACAGCATTGTTTGTGGAAGCAGTGCTGTTCTGGAACTTTTCTTCACTTGTATGTCCCTTGACCTGATATCTTGAGGTTTTCCTCCAATCTTACTGTCACCTCAAACTCATTCTCTGAATTGAGTTTTCCTAGTATTTATGACCCAGAAATTCATTTTACTTCTAACTACCCATATCTTCAGATCGTTTCTTGGTTACAGTATTTGGTAGCTTTCCAGAGCTTGCAGGCCTGGATTCTCTTTGGGAGCTCAAACCGACCCTCTTGTTCTAAATCCTAGACTAGTGGGTTAAAAAGCCTCTCTGACATCTCCACTAAATATTTAATTGGGCTGAAATGTTCAAGAGATAGTGGTGATTCTCTATGATTACCCATTTTGTCTTTGTTTTTATATCCTTTAAAATAGGCAAAGCCAACATTCACTCCCTACCTCACCCCCCCACACACAAACACATACAAAGAAAGAAAACTACAGAGAAGTCACATTTGGTTCTTGTCTGTTTCACCTTTCTATCCCTGATGTTCACTTGATCACACTTCCTCCTGAGTAGCTGTTCCCTACTCTGAATATCTCCTATCTTCCCTAAAGTACCACAAGCTCATATTAGCTATCATTTTGACATCAAAAGCAACTCATCAATTTTGTCTGTTATTCTACTTTTTTGTACATTGTTTCCAGTGCACCTTTCTACAACCATGATCCAGCATCATTCAACTTCTGCAACACCGGTAGGTCCTTCTCACTAGCTGCTTCACTAGAGACATGGTCTTCATTCTGCCCTCAGGTCGCTGTGTTACCTAAGGTTCTCCCTCCACACCCACCTTGCCTCATCCTTATTTGGCTCAAATCCCACTATTTTGGAGAGTACTCTCCTCCTCCATAGTACTCAAAATTGATAGAGAGTAAATCTCTGTTCATGAACCATGGCCATCCCAGTAGACAGTAAAACCAAGAGTAGGTCAACAAGAAAGAAAATGCACTGTTGGAGTGGTGAGAAGATACAGATTAGTAGGCAGGAGCAATTATGATTTCTTAGACAAGTAAGAAAAGAGCACAAAGAGAGCACTTACTATGTAACAGTATGATCAAATGAGTACAGTATTTTTTATAGGCTCTGTCTTGTTATTATCTACTTAATATATAATATAGATGGAGACAAATATTATGAAATTGAATGACATCACAATATCATCCAAGATAAGTTTGGATCCAAAATTGATTAGCATTGCCTAAAAAAAAAATTCATGAAAAACAAAATCACAACACAACACAAAGCAAAACAATTGTAGGAGAGAGGAAACAGCATTATAGAGCTAAAGAGAATTCAGTTGGGAGAGAAATTTATTCATCTTTACTTAACAATGACTTAACTAAAAATAATCTATGATTCCCTAACTCCTTTTATCTAGTTGGAATCTAATTGGAATTATATTATATAGTTCACAGGTTTTACTATAGAATATAAATATACTTATTGAATGCATGAAATATGGCTAGTACAAAAGCAGACTAAATTTAGGTTTGTTAGTTGCTAACAAATGAAAATTAAGACTAGAGCAACTAATAATTTTCCTATAAACAACACTTTGTCACTGCTACATGCCACTTTAATAATTAAAAATATAATTTCAGAACAAAGATGCATCTTAAGTGAATTTTTTGCAGATAATAAAAGAACATAAATGGTATTAACAATATTTTCATGGTTACATATTAATAGGGTTACATATTAATATAGTAATGTCTTTATTATTAAAGATTAAATAAAATATGATACAGAGATATTTAAGGCATGTATTTTTAGGTTACATACTGTGAAGATGAGATTCTAAATTATGTAAATGGTTTATATTTTGTTTCTATTGGATTGTTCTTCAATATATATATTTACATTCTTACATTTAAAATAAAGATTCTTTTTAATGAACTATTTATTTTTTTTTAGCAGTAATGCAAAAATCATCTTTTGGAGACAATAATAGAGGCATATTTAGCCTTTTGGAGTGATTGCTTAGAATCTAGCTCTGTGGAACAGTACATTATTTATTAGTGGAAGTTAAATAAGTACTTTATTGTTTTTACTTTTGTTTACAATGTTGGGAAACAGAATTTAAAGGACACATTTACTATTGAAGGATGCTTATAAAAACCTAATGTCATCTATGCTAAATGGTCAAGAAGTTGAGGGACCCAGGAGAAATTTTTGGAAAATCATTTTTGTACAATATAAAACCTTTTATTCTTGTAGCATGAATAATCATATAGAGCACATAACAATAATTTCTAACAACAGCACAATTTTTACAAGGCTAAGATTTATTTTAATTTTGTAAGTATATTACTATGATGATACAGCCTTTTTAAGAAGACTTTTAAAAGTAAATGTAGACAAAAGCAATGTTATTCTTTAAAAAGAAAAATGAATGCAAGCCCATGGATATAAGTGACTGCAATCTGTAGCCTATTGCTGTCCTTTGTGCCTGCCTCTGAGAAGATACTCTAAGTGCACCCTTCCACTTACTTCCTGAGAAAGTGAATGTCATGTTTAAGCTCATGCCACCCATTTAGGATCTCTCACAAGTTTGCAAAGATGTGAAATGGAATACTTCTCAGAACAGTTCAATAAGATGTCGAGCAGGGTTTCAGAAGCAACATCCCTTCAAAATCATCATACCCTCAGGTTAGAGGAAGCAAACCAGGTAGGGCCACCTTGGCCTTGTGCTTTGATTGCTCCATATGCTCAGCAGTCCGATATTGTATAGGCAACATATTGTCCAAATACTGAAATTTTTGTATCTCAGGCTACTATTATCTTTCTACACACAGAACTCCATGTTTAATGTTAAGAAAATAACAGGTTTAGAAAAAAAATACTTTTGGCACATTAAATTTTAAGTAGATATACAAAGTAATGGGTTTCATTAAGGCATTTTCATACAGCTGTGTCATTGTATTTTGTTTTATTTATCTGCCTGTATTATTATTGAGAGAGAAAACTAAGCATTTAAAGTCACGACAAAATGTCTTGTAGATTTTTTCTCAGTTATCAGTTCTTAGAAATCCAGTCACAGTATATGAGAACTGGGCCCAAAGCAAGGATCCCAGAAACCCAGTAACAGGGTAGATAGACTCAGAGACTCACGGTCTGGTTTTAGGGACTTAGAAGATGAACCACAGTTCAAAAAGTATGGATTGTAGCTCCTGGAAGGAGGGTAAAGGGCATTTTATGCTAAGCTAGAAAACTCATCTGAGGACTCTATATTAATGGGCAATATCACTTAGGAAACAGTTCAGTTGACTCTGGTCAGCTGACTATCACATTGTCACATTGGCTTTGTTTTCTTAAGAGGGCTTGGCTATATACTGGGCAAAATAGTGATTAACTTCGTGTTGTTGCTGTCAAATCAAGCTGGATGCTGTTATACTATGTGCTGTACCAGTGAATAACTTTTTCACTTGGGCACTAGGTGGACACTTGGTCCAGCATTGCAGGGTTACTGTAATTTCACCAATGTATGTGAATAGTGAGAACTCTCCAGTGCCAGTGCCCACACTCAGAGAGGAACCCTTTACATAAGCACTTAGCAAGCTCACTTAGAAGGCACTCTCAACTCTCTGGGGCATCACTTGCAAGCTCTGTCCTCTTTTTATATCTCTGTCACTGCTGATTATATAACCAAGGTCATGCCAATTAATTTTTCTGAAAGTCAATTTCCTCATGTTGAATATAGAGACAATAAATGCCACATTATTTACTTCACAGGAGTGATGTGAGAACCAAATGAGGCAGAACATATAAATATATCTTGGGATGAAGGGAGGGCAAGAGGGGAATAGGTGGAGAGGAGAGAGAGAGAGAGAGAGAGAGAGAGAGAGAGAGAGAGAGAGAGAGAGAGAGAGAGACTGATTTTCCTGAAAGCTGAGAACAATTTTAAAAATAATAACTCTAACAAGCCCTCATTTTTGTTACTGTTTCTCCCATTAGAAATCTCATGATTTCAAGCAATAGAAATCAAACTGAATTAGCCGAAGGGAACAAAAGGTGGACAGAGGATATGTGGTAAGGACACGGAACTATTTCCTGGTATCTAAAGCCAGGCACACATCAAGTTCTCAGGAAAGAACTGGAACCAATTGCTTTTCCTTTCATCTCCTCTGTTTGTTCTCTGTCTGAAGCATTGAAAATAAATAACTAAAGTCAGATTTCTTTTGCCTGTTCATAAATGAAATAGCACTGCTTCCCACAGATCCACAGATTCTGTTTTGCAGATGCAGTCATGTAAAGATCTTCGTTTGTTCTCTCATTTTCAAACACAGATTCTAAGGGAATCTGGCATGCTATGCTAGGGGTAATCAAGGTTAAGAGAAATGAAATAATAACAGTGGAGTGAAGACTGTTGTTTTCCCTGAAAGTAGAGTGTTTGTTGACTATGACTTCTCTATGCATCCAGTGTCTCTGTAACTTTCAACAGTGCCTTCCCATGTGAGTGGAAGGAAAAGAAACGTACAGACAAAAACAGGATTTCTGTGAGGGACAGAGCTATTTTCTCTGAGAGGGGAAATAATATACCAGTGGAGTTACAAGAACAAAAGAGGCTCAAGAATCTCTGTTGCAGAAAATTAAAGGCATTGACCTTTTACCTGAGGGGAGTGGAGAGCAAAAACAAAGCGTAGAGAGCGTTGGGAAGGCAGAGACCTAGAACTGTTGCACATAGAATCTGCTTGGAGTAGAGCATGGACAAATCTTCCCCCCAGGATACAGAACCTTGTTCATCAACAGCACCTCCTACAAGTTTTATTTGCTTATTTAAAATATTTTTGTTTTTAAGTGTGTCTCTGTGTGTGCCCCCACAAGCCTGCTTACACATGTGCACATAACTTTAGGTTGCTAGGGAGACCAGAGCCATCTGCTCTCCGGGGAGCTGGAGCACCAGGTCATTGTGAACTATGTGGGTGCTGGGTTTTCTTTAAGAGAGTGCATACGCCCAGGGTCTGAGGCACTCTTCCGCTGACCCCAGTTTGCAGAAAAGAATATGTCTGCTATGTCATTTTAGTTCCTGTATAATTTGTCTTCTCAGTAGACATTATCCAAATGAGGAAAGTGTGTGTGTGTGTGTGTGAGTGTGTGTGTGTACATGTGTGTGTACCTGTGTGTGCATGAGTATGCATGTTCTTTAAACATAGGTGTGATGACCAAATCTCCTTAAGATAGAAGGAATATTTCCTAAAGCAGATGCAGAGGCAGCACTCAGAATGCCCATAGAAAGTAGGTAGCAGCTGACTTGGGGTTATGGACATTTCATTTCTATATTCCATCCAAGGGCTTATAGAGTAATTACAACTGATCCAGTTACCTATTGACAGAGTAGGAAACCACAAACAATCATTTACCCAAAGACTCAGCAGCAGAGTTCAAGAATGCATTCCTATAACTCAGGCTTTCTGTGGTTTTCATGAAATCACTAAAGTTATATCTAACTAACACCCCCCCATTTTGTTTGCATGTGTTAAATCTCTACTGTCTAATCACTTCTGGGATAGGTGACTGCCTTTTGCTTTGGAGAAAGAGTATTTGATCAAAAAAAGAGAGAAGACTGAACAGTAAACTGTAAGGTAGGCCCATTCAGTGTGCATTCCTGATGAAAGCAATTTAGAAATATGTGTGTCCCTGAACTTGGCCTTGTGATAAACATTGTAACACAGGAAGCCTTGGAGCTGTATCCAGATGTGTCAAATAGAAGAGAAACCCACACAGATGTCTCTCTTGGTTGAGTCTGTCCACTTTGCGAAATACAGAAGAGCTTATGTGTTAGAGTTGTAACATAAAAATGTCTTCACCCTTTATTCCACATATAGCCTAAAACATCCCATATGTAGCCTAATGCGTTGATATTCAACAAATATTTCTACATCCCTTAATACCTGTGTGTGTGTGTGTGTGTGTGTGTGTGTGTGTGTGTGTGTGTGTAATAATGGTGTCACTATCAATAAGTAGGACAGGAAAGCTCTTGGTGCCTCACAGAATCCTTTGGATTGTCTCCATGGTCTGTCCTTTACCAGCCCTTCTGTCACAGTCCTGCTGAGAAGAACAAGAGACACACATGTCAGCCTCACAGCTCAGCAGAGACTTGTAGTGAAAGAAGAACAGCTGAGTCAGCAGGAAGCCCAAACAGAGGAGTAGGTGTCAATAGAGCTATTTTCAGATCCAATGTAGTAAACAAACAGACTCCAATACACCCAGGACAGGTACATCTTGAGAATGTAGCCTTTACAATGAGCTTGGCCAAAGGCTGGCTTGATCCTTTATTAGAACAACACTTGACATTTTTGTGAAGTCAAACAAACAGTGGAACACAGGAACTCATGTCTGAAAATCACACATAGGAAAGAAAAGAAAGAAAGAAAGAAAGAAAGAAAGAAAAGAAAAAGAAAAAAGAAGATGTGAATGACATGAACTCACACATATAATCTTATTGTTAACAAACTACAAACCCCGAATTTGGCTATGAAGTAATTTGTCCTCTTTTGATTTATACACATCTTGTAATCTTGGTCCCCGGAATCCTTAACTATCCCTTCCATCTTCATGTCTTTCTCTAATTTGGTCTTAGTCTGATCTCTGTAACTGCACTGCAATTATGAACATAAGATGGGACAATTTTATACATCATCTTATTTAGTCATCACAACCCTCCTGAAATCTACCATGTTAAAGAATAACCATTCATAGTAGTTAGAATAAATGGAAAACAACCTTAAGAGAAAGTTTGACCTCTTAGAGTAGCCTCCACAGGTCAGGATCTGGCCTCTGCCTGCCTTGCAGACCTCAGTCTTCTTGCTTTTTACCTCTTGCATCTTCACTATTCCACTCCAGTCCATCTAACATGGAGGCTTCTCAACCAAGCCAGCCTCAGCTCCAGTCTATTGACTTGGTGTTCTGTTAAAGAGATTGGAATCTTTCCACACAAATCTAGTTTCTTCTTGTGATCTGGTTCATAGCTCGTATGTATCACAATTCCCTGAATGCTTGGGTGAGAGTTCTTAATGCCCTCCTTGACTAACTCCTTTCTTGATTCCTGAGGCTCCTCACTCAGGTTAGCTTTCCAGAGAGTGTGAGAGGCTGATAGCTCTACCCACCATAGCTTTCGATTCGTGGTCATGGTCTCACTTCCCCTCTGGGCCCTTGCTAACCAGTCTCTCTCAGCCCAAGCCTGGGCATGGTGGTGATACCAAATGCTAGCCTTTACCCCTTTTCTGTCTATGGCAGGGTTCTTTAATGGGCAATATCCATACAGCATGAAATGAGTAGAGAGGTCTCTTTTCTTTTCCCTTTGAGACCTTTCACAGTCTGGATTTAGCTTCTTACTACAGCTTTTTCTATTGAGGTTTGGTCACAAAATTAGAAATGAAAGAAACAACGTTTCCCCTTTGAATGCATATTTAGAGAGAGGAGATAGGTGATAAGCAATTACAAAAATGTGCACTGTATGTTAAGAGTTATAATGAAATTATAGTACATAGTAAATGGATAAAGAGCAATGGCTGGGTGGACACAGATAATTCTCCATCTGATAAGTGACATTTGAACAGAGATTTGAATGAAATAAGCAAGTGAGTCAAAGAATTTTCTGGCTAGATAATGTTCTCCTTAGGTAGGATGGACATGAAAAGGTTCCATGAAGGGATATGTTTGGAAAGTTCAAGCAATTGCCTAGAGGTCAATGAGGCTAAACTATGGAGAGAAATTGGGAGAAAGGTACATAATAGCATGGCTGAAAATGGACATACTACATCAAGCAAAAGCTTGTATGCCATTTAAGAAATGTTGATGGAAGATTCTCCAGGTTGGAAAGTGAATGTTTAGCACTGACCTTTTTAAAAGGTTGACTCTTGTTACTGGATGCAAAGTAGTACAAGATAAGAGAAGCTAGAGTCAGCTCCACAGGTATCTTAAGTTGGGGTACATTGGATTAGAAGTATTACTCTGGAAATATTGGAAAGTAGAGTTTATAGAATTTACCTTTTGATAGTTTGGACATTTAGGCCTTGAGTAAAAAAATAAAATATTTACCTAAAGAAATGAAAGGTTGTTTATTAGTATTTTCTTCCAGTGAAACTTGATTTTTAACCTGTAGAGGTACAAACAGGCAAACACTATCATCAGCTGGAATTTAACTATTGAATACAATGGCAAGGTTTCTTTGGGGGGAGGGGTATCTACAAAGGAATGAGTGTCCTGATAGAATGCAGAATTCAAATTGAGTAAGGAGAGAAATTAACCCATGGCAAAATAGAGAGGGCAGGAAAATGACATATAGTCAGTCAATGGTTAGAGGGTTTCCACTGGGTTGAAAAATTGATGGTGACTAAGTTCTAGAAGAGAGATGAAAAGACCAGAGGTGCAAAAGAGAGAAGTCATGTTCTTCCTTTCATAACAGAGGGGGTTCCTGGCCTCCCTGTGCATGCATTTAAGAAGAATCATGGCAGAATGAAAGTATAATTCGGTTCCCAAGCACACATCTCTAAGTATTCTCCACATGCCTACCACATTCTGGGGACAAATATTCCTGCACCTCCTCATTGAGCTGCCTTTGTCCCTCACTACTTCACCCTTCATGCTAAGGCTTTGTGGCCTAAGAGCATATCAAAGTGCTTTTGTGTATTTCCCAACCATCAGTCCTATTGAAATGGCAGCTTCTGAGAATCCACAATAATTGGAACCTTACAGATTATCTAACTGACATTTGTATTCATACACAGGCATATTGCAGTTAGAAGAGCCTAAAACTTCTAAAGACATTGATGTAGTTGAAGACAAAATTCTGAACTGTACCAAGAACACCTGGTTACTGGCCTAGAACCTATTCTTTTACCCCACTTTTGAATATATATATACATATATATATTCAAACCATATAAATGGTTTTCTTTATTCTTTTGAAACCTCTTCTTCCTTCACCTATGCCTTGTGGCCTTCACCAACAAGAACCTCAAAAATACATCTTAATGTGGGGAAATTAAAATCATCCCAATATTTCTGAGACCTTTAAGATGTTTTTAACATTCACACGAACTCATAAATTAGTATGTTGTTTGATGATGCTGTGTCCATATCCCCCATAGCCTTCTCATATGGACCTTGTTGGTTGTGGCCACTGTCTGTGAAACTTCCCCAGAGAGACTGACTATGGCACTGGACAAGATCCGTTGTTAAAATGAATCAACCACACCCAGAGGGCTGACTGTAGATACTTTTGATGCCTCCATGCTGCGATGGCTAAGGGGTAGAGTAAAAGCCAGTATCTGGTTTCATCATCACGGTGTTGTAACTCTTACAATGGAAGAGTGCTGTGAATGGTGCCATCCATAGCAGGTAGGTCTCAACTAATGTAATCATAACCCCCAGCAGACATGTCCAATAGTCCTCTCCTAGGTGACTCTAGGTTAGAGGTTCTCCACCTTTCTGATGCTGCGACCTTTAATAATACAGTTCCATTGCTACCTCATAACTGTAATTTTGCTAGTTATGGATCATAACTTAAATATCTGATGGGGTCAGATATTTAATTGTTAATCACTCACTGGTTTAGGTTTTTGTTAACTATCACATCCTCTGTGTCAACTCAATAGCCCCACCACTCCCAGTCTTTGCTTAGAAACTCATGTGAGTTTCTAGGTATATCACTTCAATGTTACATTGCCTCTGGCTTATGACCTATCCTCGTTTGTTTGGAAATAACCATCAGGTCACATGCATCTTCTCATTTCTACTTTAAATATCCACATTTTCTACAAAGATAATGTTTGTGATATGTATGTGCCTACCCTGACCAGCAAGGAAGATACGACTCTGGGAAGATCTTCATGCAGTTTTAATCAGGATCCTTGAAACATGTTTCCTCTGACCCGCTGGAGCCCGGGGGACCCCGGCACAGGCTTAAACACCCTTGCACTAACCAATCCCAGTGGGCTACGTGGACCCTGCAGATAGGCTACTCTAACACGGAAGCAGACAGGCTGTACAGACTTAACCAAATAAGGGCTTGTTTACACCAGAGAGCGCTCACCCTTGGGGAGGTGAAGGCGGAAGCCAGTGCCATCTTTAAAGCACAGCACTTCGCGGCTCACTACAGTGATAATGACATGACACAGTTTAGTTATTTTAAAACTGATGCTTAACTAAACCAGTTCTAATTTTTCTCCTGACATGTGTGTCTACCCCTCTCAGCATGTGATTCTCAGTGTCATTCAGCAATAGGAAACCAATGGCAATATAATGGTAAACGAAAGGAGTCAATTACAAAAGGCAGCCTACTATATATGGTTCCTTTTGTTTATATAAATGTGTAGAAGAGGCAGCAAAAGAAAAATGAGATCAGTGATTTTATAGGGCTGGGGGAATGGAATGGATTAGGGACATGGGATTAGGATTGGGATTAGGATTAGGGGAATGCTAATAGATGTGGGGTTTTTTTTGGGGGGTGTCACAAAACCTTCCACAAATAGTATGGTCATGGTTGTAGAATTCTTTGTCTACACTAAAAGCCACTGGACTGTACTCTTCAAATGGGCAGTTGTTATGGAAGGTAGTACAGCTGTTAAAAACAACCATCATATTCCAAAACAAAACAAGTGTTCACAAGCAGTGCTTTAACCTATGTGATTCCAATTTTACTCCTTCATGCTCTGTAAAATACACACTTAAATAATGTCTACTCTATCCTTTGACAAGGTGGTTAAATCTTGATTCACAATATCATAATTATGTAAGTTATTAGTCTGAGTGAGGGCTACCATTTCATAGCTAGATTACTGATGCCATTTACTTGTTAGTACTCATTTGTTTTACATATGAAGCAAGGAGCGTTTTTTCTTTTATACATCTATTACTTAACTCAGGGGAATGTAGGGACACAGCACTCATTGTACCAAGTCCATCTCTTTGTCTTAATAATTATAGCTGTCTTCATTTTGCCCCACACCCTTTCATTCATCACAGCAAACGTCATTTCAATCATAAAACATTTGTTGCCTTCCATCCATACTTTGTCTATGAATATTTTAGTTAGATAGATATTCATATGAAACAAAATACTCTAGTTCTGGACTGAATGTTTATGTCTTCTCAAAGCTCTTAGCTTGAAGCCCTAACACCTGGTGCGATGGCACCGGAAGGCAGAGCTTTTGGGAAGTACATAGATATAGACAAAGCTTTTCAAAGGAAGTAGTTAATTCATGTAGTGCTGCATAACTTCATTTCACCAAAACAAAGGTCTGTAGCTGTTTTCCTTGGCACCCAGTCTTTCCTAATTGCCCTTTGGTTGAACCGCTGGCCCTGGTCTTCAGCTGGTCTTCAAGGATTCAGTCTGCTGCCATCAGACGTACCTTCAAACTCAAGACCAGTTTTCCAAATGAATTTTAGAAAATACGAATTTTAAATGGGAGTCAAAGAGAAATTGCCTAAGTATTTTTTATTAATAATTTAATTTAAAAATTTTACATGTCGATCCCAGTTTCCTCTACCTTCGTCCCTCCCTCCCTCTTACCCTTTTCTCCCTCACATGAACCATGACCACCCTCCCCTCCCATCCCCCCACCCCCATTCCACATATAGGGGTCTATGCTGTCCAGGTAGGGTCATGTAAATCTGTGAAGTCATTTGAAGTAGGGACTAGGACTTCTCTCCTGTCTCTAGGTTAAGGGAGTATCCCTCCATGGGGGATGTGTCCACAAGGTCCTTTTGTGCACCAGGAATACATCCTGGTTCTACTGTCTGAGGTCCCCCAGACTGCTCAGTCCTTCTACCTGAGACCCATGATCAGGGGGTCTGAGTCAGTCCCATGTTGGATTCCCAGCTATCAGTCTGGGGGCCCATTAGCTCCTCCTTGTTCAGGTCAGCTGTCTTTGTGTGTTTCTGCAGCATGGTCTTGTCCTCTCTCTGCATCTGGACTCTAGTTAGACTCAGTGTTTAGTTATGGGTGTTTGCTTCTGTTTCCAACAGGTACTAGATGAGGGCTCCATGATGGTGGATAATTTAGTTGATGCTCTCACTATCAGGGAAGGGCATTTATGGTAGCCTTTCCACAGTTGCACAGATTGGTAGTTGGAGTCAGTCTTGTAGGTTTCTAGACCTTTCTTTAGGTTCAGTTTTCTCTTCCAACCAATAATGGCACCCTCTTTTATGTTCTCTCTCTCTTTTCTGTCTTCTATTTCTACCCTGACTCAATCTTCCTAGTCACATGTGTTTTCCTCTCCTCCCCTTCCCTTTCTTCTAGTTCTCTTTCCTTTCACTACCCCCCCCTCCACTTCCCATGTGCTCTGGGGGACTTGTCCCTTCCCCCTTTTGTGAAGGACCATATATGAATCTCTTAGAATACACCTTTTATCCCAGTTCGTCTGGTGGTGTGAATTATAGGCTGGTAATTCTTTGCTCTAGGTCTAAAATCTATATATGAGCGAGTACATACCATGTTCCTCTTTTTGTGACTGGGTTACCTCATTCAGGATGGTTTCTTCAAGTTCCATCCACTTGCCTGCAACTTTCAAGATTCCGTTATTTTTTTTCTGCAGAGTAGTATTCCATTGTGTAGATGTGCCACGTCTTCTTTATCCATTCTTCAGTTGAGGGGCATCTAGGTTGCTTCCAGGTTCTTCAATTGCCTAATTTTTACCTTATCAAGGGAGGTATTTTTTTTGCTAATGGCCCCAACTTCTAATTTGTCAATATTTTGTCTATATTCAGCAGAGCAACTGAGAGGGACAGCCCAGACTTTAAACCTATGCTCTTCCCCTTATGCTGGGCAAAAATCCTCCTAGGCCTAGGCCTGGACATGGAAGGATGGAGTACTGCTCACTTACCAGCAAGGAAGCTAAGGCCTGCAGAAAGGAATGGCTGCCCACTGGCACAGTAGTCATCACAGGGTCTTAAACACAGCTAGAAACTTACATGGACACTAAAAGTGATCCATTACCTTTGTGTTTCTTAATTGCTCTTTTAAAAAATACATTCTTCCATCCTTTGTCAAATGTTCCCTTGGGTTATGCCTTTGCTCAAGAAAAGGAAGGTGAGCATAGATCAAAGGGAAAGCTAGAGGAAAACAAAGAAGTGGCAGAGAGGAAGGCATGTCAATAGCCCCAAGACTCCCTCCATGATTCCCACTTGGTTGCTCATGGTCCTGGTCCTCGAGTTTCCTAGGGCCCCATACATATTTCATTCCGTTTCCCATGCTTCTTCCCACAAGCCCACACATTTTACAAACCCCTGCCTGGTTGCAGGCGCTGGGCATGCTCAAATGCCCAGGACTGCCTTTCTTTTCTGGCTGGCAACTTTGGCAGCCTTCCCACCCGCACCCCTGGGGGACAGGTATGCACTGATGCCCGCAGCGGTGGCAAGAATGGGGAACGGGGACAGCCGGCTCCGGCCGGAGCGGAGCAGTGTGCCAGCGTGCGAGGGACCTGGGGACAGGCGCGGGAAGCGCCTGGGGCCGCGATCACGCGGGTGCGCGGCCGTCGGAGGGGGCGCTGTCCTAGGGCACGTGCGCGGGAGGGCAGGCGGGAGCGCGCGCTGGGCGTGGTCGCGGGGCGGGCAGGGGCGGGGCCGCGGCGGCGCGCGGACGCCGAGCTCGCGCGGGCTGGGAGCTGCTGCAGCTCGGCCACCAGTGAGCGGCAGCGGCGCAAGGTGCTGATCGCGGAGTGTGGCTGGCGGGGACGGCCGCCCGAGGCGGCGGCGTGCGGGCTCCGAGACCTCGCCTCCAGCTTGCGGGAGCTGAGGACGTAGCAGGGCCACCCCCAGGCCAGCCTCTCCCCGCGCTGCCAGCCGGCCCCAGCGCCGAGGGCGCGGCGACGCTCGGCCACCATGGGCTGCACACTGAGCGCCGAGGATAAGGCGGCCGTGGAGCGCAGCAAGATGATCGACCGCAACCTCCGGGAGGACGGAGAGAAGGCGGCGCGCGAGGTCAAGCTGCTGCTGCTGGGTGAGCGGCGCCCTGGGGACGGGGCCCGGGCCGGGGGGCAGCGGGGGGCGAGCGCGGCATCCCAGCCCCTGCACAACGCACGCGGCTTCTCGGCCACGGCGGTGACTGTCGCGCGACCCCACGGGCAACCCAGAGCGTGGCTGGGCGGCGGAAAGCGTGGGAACCCTGTCTTGGAAGTTGAGGTCTGCCTTCCTTAGATGGGGGACCTAAAAGCCAAGCGCCCCCTCTCCACGGACACCCCGCCGTGAGAGGTGTCGTGCCGCTGTGCTTTGCCCACGCCGGGAAAGTGCCACGGTGGGTGGCCTCGGGCGCCTTTTGTGTGGCTTCTGTGGGATCTCAGTGATCTCGCCTGTCAACTTCCTATGGAGACTCAGTGAGTGGAAAAGAGCGCCCAGTACATTTTCCTGCATAAGGACTAGAGCTGTTCTGGATGCTGGATTTTGCCTGGGTGGGGGATGGAGACTACCAAAGTTGGCTTGCATTGGCTTCCAGAGTAGGAGCTGAAGATGCTTGGTGGGTGAGAACAGCCCTGACAGGTGTGAGGGGCTCATCCTTTACGCCAGGGTCCTCTCTCCACCGCGGTGGGTGCTTGCTCCGGTGGGGTTTGACAGGTGCAAGGCAGGCTTTTTTAATTCATTCTTAACACTGTTTTGCTGAAAGCCAGTGTGCAGTGTGGAGGTCTTTCTTCCATTTTTTTTTTTTTGAATGGGGGGAGGGGAGAGTAAATCCAGATTTTGGTTGAGTGATCTATCAGGAAAATATTCACAGGTTATGGCTCTCGGATTTGTGAGTCAGGGTTTCCTTTTGTTTGTTTTCCTCCCACACTCTAGGTATTTAGGCAGATGACAGATTTCATAGAATCTTCATTTGCACTTCCAGCGATTGCTTGTCTTTTTCTAACAGTTGTGATAAAAGAGAAACATTAAGGCACAAATCTGCTTTTTAGTAAGCCCCTGTTTCATTGGTTTAACGACTGCAGGAAGATGGTGGTTATTTCCTTCTTTCTCCATTACTAGTAGGCTTAGAAGAAGCAAACTTGGCATGACTAAAAGTAATAACGATCTGAGTCATTTTGCAAGCAAACTGTGAAATAACTTTGCATTTTAAAGAGCTGGGTGGTATTTTTCACCCTCCACAGCCTCCCCCATAAATCTTTCCCTGTAAATAGGATTGACCTGAGTTTTCGTATTAAAAAGACACTGTGCTTTCTTGTGGTCAGTGTGTTTTTTAAATAATATTGACCACAGAAGAGAGACAACTTGGTACTTAACCATGTAGATAGAGAGCCCCGTTGGGTGACTTGGATTAAACATGAAATAAAATAATTAGGAGGTTATTTTCTTGTGGTTTCCGTGCACCTGCTCTGAATATTTTAGTGGACTGCAGTATAGTTCTCAGTTGGAGCTGCCATCCACCATACTGAAAGCAGTTGTGAATGAGCTCCCCTTAGTGTGGCTTATCTATCTAACTAGATAACTGTGAAAGGTTTGCCAAGTAGGATTTTTCTTCTTGCAGGGTTCAGAGGGTATGGTATCTCTTCTTAGCACTGTTGACATTTTGAACTTGATAATTCTTTGTTGTTCTGGGTGTCCTATGTGCTGGAGGATGTCAAGAAATGTTGCTGCCTTCCACCCATTAGATGATAATGGCTTCTCCATGGTTCTAATCTCCCAAATTGCTCCCAAACGCCCCCTGGAGGCAGAAATGTAGGCTTTGCTGAGAACCACCGTTTTAGATTAATAGAGTTGAGTGTGTAACATAGTTGGTTGATGTACCAGAGTCCTGATTCAGAAATTATACCATTCTTATTCCTCCAAACCAGTGCATTAGAGGTATTCAAAGACGATAAAAACAAAAAAACAAACAAACAAACAAAAAGCAAATGGGTTCCTTAAGTGTAGTTTCTAGCTTTGAGATTTTGCTTTGCCCCACAACGGTGTCTTCTCTCTACACTTGCAGTGCATCTCTGTCTTCCTGCCCTCCACTCCTTTGTCTAACTTCTACCCTGCCTAGACTTTGCCAAGACTTCTGACATCCTAGAACCTATTAACAACAACAAGTCTGGTGTACTTATTTCACAAATCTTAATTCTTATAATACTTGATATATCCACCCCCATCAGACTTTAGTAGTGAATTCCGACCATTGATCCATGTTCGGATATTTCAGACTGTGTGCAAGTAGCTCCGTGGCATTATTCAACTAACATCTAAGATGTAGAAGCTGGTTAAGAGAAACATAAACTGTAAACAAATGCCACTTTGATTTTTTTGGAGTTTTTATTTTCCCAACAATTTACTTTAAATACTTAAAGCATAAAAAATTAAAAGTCTATCTGGTTACATTGCATTTCTTTTTCATGGAAGAATACACTGTTTGACTCTTGAATGAGATTTGGAAATGACCAGTAATTATTTGAGTGCTGTGCATCTAATATTTACTATTTTCCACTATTCCTTAAGTACAATGAATTAGTCTTAAGCAGACAGAGAGAACCAAATCTGGTCTACTGACCTGAAAGGGATCAGGTTGGAGTTTTGTTCACTTTACTTTTTCAGCCCTTAGCATTTGAATAAGTTAAGAGACTTACATGAATGGCTGCATACTTAGCTTTCTTTCCACTATGCATGGATAATTGTTTCAGGGGAAAGTGATTTTTGTTGTTATTGTTACATCTTTGAGATGCTGGAGTTCATAATTTTAAGGGCAGTATGATTATAAGTAGGATATCTTTCAGTTAGACTATGTTGTACTTCTGGTATTTGGTAAATGAAATTTGGTGGTGACTTTTCTATGATAAATGTGCTAGATTTAACAAGTACAATTTTCATGAATTAATTGTTCAGTTGCAATACTTTGAGTTTATTTTTCATCACACAAGTCTTCTTCACTGTACCCACTTCCACACACAAACAAGTAAATCACAGCCCACAGCCCCAGCCCCTGCTTTAGTTGGTTAAAATTACAGGCCTGGGGGACATCAGGTGAGCAATTTGGGTAGATGGACTTCTTTCTGCTGCCCTTCATCATTCCCCTTCTTTGGGATGTACACAATGCTGAGTTCCAATGGATTTCCCTAGTTGAGAAAGTCTGTCTTGGTCAGACTTTTAATTTTGCATTGCCTTAACTATTTCCTTACAGTTGACCCAGAGCCTTAGTTACCAAAAAAGACTGTATCCTTGGACAAAAGGACCTACCATTTCCAGTTGAGTTCTGTGCTTCTCTCTCCTTGATGTATTTGTATTAGCAGTTATTCTAATGGAAGCCACTGGTTGTGTAATTGTGTGTTTTGCATATGTCCAGTTTTTCTTCAGTCTTGCACTCCTCACCCCATCCCAACCCCTAGCCCAGACGCTCTCTGCTAAAGATTTTCCTGCTCCCCTTCCTTTCTGCCTTTCACTCTGTCCCCTCTTTTCTATGCTGTCTGCTCCATCTGAAAACTCCCTTGCCTTCTCCATTGCCTGAAGAATGAACTTTTGTTTTCTCTCTCCTCTGTCACTATCTTCTCAGGGTTTCCACTCCTCCAAGAGGAAGATCAAGGATGCTTGAGGTTGATATCTAGGGCTTAGGCCATCTACTGTGAGGACCATAGGGGGGAAGCCCATATGTTTTCTTTGTGTTCTGTACTTTTTTTTTTTTACTGTCCCTTTACTTTGACATGTATAAATGTGTGCTAAATTATGTGAAATTATGCTGCAGTATATTCTTCATAACTTTCCAGTATTTACAGGAATAAATACCAGCCCATGTTAAAGATAAAGGTCTAGTGAAATGTGAAGTGACCAAAGCAAATGAATGGTATCCAGAAGCAAGTACAATGCTGTAATGTTTAATTTTCCACCCTCATCATATTATTTGATAAATCTAGTGAGTGCTAGAAAGTAACACTGACTGTTTATGGCAGCAGAGTCCACTGTCTCAGCTGCTTCTGTTTAAGCGTTTATTTTGGGCTCTTTTCACTTAGAGCCTGAGGCGTTTGAAATGAACTATAATACCTACCTGATAGGATTTAGTGAGTGACTTAGGAAATAGAATAGGTATCCTCTAGAATTCTGTAAAGATTTTGGTAGAGCCTGAAAATGTTGATTGTAAGCTTTTAAACAAGGAGTTGAGTACCCAGCCAGTATCTGAATTTTTATTTTGTTATTTGTTCTCATTGCCTGGAACATTTAAGATGAACACATTTATGTGAGAGGAATGGAGTATATTGGTCACATTCTTAGGTCACATGTTTGTTCCTTGGTCACATGTCTTGGCATGATTTACACAGGTTGTGATTCCCTGGTGAAGTTCAGACCCCAGGTGGCATTTGAGCCTTTGAAGTAAGGTTAACAGAGCGTTCATTATGCTCAGCCTGCCTTTTGCCATAATTTGTTAAATGATGGCTAGAAAACTTAACACAAATAGGAGGAAATAATTTTAAAGTACATGTTTATTAGTTTATATGAAATGGTTTCAAACTGCAGAAGATTTACTACGGGGTACTGGAGGACAGAGTTCCCAAATAGGTTTCCACTGGGTTAAGGATGTGGGCAGGATCTCTTCTGGGGGTTCTGGAGATTGCTTTGTTTCCTGATTTTCCTTATACACTCTAGAGGCAGCTGCATATTTTCATTGGCTTACAGTAGCCCTTCACCTCTTCAGAACCATCAATGGCCAGTGACATTTTCCTCTCCTGATCCTCTTTTTTCACTGATTACAACTTCTATGATTATATCAAGCTCACCTACAAATTCCAGACTAACAGACCCACTTTAAGATTCATACCTGCAAAGTCTATTTACCAAATAAGGCAAAAGGCTCTAAGTATGGGGCTTAACTTTCACAGAACCTACCATAAATAGCCAAGTGTGTAGCTCCCAAAGATTCAACTCTATTCTGCATGTGAAATGTCCTTACTCTATTATCTCCAGAGCCTCTGGCCTTCACAACACCAGTGGAAATGCCAAAGCTTCTGATTGGATGTGAGTGACATTCAAGGTATCTTCAGCAGTCTGTGGACCTGCCAGACAAACAAATGAACAAGTTGTCAGCTACAGAATGTAATGATGGAACAGCTCTAGATACCCCCCCCCACACACACACACACTCAAAACGGAATACATATGGAGCAGAAAAAAGAATTATTCTCTGGCACGTCCAAATCCCACCAGGTCTCCAGCCCAGGAGCAGCCTGCAGAGGGTCTGCACCACGGGATGCTGTACTTTGCCAGTAGACATCTCTCCTTCTAAATGGATAGTAGCATACATTTGCAGCTGGTAGTTACATCATTTTATTTCTTGTTCATAGAATTTCGACAGTCTTGCTGCACTGTTTCATTTTTTTTCAGGACATACTTGTGAAAAGTATGTTTCTCATTTTATTATACTTAGTAAGGAAGAAGAAGCTAACCCAAACATAATACACCTACACTACTGTAATAATAGTGATGTGTTACTATTATTAAAATATGTAAAAAGAGGAAGCCAGTTCATCTGAATATTGAAGTTGTGCCTTGTGAGTTGGCTTTTCACAGGACCCAACTCAATAAAGTTTCGAACACTGTGTAATGAAGATTCTTTTTATTCTTGTTTCTAACAAAATAGCTTTCCTTTCCATGCTGGTGTTCTGTGTGCCTCCAAAGTACCCTTGTGTCCCCACACTGTGTGCATGAGCACTCTGGTACTTCTAAGATGACCTCTGAAGACAGCCATCGTGTCTCTACCTTTCTTTTGAGCCCTTGTTAGGAGAGAACTCAGTGTAGAGTGTATTCTGAGCATGCCAGGGCAATTCCAACGATATCATGTCAGGCATGTTTTACAGTATCTCCATTGGAATTTATGTATAATACTATGTAAAGGGTATTGGTTGTCATTTTATATTCTGTAACCCTTCATAATTTATGTACCTATGGAATCCTAAAATCATTTGTTTCTGGCACTCTGTATTGACCCATGGTACTATACTCAGATTGTAATGTGAAAGGTTAGCTATTCTCTCTTCCTGTCCTCATCAGTGAGGTTTGTCTTGATCATCTAGTCTAAATTAATCTTTCTTCATGGTTGTACCATATTGAAATCACATACTTAAAAAAAAATTGTTGGTTGCCTTGCTCTGAGATTGGGTCTAAGAGAATGAATCTGTGGGACTTGTTTACTATCTGATGGTGTGGCTGTAGTACCCTTCTCTTCATTATTGGTGAAGTGAATGTTTATATGGTCAACATTAAGTTTTACTAGTAGGCCTTATGTGGGAAAAATGTGTTGTACCTGGGGTAATTTGAATAAATTTTAACCCAGTATAGTATATCCCTATTTCTCTACATATATTTTGCTGGTTACTTAAACTTAATATGTTATTTACTCATTACACAGCAATAAAAATTAGTTGGTGGTAAACTCTTGTTGGACGATCACAAAAATACTGTGTGACTCTTGGTAAATAAAGTGATAGGAGGGAATGTGTTTGTTGTTTATTCTCAATACTTTGTTTCAGACAATATTGTTATATGGTGAAGGTTAAAGTTTCTGTTTTACAGGTCTCACAGTTTATTTTCCCCAAATAGAATGCTATAATAATTATAAAACTGTTGGCCAATGGCTAGGGCTTGATATTGGCTCATTCTCTCTTAATTATTAACCCATTTATATTTATCTAAGGATTTCCATGGTCTTATCTTAGCAGAGAATGGTCCAGACCTGTTACTCCATCCTCAGCTATTTGGCATCTCCCCGAGGCCTCCCTCTCTCTCCTCACTCCTTCCTCTTGTTGGTCCATCTATCTTCCCTGCCTGGCTATTGGACAAACAGTGTTTTATTCATTAACCAATAACTGAAACACATATACAGAAGGACATCCCCCATCAATATGGCTTCTTCACATTTGACTCTGTACAATGTATGCAGTCACATAAGGAGGCATGTGCTGTTATAGCTATGAGTCACCTACTGTGAGAAGATGACCAGCAGGGTAAGCTGAGAACTCACCCGTAATGTCTTCTTTTTGTGGTGCTCATCCTTACATGTGGTAGGTATTGATGACATTTATAAGGCATGCCCTAAACTTTTCTTATGAGTGTTAGATTTACCAGTCATATTTAGAGAAATAATGCATTTATGTAAGAAGACAAAATTCCCATAGGCAAAAAAGGGGCGAAAGAGAATGCAATGAATAGTAGGGGGGATGCACTGTAGTTTGGGATTTTGTGTTACAGAATGCCTATGGCTATACATTTGCTAATTTCTATCATGTTTTCCTGGGCGTGTTTGACCCTAATTTACTACAAGCTCTGTGTGGTATATCATTCCTTGTGGAACTTTGTTATCTCCTTAGGTTTACTGAGCATTGTTGGGGGGGGGTTCTCTAGAATTAAGGCCATGTGATAGAACTCTCAGGGCAATTGTAGGTTCACATTCTTTAAGCTTTCATTTTTAAATAATTGCTGAAAAATACGTATACCTAGCTCATGAGGCTTGGGACAGAGTAAGTTAATGAACTGAAATTCTCAGAAAGGGGCCCATGAGTACTTAATAGAGGGAAACTGTTATAGACAGTTTCCCTCCATAAGGTGGAGTTTTAGCCCCACCTTATGAGATTTGAGCTGTTTACTGTCTTAGACATTAATCGTTTTGTTGACTCTCTTTGCAAAGATATGTGCATAACAAAGACTTCTAGAGGTAAAAATCAATATCAATTACTATTTTCTGCTCCTGCCTCACAGAGCTTAGATTTTTGATTAACATCTGTTTACTGGTCCTACACCAGGGAAACACTTGTGCATTGTTTAGAATTCTGAAGAGATGAATTTTAAGAAATTGGAAGACTTTATAAATGATTTTTACAGCATTTCTCTTCCATGTTATTACTCATTGATAAAATAAATGCTATGGTTTTTTGCATATTTTCATTTTAGATTCCTCCCCTCTCTCTTTCTCTCTCTCTTCTTTTTGAAATAAAACAAACCCATAAGGCTACATTATGAAACATCATTTGGATAGATTCAGAAGAATGTGCCTTCCCCTAGGGGAGTTGATTCTATTCCAAAAGATTTTAAACAATTCCAAAAGTTTCCATATTTTTGATTCCCAAAATATTTTAAAACAAGAACTTGAGACCTCCCTGCTGTAAATTTACTTTTTGGTGAGAGGAGAGGCATCTTTTGAAAAGTGGTAGTAGCATTTATTTAAATTATGAGTTATTAAACCTGTTAGTGTTGGTGCCTTTTGCTAAACTATAAGAAGAGTCCTGTAGAGTTCAGCTCGGAGTTCTAAACAATGCTTCCTGTTTGAGCTTTTAGTTTGGGAATTTATTTACCTAATCTATTTTGTAATTCTACGTCTTGGAACATTGCCTTTTGTTTGGCTGTCTTCTAATTCTATTTATCACAGAGTTTTACAGGCACAGGTCATGCAAATGAAGCTGCAGTGAGATCATTATAATTACAGTGGGTCTTAGAAGAAAAGTCTTATGTGACTCCGTGGTCCTGATGTTAATCCAATTTTAATAATTAAAATTCATTTTTATATGTTCATAAAATATATTGGTGACCTGACTTTTCACAGATCTTTGCAGTCACTTGAATGCAGCCAGGATGTGTCATGGCTGGTTGGTATATTTGCTATGTTGATGGATGACTACACTCTGCATCTGTGCCTCATTCCGCTTCACCTGCCTCAGCAGCCATGCCTCTCAGCTCCATCCATTCTGGCATCCTCAAACTTCTTCAAAACTCCTGAGACCTGGTCCTTAGATATTTTCATCTCATTCTAGCATTAAAGTAATAGGCAAAGAAAGCTATTCATATATTTCTTAGTAATTTTAAGTCTTTTTTGTAAAACTATATTATTTCTGGATTTGCTTTTACTTTATCATAAATCATAATTAAGTCAATTATGGGTACATCATTTTTCCTTTGTGTGATATTGTATATTGAACTGAAGTGTTCATGAATGTTAAGCAAAGTTCCATTCCTAAGTTATATCCCTATATAAACTTGTTTTTCTCCCACTCTTGTATTGAATTGAGGTTTCTAATAGCCCAGGTTGGCCTTGAACTCATTTTATATCCAAGATATGCTTTGGATTTGTGACCTTCCTATTTTTGCCTCCCTAAAATTAACTGGAAGTACAGACATGTACCACCCTATCTCACTAGATTATGGATTCTTTTGTTTGTTTTTTAGTGAAGTGTTTTGAAATTAAAGACTTTTTTCACAGATCTGAATGCCTTGAGAAATATGTCAGACATATAACCATACCTATCAGTATCCATTAATATTTAAAGAGGTAGTCATGTATATTTTCTCTCCCCTTGGACAAAATATTTTATATTTAGGTTGGGCTTTTCTATATCGCTGTGTGCTATGACCATACCCTCATTTCATTGGTCAGTGATAACCTAGCCTGCCTTTTAGATTAATTTATATTAATGCTGACCTTTTAGTGGTGCCGTCGTTTTTCCTGGAGACCCTTTCTAAACCCCTAAGTTTACTTACTTGTCTCTTTTATTTTCCAGATTTTTAATCACTGTCTACTGTACATACATAGTTTGAAAAGTTGGGTGGCTTGCTGTTCAGAGTGTCTTGATGCCATCCCAAGGTAGAGTGTGTCCCTTCGTAGCTCCTTCCCATGAGTACGAATGGGACCATGAATTACCTGACTGTGTCTTGTGCATATTGGAATGGTTCTACTCACCAGTCAGTCTAGTGGAATGCAAGGAGAGGTTAGGGTTTTCTACGGTTACTAACGCCATATGTTCAAGGCTGAGGACAACATTTCTCATCCTTTGTTTAGACACTTTCCCCTCCTCCAACTTTTTTTCTTTCATAGTTGATGGTACCACCAATCCTTGCTATGTTAGGTATGGAAGTTGCTGACACTATACTGGGGATCTTTATTGACTTTCATGTTGAGATACCATCAATGGCCCCTAAGGTAATTCTTATCTATTGGCAAACCCCACTGGATTATCACTGTACCTGTTAGTCTACTATTTCTTGTTTCTGTTTCAGCTGGATAGTCCTTTCTCTGTCTTGACTGATGTCTTTTGTTGATGCTATGTGCCTCCCCAATTACTGTTGCTTCAGGGTAATCATGGGGGATCCCAGTTCTGAACTGTCTTGGGTGCTCTGCTTTTGCTGGTCATTTCAAGCCTCAGGAGAATCACACATTGTGTTCATTGCTCACAGGCTCTGTGAGGTTGGGAACTACAAGTTCAGCCCTTCCTAGCCACACTTCTCCACAAGACTGTATGGTACCTCCTTGCTGGCCTGGCAATTAATTACCTCTAGAATGTTGGCCCAGAGGAGAAATGAAGAGGGTCATCTGAGTCTACCTTGCTTGTCCCCATCTGCCTTCTGCCTTTGCTACTGATTACCTCCCAAGCTTGTGGGCTTTGCCAAGAGGGTTGCCTGGGAAAGTAGGCCACTTGGATGTTCTTCCATGTCCATCTGGATGACACTCATATCTGCTTCTTCCCCCATTATTCTTCTAAGTACAAAAGAGAACAAAATCAAAGCACCAGCAGAGACTCGGATTTCAAAACATTTCATATGTGTGTATGTGCATGTGTGCATGTGCATGTGTGAGTGTAGGTGTGCGTGTGCGTGTGTGTATCCATACATATGCATGTGTGTCTGTGGAGTGGTATGGGTGTAGGCGTCAGTGAATCCCTCCGGAGCTGGAGTTACAGGTTGTTGTTGGACACTTGATGTGGATTCCAGGAATGTAGCTCAGGTTCTCTTCGACAGAGCCCTCTCTCCAGCCCTTGAATATTACATTCTCTATTGCCTGCTCTGAAGTGAGTTCTTACTTAAACATTTTTTTTTCTCCTGAAATTCTTCCTCTTTTTTTTTTTTTTTTTTAGCATTCTTACATTTGCCCTTTCCATAAGTACTTTGCAAGGTTTGTCTTCTTTTTCCACATTCCTCATGTAATCTCATCAATAGGGTTTAACAAGTGCCTTGTATAAAGATTCACATATGCACTTATACATATTTTTAAATGTCTCTCATGCTTAAGTATAGTCCTGTTGTACATTTCTAATATGGATCTAGAGACTAATTTGTGTAGGACATTTTGAGGTAAAATGCATCCTACATGGAAACATGAACTTCCCAAGGACTGACCTCAAATTATAATTAGTGACAATCAATCTTCTATTTCTATGTGTGGAAGAATTTTCACGTGACATCCCTTTGATGAAATCATTCAGGTCTGGCTTGAAGTGCCTCATATTGTTTTTATGACTGCTTTCTTCTCTTTGGTTGAATGCTGTGTTCTACCATACTTTTTGCTAAAATCTGGATTCCTAATGTTAAGCATGGAGCCCCTTGGAGACACTAAGACCTGAATTGGCAGGGCCAATGGACAGACAGACCTTCATCACAGCGACAACTTCTCCTCATGGATTTCCAGCTAGTGGAACTAGGGGAAATAGATACTTCCTAGACTTTCAAAGCTGCTTAGTTTGTTTCTGGTGTCAGAGCAGCCCAAACTGAGACTTCATCTAAGTGTGAGCATGCTGAGAGTCAGCTGATAAAGTTCATAGTAATTGACCATGAAGTGTTTTAGCATGCCATGAGGTTTTTTTTGTTTGTTTGTTTGTTTTTTTATTGTTAAATTTTTTTCTAATCCAAAGTTTCAGCATAATTTTTATTGCAACTTGAAGGAAATTCTGAGCTTACAACTTAGCTTCTTCTTCATAATGTCTAGTACTGATGACCAGACGATAAGAGGTAGCTGTGTTCATCAGCTTCTTTCATTCTTGAGAATCATTTACAGACTGGGCAGACTCAAAGTCAGTCAAAACATCTGCGTCCTAAACACGTGGACTCCATTTAACAGACATTTATAGAATGGCAGCTCTATGGCTCACAGGCTCCACATATCTTGGAATGGAACAGTCTTTGTGAAGCTAATAAGAGTTAGAGAAAACAGTCTTTAAGAATTTGTAATCAAATAAAACAGTCTAGTTATTTTTGCCTGTTTTATTATTGTAATTTGTTGCACAGATTATTTAACCTCTGCGATGTTAGTGATTGCTGTCTTCCTTTTTTGCTGTAGCATACAGTATGTTACCTTGATCACACTTTGTGCCTATGTTCCTGGGTTTTGTCCTTACATTTCTAGGTTAATGGTGTTATGCCTATGGGAGGATGTGAAGAGCTGCCATCGTGCTATAATGCTTCAACTCTTACATAGGGTGCCGGGAACCCAGATGCTTATCGTTTGCTTCACAAAAAGATTTCACAGATAAACCCAGATTTGGGTACTGTAGGCCAATGCCTGTCAACTTGGGTATCTTCTCTTCCTGTGTTTTCACACCCTGCTGTTCCCTGATCCTTCCTACTCCTCTTTTGGAATGTGATCAGCACCACCCTCCTTTTCCATTTTTACCTGAGTCTGTGCTGCAATAGTGTCCTAGCCTGTCTTCCTGCATACCTTCAGCCTATAGGCTTCCTGATTGACAGCTTTGATCTTATCAGTAGCTGCTCAGAAGTCCCTGGTGGTTTCCATTCTTTACACAGCACCACCCTAATTATTAGAGGCTGTGTGGCTTGGTTTCCACTCTGCCTCTGCATATTTCCCATGACTCGGCTTTGCCACTCTCCAGCCCTTCCCTTGTTTGAATATGATGTCAAGCGTATCAGATGGCTCTGGTCTCCATCTGTGCCCTTATTTTGTTCCTCTTCCCAGGATGCCTTCCTTCTTACCTGTTCCAGTCCTGCCTATGTAAATACATGAACAGAATTTGAGGGTTTTTTTTTTCTAATATTGAATGCTGGACCCTTAATAGTAAAATAATTCTTATTGATTCCTAATAATGATTTAAATATGTCTCAACATTATTTGAATATACATAATAATGCAAACATATAATTAGCTTGAGGAGTTAGGTAACTACAAAGCCAAATAACTGCATACAACGTAGAAAATGGGCCAGTTTCCTTAGCGCCCCATACTCTGTGCTAGGTGTGATGTCATTCAGGCCTAGGCTTCTTTGCATACTCCATGCCTACCCCCAGATGCCAGATGCCTTTGTACTCTCCTCTTCTTCCTCAGATTGCAAAATCCTCATTCCTGGAGTGGTTCCACCTTCTTCAGTAGAATAAATTCTTCCTTGAAGGCATCATCTATGACATGAAATAAAAAACTTATTACTGTACCTCTATGTATCTCTCTCTTTATTTTGGTATTAAAATAAAGTAAAACAAAAACCAAAAGGGAAAACGATAACACAACAGTCCATCGGACCTACCTTTAAATTGCCTACATGCACATTATCAGTTAACTACTAAGTAAGTTACTGTCTGTTGTGGGATATGATATGGATTATATGTGTCCAAACCTGTGTCTAGAGTGAATCCTTCCTTCAAGAAATTTAGTGGCAAGAAGAACATTGAACCTGTACCTGTGGAAAGAAAGGATGAGAGCTGGGGAGTGAAATAGAAATTTGTATAGGAAGGAACCTGAACACCAGCTTGTGAGCTGTTAGCCATTTAGCATTTTACCTTCTAAAAGCAACTGGCAAATAAATGTCCAGGGGCTGGAGGGATGACACCAGTTTGGTTCATCCAGCACCTACACTGGATAACTCACAGTTCCTTTAACTCCATCCCTGAGGGATCTTATGCCCTCTTCTGCATACATGTACACATACTATGGGCATCTGCATACATTCACACATACACAAACACACGTACATGCAGGTAAGTAAAATAAAGTAAATCTTTTTTTATTTTTTAAAAAATGAAGAACGTTTTGTCTATATGCTTCCTTTTCATTGATTTTTTTTTAAATGTGTGTATACCATGTATTTTTTATTCTTTCTCATGATCCATGTTACCTTCAGTTTTCTAGCGCTAATACAAATAGTGTTAGTGTCACGTTACAGAGCACAAAACTGAGACTGACAGGTAATTTATTTATTCGAGATTTAAGGAGGCCAGTAGGCTGCCAGGATAGGTCTTCCATTTCTTCAGGTCTGGCTTCTATTTTTTAGACACTTGATGTTGCTTTTCTAAGTACTTAACTATGTTGGAATCTGAGAAAAGCTTTCTAATCTTATTTCAAAGTGTGGATATTTGCAACTATGAATGTAAGGATGTGTTACTTATAGGGACAAAGATTGACAGAGTATATGCTAAGCACATATTTATTGAATTAGTTAATAATGATAGGTTAAAAAAATTAGTGACTTAACATGAATAATATAATTTGGATTTTTAAAAGGTGAATATATGTATATATATATATATATATACATATATATGCATTAAAATAGAATGGGTTGCTTTTTAAAACTAGAATGTGAAAAATTACTTGCAGAATAAAACTGGAGTTTATGTACATTTACTCATCTCTTATATTTCAGTATCTAGGGCTGAAATATTTCAAATAAAAAGTGAAATTTATTTAAAAGAAAAACCTGAGGCAATTTCATGTCCTGAATCTTTGAAGGGAGACTTAATTATACTTAATGCACTGTATTTACTGAGGATAGACTGTAGACTGTTCCATTTAAATATTTTTAAAACATGAACCACTTTTCCATTAATCAAGGGAGCAAAAATACTGAACTTGCAAGAGTTTGGCACAATGTAGGGGTATGCATGTTCTGGCATTCTGGTTTCTACCAATTTTTGTGAGGGAGATTTGAAGAAAGAAGATCATATTAATGAAGTTTGTGACTTTAGCCTCCAAAGGGATTGAAAGACACATTTTGACTTTGTATCCTTTCCTTTTTTGTGACCATAATAAAGTTTTACATTCTAGGTTTAATGCTTTCCTTGTGGACTTAAGAAATTAGCAACTTAAAGTAGCACATTGTTTTCCAATAACGTTCTGAGTGTGCTTGAAAACTGACTTGATTTTTACTACTACATGTAAATTAAAGACACATTCAACTGCGATTTGACTGGGAATATGACTTAGTAGTGTGTCTGGTACTGTAGGAGAAATTAGTGGGGTTGTTGTAAATCACATCAGAGGGGCTGGAGCAGGATGTTCCTTCCATCACAAACACTACTGTGGTGGGAGTATGGAAAAGAGTATTTCTTTTGACTTTAATTTGAGGGGTCACATTTGTCAATGACTTTAGCATTCCAAACATGGTCTTAGATACCTGTCCCTAAATGCCATTGTGAAGAGCTAGCTATACATCCTTTGTTCTGTTGTCAAGGACAGAGAAGTTAAAAACACTCAAATAGTGTTGTAAGACCTTGATATGAGGGTTTGTGCCTGGTCTTATTATTTCTTGTTTTGCCATGTTTGGCTTCTGTTCCTGGGAGGCCTGTTCTTTTCTGAAGGGAAATGGAGGAGGATGAGGAGGAGTGGATCTGGGGAAGCGGAAGTGTGTGTGTGTAGGAACTGGTAGGAGAGGGAGAAGGGGAAACTGAGGTCAGGATGTAATGTAACTGTATGAGAGAAGAATAAGTAAAAATTAAAACTAAAACGCCAACAAGATACTGTTTTCTTGTTTGTATGTAGATTATTGGATTTTCTAAATCTTGGTATAATCTTTTGTGACTTGTATTTCCCGTCACATTATACTGAGACATATTTCAAACTTAAATTCCCATGGAAACCAGCTTTAGTTAGCAGCTAAGTTAATTTTTTGAGGAAATAAATAGAAGGGATACTTTGTTTTAATTATTATTATTTTATGACCTTACTGTCCTGTGGCTGGGTGATGGGCTGTTTTTTAAGCCTCTGTGTGGATTTGATGAGTTGTATGTGGCTACATTGTGAGAACTAGGATTGACCTTGGTACCCAGGAACTACTTGTGTTTATCCAAGGTGGTGAAAGGGACAGTTCTGCCTGCTCTGCCCGAGCATGACTTTCCAGACTGATTTACTAGCAATTCCGGTATTCTAGTTTTTAGTTTGAATTTTCACACACACACACAGACAGCACAGCACACACACACACACACACACACACACAAACACACACACCTTTTGAACTTGAGTACAATTTTATTAGATGTTTATTTATAAAGAAAACGTCCAAGGCCACACATGCTATACATCTTGGCAGCTTCTTGTAAGAGGTATACACAGAGGAAGAGGAGAGAAAGCCTTTTAAGTTAAGCTGTCATGGAGGTCAGCCATAAGCAGACAACAGTATCATGCTGGGGAGGCAATTTACTAGAGTATCTTTATATAGTTTAGTAGGTTACAGATAGAGTATTTTGTAAAGCAGGTTATTTTTTCTATAGAATATATTTTTACCTTAGTGACATATACTCAGGACAAATAACATATTACAGAATATGTGAATTGATACATTGGACATTATTTTTTTTTTTTAGCCTGCTTTAAACTTATCTTATTATGTTTACTATTTTTGGTTACAAACTGTAACCAAAGTGCAGAGGTTTCTCCACATTCTGACTTGGTATTTGGGACTGTGTAACTTTTTAACTTTCAGTGCTTTCCTTGTTAAAAGGAAATTCTTAGTCCACTTCATTGTCACTGGACTTGAAGAAGAAAAGGACAAAACAGCTGAGTTCACATAGCCCGTTACTTAGGGCTAGGATGCTTGTAATCAAAATGATTTTGTTCTAGCACAAATAAGTAAGTAAAATTTTCTCTATCATACTAGTTTCAAGAGATGTTTAATTCTGCAGTTTGGACAGACAGTATAATTTATGCATACTGTATTTATTTATTTATTTATTTATTTATTTATTTATTTATTTATTGCTGTCTGCAAGGCCTGTGATAATTACCATTTCAAAATGAGGTTATTAAAGATTGTTTTTTAATTCTGGAATAAAATGATTTCATCACAATTAAAGAAAATCTCCTATGTACTTCTTTAAATACATTTCGTGTAGTCTGGTTTTCAAGACTGCACGAGTAGTTATTAAGGTGTCAAAGTTAGTGAGTAGGCTGGTGTCTTTATTATTAAAGATCAGTGATTATAATTGAGGTTTTGAAATTTTAAGTAGCAGTGGTATTCCAGGAGGAATGATAGCAGAGTTATGCAGTTATAGTTTAAGGGGAAAAAAAGGAAAAAAAAAATTCAGTGTCACTGAGCAGACAATTAGGAAGCTAATGTACCCACCAGCAAGCAAGGCTGCCTTTCCACTCTGTGACACAGAAAGGAAGAGCTATTGCTGCAGGCCTTGCTTGTCCCAGGATGCTGTGTAGATGTGTAGAACCATCCCAAACTCTGCTTGAGGCCCTGCTCTGTGTTGTGGGCTTGCTCTAAAGACCTGAAAGCCAACAGGGAAAGAGGGTAATTTTCACAGTGTGATCTCACAGTGGGGAAGGGGTGCCATCTGTGAGGTGAAATAGCCCAGGGTATATGGTAATCTCTTGGTGAACTGCAGGGAGGTTTACAGACTAAAGTGTAATCATTGTTGTCTAATTCTGCCTCTTAAAAGGCTTAGACAAGAACCTTTGATCCCAGCACTTGTGAGGCAGAGGCAGAGGCAGAGGCAGAGGCAGGTATATCTCTGTGAGTTCGAGGCCAGCCTGATGTAAAGATTGAGTTCCAGCAGAGCCAAGGCTACACAGAGAAACCTTGTCTGGAAAAACAAAACAAAACAAGGCATAGACCTTTCTATTGTAGCACTTTTACATTTATAGCAATATTCAGCAGAACACAGCAATCTCACTATGCTCAGACAACCTATCCATACTTGGCCTTCTGTGTCATTAGTATCTCTCACCAGAGTGATACGAATTTTACAGTTATAAGTAAATCTGCTATAAGCATCTGTGTACAGGTCTTCTGTGTGGACCTATTTTCAACTCCTGTCAACAGAAAGGGAAGATGTTAGATTCCACAACAGTGACATGGAAACTGCCAAACTCTTCCAAACTGGTTGTTTCCTCTTCCATTTCCACCAGTAGTGAATAGAGTCTCTGCTGTCTCACAATTTGCTGTCTTGAGGCTTGTGACTTGGGAATTCTGATGTGTGTGGAGTTACCTTTATTTGTGGATTCCTGGTGTTCTTCAGTGGGAAGCAACTTTTTGCTTGCTAATTGGCTACCTGTGTCTCTGGTCATTGATCAAATATATAATGAGTTTCATTATGACATCTCTGCACATTTTTATATCTGTTTTTCATGTTTCTAAACTGACAAGACCATTTTATGTTTTGCACGATAAAGAATTTCTGCTGGTATTGTCTAGGCACTGGGCAGAAGTGTGCAATTTTGTTAAACTCCAACTTATATTCCACTTCAGTGCTGAATCTAGTAAGTCAACACCAACTCAGGACATGCAGATTTTCTTCTCGGAGGCTGTTGTTTTGTCGTTTACAACAGTTGTCTAGATTCTTTTCTTTGCATGTAGATGTCTAACTTCAGCACTCTACATTTGAGGACACTGACATTGTCTTTGTGCTTTTGTTCAAGGTCATCTGACTGTGAGTGTATAGTATAGGTCTTCTGCTGGGCTCTTTATTTTGACCCAATGACTGTTCTCCTTGGTTCTCTGACCAGTAGCAAATGATTTTGATAAGGGACACTGTAAATCTCGAGCACAGGTAATAAATGTAACTACTCCAGTTTTGCTTTCCTTTAGCATCACATCAGGATCTTTTGTTTCTCCATATAAAACTTTAGAACCCTTTGTTGATAGTGACAAAACAATCTCTTAGCTAAACACCTAACTCTTGATAAGACAATTGCCATGCTAATTTTTAACAGGATTTCTGAGTATGTAATAAAATCTTTTCCAAAGGGTGACCTTTAATGAAAAAGTTACAAATCAACAGTTAAATCATGATTTCCTTAGTTTGCAGCAAGCTACTAATACTGGCTGTTGGAAATCTATCACGTTTGAATTTCTTCCAGTCTTCCATGGGATTTTTCAAGGAGGATCTCTCCATTGTCTTTGAGTTCTTGATTCCACGTGGACATAATCATCTAGCCCCTCTCATGCTGTGACCCAATTGAAGTTTTGCCCAAAGTTTTTGAGTTGACTTTAGTATAGCATCTGTACTACTTCCCATAGACTACTATTGACAAGGCTAGGGCTGCTTTGACCATCTTGGGTCTTAGAGTCCTTTTCTATGTTCTAAATATGAAGCTGAGACTTTCATCCAACCACACATAATAAATAAGTGATGAGGCAACTAGCAAAGTTCTAATGTCTTGCATTTTTACACTAGCACCTAGACTTTTGTGAACCAGTCCTGTTGGGTTTCCTTGTTGTGTATTGTAGTACCTTTGTACTCTAATTCAAGAAAAAATCCCAATGGTCTGGACCCAGTGACACCATGCTCAGGCCTTGCCTCCAGGGCTTGCCCTTTGCTCTTTAGCTATACTGTGTGGATTGATACCTCCTGTCCCTTGGGTAATTGAAGACATTTAGAAACTGAGAGGGAAGGAGAACTGTTTGCACATGTGAGTACTGACTAGTTAGTCAGGTAGTTTAGAAAACAGTATTTCCATAGAGTCAAGTTGAGTTCTCTGGACCATACTTGGTAACAAGGAAATCAGATGAGTGAATCAAGTGATATTGTAAGAACGTCTCTGTGGAAAAGATCTGCTTTGTTTAGTTTTATATTTCAGTCAAGTGGTTTACATATAAGCAAGAGTCAGATGTTTCCATCCTGGAGTAAGTATCTAGGGGAAATTCCCTGTGAGGTCAGAGTTTAGAATTGATCAGACAGCATCTATCCCCTTTCAAGGAGTTTAAAGAGTAATAACTGTGATATTCATTTCAAATCACAGCCAGAGTTTATTTTGATTGAAAATGGATTCTTCTCTCATATAATACACCCTTACCACAGTTTCCCCCTTGTCCATCCCTCCTACCTACTCCTCTCAACCTCTCCATACCCTCAGATCAACTTCCCTCTGTACCTTCCTCTTCAGAAAAGGCCTCCAGGAGTTGACTTTGCACAAAAGGAACAAATAATAAAACAAGGCAGAAGGCCTATTATGGGGGGCTGGACAAGGCAACCTAACAAAATCAGGCAAATGAGTCAGAGACACAACTGCTCCCAACTTTAGGACACCTACAAAAATACCAAGCTAACAGCCATAAGCTGTATACAAGGGACCTAGATCACATCCTAAGTAGGCTCTGTGCTTGCTGCTTTAATCTCTGTGAGTTCATGTGAGCCCTGTTTTAGCTGATTCAATAGGTCATATTCTCTTTGTGTTCTTCATCCCTTCTGGCTCCTACAATCTTTCCTCCCTTTCTTCCATGGGGTTCCTGAGCTCTGAGAGGAGGGACCCAATGGAGATCTCCAACTTAGGCTCTGGTTTCTGGCCATCCAAGTAGTGTTGGGCATGGGCTCAACTAAACCAAACATTGGTTGGCTGATCTCACAAGTCCTGCCCCAGTACATCTACAGGCAGGACAGATTATATGTTCAGGGTTTTGTGACTAGGTTTGAGTCTAGGTTTCTCATTTGATAGCCTTCAGCGTACTTTCTTGTGCCAAAGCAATTGGACCATAGAGGTATTGGGAGATATCATTCTGTAAATATGTTTCTCTTATTGGTCAATGAATAAAGCACTGTTGGCAAATAGGAAGGCAAGATGGGCAGGACCAGGAGACAATGTGAGGGGTATCTAGGTTGTGCAGGTTCTGGCTATTATTAATAAAGCTACAATGAACATAGTTTAACACATGTCTTTGTGGTATATGTTCTTTGGGAATATTCCCAAGAGTGGTATAACTCAGTCTTGAGCTGGATAGATTCCCAATTTTCTGAGAAACCACCATATTGATTTCCATAGTAGCTGTACAAATTTGCACTCCCATCAGCAATGGCATAGAATTTGCCTTTCTCCACATCCTCACCAGCATGAGCTGTCACTTATGTTATTGATCTTAGCCATTCTGACAGGTATAAGATAGAATCTCAAAGTAGTTTTGATTTGCATTTCTCTGATGGCTAAAAATATCGAACATTTCTTTAAGTTTTTCTCAGGCATTTTTTATTCCTCTGTTGCAGTAGTTTTCAATCTTCCTAATGCTGAGACCCTTTAATACAGTTTTTCACTGATTATTTCATTGCTACATCATGACTGTAACTTTCATACTTTATTATGAATAATAATGTAAATATCTGATATAAAGGATATCTGATATGTAACCCCCAAAGTGGGTATGGCCCACAGGTTGAGAACCAGTGCTTTATTGAGAATTCTGTTTAGATCTGTACCCTATCTTTAAGTTGGAATATTTGGGTTTTTGATATCTATTTTCTTGTGTTATTTATATGTTTTGTATATTAGACCTCTATCAGATATAGACTTGGTAAAATCCTTTTCCCATTCTAAAGGCTGCTTCTTTGTCCAAAATGATGGTGTTCTTTGCTTTAGTTTCATGAGGTTACATTTATTAATTGTTGATCTTAGCTCCTGTGCTACGTGTGTGCTGTTCAAAAAGTTATCTCCTTTGCCAATGTGTTCAAGGCTATTCCCCATGTTCTCTTCTATCAAATTCAGTGTGTCTTTTATCCACTTGGACTTAAATTTTGTGCAAAGTGATAAGTATGGATTTATTTGCCTTCTTCTATATGCTGACATCCAGCTTTATTTGCTGAATCCAGTTCCATTTGTTGAAGTGTTGAAAATGCTTTATTTTTTCCTATGTGTATTTCTGGCTTCTTTGTCAAAAATCAGGTTGCATAGGTGTGTGAATTTATGTCTGTGTCATCAGTTCAGTTCCAGTGATCAGTCTGTCTATTTTTATGCCAATGCCATGTGGTTTTTATTACTATAGTTCTGTATAACAACTTGAAATTAGGCATAGTGATACTTCCAGCAATTCATTTATTGTTTAAGCTTGTGTTAGCTATCTTGAGTTTTTCATATGAAGTTGTAAAAATAGATTTTTTATAGTAAGTTTTTAAGTTATGACATTAAAGGAGTTATTGGGTTAAAAAGTGAAGATTTATTTTTAAAGTATGTTGGAATATAATGAACATATATCATACCCCTTATAGCAATTAGAAAATCTGTTTTAATAGGGAGAATATTTTGCTAAAACAATGTATCTTCTAAGTAAATCAGGAGATACATGCCTTACATTCTTTCTATTTAATCACAGGGGCAGAGGGGCTTTATGACTACATCTAATAAATGTTGATTAAAGAAATCTGAAGCTCTAAAAATGTGGTCTTCTTTTGAATATAACTGGAAAATGTATTATAAATTCTCAAAAGGAAAGGGTAATGTATCCTTTGTTGGACTGTAGGTTGGCCTCTACAGAGCACTTGTTGGTAATTCTTCATGTCAGTGTTTCCAGAGATCCACCATATGTTCTTTGCAGCTGATAGAGTTCTGCTGCCTTTGGACATCTTCTATTCTCACTGTCCTGTGATATATTCTCTTCCAGGCAGGTACCCCCAGGCACTGTGGCTTCCCCACACAGCCACACCACTCATTCTACCTGGGTGTTACTTTATAGAGTAAGAAATTAAGTTTCATACATGTTTTGAGAAGTATTGAAATAATGAGTATGGATTTGATGATTAAAAAGCAGTCTATTCGAAGACAGTGAGTAGCGGATGAATCTCAAGAGTGTTAGCTGTTTGCCCCTGGGTGTGCTAGTGAAAACATCCACTTCTTGGCAATGTTTGTAAAAACAAGGGAGGAGTTCTAGTCATATATCTTCAGAAGATCTCTACAGCTATTCAGTAAAAAAATCCCTTGACTATATATTAAATTTACATATATGTTAATCCACAATATTATTGTAACCTGAGGCTAGGTTTGTTTCACAATATTAATGTACCCAGAGTTACTGATTGGTGTCTTCTGCAAATGGTTTTCATTGTCTCCCTATAAAATCTTTGTTAAAACTTTGTTTTAAAAAAAAATAATTTGCAAAGCTAGGTTTGTTATAGGAAATGTAACCAAACACTTTATAGCAAGGAGATTGTTTGGTCTTCTGGGAGACTAGACTTGTCTCCCTGAACTTGTATTTCTCTCCCTGTGGTAATATAGGTGTCATTTATGCTTAATACATCATCTCTAAGAGATTAAATGCTAGAAGTACAAGATGACCTCTGTCATGATTTTTTTTCATTTATTTTATTAAGAATTTATTTATTTTTAATACTCTTTTTTTGTGGTCATCTTTATGTTTTCTCCCATATCTTAGTATTCTAGTAGCCTGGCTGTGAGTATATTCAGACCTATTTCCAAAGTCCAGCAATTGTCTAGGCATCAGAGAGTACTAACATTCTTTTGGCCTTGTACATATCCCCATGTACTCTGATTATAGCGGTTTCTCCATCATTGACCTGTTCACTGTTGACCCACTAATTGCACAATCATTAGCTACTTAGCTCAAACCCATAATGCATATGTGAGTAATTGAACACTTAGTATATGTTTTAGATTTTAAAGTAAATTCTGGATCTGTGAAGAGTTTCTTTCAGCCATTATTACTGAATTCCTGAGAATAAGAGACTAGTCTTCCTCATGTCATTTTTCTCACTCTGTAGCATGTCATCCAGGTGTTGGTCCTAGCACATCATTTTTGCAGTATGCCATCCACATGTTGGTCCTACCTCATTGCAGAAGGGTTCTTTGACAGGGCTGTGCCACTAGATGCAAACTCATTGAATGAGCTTGAGTTTGGCTTTGCATCCTTGTATTGACTGCTGTGGTATTATAGAACACATTACTACAGCTTCACCAAAATCAGGCAGGCCTCAGCCTCAGCCATAGCCACACTTTCCTTTTTCCTATCAAATGATCCATTCTAAGAGGGATTTGGAGAGTTTTTGGTGCTTGTATGCTACTATCTTCTTAAATATTCAAAACCCATTTGAAGTCAACCTAGGCTTTGTCTAGCTCTTCTTTTCCTTTAAATTGGGGCAGTTCTCCTCCCCCACTTTTTGTTAACATAACCTCATGATTGTTTATATTCACGGGGATGAATACACAAAAATAGTGGTAATCAGAGGAGGCAGGGAGATGTCTGCAGAGGCTGACATTTGAACATTAGAGTATCATCCACCTCTTTAGACTGTAAGGAACACAGCATGGAGAAGGAGTTTGAAAAGTCTAGAAAATGAAGCCTTTGAGAAAAGCTGAGGATGGCATATCTGTCTCTGAAGAGATAAAGCCACAGATTTTTCACGTGAAGTAGGATTGTGATAGCAAAAGTTGTGTATGTGCCCCAAGGACCAAGCAAGGAAATAAACTTAAGCTGTGTTATTCGAAGATTTGTATTGAGTATAAATAGAATGTTATGATTCTAAATAGTATTCATCTCTGGAATGACTTTTTGGAAAAGTTGTGACTTTTCTCCACTTCAAACTCTCTTAAAAATAGCTGGTTGTCATCTGCAGTAATGGAGCAGCCATGTAGTGTCCCCGCAGGCAGACAGGGACTAGCTGACCTTCCTTCACACGTCCTTTCTCACTCAGTGAGACTCTTTTCACAAGTCTCATTTCATATTTCACATCCAGAGCGCTGCTGCATTGGGTTCAGTCTCATACCTCCTCTGCCATTTAAAGGACTGTTAACATTCCTCCATGAATCTGCTAAGGCAAAAGTGACCATGAAGTCTGCTGTGCTATTCTCAGTGCAAAAATAAAGCTCCAGTTCTCATCGTTAGTTAAAACGTAAGTACTTCATGTGGTATGTCAGCAATTCACACGGCAATGAGATACACAGTTTTAAAGATAGCCTTTATTTTCCTTTTACCTCCAACATTTTTGGCAAAATGATTTTTTCTTTTTGCTGTGCTCTTGTTTTTATTTTGCTTTCAAACCATTTCTTACTAGGCAGTTCTTTTGGGTAAATACTTCTGTGATTGGAGGTGTTTCTTCACAATAATGTCATAAAATAGATTGCTACTAAGCTGGGCATGTTCACTACCTAAAAAGACAGAAGCTCTCTGGGAGTCTCACCTCGGCAGGTCTCTGACTTGAGATGAACTGAATCAGCTTTCCATTCACAATGTGTCTTGGTGATGAGAAGATGAGTGTCTGGATGGAAGAACAGTGAACACAGAATTCTTCCCATAGTGTTGCTTGCAGGGTGAGAGTTAAATAGGATCATTTTTATTTATTAGTGAGAACATTCAACTTGTTACCACTGCTCATTAGAGACAATGTTAAACACAGAGTATACAAGAAGGAAGGTGGTCATTTCCTTGTCTCTAGGGACACACATTCCTGCATGGGTAAGGTAGGCCGAAGAAATGAGTTGTGAGAAAAAAAAAAAAAAAAAAAAAAAAAGGCTCATAGGCTCATAGCATATATATAAGGTTGCTGGCTTCTGGTGTTTCATGTTTGTGTTTTTGCTCTAGGACCTACTTAAGTAGCTGGACATTTGAGGTATTTCTTGATGTAGACAACTGGTCTCATCTTTGTTGGGTGGATGCCTTGTTCTTTGGTTGCTTTTGCTATTCTGAGTTCCAGCCAAGTGTGGAAGCTGTAGGGGTTCCTGAGTTCCATCCAGGTAGGATGGCTGTGGGGTCCCTGGTAAAGAACGGTTCTGCAGGACAGGAGAGGAGTTACAAGGATGAAAACAGGCTAGAAATGGTTGAAAGAGGTAGAAGGGGAGAATTAAAGGAACTCTGGGACCTGAGTCCACACCAAGAGGCAAGATCAAATTATAATGTTTCACAAAACACATGTGATGAGCTGGATAATTAAGCACTGAGCCAAACATCTTTCAAACTCTTAAAGACATCTCCCCTCCCCCAAATAGAGGTACTATTTCCTTTTAAAAGGTAGATGGATGCATCATTATTACAAAGGTGTTGGTTATAGACAGGGTGTTTTTATGTATTTGAGTGCAACAATTATGTAGTGCTATTAGAAGTAAGGGAAAATCCATTCTATCTTGCATATTTACAAACTAACATTAATATTTGGATATTTCAATTTAGGATTAGTCACTTTGAAGTTTGATTTTAACATATATGCTAACTTCTGTCCCATCAAATTATATGTGAGTCTTGAACATTTACATCTCTACAATTATTTCAGAAAATTTGAGCATGGCAAGTCATACCTGTAATTTTGTAATTGAGAGGTAATGCTGAATGATCAGAAGTCCAAAGCTAACCTGGGCTACATGAAACACTGTTTCATATAAGAATAAAGAAGTTGTTTTTATTTTTATTATCTGCCATATTAACCTTATTCCCTGAGTGGGAATGCAGGAGTATAAGTTAATCTTCTGTGTGTTACCTGGTATCAGTAGCCTGTCTGTCTGTCTGTCTGTCTGTCTGTCTGTCTGTCTGTCTGTCTACCTTTATGGACTCACACTTCTGAGGATTCAGAAGTAATTTCTTCAGTTCCTTCAGCAGATTCCCGTTCTTTGCTATTCAGCCTTCAGGCTTGAGAGTTGATTTGTGTGATTTGTCTTAAAGTGTTACCTGGGGTGCTTTATTGCTCATGAAGGTAGATGAGAGGTGCATGGTAGTGTCAAAAATAGTGGCTAATGGATGGCTGCTTCTTGGTCCATGTCATAATTGAAGCCATCTGAGAGCAGCTGGTGTTGTAGTATATTTAGAGTGGGAAAGGGACTTGGAGTTGAACCTAGTGTAGTGTCATAGCTAATAGGAAAGTGACCATTGTCTTTCTACAGCTCTGCACCAAGGACCATATAGCTTCTAAGTATTTGCACGATGGATGGATGGATGGATGGATGGATGGATGGATGATGGATGGATGGATGGAAGGGAGATTAGGATCTCCTTCTGTGAAGTGCTTAGCATTCTGTGGAATGTAGCCTTTTGCATTATTAGTAGAGTTTGCAAGACGGCTTCATTTGCCTGTACTTAAGATGGTCTGTGTCAGTACAGAGAAAGCTAAGTTAGTGTGTGGAGGGGAAGGAAGTCTAGATTTTGGATGGTTTGTGGTTCTTATCCCCATCAGATTCAGTGCTCCTTTTCTTAAAAAATAATCTTTGCCCTATATAACATTCTTTAAATAAAATTTATAGATAATTTATCTGTCTTCATGTGTTTAATAAGTTTAGCAATGCATTGGAAAAAGAAAATGTAACTATTGTTTTCCAGTATGTAAATGATTTCAGCACTTTAACTCCAAACGCCAATAGTGTTTCTTCTATAAATAGAAGCATTAATGGCTTCCTGAACTTCAGTCGGTGTGCCACCAAGGATAGGATTTGTGGACATGGCATGCAGCTTCTCTAGAATTTCCTAATGATACGTTCACAATCTTCATTTTTCTAGTAATTGCATTGCTAATAAAAACACATTAAAACCATTCAAAAGGTCTGTCTGTGTTCATGGTAGAAATAGAATTAATACAATTGCCATTTGTCCTCAAGTAGGATACTAAGAGCATCCCCAGAAATGTGTGCAAGACACAAGCCAATATTGCATTGAGTAGACATGGCATATAGTGAGAGGCTCTGCATCAGACAACCAAGGATGTTCTTCACTTTCCCATTGCACTGCCTTGTGCTGACTCAGCTAGAACTTCAGCCAGCAGCTGAAGCCCTGGTACTACCTACTGACAGAGAACTGACATGAACCTGAGCATTTAAATGTATGTAGACAATGACCACACCTGCAGAAGCAGGGTCACTCATGTTAAAATAGACACAATAACAATAGAACTCATCATTTAAATTATTTTCACTGTATATAAGTCAGTGGAATTAATTATAATCACCTCTTGTTTAAGTGCCATCAATTCCTACCCTCTAGAATTCTTGATATCAGCCCATGCCAAAACTCTAGAATCTCCCTATTACTGCTTCCTTCAGCTCCTGACACTCACACTGTCTACTGTGTGTTTCTTTGCGTTTACTGTCATATATGAAAGTTATAATAGTGGGATCATAAGACTATAGCTCATGTATGTTTTAGTTTATGTGTATTTGTGTGTATGGGGACGTACAAGCCTCTAGAGGCCAGAGAGGTGTATGATCCTCTGAAGCTGGTGTTAGAGTTCTGAGCCACCTGACTGGGTCCTGGGAACTCAACTCTGATCTTCTGCAAGAGCAACAAATACTGTTAAGCAAGGAGTCATCTCTCCAGCCCCTTATTTTACGTAGTATTCCTTCAAGGTTCATCTGTGTCTGTAGACACATCTATAGTTCCTTTCTTTACAAGGATGATAATACTACATTATTTATGTATGTGTCACATTTGTTTATCTATTCAACTCATGTATAGTTGAGTCCTTCACTGTTTGGCTGTTGAGAATGATGCAGTGATTATTAGTGGACAGATATCTCTTTGGGACTCTGATTTTGGGTGTATGTATTTTTGTGAGTGTATGTATGTATGTATGTATATATGTGTGTATGTATGTATGTATGTATGTATCCATAGCTAAGATTGCTGGATCATATAGTAATTCAATTTTAAATATATATTTTAAAATGCATTTATTATTTATGATTTATTTATTTTTATTTTTATGTACATTGGTGTTTTGCCAAGATGTCTATGAAAATGTCAGATCCCCTGGAGCTGGAGTTACAGACAGTTGTGAGCTGCCATGTGGGTGTTGGGAATTGAACCTGGATTTTTTTAGAAGAGCAGCCATTGCTCTTAACTGCTGAGCCATCTTTCCAGTCCCTTTAAATACATTTTTATTTTAAATGACCGTACTGTTCTCTCTATTATCTGTATGACTTCACATTCTCACCTTCGGTGTACAAAGTTTCCATTTTCCCACGTCCTTGCTTGCATATATTATATATATTATAATATATAATATATATAGTGCCCATCCTAATAGGTGTGAGTAGGTGTCTCATGCATGTTTTGATTTGCTGAGAAAATAAAAACCGGTACCACTTCCAGCCTTATGCGTGGCCTTTTAGAAAATGGTTGATTGACTGTGTGTCCACATACAATATATTTAATCTGTCTGTATATGTTTAAACTTTCCATTTTGGCATTTTCTGTACACTTTTTGTGTTGACTATCAAACCATCACATGTAATGCATTTAAAACTGCATTGCACATATAGATCTTTATATAATCCCTATTCATGAATATTTTGGCTGGCTGTGTTCCTTTTTTTAATTTCAGAGTTAAAATGTATAAATGTGTTAGGACCAATTGCTAAAAAGGATGCTGGAGTTTGCATTTCAGATGGAAAGCCTGCCCTGGCTGAGCTCTCGGGAAGCAAGCAGGCTCCTTGTTCATACTCCAGCAATCTGGCTCACTGCTCTCTCTCTCTCTCTCTCTCTCTCCGTCTCTCTCTCTGTCTCTCTCTGTCTCTCTCTCTGTCTCTCTCTCTCTGTCTCTCTCTCTGTCTCTCTCTCTCTCTCCCTCTCTCTGTTTCTGTCTCTCTCACTGAAGTATGGGTGGAGCTTTCTGGCATCAAATGGGTACAGAGCCTGCACATGCCTCAGCTGTCAGCTCCCGCGCTCTCTGTCCCCTTGCTCGTTTTCTCCTCATTCTGTACGGATGGATGGATTGGTTTCATCTTAACTCATTTGAGATGTAAATGACATTTTCTCATTCTCTTCTTTGTGCTCTTTGTCCTTTATTTTGCACTTCATTCGTCGCAACATTTTCAAGTCATGATATTCTCTTTCATTTTAAGTGATTATTGGCTTCAGATGGGAGAGGGGGAGTCAACCCTTGAGGGATGGCGGTTGTGGGGAGATTCAAATCTTATAACGTACTGGCATATCTTCCACATGACTGGCTCTTGTCACAGTGGTCTTCCTGTCCCCTTAACATTACATTAGGACATTTTTGTAATTTTTTTTTTTTTTGAGATTATGGAGTTTGAACATAGGCCCCTTCGCACTACAGAAGTATTCTGTTCTAAAGCATGTTGCTGCCCACTTCTATCTTTTATTTCTGGACAGGGTCACACTGACTTCAGCCGCTCTATAGGGCTCCATGGGGCCCCCTTTAACTTGCAGCCTCCTTGCCTCAGCCTCCCAGGTTGCTGGAATCACGGGCTTATTCCACCAGGACTGAATTTGTCTTGTCTACTCAGTTGCATAATTCTGTTCACTTTTGGGAAGCTGCAGACCTACAGACTAAAATTTTCTGCAAAGGGAAGATTTCACTAGGACAGTCTTATAGGAAAGCAACGTATGAGTCTCTCATCCAATAGCACCCTCCTGCTTGCTGTCTTGGAACTTCTACTTTATATGAAATTACCAGGCTTGAGCAAACTGTGTGAGTTAGAAATGCTACAGGGTGAGAGGAGCAGGGTGGGGAAAAGGTTGTGTGTAGGAGACGCTTGGTCTTCTCTGAGCAAGGAACAAGATGTTAGTGTTTCAAGATGATGTAATTAAAATGACAACAGTGAGATAACTATATTCAGGGTTTTGAACATAATTCTTCATTATTTTATTAGTTGCTTTTCTTGTCATTTTGACAAAATATCTTAGAGAAGCTACTTAAGGGGGAAGAGTGCTATTTTGATTCAGGTTCAGGGATTTCTGCAGGCTCTGGCAGGAAGGCATGGAGAGTGGTAGCATGAGGGTGAGCAGCTGTTGGCATTTTGGCTGAAGAGAAAGCTGAGAGAGAGATGCTGTTTCCCTGGATGCGGGGGTGGCCGTGCTGTAGCCCCAAAATGCCTAGTCCCTGGGTCACCTCTGTCACCAGGCATCCTTCCTCAGGGTTCCACAGCTTCTCAAAGGGACAGCAGCACCTGGAGACTCAAGTGTTCAGGTTCATGATTGAGTGGGGGCATTTCACATTTAAACCACGATGACTCTTTTATTCAGTCTTATGAACTACAGTGAGAGCCTTGAGCTTCCATTCACCACCATGTGATTTACCTGTTTAGTAAAATTTGTTAGTTCTCTGAATCTATTCACAATATTGCGGAGCTGCCACTATAAGTCAGTTTTAGACTATTTTAATTACTCCTAAAAGCAAGTCCGTGGCCTTCAGCAGTAACCTCCTTCAACTTCCTCCCCAAGGATCATTCATTTCCTTTTTATCTTTATAAGGTCCTTGTTTTGGACATCTCAGATGCAATCTTGTGCCACACTATGCTGCCTTTGTTTTGGCCTCCAGTTAACTTACTATTGCAGGCAATCCTTGGTCAGTGCTGCAGTAAGAGCCAATGCGAACTTTATCCCTGTGGGTGCTCATACGTTTCTGTGCTAAGAATGAACCGCTCACCAGCAGTGGACATTTGGACTCCTAGCAGCTTTGTGCTGTTAATTGTGCTTCTGTGAACACCCAGGTACAATGTTTTGGACAGAGATTTTTTCTGTTGGATGTATATATAGGAATATAGGATTGGAAGTGTCGGTCAAATGGTAGCTGTCTTAACATTTTTCAGATCTAGTAGTGTTTTCCCAAATCACTGCATGGTTCACATTCCCACCAGAACTGTGTGAGGAGGACTTCACAGGTCCCCAGTTCCCACTTTCATTTTACGTCTGTACCCTTGCAGTCCTAGTAGTATCTTCTTGTGGTTTCATGTTGGTTTCTCCTGTGACTAAATAATCTTTTACTTTTGTCAACTCTTAAAAGTTAAGTATACTAAATCTCCAGTGGAGGCTTTAGCCTGGTAGTAGCGCCCATTAATCAGGCAGATCAAGGAGATTCAAAGCATATTTCATTAGCTCAGACATATGCATATTTCCACAATTAGCAGTGCCTTCATATCTCATAGTAAATGTATTCTTGCTATAGAAAAGGCATTTGGCAGTTAAGAAGTCTTTTGCTTTGGATTCTATAGTCCCTATAGCAACTAGTAAAATAGAACACTAAAATACTCTCAAATTAAGCCTAACTAATTCTGTCTCTTATTACCAGGTTGATTTTAAATAACTTATGCTGTAGTGTTTCATTAGCTCCTACTGTGCTCTACCGTGTTGGGGCAAGTCTTAAAGAATTTGATACAATATTTACCCTCATTCTAAAAAAAATTAAAGGCAAAAACAAAACAACAACAACAACAAAAAACTTTACAAACTCCCTATTTCCTTACAATGAGAAACATTAAGTTATTGAGTATTAAGAATTCTTCTTTATGGTTTTGTATTGACTTTAGTTCACTGTGTTTATAGCATGAAGAAGGGTAGGCACTTTGTTAAAGCCGAACTGTCATTTATCATCCTTATATTCTCTCTAGTCAGGGGGAGACAGATGATGAGGAAAAGCAGTAGGGCTAATCGTTTATTGATTTCCATTGTACTTTGATTTTCTGCAGACTGGCTATGCCCAGAATGTAAGAAATATATGGTACTTCTGTTGACATTTATATGCAACTCAAAATTTCAAAATCACTGCCTGAATCGGGTAGACAGAAGCTGTGCTTCCCTGAGTGCCAGCTAGTTAGTAGTGTTTTTCTGTTTCCTTCAAATTGGTACAGTCATGGCATCTAGTCAAACATTTAGCAATAAGGGCAGAAGGTGACAAGACTATTCACAAATGATACAGTCACATATGCTCTGACATCAGATAATTAGAAGGATATTCTTTCTGCAGCCCCAGTTCCAGATCTGTAACTGCTGTTACCGTTGTTAATTATGGTCTCTCACATGTCACATGGTGTAATGTCTTCCATGAGAGGGAGCTTTGGATGTCTTATTTACCTCTAGCCTTTCTCCCTCCTTAATTTTTCCTCCCTTGTCACCCTTCAAATGAAAACAGTTTGTCTTTTTTTTTCCCCATCATCTCCTGGATGTAATTCCCCACCCCTAGGATCCATCCAAGAATGGCGGTTTTGAAGCATAGTGTTTGAAATGGCACTGGACTAAGGGAATTCTAAATAGGCCAGCAGACCTTGTACATTGCTTTGTGTGTGTGTGTGTGTGTGTGTGTGTGTGTGTGGTGTGCAAGCTTTATTTATACTGACTTCTTTCTAGTCATTGTCACTTCACATTTTTTATTAATTTAAATTCTCACTATGAGTTACTTCGCGTGTTTGATTCACATTAATAGCAGGTGTTGGTACTTTAAGTTAAGGTTCCATGTATACTAATCACTTCCTTTCCTTGCCACTCAGTGTGAAATATTTCCTGCCACCTCTTCTTCCCCGTCTGTGAGCAGGAAACACAAATCTTATTCCTGTGGTCTCTTGCCTTGGTGTCTCACATGTGCCTCTGCCATGGCAGCTCTGTAATCCACATTTTTTTGAATGAATACAAAAGTACTCTAATAGTTCCTTCACATGGCTGTTTCCTTGTAGTCTGGGTTGACAATCAGAGACTTGGGAATTCTACCCTTTATTTCTTTGGTTGAGTTTTCAAGTAAAGCTATTGATAAAAGTGGCTGCAGTGTCCTATCTGTCTGGAGGTAATTTTGGAGATGTATGTGGCTTTAGGTGGTTAGAGGTATGTAAAGAGGTGAATCTAGGAGGCTTTTGGATACAGTTGCAGCATGCTTATTCTCTGTGCTTGGAAGGCACAGTAAAGAACTGGTATAGTCGACCTCCCACTCCAGTGGGAAATGGATGCAATTAAATTTTGAATTAACATGCAGGGGGAAGTGTCTTTGGGATCAGAATTTGACAGCCCAAAACAACTTCACTTAAGAGGAAATTCTAAAATTAAATGAAAATTGCAAACATACCTTCATGTTCCATCTTGAAAACGTGTGAAAATTCTCTTAGCCAGCTATATTCTACATGGGGGCATGACATTGATTTGCAAGTATGACCCATTGTTTATAGTTTAAATTTTCTTTTTGTTTTAAATCCAAGCTGGACCCTTTATTTCTTTGATATAGGTAAAGATTAAATCATAGAAATCTGAATGAAGAATCCTTCCAAACAGGATAGTAAACAATTTAACAGTTACCTTACCCTTACTGATTCATAGCTAGTGCAATCGTGGCCCAAAGATTATGAGAGTAACCAACCACTCTCTGGTTTGACTGTTGGCCCACTCCATGAGATGGAGCTCATACCAGACACTGCTTCAACTTTTTTATTCTGAATATATTGAATTGCATAATACTTAATCAACGAATAACAAGACAGAGAAATGAAGGGAAAGAATGGTATTATGCATGCTGCCGAGACTTTGGCTATATCCTATACCCAGCAGTCCTTAGTATCTGTTGTGTGATACATTTCCAAATGCCTAGTGAATATATTTTTGAATCTTAATTTAAGTCAAGGGCAGTTGGAACAGTATGTTGTAGCCATGGGGCTGAGAATAGAAGCAATGGGAACTATAGGGTTTATGCTTTTATTAGGGAAAAGTTTTTTTTTTTTCCATTTCTCTCCTTGCTTCTTCCCATTCATTTCAAAGCTGATATAAAGATGGAGTTAGCTTACATCCAAGATGGAAGCCACCTTCTGAAGAAGGTAGAACAAAAGATAATGTACACGTCTTTTTCTAAATATATTTTAAAATCTACTAGTTATATATTAATATCAAGGAGTGCAAAAGTTAATTCATATGATTGCTTTCATGCAGAAGGAAATATCTGAATTTAGTTTATATTCATGTCATCGCCTGCTGATTAGTATGGAGAATATGTGAAATGTTTAAAAGGTAAAATTAATCATCCGAACCTTAATAAGGCCCAGTCATTTGAACAGTCAAATAATATCATATTGCGGGAAAGTGTTTCTTCATCTGTTGTCCCCCCTCTTTGCTGACCTGTGACTAGTGTGGGGAAGAGAAGGTGGGTTTGATGAAAGGAAAGAGTAGTGGTTTTCCTGAGTTCCTTTTGGCAATGACAGCCTGCCTACAAGCTTGTGTAGAGCCTGTCTGCCTTATCTCCCCCTAAGTATAGCCTTGAACCCTTGCCTTCATCTTGCTTGCACTGGGTAGTCTTGATGTAGTTGTTCCTTCTACTGCCATGTGAACCATGTACTAGCTCGCTGTCTTCTCAACTCAATTATCGTAGTGTCTGAAGGCGAGAATGGCCTTGATAGTAAAACTGGACCCCAGAGACTCTGGTGCTAAATACAAACACGTCATACTTTTTTGGGACCCGATTTAGCAAAGGCCTCAGTTTGGGAATGAGGGTAGGGAATAATAGAGGCAAGATGATCATGAAATTTTGAGAATAAAAGTAATTTTCTACAACTAGAGTGTGAGATTTATGTGCATGAGTGATGAGATGGGAAGGTGGGTAGATGCAAATGAGTCTAAAGAGGATGATTTTATTCAATTTTAATCATGGGAGAAATGTGACTGAATTTTTCTAAATAAATTACATAATTTTGATTCACTTTTATGTACAATGTAAAAAGTGCAAAAGCAGACATTTTTGATGAATAAAATCACATTACTCCGACATAAATACCATTATACTATATTCTTATTGCACAATACATATATGTATAGTCTTAAATTTTTATGTTTATGGCATTTCCTCAATAAGTCCTTATAATTTTGCTGGTTAGTATCCTTTGAAAGTAATACAATATCCTTACCAAGTAAAGTAGTACCTGGAACACAGTATTATTGAATAAGTGTATCATTTGGAATCCTGAAATATTTCTGGGAAGTAGATAATAATCTACACCACCAAGGATTCTTTTTTAAAAAAAGAAATGATGTGTATGAGTATTTGTGTATGTCTCTCTCTGTGTATGTCTGTGTATGAGTGTGTATGTGTAACATAACACGCCTGGTACCTGAGGTCCAATGAGAACATCGGAACCCTCGGAACTGAAGTGACAGATAGATGTGAACCACCCTTTGGGTACTAGGAATTGACCAAGTACTCTAAAAATGTAACAAGTGCTTTAAACCATTGATCCTACTCTCCATTCCCAACCCCCTACCCCACTCCAGTAGTCTTTATCAGCTGCTGCACATTGTTAATATTGGCAGCTTTTGTTATCAATTGATATCTCAGAACTTAGTGAAAGTCTGTTTTGATAAAGATTCATTATGAACATTTCACTATTGTATAGCTGTTTTACTTCCTCTTTTAATATATGTAAGTTTTGGCCAATTTTAAAACAAAAGTATGACTGAAAATCAAGTTCTTAGATCTAAGACACTTAATTCTAGATGATGCTTATGGTAGCCCAGAGTCATATGGTAGCATTACAGTCAATTAGAGACCCAGGATTCTGCCAAGTTACTGCTCCCTCATCTCCTGGGCATTGCCTTAATAATCCACACTGCTGAACAAGTCCACAGGTCTTCTCATATATAAGGATAGGAATTAGAAGTCACATGACCACATTTGTTTTGTATGGGTGTGACATGGGCTTTGGTGACAAATGTGGTGATAAGGCTTCATTTTAGCAGTAGGGGAGCATGAGGGACAGAGCTGCCAGATTATAGATATGTTCCCAGCTTTATATTTTGCACCGCTAGGACTAAATTCAGGACCTTGAGATTGCAAGGGAAGAATTCTTCTCCCAGGTTGCCATTGGACCCACTGGCCAGCTACTGCCACAAGAGAATGAAGTGAACCTTTTCCAATGGGTAGCCAGATATAAGCTGCCACCATACTCTCTTTTTCTCCTCTAGAATTTGCCTCCACCCACAATTCACTTCCCGTATCTACTCTGTTTCCTTATATTTTGTAGCATGTTTTTTCTCTCTCTCTGGCCAGTTGCTACTGTGTGCTAAATACATCAGTATGCTGAGGATTATGTAGTGAAAAGCATGGGTTCTTTTTATTTTGGGAGTAGTCAGTCAGAGAAGACTAGGATGACTCTGGGTGTGGGGCATTCTAGGATACTATTTTCATGATATATTCATAGGATATTTGTTGGCTTTTCTATTGCAGTTCCTGGTATTAATGGTACCATAGAAATAATGGGTGAGAATGCTGGTACTGCAGAGGGAATTAAGTCAGTGACATCAGATTGTACTAGTAGTTACTGTGTTGTGTTCCACAGCCTACGCCTTCTGATTAACAGAGAAAGTCAAAGAGGTACGAGTCACTTTCTGTTAAATATTTGCTCTTAATTGCACATGTCTTTACAACTCTGGGGTTGGTATTATTCTGTCCAGGACCTTGCTCTATAGCCCAACTTGTCCTTCAACTCTTCACAGCCCAGCCTGCAGCGCTGGAATTACAAGTGCATGCCACCATGCTCCCTTCCTTAATACTCTGCAGAATTAGATTCAAAGTGCACCCAAAGTAAGCATAATGATTTTCCTAAGAAAAGCAGCAGGGTAATGGAGTTATGAAAAGGACTTACCATGCTTTTGTGAGAAACCATTTTTACTTGCCAGGCTGACAAATTATAGTTAGTCTGACTTGGGGACCTGACCTTAGTCTTTCAGTAAAAGGAAACAGTACAGGGACTAATAACATTTAAGGTTTCAAGGCAGAAAAATACTTGTCTCTGGCATTAGAAAATTGGGCCTCCCAACAACACTTTTTCTGATGAAATTATATGTAAAAAAAAAAAAAGAGGATTTAAAGTTTAATAATGAAATATATCAGCATCCAATTCTGTGTAAATCATTGAGCCAGTTTCTAGAACAGACATGCATAAAAACATCCACCTCAAAGATTACAAGACAAACCAATGGTTTTTAATGATCAAACATGAGGAGCTCAGAGTGATGGCTTCAGATTCTGTGTTCTAACCAACTTTAAGAAGCTATCAGGTGGAGATTATCTAAATACATTGCATTGGGACAAGAAATTACCAAAAGAATAATAAAACAACATGCTACCTATTATAAAATTTTGATACAGAATCAAAGACAATCTGGTTATGTGGAAAGATGTTAAAGTGCCCTCCTTTCTAACTATAATCTTGTGAAAGTGAGTTTTCTTTGTATATTTCATCAACTAAGGAAATGTGTTAAATGCATAAATAATTATGAGAACCCAGGTATCTTTTATTAAGGGATTTGCCAATGAGTAAAGCCATGGTGCCTGCGCCACTACTTGATGGGGCTATAGTTCGTAGACTGTATTAGTTTTTCATAACAAGTTTGGAAACCAGGTTGGAATTATCCTTGCTGACACACTAGAGTGACAGGCTCCTGCTTTGTCCCTTCAGTTCTAACAGTGAAGAATTAACTCTGAGTACATTTAAAAGCATAATAAGGGTCAATTGTGGAGGCACACACCTGTGTTTCCAGTCTATGGCAAGCAGAGGTGGGAAGATCAGGAGTTCAAGGTTAGCCATGTCTCTATAGGGAGTGTGAGGCCAGTCTCATCTGTAGGTGACCTATCTCACCACCCCCACCTCCACCCCCTTGACAAAGCTTAAGCAGTGCGGATAAGGGAATCTTTTCATTCTCACAATTTCTCGGGACTGCCTTGGGCCCTATCTTTTCTTGGTGGTTCCTGCCGTTGTTTGATCACAGTGGTTTTAGCAGGTTAAATTTTGTATAACTCTTTTTACACCTTGCTATTTCAAGCAAACCTTAATGTCAAGACAATGTGAGGAACCTGATTCACAACTGTATCCCAGGAAGGGAATATTCCTGTATCCACAGAGGTTATTTTTCTGAGTTGTACACAGTCACTTGTGGTATGAGACATACACACACAGAGTTTCAATCCTACTACTATGTACTGGTGGGCCAGCTCAAAATACATAACTCCATCTTTGGAGGGTAGTGGTTAGGTGACTGACATCTGAACCAAGTACAGTGCCCAGGTTTTGATACTTGCTAAGAAAACATAACACAAACACAGAGAACTTGGTATTGTTTGACTCTTGTGGAACCATGAAAGTAACTCAGAATGGGATAGAATGGGATAGAATAAGCCACTGTTATTGTTGTATACAAAGTAATGCTGGATTAAAAATCACTGCAGAATTTAGCAGATTATGCCTGTAGCATCTAGTCCTCCATTCTTCACCATACTTTTGTGGGCCACTAGACTTGTGGCATTATCTGGCTTGTCTGTTCAGCTGCTGAACTGTGTGGTGTGTTTGACAGAGATGCCAGGAATGAACAGAGAATGATGCACACTTTCCTCCTTATTTGGATTCTGCCTCTCTGTGGTTCCTTAGAAAGCATATTCACTTAAAAAAAGAAAAAATACACTGTTCGTTCATAGTTCTGGATGCTGGAGCTGCAAGATTAAGGTGATAGTAGGATCAATTTTCTTCCTTTTTGACATAATATACATGCATATTTCAGGTAGATGTGAAGATGTATGTTTACAGTGTATAATATTATGTTTCATGTGAGGCTAAATCAATATAATTAACATATCTATTACTGCATACTTACCATTATTTTTTGTGGTAAAGATATTTAAAATATGCTGCCGTGAATGGATTTCATCTAGACACCGAAGGGCATGAACACAAAACACACACACACACACACACACACACACACACACACTTATCAGGTTTTCTTGATTCCCTGCAGTGTGATTCACAGAATATCTTAATAGTGTGCTAGTGCTGTAGTGAGCATGCAGGTAACTCATGGGTATAACATGAATAATATAAACCCAGGGACAGATATTGGGGTTCAGCCTGAAAATCAGAAAAGCAAAGTGGCCAGTCACTTCAAAGTTCTTACCACTACCAATGCTCAGACTGAAGGGGCAGGCAATCCACTGAGCCTCAGAGTGCATCTCCAGACATCACTGCTCCTCCCCAAATCTCAGACTGCAAAGCAGCCAAGCCACCAGACTTTTTTAATTTTTTAAAACTTAAATTTGAAACAAGCTTGTCTTACATGTCAATCCCAGTTCCCTCTCCCTCCCTTTCTTCCTGTTCCCTATACTAACTCATCCCATCCCCTTTCTGCTTCCCAGGAAGGGTAAGAACTTCCATGGGGGATCTTCAAAATCTGTCATATCATTTGGAGCAGGGCCCAGGCCCTCCCCCATATGTCTAGGCTGAAGGAGTATCCCTCTATGTGGAATGGGCTCTCAAAGTCCATTTGTATACTAGGGATAAATACTGATTCACTACCAGAGGCCCCATAAACTGCCCAGATCCCCTAACTCATACCCACCCACATTCAGAGGGTCTGGGTCAGTCCTCTGCTGGTTTCCCAGCTATCAGTCTGGGGTCCATGAGTTCCCCCTTGTTCAGGTCAGGAGTTTCTGTTGGTTCCTTCATCACTCCTCTCTCTCTACAACTGGATTCCAGGGGTTTGGCTAGTGTTTAGCTGTGGGTGTCAGCTTCTGCTTCCATCAGCTACTGGATGAAGGCTCTAGGATGGCATATGTGGTAGTCATCAATCTCATTATAGGGGAAGGTCATTTAAGGTAGCCTCTCCACTATTGTTTAGATTGTTAGTTGGGGTCATCCTTGCAGATCTCTGGACATTTCCCTAGTGCCAGATTTCTCTTAAAACCTATAATGGCTCCCTCTATTGTGGCATCTCTTTTCTTGCTCTCCTCATGCCCACCTCTCACATCCTCTTCCCTCCTAACTCCCTCTCCCCCCCCTCCATGCTCCCAGTTTGCTTTTGAGATCTTGTCCCTTTCCCCTTCTCCAGGGAAACATGTATGTCTCTCTTAGGGTCCTTTTGATTTCCTAGCTTTTCTGGGAGTGTGGATTGTAAACTGGCGATCCTTTGCTCTATTCTAAAAACCATATATGAGTGAGTACATACCATGTTTGTCTTTTTTTTGACTGAGTTATCTCACTCAGGATGGTTTCTTCTAGTTCCATCCATTTACCTGCCAATTTCAAGATTCTATTTTTTTTTTTCTGATCAAAAAAAAAAAAAGATTCCATTGTGTACTCCATTGTGTAAATGTACCACATTTTCTCCATTCATTCTTCAGCTGAGGTGCATTTAGGTTTCTTCCAGGTTCTGGCTATTACAAATAATGCTGCTATGAACATTGCTGAACAGAGAGTTCTTACATCTCCCAAGGCTAGAAGTGGGTTCCTTTCCTCAACATGGCTGGAGATAAATTGCCTAAGACCGAATACTGAATGCTTCCTGAGACCCTGTGCTCATTATATCTCTCTGTTAGTGGAATTAAAGGAGTGAGCTTTGTTTCCCTTTTAGACTGGTTCACTCTCATGTAGCCCTGGGTGGCCTTGAACTCACAGAGATCCATTTATCCCTGTCTTCTGAGTCCTGGGATTAAATATGTATGCCACTACTGCCTGGCCAATATGGCTATCTAGTATGGCAGGCTTTGCATTCTGTCTTCATAAACAATATATTACCTCAGATGGGCATGATAATTTTACTGCCTTTATACTCGTTCTTCATGGTTTTAATATTGTGGTAATTGTCTTAGATGTGAAAGCCTTCGTGAATAATTTTATATTAGCTGAAGAAGGTTTAAGTTTTTGTGTTTACAGCCCTTATCAAATTATTCTTCCATCCGAGGATATCAGGCACATTGTAAATATAATTTAAATACATTTGAAGCTCTTAGAGCAAGATAGAAAAGATTATAGATTATTTTTACTGCTGAGGAGTTACAATTAATAATAAAATCACTCATCCCAGAAACCCTTCTTACAGAGAAAGTATTTTCATTACTGAATAACCATTAAAGTGATAGTCGATGTGCATACTATAGAGAATCTGCTGAGAGATTGCATAGCCAAGCTGAGGCATTTGAGTTGGTAACCAAGACCTCACGGAGGAGAACTGGACAGCCATCCACTAACACACACCTTCCTTCAGATTGTGAGTACAGTGACCCTCTGTGTTAGCTCAACAGCCTGGATCTAGAGGAACAACAACATCCCTCCTTGGGACAGAAGGAAGTTAGACAGCAGCCTTCCCATTGAAACTGTGGGTGGGTCTGGGAGAGAGAGAGAGAGAGAGAGAGAGAGAGAGAGAGAGAGAGAGAGAGAGAGAGAGAGAGAGAGAGAGAGAGAGAGAGAGAGAGAGAGACAGAGACAGAGAGAGAGACAGAGAGAGAGACAGAGAGAGAGAGAGAGAACGATTGCATATGTTTCCAAGATAGAAAAGGTCCTCTAATTGTAATTTTCCTAAAATAAATTCTCTATGAGAAAAGAAGGAGGGGAATCTTTACTCCTTGCATTTAAGAGGAGAAGCAACAAGCAGTGATGACTCATTTATCTCTGCCATTGCTCTTCCTTTGCTTACTTTTATCTTAAAGAACAAAGGTTTCTTTCTATCTCCATCACATCATCACTCTGAAACAGAGCATTCCTAAGTGATGTGTGGCTACATTGTATCCCACTTTAACTTAAACATAGTTTACTTTTATTCAAGGTACACTAAGTTGTTAAATTTTATATAAACAGGAAGTCTGCAGTAGTCCTTGGCTTGCACTGTGATGATCTGACCAGATCCCCATGTTAACAGCTGCTCAGCTGCTGCTGATGGTGGCCAACAACCTGCAGTAGAGAAGTAAATGTTGGAAATACATACGGAGCTAAACAGAGAATTGGACAAATGACTTTCTGTTAAGTTGCTGGGGTGAGAGCATCTCTCAGCATGAAGCCTTTAGTTCCATTGCTGGAACAGCATCTGGTTCCATCCCAGAAGCAAATACAGCAAGGGCTGGCGGTGGATGTCAGTAACTTCAGCCCTGAACAGGCAGGAGGATCAGAACTTTAAGGTCATGTTAGTTACAAATGAGTTGGAGGCCCAGCCTGGACTATATAGCTCTGTCTCGACCCCCCTGAAATAAACCAACACAAAACAACTTGCTTTCTGAAGTCAAGAGTGCTTTCTGTTTTGTTTTTGAACTTTGGCAGAATTAAAATTTCAACATTTCTCATAATTGCCCTCTAACAAGATGAAGGGCAAACACATACAAGATTGTCATTATTCTAGTGATAAAGCCCATGTTATGTTCAAAGAATTTTGATGAGTGGTTGTTTGACCTGGGACTTCCTGATTTTAGGTTTTCCTTTCCCCTTCCTCACCCTAGCTTTCCTGAATGCACATTCAGTGGCCCCACTGATGGGCTGCCATGCTGGTGGGACCTTGTTCTGCAAGGTCTTCCTTCTGTGTCCTGGGGCCACTTGTAGTCACTGTTGCTCTTCTAGCATCTGTTTCTGCAGTCATTTTCTGCTAAGCTCCACTTCACACACCTGCCAGCCTAGCCTTGGGCCTCAGAGATGCACTATTCTGCCAGCCATTTCCACCTCAAAAAAGGCCTGGGGGAAGAGAGAGGCCTCCCCTCAATGCACCCACATTTAGCCTCACAGGCCCATGACGACCTATGCTTGTCTGCACACACCCTCAACCCTCTGGGAGTCACTGCCCCTCCTCTCTCTCCTCTCAAGTCTCAAGTCACTGTGACCAGAGAGTCACCTTGAGCTTCTGGGTCTTGTGACCAAAATGTTTCCATATTTGAAACTTTACAGACTGATACATTCTAGGAGAGCATTCCACTTATCCCTGAAGCTGCATTTGTAGAGTCTGGGTGTTACAGGAGGTTTTTCCCCAGCCGGCTGCTGCTGGTCCTGCCGCCATGGTCCCATGTTGCCATGTGAGCCCCAAATAACACTCAGAGACTCTGTATTTGATACAATCCTGTTGGCTAGTTACCATTATTGTTTATGGGCTAGCTCTGTCTTAATTATTAACCCATTTCTACTTATCTAAGTATTTCCACGTGGTCGTCTTATCAGGGAGCTGTGGCAGGCGTCTTCCTTCCTCCAGGTCTACATCTTGACCCTTCCTACTACTTCCTCTTTCCTCCTCCTGGTCTCCTAGCCCTGCCTATCTTGTTTCCTATTGGCCACAGCCACAGAGCTTTATTAACCAGTATGAGAAACATATACACAGAATAACATCTCCCATCATCTGGGCAACTGTTTTTTCTTATCCCACTCAGGATTTAAGTGAAATTCTTCATTAGCCTCCTGGTGAAGTACTTCTTGGGAAGTCGGCCCTTCCTTCTGTCTCTGCGCAGGTTTTTGTTGTTTGATTTTTTAAAGTTGCTTCCTGCTGGCCCTTTCAAACCCAATTTTCTGACTGAAGTTTGCAGCTAAAAACCTTTACACCATTTCCTTTGTGATGCAAGCAAGCAGGATATCACTGTTTGGAATGCAGAAACCTGCAACAGGAAGGATTTATAATTTTTATGCTAGGATTCTCTCAGTATGGAAGCGAAAATTGGAAACTATGAACATTGCTGAGTTTTGAAAGATTTTTTTTTCAAGGTTTCAGCCTTTAGCTATATTTTGTTCAGAGATTTTGTCATCAGTGGGAAGAGGAGATGCGCAGGTAATAAGATGGCTGCCTCTACTCTTCAGCCCTACACAGATGTCAATAGGAGCCATAGGCTAAATGCTCCTTACAAAATAAGCCAGGCACCCTATGTTACTAATTTTTTAAAGAGAGTACAATGTAAAATAGAATTTAATGATAATCTTAACATCAATAATAATAATGATAATAATAATAATAATAATAATAATAATAATAATATCTCCACTGTAAGGTTTGAAAGTTCTAGCCAAGTGTTGGTGGCACAGGCCTAGAATTCTAGCACTCAGGAGGCAGAGGCAGGCAAATCTCTGAGTTGAGGCCAGAGGCCAGCCTGGTCTACAGAGTGAGTTCCCAGACAGCCAAGGCTGCACTGAGGAGCCCTATCTTGATAAACAAACCAAACAAACAAAAAGGAATGTTCCAATCTGTGTACACATGGTGAACTGCAAACAGTCTCGTTCAACCCTCCTGATTTTCTCCTTTGCAGAGATGGAAACCTCCCCAGGTCCTCCCACTTGAAGCTTTGTTTCACTAACAGCACAGACCCGGGTAGGGGTAGGGGTGGCTATTCACCAATGCTTTCTGTGCCTGTGGGGTCGCCCTGTGTCTGGATCCTAGACTTTGGCATGTTCTACCACAGCATGGCACACTGCTCTTGGTACACGCACTATTCTAGAAAAAGAGACGCCTTTAGAGACTGCCCTCCTGGGTACTGCCTACCCTGTGCTGCTCAGGGTACCCACCGCCTGGTTTAGAGAAATGTGTGAGCCACAATGCCTGCAATTGTGCTTTTTTGCAGAGCCAAGCCACTGTTGTTGATAATAAATGATGGGTTGTTTATCTTGGAATTGTTTTTTTATGGGCAGATGCCATGAAAGATTCAAAGGCTGTCTGTAAAGAAAGAATACCCCTATTGTTTATTCAATGCCTGCTTTTCTATTTAACATGAGGGTATCTTGTGAAAGTTGCTTGCATATCAAAGACCTAATAAACCGTAGGCAGTTTTCTCCTGAGATGTTTCAAATAGGCCATTTAACTACGACTGGTTTTCAGATGTCGTGTATGTGTGTGTGTGTGTGTGTGTGTGTGTGTGTGTGTGTGTGTGTGTGTGTTTCTCTTTCTGTGTTCTCTGTAACTGCAGGAGGGGAAGACAAAGACAATACTGAAGTTTAGCATCAGTGAGTTCTAAAATCTTAAACAAATGTAACAGCTTCCCTGCCTTGTGTGGTGACAGGTGCGGAAAATCCCAGTAGAATCAAACACAGGAAGGCAGCAAGTATCACGTGTGGAACTCTGGGAGGGACTGGCAGAAGAGATAAACGTGGTGGTTGACAGAAGATCACAGATGGCAAAAGGAAGGAGAACAAGATGGTTGGATGTGAGGGGCAAGGCAGATAGTGTTTGAAGGATTGGGATGTGAATAGCCCTGGGCATTCTTTTGTCTATGTTCTTCAGTAAAGCTGCACACAAAGCACTATGGGAACATCCCTAGGAAAACAGGAGAATGAGGCTCTCAAAATACATGGGCCAGGCTCTTGCTCAAACAGGAACAAAGTCCTGAACATGTGGCCATGCTAAAAAGGTCACAAATGTGTGACACCATCAGACATTCCTGTGTCCTGTGCTCAGATGTTCTCAACACACAGAGAAGCTTGGTTGGTCTAATGTGACATAGTAAGAGCATCTACTGCTAAACGGAATGAGAATGACAGGGGATCCTGTTTCCTTGGTAGTAGTTATGTAGTGATATGGCATAAAGCATGGGTTCAGCTCATAAGGAAACCTTTCGTAGGTAGCAAGTAGGGGAAAGTTTGGAGATTGGTTCTTGGAGATTGGTTCTTGGATTTGGGACTTCTGTGAAAGGAAGATGGAAAAAGCACTATCTTACATGCTGTCACTGCCCAGCACCAGCAAATCATGTTGGCTATATGCTAGTATTTAGTAATGGTGATTGGCATACAAGGCAGAGCCCTTGCTGTTAACATTTACTCTTTAAAATTTCTTCACGTAGCACCTTTAAATTTTTGCTGGATTTTTAAATTGTATTTGTATGAGTGTTTTCCCTGCATGTGTGTATATGCATGTGTGTGCCTGATAATCACAGAGGTCAAATCCCCTGGAATTGGAGTTGTGGATAGTTGTAAAGCCACCATGTGGCTACTAGGTACCAGAGTCTTTTGCAGCACCAACAAATTTTCTTAACTGCTAAGCCATCTATCTCTGCAGTTCTAGGAGGCTGTGGTTACCATGGACACAGATACACGTTCCTGCTCCTCCCTCCCCTCCTCTTCTCCTCCCTCTCCCTTGTCCACTCTCCCCTTCTCCCCTTCCTCTATCCCCCTCATCCATTATCCTCTTCCTCACTTCCTCCTCGTTGCAAAATTATTTATTTTGTGTGTATAAATGTTCTTCCCATGTTATGCTTACCATTCATATGTGTGGCACCTGTGAATCACAGAAAAGGACATCAAATCTCCTGACCCTGGGGTTAGGATGTTTGTGATCTGCCATGTGTGCATTGGGAATCAAATCTGGGAGAACTTTTTTAACTGCTGAGCCATCTACACAGCTCTCTGGAGTCTTTGTTTTTATATTTAGTTTTAGTTTACATATATGAGTCTTTTTGCCTGTGTGTGTGAATATATACAGTATGCATGTCTTGTGCCTGCAGAGATGAGAAGAGGATGTTGAATCCCCAGGGACCTCATACCACCGTCCTTCTACTTCAGAGGAGCTGAAAGTTACTATTAAGATATTTGCCCGGCAGTTAAAATATCTACCAATGTGGAACAGAACCATGGTTGAAACAATTTGTAGTACTTCAATTTTCAATCAGAGGTGGTTTGTTTTATGTTCACGGTTTTTGGTTTTGTGAGGTAGAGGCTCATTAGCTGCCTTGAAACTCATTAGGTAGCTAAGGGTCACCTTCAACTTGTGTCAGTCTTCTGCCTCAGCCTCAAAAATACTGGGGTTATAACTGTGAGCTACCATGGCCAGCCAAGGACTGGGTTTTAGGGAATATACAATAACAGAAGCATTGTTTTCAGCTGACATTGAAAGTATTATGAAGTAGTAGAAAAATAGACTTAAATCTCAGAGGTCTTACATTTGGAAACAAAGTTCATTTAACATTTTATTGTTTTATTATGTTTTGAGATAATGCAACATACTATTAAGAGATTCATATACAGTAAAGTGGTTACCACTATGAAAAAAAAATTAACATTTGTCATTTCACATAATTACCCACTTTTTTTTTTAATCCCTGTGGGGAAAATGGCTAAAAACTCCTTACTTAGCAAAATCCTCAGTGACAGAGCTTTTACTTGCCTTGACTGTGTGAGGCCCAGGGTTTGATCCCCAGCAGCAGAGAAAGAATGGGAAGGAGGAGGTCGGAAGGGGAGCAGGGTGATTCTGAGACCACTTCCTGCTGACTGGGATGTGCATGCTGTACTTCCAGTCTTTGCACATCTTCACCCTCCTGAGTTGCTACTTTGCATCTTGTTTTAAAAGTGACACAGAGTTTGGAGCACACGTGTGTGTGCAGTGGGAGCCGGAGATTCATAAGTGCTGATACTGAATGAGAAAATCCTGATTTTTGTTTTCTAGGTGCTGGTGAATCCGGGAAAAGCACAATTGTGAAGCAAATGAAGTGAGTGGCAGGAGGTGGTCAGTATGTTTTCGTGGCTCTGAGTGACTGCTGTGAAGGAGGTATGCTTATTTTCCTCTCGTCTCTTTAGAATTATCCACGAAGCTGGTTACTCAGAAGAAGAGTGCAAACAGTACAAGGCGGTGGTCTACAGTAACACCATCCAGTCCATCATCGCCATCATCAGGGCCATGGGGAGGTTGAAGATAGACTTCGGAGACTCTGCTCGGGCGGTAAGTCAGTAAGTTTGCTGGAGAAGATCTGAGGACTAACTCATGGCGCAGTGCTGTAGTTACATAACTGAGGCCAGACAGCCATTCTCTACACAAGAAGTCCAAAGGACAGATGTGAGTCACGAGCCTTGGAAGTGACAGAAGTGTACAGACTTGTATTTTCTACCTGTTGCTATTTCTACTGACTTACCTGTACTGTTCAGAATGACCAAAGTAATCATAACAGGTATATTAGAGTCTTAGGAACTTTTTGCCAGTCCTACAAAACACCTGTACAAACTCACTCGAGGGCGGACAATTTGATTTGGGCTCACAATGTCACAGGACATGGTTGGCTGGCTCCTGTGCTGTGGTCTTGAGGCAAGGCTGAAACACATTGCTGGGAGTGTGTGAGGGAACAGTAGATCACATTAAGGAGGTAGAGACAGGAAGGGGTCAGGGACAAGATACTCCCTTTGAAGACATGCACAGTGACCTGATTCCACTAGCTAGGCCCCTGTTTAATTGCCTGTTCACCTCAGAATTTTTCAGCATTTTAATTCACTGGTGATGTTATATCCCACCATCACTCTCATCCAGACATCTCTCAATAGGCGTTAGCCCATTAGCCAGGCCTCAAACATTTAGCTCATGGGCATTTGCAGCCTCTTTATACCCAAACCATAAAATATACATTCCACTCTACCCATGTGCTCATCTGCTGTTGTCATAATAAAATACCAGAGATAATTAGCTTCAAATGACAAAAGGTTTATTTTAGCTCCCCGGTTTAGATATTTCAGTCTACTACTCGATAAGCTGAGGCAGGCGGACAGATGCAATGAGACCAACATGCACTACACCTTGAGTACCAGGTCAGCCAGGTTACACAGCAAGAAAGCAAAACAAAAACATCTCAGCACTGAAATGATCTAATGATTTGTTCTCGGGCCTGGACTAAAACAACAACAATTGGACCCTGAGTAATGGAATTGGTGTGCGGTTGCTTATCTTTGGAAGAAGAAAATTACTGCCTTTATAAAGACATGAATCCAGGTTTCAGAGCTCAATGGGACTTCAGCAGACAGGCCAGGGCCTGGTGGAGAAGCTGGAAGGCGGGAGTTGCATGGCAGGACTGTCACAGGCTTTTAGTGCAGCTGTGGAAGGCAGGAGATGTGTGGTGGGTCTGCCACGGGCTTGAGTACAGCAGGCTGAGTGTTGGTCAAGGCTCTGTGCTGGACTATCTCCGTTGACACACAGCATGCTTTCAGTTTGGTTTAAAACAGCTTGGGCCTTTCCATAAGGTGTTTTCTCCTTTCTCTCCATTTGATACTTAATCTGTTTATTTCAAGGTTGCTGCTTGTTTTTTGTCCATATGTCACTGAAAGGAAATCTTGCCATTTTTTGCACCATGGATGGACCTCAACAATATTATGAAATATGGAAAAGTACTGTCTGGCTTTCCATATATGTGAAATAAAAAACAAATGTAAAATTCAAGTATCAAGAGAAAAGAAAGCAATTCTTAGCAGGAGTTTAAGGTAGAGTAGAAGGAAATAAAGGTGTGTAGCTAGAAGTCTACAAAGGGACAGTTATGTAAGATGAGGAATATAGAGAGGAGAGGTAGAGTTTGGGGAATGTGGTCAAGATCATTCTAAATAATGTGCTTATCATTTATTCATTCAATGCATTCAGGGTACTTGTTAGAGGAATAAATGATAAATGCATGCATTACGGACTGACTAAATAGTAGATGAGACAAAGTATTCTAGATAAAACCAAATCTTAACTCAGGAAAGAAAAATTAGAAGAATTATTAATAATTATTTTGAAATGTTCTTGGAAATATCAGCAGCACCATTTTTTTAAGTCTCTGTTTAAAAGAGCAGCGCAAATGGAATCTACAATGAGATTAAGAAATAAACAAAACAAAACAAAACAGAAACCGTACTGTACTTTATACCAATTCCAATTATGGCAACTGAAAACTTAGCAAATTCATTTATATAAGTCAGCTTGTGCCTCTTATACTAGCCCTTGGGAGAACTGAGGCAGGAGGACTGCCATGAGTTTGAGCTCAGGAATCTAATAAGATAACATAGTAAGTGCCAGGCCAACCTGGGCTACCAAGTGAAGCCTCATCTCTGAAAGCCAGAGCGAACAAGAGCACACACTCTGTACTGTGAAGCAGATCCTACTGTGCCGCGAGGAGAGGTGCGTCAGAGCCTGTGCTGAGATGAGAGAGGGAACAATGCAGGCAGCTTCATGGGAAGCCATTTGATGCCCATGTTTTCTCTGAAGGAATTCTTTTTCCTTTGGCTTAGCCTTAAATGCCCTGGTTTAGGGTGAACTGCTCTTCTGAGGCTTTGCTCACCCTGGATGGATGCAGCCAGTAGCTGTCCCTTTCAGCTTTCAGGCCATTGTCTCTGATGCTCTCAGTCTTCCTCAGTTACCGTTTCACAGTGAGGGTGTGTTCTCCCAAGTCTGTTCCACTCTGTATCAGGACAGTCTGTATCTCAGGGTGTCTTGCATCTACATAGAAGTTAAATCACTAAAAGCCCTTAAAGATGAATTAAGTAGAGCCTGCACGGGAGGAAGGCACACTTGAGCCTAGTATTGTAACCTCAGTAAGAGGTTTATAGGTGAAAATGAAGAAAAGGCAGTCTACAACGGACTAGCATAGTCAAAGGCACTCAGAAAATTCCCTTTTCAGAGGTAACAATCCCTGTAAATGCTATAAGATGAATGAAGGCTATGTGAAAGCAGAGTGGAATCTTTGGTAGCAAGCCTGTCACTGTCTCTTTTTCCGCTGTCTTACATATTACCAGCACTCTAATTTTGAACAGTTTACAAATGCAGAGCATTATCAGTTTCATCATTTAGTTTTTCTCTGGCATTTATCGTAGACAATGGTTTATAAAATTTTGTTCATTTGTGTTTCCCTCGTGGATTCCTCTGAGTATTCTCATATTTGTTAATTATTTTTTGCAATGGTTTCCTTTGAATATTAGAGCTATTCTGTGATCTATTGTAACTTCTCACTGAAGTTTTGTTTGTTTCCTTGTTTCTTGTTTGTTTGTTTTATGTAATTAATTCTAACATTTCTGTCTTGGTCTTGATATAAAGACAATATTCCCAATTACTGTAATTACTATTGTTCTTGTTGAACCAGGCTCTCGTGTATCCTAGAATGGGATCAAACCCATTGTAGAGCCAAGAATGATTTTGAACTTTGTGTCTGTGTGTGTGTGTGTGTGTGTGTGTGTGTGTGTGTGTGTGTGATGAGAGAGAGAGAGAGAGAGAGAGAGAGAGAGAGAGAGAGAGAGAGAGAGAGAGAGAGAGAGAGTATATGTTCCTGTGCATTTTGTGTGAAAGAAAGATAGAGGTCCACATTCTTTTTTGTCTTCCTCAATTGCTCTCCACCTTATTTTGGGGGTCAGGGACTCTGACTAAAGCTGGAGTTCATTAATTCAGCCTGGTTGGCTAGCCAGGGAGTTCCAGAAATCCTCCTATCTCAATTGTCCCAAAACTGGTATTAGAAATGTCTGGCTTCTTACATGGGTGAGGACCCAAGCTAGGTCCCTATGCTTATGTACAGACACTTACCGACTGACCCATCTTCTCAACCTGAAAATTACAAGTTTCTATAATACTATGGTAAAGTTTTACTCTAATTTTAATCAATAAAAAAATCAGGAGTCAAATATTAGGATAAAAATGTGGACAACCAGAGAAAGGGGAGCAGCTGCCAGTAGCTTCCTACCTCTCCCCTTCCTCTGTCCAAAAAGGGCCTACTTCCTGTCTCCATCTATGGAGTGCCCAGCAACCATCGCCCAGCTTTTAGGGTTAACTGATGGCTAGCTCCTCCCTCTGATCACCAGCCAAACTTTGTCAGAACACACAAACAAAATATCACACAACACTATGGTTTTTCTCTAATATATGTTTCTATCTACCTATTTGTGGTTGTTTCATATTAAGTGGAATCGAAATATGCCATATAATGTCTCCTGCCTTACTACCATTTATCAAGTAAGGAGTCCCCCAATGCCTTGTAAATACTACCTTTAACATTCAATTGATTGTGTGTGTAGACTTTTTTCCCTCCCCTGATGTGTTTTGTTTCTTTCCTAGACCAGTCACCAATTATGTCGCACAGTGATTCTAATCATGTTTAATTATATTGGAACAGGAAAAAATTAAAACATCTACCTCACAGGATTTTAAGAAAGATAAAAATCAATGCTGATTGTAACATGCCTTGGAAATAACAGATCTTATTTCATTGTTGATTTTATTATCTATAACAGTACTGTTATTGTTGATAGACTCACAGGATATTAGTTATTTCTTCACAAATGAATTGGCACCTAGTAGGTTTTGATTACACTATCATATTCTTTTACCAAATATCCAGACCAGTATGCATTTCTGTTACAAATGGACTTGAGAATTAATTTTCTCTAATTCTGTTGAAACCAAACAAACACTATAAAAGCCTACTTGTTTTTGTTGGGATTATATTTTTTAAATTAAAATGCAATTAGATAATTTCCCCTTCCCTCTTGCATGCCCTTTCTCCCTAATTCAGGCCTCCTCTGTTTAAACTATTGTTGTTACATATGTGCATACCTGAAGAAATGTAAAAAGGCCTGGTCTCATGAAAGGCTCTCCCTATGGAAGATGATATCACCCTCTCTTGGCCCTTTTTATTGTTTATAGCTCTTCATCCAGGGGTGGGGCCCTGTCCAAGTCTCCCCATATATGTTTAGATTATATCTTCACACACAATTTGCTTGATGAGAGGTGAGGGGAAGAACAGACTTTTCAGAAATTGTGACTAATGTATGATAATTTCTGAAAGTAGTAGGTTTGTGCATCGTATGTATATTGGCAATTTTAGGCAAGGTCAGGCATGTTCAGGATGTTACTGCCACAGCTCACTTTATCTATTTTAACTGTGAAAAATAAAAATAATTGTTGGTGTACATATCTTTCCCACCAGCAGCTTAAAAATAAACACACAGAAGCTTAATATTAATTATAAATGTTTGGCCAATAGCTCAGGATTATTACTAGCTAATTTGTACTTTTTCAGTTTACCCATATTTTTATCTACAGTTTGTCATGTGGCTTGGCACATTTTCTCAGTGCAGTATGTCCATCTTTCTTCTTGCTGGGTTGGCTCACTATTCTAGACTCTGTCTTTTTCCTTCCCAGCATCTTCTTGGTCTGACTCTCCTGACCAACCTCTTCCTGTAATAGGCCATTCAGTTCTTTATTAGCCAGTGAGAGTAATACATATTCACAGTGTACAAAAGGATTATTCCTCAGAAAATAATTCTCAGGGTTACCATAGTTTAGTGAAATTTATGGCTACTGTCCTTTTAAAGCTTTTTTAGAGTGAGTGTGGTTCATCTGAGGATACAGGAGTATTGATAATTTAGATCGCTGTGTGGTAGGAAGCATTATGTAGGACTGTTAACACATGACAGGCCTTGGTTACTTTAGTTAGGGGAGTAGGCTATCCTATAATAACATGTACAGAATGAGGACAGCCAGAAAGCATGCCTAGATGGGAACGTGGCAGAGAATGTGTTTGCTAGGATAGCTTTCAAAAGATGAAGTTATAATTTATATATCACTGGACTTTATTTTTTTCTACTAGCATTGGATATAGTATAAATTGGAAACAAACCTAGACTCAAGATCGGTCTGGCACTGTTTGGAAGCCACTTAAGATGCCTTATATACTGTGAGGAACCCCAGAGCTTGAGGTCTACTGAAGCATCCTCTCACCCAGCCTCACTTTGCCCCAGGAGATGGTCCTCTTTCTCCTTGGATACTTGTGTGGTTTGTTTTCACCAGCTTTTTGGTTGATTTATGTCTGTCTGACTGATTTGCAAGACTGCTATTGAGGAATGTTTAGCAGTTCACCTTGGCAGCAATCTGAATATATATTTTCTTCTTACTCTAGGCAGCCAAAGTTAAGGAAATTGCCTGATTAGTGAGTCTTAGCTCAGTGTAATGTGAATTCTTTCTACGGTTTTCAGCACCCTTATTTACTATGTTTTTATTTTCTGTTTGTGGCTTGTGCTCTGTTTTTGCTTACCCCCTGTTTGCTGGTTTGTAAGTACATATACCATTAGCCTTTTGTCCCCAATAGTAGTTTCTCATATTTTGTTTATTATCTTTCATCCCATGGTTGGTTATTTTTCGTTATTACAACTCCCTATGTTTTTGTTTCTACTATGTTTAATTTAGAACATCTTCAGTTGACCAAAGATGTATCAAATGTTTATACCTCCTTTAAAGGTCATGCAAGGCAGTGAATTTCAGTATCTTTGTTTCTTCTTTAGTGTCTCTGGAACATTCTGTTGGCTGAACAGAATAAGCCATATTTATACTTCCTCTTTATAACTTATTATCCATCAGTATGAATAAACTAAAATGTATTTGTGCTTACCTGTTTATAAATTATTATCCATCACTGTTTTTGGAATGGCCATATTTTTTTTATACTCATTTATCTCATCACCTCTATAAGTTTATGCTGGTATTTTTATTTTCTTGGCTTGCATTAATTTCAAACTGTTCTACATACTGTGGGTTTTTAATAGCCAGTAATTTCTACTCTTTCCAAATGTCATATTTTCCCCCAAAATGTCCCTGAGGCATTTTTCTCCTGTTGTGCATGCTAGATGAACAGCTGAGGCATTTACACTGGTACCTACTTTATGTTAGAGGAAAGAGGTGAAGCCCACGGTCTCATACTGTTTCCATCCTGAGAAATACCTGTGTAAGTAGCCAAACCACACTGAAATTTAAACTGTAATGTTTGCTTCCAGCATACACTAGTTTCTTGTCTCAGTTCACTTTTAATTAAAATGTATTCCTATGTCTCTGTTGAATTTGAATGTCCACATGAAAAACATAATGTCAATGTTTTTAATTGTATTAGTTTGAGCATACATTTATTATCATAAACATGCATAAAATTGTTCTCGGTAATACATTTACCAGTAATTTCCTGTCTTAATACAGTGAAGCTTATGATTCCTCATAAATTCACTGAAATTTACTAAAAAAAAAAAAAATTCACAATCTTAAATGGAGTCAAAATTAACTTAAATTTTTAAAATAATTGTTAGGCTTTTCTCTCCTCACACCTCTTATTTTGATAATTTTTACTTAAGTTTGAAACAAGCTTGTATTACATGTCAATCCCTGTTCTCACACCATTTCTTCCTCCCCTCTTCCCCCCATAAGCCCCCATCCCATCCCCTTTCTACTCCCCAGGGAGCAGACTTTCACAGGGAGTCTTCAAAGTCTGTCCTATCATTTGGAGCAGGGCCTAGGCCCTCCCCCCATGTGTCTAGACTGAGAGAGTATCCCTCAGTATGGGATGGGCTCCCAAATTCCATTCTTACTCTAGGGAGAAATACTGATCCACTACCAGAGGCCCTGTAGACTTTCCAGGCCTTCTACCTGACAGCCACCTTCAGGGAATCTGGGTGGTTTCCCAGCTATCAGACTGGGTGTCCATGAGTTCCCCCTGTTCAGGGCAGCTGGCAGCTGTTTCTGTGGGTTTCTCCAGCCTGATTTTGACCCCTTTGCTCATCACTCCTCCCTCTCTACAACTGTATTTCATGAGTTGGGCTCTGTGATTATCTGTAGGTGTCTGCTTCAGCTTCCATCAGCTACTAAATGAAGGCTCTAGGATGGCATTTAAGGTAGTCATCAATCTCATTATTAGGGAAGACCAATAAAGGTAGACTCTCCCCTTTTGCTTAACTGTTAGTTGGGGTCATCCTTGTAGATCTCTGGACATTTCCCTAGTGCCAGAGTTCTCTTAATGCCTATAATGGCTCCGTTTATTATGGTATTTTTTTTCTTGCTCTCCTCTGTTCTTTCCCTGACTCAATCTTCCTGCTCCCTCATGCCCATCTCTCACCTCCTCTTCCTCCTAACTCCCTCTCCCCTCCCCTCCATGCTCCAAATTTGCTTGGGAGATCTTGTCTCTTTCCCCTTCTCCAGAGTACCATGGTGACTGACTCCACACCAACAAGACCTGAGCATCCCTTTTAAATACTATGGGAGAAAGAAATGAGTATTTTCTTGTCTCAAATTGTTTTTACTTTTGATTACAGAGAAAATCTGTTGCAGTTTCATGCCTGTTAAAGCAACCCTTCATCATCTGATTTTGCCCTGTCCGTGAGCCACAGTGTGACAAACACAGCAAAGTCCTTTGTTTTCCCAATTGAAGTTCTTAAAAACTTTGTATATGTCACATATATGGTGTATATTACATATATGAATGTATATATATATATATATATACACACACATATATAGCAGCATAGCTATAGGAATGTGGTAGTTTAAACGTGAGAAGCTATCATTGTATGTGATTTCCAATATCATTGGCAAATATTATAAATGATTCAGGCTCTGGGACAAGGGATGTCCATTCATGTCAGAACTAGCAGCAGAAAGTTATCCTTATATCTTCAGTTCAGAGTTATCACCATTTATCATCTAGCTCATATATTGTTTTCCTTGTACTGTAGAAGGGCCTTTTGATTCTCTCTATGCAAAGATTACTTTCATCTGGAATTTATCTTCTGTGTCATGATTAGTCATCTAGCCATTGCTTTAAAAGCCTCCCCTGGGATTTTCATATTTTAGATTGCTTTGACTATTAAAGAGTGTTTGAGCTTCTGAATGAACCCTGATGCATTTGGCCCTGAAAATGCACTGTTTCAGCTCTGTGTCCCACAGGAAGTGAATCTTTTCTTGCCTTTTATGACATTTAACATGTCCAAAGTCAGTCACCCTGGTTCTTCAAAGTCTTCCCCGTCCTGGATAGAGGCTTCTGAATGCTGGAAAGTATGAGATAGTGCCAGATAAAATGCACAGCACAGCCTAGGGTCTAGCCTATCGAGGGGAAGCCTGTACTGTCTCACTAACAGCACTGCATTGACTCTTTTCTGAGCTCCAAAGCCTAGTTGTGAGCTGGGATTGACACTCTCAGACCACATTTTAACTAGTCCACTTCCACATTCATGCCCATTTGTCTTTAAAAAGAAAAGGTTTATTTTTTTATTTTTAGGTGTGGGCATTATGTTCATAAGCTATACAGCACATGGTGCTTACACTGCTGTCTAGTATGTGGAGAGTGGTCTGGTTTAGAGGTAGGAGGTATGCTGCAAATCAAACTGAGTCTAACTCTGAGCTGTGCCCTCCAGCCCTTCTTTGCTTTTAACACCATAACATGGCTCCTGTCATTCATTAAGCACACTCAAGCCTGTCTTCCCTGGCCACTGCCCCTTTCATCTCTTACTGAATATGCTGTTGATGTCTCTTGATGATTTTGAGTTTTGTTTTATATACATTTTGCAAAGACAAGAACAATGTCATTATCCTATTGTTTTAGACAAGAAAGGGTTTTTTTTTTTTTTAGACAACTATTTTATATAATAAGGGCTTACTGATTATCCATTTACTGATTTATCTGATGACTGGGTGACTGGCTGTGGTCTTGAGGCAAGTTGCCTTGGGTTGTGCAACACAAAAGGTTAGGTAAACAGTTTCTTATAGTGCATACTGCTCAAATCCATTACCTCTTAATGTCAAGCCAGTGGCAGGGAGGTAAATATTTCACTGTAATTTAGGTTGACTACATTCACTATGTAGCCCAGTCTGGCCTAGAACTTGAGATGTTCCTATGGCAGCATCCCAAGAACCAGGATTATAGCTGTACACCATCACACCATGCCAGGCTTCCAGTTACTTTAGGGGAATAAGCTCCTTGACAGTTTGTGAAGAAGATAGCTTTTTAATGTTACTTTTACTGTGTAGTTTTGAAGTTTATAATTTGATGCTATGGGATCCATAAGATTGTTACTACAGGAAATCAAGTTAACATGTCCATCATTTCATATCTTAGATTTTTTGAGTGAGGAGAGGGCTAGGCTAAAATGAACTTACTTAATGTAAGTCCAGTAAAATGAAACTATGATTACTTTTGGTATTGGGCATTAGCTCCTTGCACTATCTAGTTTCAGCCTGTTTTTTGCCACTTACTCTTTATACTACACTTCCTGTTTCTTCACCCACTTCCCTTGCCCCAATTGGGCACAGTTTAATTTTCTGTCTCTGCAAATTTGACCAACATCTTTTTTTTTTTTTTTGACTGGGTGGATACCGTCTGAAGTCAAATAAGGCAGACTCAGAAAGAAAAGGATCGCATGTTCTCACTTATGTGTGCAGTCTAAAAAAGGAAGAGGCATTTGAATGCCTGGGGAAGTGTGGTTTATAAATACAACATCCAAAGTGCCTTCTGTGTTATCTTTTGGGCATCTTCCTTCCTAGAAAGTAGGAAGGAAAAGGGTCCTATCCGACGACCCAGACTGGAGGGTCTTGCTCTCTTTTGCCAAAACTTTACTAAAATAAATGAAAGGTTGCATAGTGGAATATTATTTTTTAAAAACCTACTTAAATATTTTTCTAAAAAAAAATGTATGTTGTCTATGGTTCAGTAACTACCAAAGCCAGGTGTTTTGTGTATAGGTTATTATCCAGAAGGTGGCCTTATTTTTTATTGGAACTAGGTCCATGGTAACAAGAGTTGCTGCAGTCTGGTGGTCTGCTTTACTAAGAATGTGTGTGCGAGTTGCTGGCTTTCATGCGTTTCTCTTGTGGTTTACTACAGAGGGAAACATATGCTTGAATAATATGTTCCCATGCTGAGAAACTTAATTAGCTTCTATGATGAGTTTCAGCTGAAAAGCAAGTGTTTCGTGAATTAGCAGTAGGATGAGTCTGTGTCCTTCGCTTGTCTGCCCAACAAGCCTGTCTTCCTCACATTTTGTCATACTTCCATAAGACTCGACTACAATATATTCATCCCCCAGTGGTGCTGGGAAATTAGCTCAAGAACACTCAGCAAATGCCCAGATCTGAAGGTGACCAGGCTTATTTACCATAAATCTTCTAGGTGTGGTGGTCTCCTCCTGTAATGTAAGCACTTGGCACCGAGGCAGGAGGATCATAGGTTCAAGGCTAGTCTGGACTATGTAGAAAAGTCAGAAGATGTATTTACATGCAGTCTTTAGAAACTCTACCTGTGTCTTTCAAATCATTCCTAAATTACTGTTAATAATAACCTGATCATATAGGGTAATAGATTTTATACAGCATTGTGCACAGAATAATGATAAGAATAAAAAGAAAATAAAAAACAGAAACCTCTATACCTCTCCAGTACACACAAACTTTTCACACACCTTCTCCGAACTGAGGGTTGGAGAGGTAACTATAGTTTAGAAGGATGTATCGTGGGAATAACAGTGGCTTATTCTCCCACTATACAAAAGCACACATTTCAAGCTAAAAATAACCAGAGTAAAGTAGTAACTCATGACAGAGAGGTTTTGGTTTATATTGTTTCTACCAAGAGTTTGCACTATGCTACCAGGGATGGTAATTGCTACCCACACTGAGAGAGGAGAACTTAACATATGTGTCTGGTCTTGGTAAAGATATGTGAATAGAATGCATATGAAGTAGGTGCTCATTTCCCATGGCCTCCTGGTCCCTCTCTATAAAAGTGTGGTTGTGGAAGACAACTTGGATTCCTTCAGAGGCTCTTCTGTTTCTCTTTGACTCAGAGACTGAGTGTGGTTGATTGTGGTTCAATGACTGTCTACAGCTTCATCACTAATGCCGAACTGGACCAACTTTATCTCCAGTCCTCTTTCGTTCAGCCTTTGGGTGTGTTGTTCCTCACCCTCATATGCATTGTGGGCATATCAGCTCCAAAGCTGTAATTGTTTCCTCTTCTATGCCTGGGTTAGCAAACTGCTGCTCCCAGCCGCTTCCTCAAGGATTATTACATGTATAGATGAAGGTTTCTTGAGAATCTACACACACACTATCCTGGGAAAGTCTTGTTGCTTTCTCCATCTTGATCTCTCACTTGCTAACTGTGGTGAGACATTGTTTATGATTTATTTAAGCTTGCCTGAGGATTCAGAAAGCAAAGTCAACCACAAGCCATAGAAGCGAGGCACACACCTTTATTCCCAGCAGCCAGAAGCTAGGAGGTGGTGGTACACACCTTTAATCCTTGTAACAGGTAGACCTATCTCTGTGACTCCAAGGCCACCCAGGTCTACACAAAAGTGAATCTGTCTAAAGGACAATTATAGCTCGCACTTTTAACCCCAACATTACAGAAGTATATAGACAGAAGCAAGGTCTCAATAAGAGGCACTCAGTGTCCAGCCCATTGGCCTGAGGTAGAGGTAAGAAGCTAGTGGCCAGCTGTTTTGCTTTTCTGAATCCCCAGGCAAGCTTTAATACATCATAAACAATGTGTCACCACACCTGATGATGTTTTGCTTCTGTAATCTGTATCAAAAGGCTAACAAGTAGTTAGATTTTGTTTTAGATAATCTGTAATGACATTGTGCTTCTTAGATGAAAAGAATTTAGAGAAGAATGACATTTTATATCACTCACCTTTTATTTTTTTAAAAAATGATTTGCTGTCTACAATACTCTGTTGGTGGGTAGTGAAGGTACCTTCAGATGCTCTGACTTTATTCCTTTAGCACCAAGTGCTTTAATAGCAGCCACATACACCACAAAGCATGGGCTTGTGATTTATGTTTGTAATTTGGTTTTGCATATGCCAACTTTTCAAGTGGTGTGTTAGATAAAGTAAATTTATGGCACTTCTATTAAAAAAACACACACACACAAAGGAAATTCACAATCATTTTTCTTCTTGCTTATTTCTCCATGTGTATTTTTTTTTTTTTTTTACCTTTAACACCTCTTGTTTTGTCATATGCACAGGATGATGCTCGCCAACTCTTCGTGCTTGCTGGGGCTGCAGAAGAAGGCTTTATGACTGCAGAGCTTGCTGGAGTCATAAAGAGATTGTGGAAAGACAGTGGTGTGCAAGCCTGCTTCAACAGATCCCGAGAGTACCAGCTCAATGACTCTGCAGCATAGTGAGTAGCCACAGCTTCAGAACTCAGCTTGAATGAATGAATGATCATGTGTGAGCAAATCTAACTCCATGTCCCTTCTGTTGTAGAATTGCCTGGCACATCCTTATACAACTCAGGTTTCTCGAGTGACAATATTTGAATACTTTCTCTGTCTTTCTATTGTTTTTGAATGTTTGTGATAGCATGCTATAATTACCTTTTTCTTTTTTTTTTTTTTTAAGCCTCGTGCATATGTAATCTCTAATTAGAACTTTAGAGAATAGGATTGTCTCCATCATATCTCCAAGATGTCATGGAAGCGTCCAGAAATTCATTCTGCATTTCTCAGAGCACTGATCTGGCTCTTAGATACATCCTTCACCCACTTGCTCTTGCTAAGTTCTCTGTGCCTTACAGAGGGTGGTGTAAATGTCTTGTTTGGGTTTGAGTCTTCAACCATCCCTTAGTCTCTTCATCTTAAACATCCGTGCATCTCATCATTCACCACCATTTACTGTAAAGAGAGTATTCTCTGAATAAGGCTGAGAAAAGCTTTTGTATGTGGGTATAAACATACATATTTAGAAGTAGCTTGATGTTATATCAATTTTGTAACTATTATTGAGCCTACAGTTTCCCCCAGACAAAGGTTATTAATGGAATTCTGAACTGTAGAGTAGGTATCATCAGATGGCAGTTGGTTACGCCTATAATAGTGGTACCACTGTTAAAGAATGGGGAAAATCGTGTCTTGTCTAGCAGCTTATGTTTATCATGCATAGGGTTCACAACACCAATGGTGCCCTTTCTCCTCCAGAAGTCTGCATAGCACCTCTGGAACTTTAATGCTTGCCATCAGGGAAGAAACTATTCCAGTTTGCTTTTTCTGTATCTTAAGATGAAGTGTGTTGTGATTAGCAGTTTTCCTGCCAGCCTGGTCCCAGAGCCGTGCCAGCCCCAAATCACAGGCAGAGACATTCTATTATATATACAGCTGTTGGCCTGTTTACTGGCGTTTCCTATTGGCTAGTTCTGTGTTAAATATTAACCCATTTCTATTCATTTAAGTATTTTCATGTGGTCTTATCTCACTGGAGAGAGGGTTTGGACCTCTGCTATCTTGGTCCTACATTTTGACTCTCCTCCTACCTATCCCTGAATCCTCCTTGTCTCCTAGTCCCGCCTGTTTTGCTTTCCCATTGGTCAACAGGGCTTTATTCATTAACCAATAGGAGAAATATATTTACAGAATGACATCTCCCATCAGTGTGTGGTACCTTTAACAGGAGGGTCTTATCCTCTAATTGTGATGGGCAATGTGTGTAGAGCTACTGAATTAGAGAACAGAACAGTGTGGGTTTCCCTGTGTGTCATATAGGCTAGCAGGAAACAATATCTCACCCAGCCGTGGCTGAGCTTTCTTGCCACTCCCTCCACTGTGAAATCTTCAACAGAGGGCAAAGTATAGACCTGAGAAAGGTGTGTTACACTCAAAGTGTAAGGAGGAATTTTAAGAAACAAACTCATGATGCTTCCTAGTTTAGACATCTTCAAGCCACTTTCCTTTGCAATGCTAGGACTGGAAAACAAAGCTTAACAAATTTATACATGCACTAAAAGATTGCTGAGTAATTATGTGACATGGAAACTTAAACTGCTTCTTTTAAATGCTCATAGAGACCCTTGGAAACTTCAGAACACTACATAATTAAAATATACTGTAGCTTTTGTTTTACATAATCTTGTTTGGCTCTATTCCTGTCAACGCTGTGTTTGTTGTTTGTTTCTTCTCAGTTATTTGAATGACTTGGACAGAATAGCACAACCAAATTACATCCCAACTCAGCAGGATGTTCTCCGAACCAGGGTGAAAACAACAGGGATCGTGGAAACTCACTTTACTTTCAAAGATCTTCATTTTAAGTGAGTAACTTCCAAATAAATGGTTTATAAGCTTGGTGCTAAATCGTGTTGCTTTAGAAACAGAATGCAAAATGATAAATGTTTACAACATTTTTACTGTTGGGACTTTTTTTTCAGAATTGACAAAATAATGTTATGATAATGAGCAAAAGCGGCATTTAGAAGAGTATGTTAATTTTCATTTAATTCAAAATAACCAGACAAGTGGCCTTTGCCTGTTATTTTTCCACTATGATAGAGTCTGGCTGCTTTGACTAAATAAAAGATGCATCTGTAAGAAAGTGTATGTGTGATGCCAGGCATCACTGTCTATCTTTAGGTAAAATCAGGAGCCTTAGTTTTAGAATATGTACTCACTTACAAAATGTGTTCACTTAGGGAAATGTGTTTAAAGAAAGGTGCCTTTGAATTTGTGCATGAAAAATTCATGAAGCTGACTGATACTTGAAGTCTGTTGGTGGGCAATGTTTGCTTCCGGTGTGTATAGTGTGAACCTGCTGAGTGGAGCATTAGGAATGGGGGGTTGGGAGCATTCCCTCCAACTCCTCACTTGGGAGGAGCCACTTTCAGAGAAAGGCAATAAATTATCAAATAGACATTCATAAAACTGTATTTCCCTCTCCTAATAAATAATACTTTTCAAACAATGAGAAAGACAAGGACTGAGTCATAGCCAAAGCAGAGTTTTGATTTGCCAGCCCTAAAGCCTCCTTGACAGTTACTTTCATCCAGAATTCCTTTGTAGGGAATTTTTAATGTTAATTTTTCCCCACATGTCTTTGTTCCTATTTCTCCACTTCCTAAATCAATGGCTTCTCAGTTAGGACTGCTGCACATGTACCATGGTGTTCCTCATTTTGTCCAACTTTTTCTCATTGAATTAATGATGGCAGAAACAAGGGAAACAAGGCTACTATTTCAGATAAAGATGTATCTCTGAGGACAACAGCTGAACTGCAGAATGTTTTCTGAAACAAAATGCCTGTGTTTTCATAGAAATCTGAGACCACTGTGCCGCTCCTTCCTTGATGGCTAAAGATTATGTACTTATTTAAGATTTTCATTATTAGTCTTCCTTCCTCTGTATTATGTCTTTATATTTTGAAGCTCTATACAGGAACTGGAAGAAATTGTTTTTAAAAACCGCTCTTATGATTAAATTTCATTTAAACTGACACATCCCTTAAGCTTCAGTTTTGGGTCCAGAAGAAAAGATCCTGGTGTAAAGGCCTTGAACAGTTTTCTAGACCTCTGTGTGACATAAACCTGACAGTAGATTACTCAGACTTTATTAAATACCATGTTCCTTAGAACATATAAATATCAGCTAATTAGTAACCCAGGAGAAAGACTACAATGCTAGAAATAAATGTGTTGCGTGGGTGTTATATCATTTCTCTTGGTGCAGCAGGTGGAGGTTTCCTTTTGTTGTTTTCTTAAACTGATGTGAGTAAGCCTGGTTTAGGGAACACTGCAGTTGTATTCTTGGGTAAGGTCCAGCCAGGTGCCTCCATGCTCCTACAGATCATTACGCAGCTGGTGACTCAGGCTGAGCAGACCCCCTTGTCTCTGTAGATATTATTAGAAAAGAGATTTATGATATGACTCTTCCCTTATTAAAACTGTCATGATATCATACCCTGTGTTTTATTAAGATTTCATTTTTTTTAAAGTTTTATGTGAGATCAGATAAATCATTGTTTAATGGTTTAGTGCACATCACACATTGTCTTTTTTAGGTTATATTTATTGCTTTATGTTTGGTTTGTATAAATTCAAGCTACATAAGATTGAAAGAAATGCACTTCCTTACCTTTTCTTCTACACCATCACCACAGTTTCTGAGAAGTTCAAAAGGCAAAACCAGCAGCAGCTGCCAACTCAACTGTTCAGGGACACTTGTCTACATCAGCTTGAAATGGACCAGTTCCGGTTGTCATTGGCATTCTTGTTTGCCTTGTAAAATGCTCTGGTTCAAGATAGCCATTCAAAAGAAAGCGTTACTATGAATCATGGGTTAGATGGCTTCTGGTAACTCCAAGTCTTTATAATGATGAGGATAATAGAAAAGAATTTCTAAAAGCAATTTAATCAAGGAGATTTGTTAGAAAACAAACCGTCATCAGTTCACCGCCTAATGAAGGCCCAGTACTCCGAGGTGGGAAGCTGGGGCGCAGTTACATATCCACAGACAGTCCCACCTCAGCTTGCTTCTTTGTGTGTGTAAGTGAAGCTCACCTGCTAATGTCATTGTCACTGACTTATCAGTGATTCCCACATTGAAGCTTTCCAACTCTAATTTTCTGTCATCTCCTGACAACTTCCCTACTGTCTTAAGTGAAAATGTACACTATCTGCAATACACGTTTCATATAGTAGGTGTAGTTTGAATTCATTTCCATTTGTTCGTTGTGCACTTCATCGTGGCTATGTTTTTCCCTCTTGCTGAGACCCTTGCTTTCTCGAATTCCTGTTAGATTTGTGGGCTATTAAGTAACCATAGTCAATGTCTGGTCTGAAGACATATTCCTTTGTTGCTCCATTTGTCTTAAAACTATGCAATGGTTGTATTGTTCTAAGATTTAAAATGGGTTTGCCTAACTCTAAGGTATCTTCTAGTCTCGTTTTTTTAAAATTCCATTTACTTAGTTTTTTGTTTGTTTGTTTTTGTTCTGATTTTTAGACTAATCTCACCATGTAGCCCTGGCTGGCCAGAATTCACTGTAGCTAGCCTTGAATTCATAGAGATCCACCTGCCTCTGCCTTTTGGAGTTCTGGATTTAAAGGTGTGTGCTACCACATCGAGTAGTTCACCTAATTTTAATGACCATGGACTAAGAAAACTTAAATGTTTGTGTTTGGGTAAGGAAATGGTTGATTGTGAGCTGGGATAGTCTGAGGAGGAAATGGAAGGCATTTCAATTAGTACAGAAGGGTTTGGGACATACCATGAAGTAGCTGGGTAAATCCCATTAAGATGCTTAACTATTAGAATGTTGCCCTTGATCAGAAGTTTAATAATAAAAGTCTCCTTTTTAATTATGTAAAGATGAAATTCCATCAATGTGACAGGTGACAGTGGCAAATGTTAGTCTATTATTTAGGTCTTAAGGTAGTCTGGCCATATGAAATCACTTTAAATTTTGTTCAGTGTATTCTCTGGTAGTAATTTACTGCCAGAACACAATTTCCTAGCTTTTACAAAGTTGTCATTTTAATATCAAACTCTAGAGTCGCTGAAGTTGGCTGTCACTATGATCCTTCCAGCCTTTCTTACTCCATGGGGAGATCATTGCATGAGATACAGTTATAGAACTGGGCTAGTTTTAATATGGTGACTTAGAGATAAGCACAGTTTACTCTAAACCTTTGGGTAAAAATTCTTTTGGATTTGGGGTTCTAAGTCATAATGATTGCTTATATTTGCTTTTTCTATATAAATAGGCCTCAAATGGATGAAGGCAAAAATATAAACGAAATCTACTGTGCTAATCACTTAGTAGTGTTTTCTATATTTCATGTTATGATTGATTCTCTGTCTGATTTTAACTGCTAAGTGAAACACAGCACACTTTTGTGTGATTGGGTTAAGAAATAGAAAACAAGCTGTGAGAGAATATCTTAAAATTTAAGGATCTATCTTTATGAATGGGCCCTATGGTTAGGGTCTTTGTCTAATAAAAGAGTCAGCAGTTCTCGTTATCAATTTCTAGATGTTGACTGAATGTCTTTTTTCTGTTATAAAATAAATGTGGCTTAAGGAAAACTTCCTTCCTTTTGTATAATATAAATGTGTAATAGATTTTGGGACATGGTGTTCTCTTAATGAGCTAACTTGGCACTAGTCAATCTTAGCCTCATTGGTACTAGATGACTTCAAAGGCTTTGGTAGTGTATCCCAGGAACATCCCCTTCATCCTCACCTTAAAAAAATACATAAGAAATTCAAATTGATTGTCTAGTTGATAAAGGTTAACAGCCTTTTCATATAACAAAGAACAGATTATGTGAGGAAATCTTATTCTTGAAATAGGTAACTCAGAATTTGAGAAACAATATATTAAACAATTGCGCAAGATTTATAAATAAATAATCATGCCATTTCAGAATACCCTGTGATTTATATGCATTGTGGCATCAGAAAAGAGTAGTAAAAATAGGTATTCTGGTTATTGTCTTCATTGAAGTTAGTAAATACTTTAAACACTAACTTTGAACACAATCTGGCCACAGCTACTGCTGCTCATTGGCTTACAGGTTCTTTCTCAAAAGATCGTCCCAGAGTAGTGACGTCAGCATCTCTGAGTTGTTTCTGACTCATACTACTTGAAAGTTACTGGCCCAGACGAGGTATTCCAGGTTATAACCAATCCATGAAGGACTGTCATTCATTTATAGTTCATAAGTTAAATAAATGGGGAAGGTTTCTCCTATATTCAAATTACCTGGCCATCAGGCTGTAATGGAAACTCTTTGGCTTTAACATTTCCCTGATACAGAAGCAATTCCAAATCTTAAACACAATAAAGATGTCTATTATTTCTTGAAAGTGTTGAAAAGTATTCAGTAGGCATAGATTATTTAATAGCATATATTTATAGTGTTCTTTGTGTATCAAATGGTGAGGACATAAATAAGCAAAGAGAAACAAAAGTCTTTGCGTTTGCATTCTTCAAAGGAAATGGCAGATAAAAATGCAGATATTTAATTTTTAAGAGATGATAATTGCTATGGCAAAAAGTAGAGCTTATAAGTAAAATATATCCATTGCATAATAATATTTTCACTTCCTTGGGTTTCCATACAAATTGCCCCAAACTAGGTTCATGAACTAGTAAAAATTCGCCATCTTCCTGTTCTGGAGGTTGGAACTGAAATCGGATGTTAGGAGGCCCTGCTCCCCCTCAAGGCTCTGGAGAAGAATACTCCTGCTTGTTTTTAGTGCCTGGCAGTTGCTGGCAATTCATGGCACACCTTGGCTTCTACCTGTGCCACATTGCTGTCACATGTCCTTCTTTCCTGTATGAGGGAGAAGGACTCCCTTTTGGCTTGGAGTTAATTCCTCAGGTTACCTTTCTGCTGTTGCATTTCTATAAGCAGACAAGTCCGTTACATACAGACTCTGCTGTGGACAAGTGATGCAGCCACACCCTTCTGCCAGGCTGCAACGGCATCAGCGTTCCTGCAGTGGGCATTTTCCATTTCTTCTGAGAACTCATTAACAGTGTCTCTAAGCAGTTTGTATTTGCATTCTGTGCATCACAGTACATGCCTTATCTAAGACTGTAGGGACTCCAGCATTTTCACTTTCATCTGGATTTGAAACAAAATGAACTTTGCTCTCTATATTTCCAGATAATCTAGTTTTTTCTTTTTATGCTAAGTGCTTCAGAACACTTCAAGATGCTACTTCTTATTCAGTCTAAACCCCACCTTCACTTCCATGTCTGTAGGCATTTGTTATTGGTCCGGCCATCTGTGCCACTCAGAACTCTCCAGAGAATAGGAATGACTAGGTTGTTTGAAGGCGCTGGCAGACCTGAGTTTGTAGAGCAGGCTATCGGGCTCAAATAAAAGCTATGGCACAGCTTTTCATTTTTGTCTGAGAAACCCTAGCCCTGGTTCTACAGGCCTTTTGGTTGATGGGAGGGAGCCTGGCTACACCATTGAGGAGAGTCTTCATTATTTAAAATAAGCCAGCTGTAGATATCAACCACATTGGTGGCACAGAAGCATTAAGTAATTGAGTAGCTGAGTGGCAGAGCAGCACAGGGTCAGGGGATAGTGGAGGGTGGGATGGGCAGTGACAGCAGTGGGCAAGCTATGCATGCTGTGTGCAGAAGCTGTCTAAGGTTAGGGTAAAATTGTTTATAAATTGTATCCTTGGGCAGTGTAACAGATGTTGAGCTAATATACCAGTTCTTCCTTTATTCTTGTTTGGCCTTTCTTACAGTGGGGTCACATCTTACCCACTCTGCTTTCTGTTCTCTTCCCATCCCATCCACTCTGACTTAAGCTGTGGTAGGATCATTTTGCTATAGTAAACTTTAATGGAACAGTTCACAGCTAAACCAAGATGACAGAAGTCACAGACCTAGTGGGCGGATTCAGATTTGGTTTGTAGGCCACTACTGCTCTGTAGGGAATTAAATGGAAATGGTTTTAATTAGTGCACCATCGAGATAAATGGGGCCTTTAAAAATGTGCCAGTTTACAGCATGTTTCCATTATATAAGTGGTTATTTCTAGGCTGTATAATGTAGTCTATGCAAATTTAAACTTTTGCTTAACTTTATAAACTTGCCAGGAATAAGAAGAAAAGGTCATTGGTATTCTATTGTTTGATTGTGTCAGAACCTTGTACACTAACCTCCATTTGTCCATGATTGTATCTTATATAACAATTGAGGGATTTTTAGTTTAAAGGTTCCTCCTTTCTTTTATCCTCCCTTTCTCCCTCCCTCCCTCTCTCCCTCCCTTCCTCCCTCTCTCTCACGCCCCCCCCCTTTATTCTATAACCTACACAAACTCTTGGGTCCTTTCTAAAATTGCTTGGCTTCACAACCATTTTCTTACTGAAATTGTTTGGACATTCCATTAACATCTTGCTTTCTGCTCTGACAGAACCCCTTTCTCAATACAAAGGGGCCCTGTCTCTGGTTTTGATGCTTGGGACTAGCAAGTTGAGTGTGTTTTCTTTGATCTCTGGATTCCCCAAGGGCTTCATGTGACTGTCAGTGTTTACAAGCAGTGAGATCCATTGATGTGTAGTTGCTTGGATGTCCTAAATGCTTTCATATGTTAATGGGTGTCTGTGCTTTTAAAAACTTTTAAATTATAATTTATTTTTATCATTTGTGCATGTGTGTGTGTGTGTGTGTGTGTGTGTGTGTGTTTGTATGAACTCACATATACAAACGTGCCACAGAGTACATGTTGAAGGGACCCAGGCATTGAACTCAGGCTGCTGGCATTTGCTGAGCTGCCTTAAGGATCCATACATGTTGTTTGTTGAGATTTTCTTTTTATTTTGTTTAGAGTTACCCTCACTGCAATCAAAGATTTATTACAAAGAAAAATAGCTTAACCCTGCCTTCCCCCTTTGAGAAAACAAATTGGTAGAATTTTTTCCCTCCCACTTTGTCCCTTTCTCCTTTTTTCCCATCCCACAGTCCCCAAACTATGCAGAGCATTCATTTTGTTGGCACTCCAGAACTCCTCGGAGCTTTTGAACATTTAATATGGTGTCAAGTCATAAATTTTCCTCTTACAGAATGTTCGATGTGGGCGGTCAAAGGTCAGAACGGAAGAAGTGGATTCACTGCTTTGAAGGAGTGACCGCCATCATCTTCTGTGTGGCCCTGAGTGACTATGACCTGGTTCTAGCTGAAGATGAAGAAATGGCAAGTAGAAGCACTTCTAGGGGTGCAGCATGACATGCCAGGAGCCGCAGACATTGCCAAGAACGTTTCTGAGAAACCTTGAGAAATCCTTGCTTATGAAGGAATTATTTGAAAGTTCAGGCTCTTTGCTTTGGCTTCTCAGCTGCAGCATGAAGGGTGGCCGCAGGTGCTTGAGAGGCACAGGCGCTCCTCGCCCTCAGCCACCTGTGTATTTCCTGCATCTGCTCCTGGCTCAGACTTCTTTACCTGTTGCTCTGATAGCTTATGACTTTGACATATATTATCCTTGGGTATTTATATAAAAATAATTTTCCAATAGCATTCAATAAGTGTATCGTTAATCTGGGGAAGCATTTTTTGAATAGGAATTTAAAACTTTCGCATTTAAATATGAAGGAAAATTTAGGAGACATTCCAGGTTTTTCTAAAAATCAAGGACATACGGTTGTTGGCAAGGAGGGAAAATACAGCATCACATATGTATCTCCTTCATTCCTGCACTGTAAAGTATGTCAGTGTCCTCTTTGAACACAGACCCTGAAAGGGTAGAGAACAAAGACCGGAAGTCATCTTCACTAATTTCCACAGTGTTAACTATTTGGAGTTCAGTTCGCTCGGTTTGATAAGTGGTCTATAAAGGTTCCACTTATGTCTTAAGCTTAGGTGATGTATACAATGGTGACATTTCTTTGATGTCTTCCTACATAGGCATCCCTTGATCGCAACATGCTGCAGCAGGAGAGTCTCGGGCATAAGACCTTACACAGTGGCCACTCAGCCAGGGATGATTATGTGATGTTGAGACATCCAGCTTGCTTAAAATCTAAGTTGTGTTTGTGTAGAAATGACTACAATGTATATTATGAGCTTGGGATCAAGAGACCTGACTGGATGGAGGCCTCACTCCACTGGACCTGGCCGCTCATCACCTCTTCAGTCTAATTAGAAGGGGGCTGACAGTGGAACCAGGATGTATACCTGGTGCACGAAAGGACTTCAGGAGAACATTCCCCATGGTGGGAGGGCCTAGTCTCTACTCCAAATGACTTGACAGATTTTGTTGATCCCTCCTGGAAGGCATCACCCTCCCTGTGGAATTGGGGGAGGGTTGTTTGGGAGGGGGTTGGGGGACATGAGAGGGAGGGAGAGGGAACTAGGATCAATATGTAAAATAAGAAAAAATAGTAATAAAATACTTATAATTAAAAAAAAGAAGAAGGTGGCTGGCTGGGACAAAATAGAAAGATGTCTATTCAGTACAGTGAAGAGCAGGTTATTAACATCCTAGACTCTTGTTGGATAGTGAGAAGAGCTCTTGGACTCTATGTGGGAACAAGGAAGCCAGGAACCAGTGTATAATGCATCATCCCACTGTCTGGGTCAACCTGTGGTCTGGTTGATCATTGTCACAGGCCTAGTTGTGCAGGGTCTCCTGCTGGCTTCTGGAAAATTGCTGTTGCTTGTGGGAAAGGGGAGAGATTCATTTTCCATTAGGAGGTAATTGCTTTCACTGGGGCCAGCCTCTGTTTCATCACAGGAAGTAAACCGTTATGGTTTTCTTTGCTTCAGTTTGAAAAATCAGCCAAAATGAGTCAGACAGACTCAGTTAAGACAAAATTGGAGTTAAGGTAACAACTGGTGTGTCCTTCAGAGTGCTGAATGGTTGTCAGCTGAAAGTAATCTGGCCCATTGCAACACGTGTTCTTTCTAAAACTGTTCCTCAAAACCTTCACTGCTCATAAAAAATGTTTTCTGTTACAGAATCGAATGCATGAAAGTATGAAGTTGTTCGACAGTATATGTAACAACAAGTGGTTTACAGACACATCCATTATACTTTTTCTAAACAAGAAGGACCTCTTTGAAGAAAAAATCAAAAAGAGCCCCCTCACGATATGCTACCCAGAATATGCAGGTATTTGACTCTCAGAGTAGCTTAGCAAAGCATGTGTTGTTTGGTGAAATTGTCCTAAGGCACGATTTTCAATTGTTGCCTAGAATTTATTGGCTTATTAATTCTTGCACTGGACCGCAGCACAAATTCTTTGGTCTTAATAATAAAAGCCCAGAGTCAGATATTGTGGTTAATGCTGAAGATCAGAGAAGCAAAGTGGCCTGTACCAATGCTCAGACCAATGGGTGATCCTATCTTCAGACTGCTTGGACTGCTCTGTTGCTCAGACTACATCTCTTGCTTATCTCTTCCCACCTTATATTCCTCTGACCATCTATATCATTCCAGTCTCCACTTCCTTAGAGCTGGGATCACCTTTATGTGAGCTGTTTCTCTTTTAGACAGACTCAATCTAGTGTAGCCCAGGGTGGTCTTGAACTAACAGAGATTGGTCTGTCTCTGTCTCCTAAAGAGCTGGAATTAAAGGTATGTGCCACCACTCCCTAGCCTCTACGGCTGGCAAGAGTGGCTAACTTTGCACTGTGGTCTTCGGACAAGCTTTATTTGTTAGATCATAAACAAAATATCCCCACACTGGAGGGCATAGCATTTTCCAAACTACATTTGAACATGAATGGTTTTTGAAGAGGTACATGAGTTTTCTGAAAATCCTGTGTTTTATTTTATGGAAAAGCTTTTAGGTAATTTCCTGAGAGGACTCCATATCTTTATGAATTTAAAGACTGACTTGCTCATACAATAACCATATCAGAGATTAGATAAGCAAAGTTAAGATCTGCCTCTGCCTCTATCTCATTGCAAATACACACATGCTGATGAACACATGATGAACAATAGCAGTAGAAACAAGACTTGTTCAATAAGAGGACAGACAAGTGAGGAGGAGCCAGTAAGGTAGCTCATTCCTTCCTGGTGCCAGGGAAAGGCTGATAAGAAATCCAAGCCTTGATAGTGAGACTCCCCATGGTGCTTTAGTTTTACTGGTATGACCCATGTAACCCTTGAGCAAAGCAGATTTGAAGGGAAGACCCAGCTTTTACAAAATTAGACCTATGATCTTGAACAAGGCAGATACTTTACCGGGTTCCAGTGTCTCATCTGTAAAATCCGGAATTGGGATAAAGCAATGGTTTAAACGTGCTTTAGGACCTTGGAGCACATCCCAAGCTTCTGGTGAAAATGAGTCTGGTGTTCACACCTGTGAGCCCCAGACTTAGGAGGTGATGCTGGAAGGTCAGTACTTCAAGGCCATCCTGAACTATATGGTAACTTCAAAGACAGAGCAGGTTATATGAGAACCTATTCCCCAAACAAAAAGTGATTACTGGGAACAGATAGCTACCTACTCACTCACACTCTTCCAGCCCTCACATGTAAAGTATGTATGTGGGGCCCTGTTGTTTTAAAAAGTAAAACTGCCACTGTTTTGTATGGATTCGAAAATCCAACTATTTAACCTTTGCCTCAATCTGTTTGAAAGGACAAAAAATTCTCAAGAATGTCTTGCAGTCTAAATAAAATCTGAGCCACTGCCACAGTGCATGACTTGATGGTGAGTGTTGAGGGAGTGTCCTCATGCTGCAGTTGGATGGCCCCAGTGCATCACTTGTCTGCCCTTGATGGGAGACTTGCACCCATCAAGCTGCTTTTAATTAGTGTCATTGGAAGTAGAAAGGAAGTATCTTTGATAAACACAAGAATAATACATAATCATTTGGTATCCCGAAGGCTACGTTCATACTGTCAAATCTGCACTATTTCCTGTTTGGTCCGTTAAGTTTTTTCTTGCATCAACATTAGCTCCTGAGTGTTATGGTTATGGCTTTTTATGGATAAAGCCTACTTGTCCCTGCCAGCCACAAATGTCCATTTCACCAAGGTCCATTAGCAGCCCTGTAATCTTTTTGCTAACTATCTCTTCATAGTCATATTTATTCTTAACTGTGCAAAATTATGTTGTCAGCCCAAATTTCTCTCTACAGTCCCTTGCTTCCGTTTTCAACTGCTTCCTGAACATAGATTTTAGCACTGAAGTATAAACAAAGCTAGTACTGTTTTCTTTCTCTCTTTTCACTGTCTCATAACATTTCTAGTTTTCTGGTTTTGAAGTTGCTTTACACCAATCATATTCAGAAAAGTTCACATAGTTGAAAATACCCACTCCCCCAGCATGGCTGTTCACACACTGCGTCCAACACACACATACACACTTTGCTCTTTCATCTTTCATTTTTCAGACTGAAAAGCAGATCAAAGAATGTGTTCATCAGTTTACTCATATTTTGTAGCCCTTGAAGTGTAGCAATTTAGCTACCCAGAATGTGTGTTGCATATGAACTGTCTAAACTCCTTCACCCAAACACATTAGTAATTGATTAATTAATTTGCGGGTTATGTTTTAATAGCTTTCGTAACCCAACAAGACATTGTTCATTGCATCCAAATTTTAGAGCACCAATGATTTAATAAAATATGATGTTTCTAAGGTTATTATTATGTATAACAAAATACAAATGTATTCAGGGCCTGTGGTTTTAGACTTTTTGCTGCCCTGGCACACTAAACACAATCTCTCTCTCTCTGGGCCTTGTCATGTGGCATTCATTGTACTGTAGTTCTGTGCATGGTCTGATGAAAGTTGTTGGGGTGTGCAAGATGGAGTTATTGCATTCTGTTTAGGGTACCTAATGCTGAAAACAAATTGAAGTAGTGTTTGTTTTGTCTGTATGAGTTCTTAGTGACACAGAGCCCATTTGGATTAGGTTAATTATGGGATGTTACGTAGAGTGCATCTTGAGCAGAGGTGGAAAGAGTCAGACACACTGGAGTGTGAAGGACAAAATAGAAACGGTGTAGATTAAGGGGCAGTTATATACTGAGCTTTGCTGATTCACACTGAGCCCCAGATGTGGACCCGAGCACCTAAGAATAGAGTCCAAGAAAGAGCACAGAGAGTCTTGAAAAGCAGACAAGTAATGTGGGGTTATTACAAAAGAGGGACTTAATAGATCATTTTTTGTTATGTGCCTTATCATATTTTCTAGCAATATTAGGGGCACATATGCACAGTTAGCCATAGTGTGAGACATGTTTAGAAAACCACAACAAATTAAAAAGCAGAATTGTGGGACCCACTCACCATCTGTACTTCTACAAAACACCCTTGTGCCTAAAGGCACAGAGAACAATGCTGAAGAGGGGCACGATGGTTGTCAGGGCCACAAGGTCATAGAGGGCACTGTGGGGTTGTGTCTCCTAGTTATGTCAGAAGCTCCATCCATAGTCTCACCTGAACAAGGACACCAGCAATAGACATGACAAAGTGGATGGGGAAAATCCAGGAGGCCTCAACCCTACACGGAGAACTACCTGCAACTAAGGAGTGCTGAGAACAGGAGAAATAGTCTCCCCCCAGGGAGGAGCACACCAACTGGTTATCCAATACCACATAGTCAGCCCTGAAAACATACATAGGAACAACCTTATGCAGACCGAGCAGGAACATATATGTATGAGCATTACACATTTGCATGTAATAGCGATTAATGAAAAAGGAGGCTGTGAGTTTGAAAGAGAGCAAGGAGGGCTATGTGGCAGGGTTTGGAGTGAGGAAAGGACACCGAAAAATGATGTAATTATATTATAATCTCAAAACTAAAAGACATTGTTAAAGAGAAAACAAAGTGGGAGGGAAAGTGAACATACAATATAAAAATACAAATTCAGTATCTACCACCTGAGTCAAGAAACTGACCTTTCCAATCCCACAGAATCTCTTTGGCCTCCTTTCAGCTAATTCAGCCCCCCCCCCCAACAAAGTTATTTAAGAGTGGCCTTTGCCCCATGCAGCCATTTTCATTGTTTCGAAAACAGCAATTAGGTCACACAGAGTATGTACACTACACGTTTGTGTCTGGCTCCTTACATCCAGAGATTACCACAGAAGTTTACTCGTGTTACTCTGCCTTGCAATATGTTTACATTCTTCCTTCTGAGTGGCAGTTAATAATGTGATTCTCCTAGATTCCATGTGGCAAGGCACTGACTTTTAGGCTGTGTTCTGCTAGCCTCCTTTGGGAATCTTCTGTGAGCATACCATAAAGTTGTACCAAGTCTACACCTAGCAACTGCAATTTCTGGGTCAGAGTATGTGTGTGCTTATTCTCAAAGTCTGCCAACCCATTTCTGAATTGGTCTCATTCAAAACTGGTCCCCTGTACATGCCTGCCCTCACCAGCAAGGAAGACGTGACTTCCGGGTAGATCTTCTTCTTGCAGTTTTAATCAGGATCCTTTAAACATGTTGCTTCTGGCCTCAGGGAGAGAGAGAGAGGGGGGGACCCCTGCACAGGCTTAAATACCCTTGAGCTAACCAACCCCAGTGAGCCACGTGGACCCTGCAGATAGGCTACTCTAATGCGGAAGCAGACAGGCTGAACAGACTTAACCAATTAAGGGCTTGTTTACCCAGGAGAGCCTTCACCAGCCGGAAGGTGTAAGGCAGAAGCCAGTACCACTTTAAGGCGTGGCACTTCACGGCTCTCTACAGTCCCCAGGCATCATTTTTTTTTTTCTAATTTTTTTATTTTTTGGTAACTCCATATCATTTAATCATATTACACACATTATATAAGTTCTCAATTAAAAGTGATGAGAAAAGGATGATGAGTAACTATCAAGGGGGAGGGGAAAGCATTCAGCCAGCATTGTTGATTCGCCAGTGGGTTAGCACTGCCATTAGGGTTCAGTGACTTGAAGTCTCTGGCTTGGGAGATGAGCTCTGGCTCTTGGAGACTTAAGCAGAAACACAGCAAACATAGACTACCACAATAAAGAGACTTTAAGGTTAAAGATGGCTTGTAAAAATTAATTTGCACAGAGTGTTTTTCATTTTAAAAAAAATCATTTTGTTCTAGAAGGGAACGTGGAGTTATGGAGTCCCTATATTTTATGTGCAGAAAAGTGACCTGTGCTTTAAAGTGCATTTTACTTTCGCCTACACAAGCATACTTCCTTCTTTCTTTTTTTTCCATCTCAGGATCAAATACCTATGAAGAGGCAGCTGCCTATATCCAGTGTCAGTTTGAAGACCTCAACAAAAGAAAGGATACAAAGGAGATCTACACCCACTTCACATGTGCCACAGATACAAAGAATGTGCAGTTTGTGTTTGATGCTGTAACAGATGTCATCATAAAGAATAATCTAAAAGATTGTGGTCTCTTCTAAGTTTTTGCAGTTGGTAGTAACATGTATTTTCAAACCAAATGAGTACTTATATATGGATCTCTCTAGACTAGAGTCTCCCAGCAACACAGAATGTAGATACAGCAAATGCATCCTGGATCTGACCAAAGTTGTTCTGTTTTGTGTCTTTATCTGAAAGTGATAGGATCGTTCTCAAAGGTGAAAGATGGTCCTGTAATGTGACAGTGAGGTGTGATGTTAAAGCTGGGCTCTAGTGTACTGATGATTTCTGTGTAAGTGTAAATATGCAAATGTAAGATGTATTTATAACTTTTGATTTCCCATATTATGTTCAGGTTGTAAGAGTGGCAACTTACGATTCTAGTGTGATGGCTTTGGAAATAAAATAAATATTAAGTACCTTGTACTGAATGACAGATTAGTTCTGTGTTTGCCAGTTTTAAACAGCTTTATTATTTATGTTCGTGTCCTATAAATTTTAGGTACCCGTAATTAGTATTAGGGAATGTCATGGCCCTTACCTTGATTGTACGTATACTTGTATTCATAAAATGTTATTTGTACAAACATTGCACAGACTATTTTAATAATATGAGTTGTTCTCTAATGGTTATGTGTTTCATGGGGATGTTCTTACAGAGGTTAGGCACGCACTCCTGCCTTTGGAGCAGTTAGTTAAGCATTATGTTACAGAGTGCATGATGCTTCCACTCTACCTTAGGTTTGTTTTAAGAAGCCAAAATACCAGATTTTTGAGGATACAGGATCTTAGACTTAAAAACACTTCACTTTTAGTTCATCACTTTGTTTCAATCTGAATCTTAGTATCCGGTTGGCATTTTGGCACTGCCTTTGGGTGATGCCAGCTTAATTTTATACACTTAAGTAACCACAGATTTATTTATAATAAAGTTTAGATGAGTGATGAAAGCATTTTTGTGGGCAGAAAGAATTTTAGTATGTCAATTTTGAGACATTCATTTATGTATTTACTTTGAGAAACTCCTTGTACTTAAACATACATGAGGGTTCCTTGTTTGGAAGATAACCAAAAATACTCCATTATTGATATAATGCAAGCTTTTGATTCATGTGTAACTAGTTTCAAGTTTATCACTTTATGTCAAAAATTACTTCTTTTCCCTTAGATATTCAAATTCCTTCCACTTGCTGGAATTTACATACTTTTTAAGCTATGCTATGATTTCTGGCATTAAGAGGACAATTAGACATTGAATAGTAGTATTTAACAAGATCAGTGAGTTTGTGTGTGCTTACATAGGTGTTACATAAGAGCTACATACTGAGCTTCATTAGTTAGTGCTATTTTTCTTTTAATGGTTCACAACCTGTCTATGAGCCCTTGTTTTGGCAAAATGAGTAGCATTCCCCAGCTCATTCCCCTTTTAACTCATCCTGTCATGTTAAGTCTTTCTATAAACTTTGCCAGTGAGTAGTTTCTCACTTGAGTCAGATGTTGCCATTTCCTTAGAGTCTCCTCGTTGAACTGTGTGCATATGTAAGTGTATGGAGAATCATAAACTGTATCTACATCTGTTTACTTTGGGGGAAACTGTCTTCTTCTTTGTTATGTAAAGAAATTCAAGGTTATCAAAATCCCTTGTGTTAGTTATTTTATGTGCCTTTCATGAAAGATATGTTTTCATTCATTTTACTAATGGACGACCTGTCAGACCCACATTGTGAAGCTGTGTATGAAATCCAACTGTTATCTGAATAAATTTGAATGATGAAAAAGAGGTGTTAAAAGCCACAAAGAAGCACATATTGGTGACCATCATTGGTGAATCCCTCAACTCTACTCTGTGTAACTGTGCTACTAATACATCCTAATAAATTTAAATTTTTAAAATTTTACAAACCTGTTGACTGAACTCACTTTGCTTTAGAATTCAGGTATGCTTGTATGGGAGTGTCCTTCTTGGTTCCAGTTCTCTGTCTTTTTGGTTTTATCTGCCTAAGAATCTTGAGTGTGTCCTGTCTAAGTGTTCTTGTACAGTTGCCTGCAGAGCATGTTATTACACCTAAGTAGTTACACGAGTATGTAGGGGTGATGGTTCTATGTAGGCACCAGCTCAACTTCCTCATGATCAATGAGTCGAGCTACAAAAAGAGAAACATAAACACCAACCCAGCCACAAAAATTTTAATATAAAATCTGTCTTGGCCATAAAATATGCTAGGATAATGGTGGCACAAAGCATATGGGAGTAGCCAACCTCTATCTGATTTGACTTAAGACCTATTTCATGAGTATGATCCTATATCTGACACTACTTAAGTTTCCAAGAATAAGAGACTAGATAACCCAGGGACCTAGGGTATAAACAAACACTACAGTGCGTGCGTGCGTGCGTGGTGTGTGTGTGTGTGTGTGTGTGTGTGTGTGTGTGTGTGTAATGACTCCTAATGATATTCTGCTATACTCATAGATCAGTACCTTATTCAGTCATCAGAGGAGGAGCTTGCGTCTGCAGTAGATGGGAAGAGTTGCTGATACCCACAGCTAGCCCATTACACAAAGAGAGTCTTTGAAACAAACAGCTCTCAGTGGGATGTCTCCATCAAATTTCTTGTGTCATGGCTCTGTTGAAGAAGACACAGAAAGAGTGTTAGACCCAGAGGGAATGGAGGAGGACTCCAGGAAAACAGGATCCTTTGAATCAACTGAGCAAGGCTCATATGAGTTCACAGAGACAGAAGCCACAAGCACAGGGCCCACACTGGTCTGCACCATGCACTATATATATTATAGCTTTTTAGCTTAATATTTCTACAGGACTACTGAGTGTATGAACCAGTGTGTCTCTGTAGCAAGCTTTCTTTTGAGCTACCAACCAGCTCCCAAATCATTACCCAGAGACTTATTATTAGGCATGAATGCTTGGACTAAGTTTATGCTCATTTTCTCCTAGCTCTTATAACTTATTTAAACCTGTTTCTCTTCATCTACATTTTGCCTCTGGACTTCTCTACTTTCATTCTATATGTTCTACTTTACTGCTTCCTCTATGGCTAGCTGGTGACTACCTGGCTGGCTGTCCCCACCCTCTCCTAGTGATTCTCTCTTCTGGCCAGCCCTTCCTATCCCTATCCCCTCTACTGCCTAACTATTGACTCTTCCGCTTTTTATTAGAGCAATCAAATGTCTTAGGCAGGCAAGGTGGAAGAGCAACCTATCTTTACATAATTAAACAAATGCAACATAAACAACTACAACACACTTACACAGTTACAGCAATACTCCACAACAGGTCCCTGAATCTTGTGCCTGCTCTTGGGGCTCTTTTTCTTCTGTTGGGTTGCTTTTGCCAGCCTCACTGTGATGGTTTTGGTTCTATATTATTATATTTTACTTTGTCGTGTTTGGCTGTTATCTCTTAAAAGCCTGTTCATTTCTAATGAGAGACAGAAAAGGAGGGATCTGCAGGAGGTGGTAAGGTACTGACAGGAGGAGACTGAAGGGAAACTAATCAGGATATATTTATGAGAAAATAATATATTTTCAATGTAAGAAAGAGAGATATATAAAAATTATTTTAAAGCACCTGCCTAGGGCATGGGATGTATTTTGTTTGTGATACTTTAGATTCTGGAATCCTTTTCTCTGGTGTGGAAGGCTGTGCAGAACTATGAGTTTTGGAGGGCTGCCGTTCCACTCACATTTCTTATTTCCTGGCTCTAGGCTTAAGCCTGACTAATCCAATCACACATCCTTGAGCAGGGGATCCAGACTAACCCAACACAGTCTCAGTTTTTATTCTTAGAGCAAGTAAAGCTTTAGTGATTGGACTATACACACTTCAGTACAGCTCTGAAAAACTACTCTTCTATTTAATCTGATTCAAGAGTATTCAGCCTCTTTGAAAAAGTAGCAGTGTGTGTGTTGGCACTGAATGCTTCCAACTGATAGAGGTAAAGGCTCCAATAGGTTAATTTACATGGCCAAATGAAGACTGCAATTGTCTGTCCAGCAATTATCTTTAAAGAATTACCTTATTTTAAGAGTCTCCTCTTATCTCATGGCTTTGCAGTTATGTATTCTCTTGTCTGCAGAACTACTCAGTACTCTTGGTATCTTTAATCTGTTTATTTAATAATGTGATCAGTTCTCCAACTGTTAACATAGATTGCTTAGTATGCTATGTTACAGCAGTCTGAGTTCAAAATCTGGCTCCCTTATTAACTGGGCAGCTTATTCCATCTTCCTTTGACTCATTTTTGTCATTTTAGGAAAGTAGTAAAAAATGACCATCTTGATGGCTGTTGTCAATCTAAATTTTATGTTACTTTTAACCAATTTTAGAGTTTATAATTTATTTCTACATTCATTCTGTGTGTGTGTGTGTGTGTGTGTGTGTGTGTGTGTGTGTGTCTGTGTGTGTGTGTGTCTGTGTGTGTGTGTGTGTCTGTGTTTGTCCACAGAGGCCAGAAGTGCAACAGATCCCCTGGAGCTGGGATCACAGACTGTTTGAGGCTTTCGACTCTGTGTTAGGAATGCAATTCCACTCTTAACTGCTAAGTTACTTCTCCAAACCTCATTTTAAAGAAAATGTGAAACCTCATTTTAAAGGAAATGTAAAACATAATTAGTGCTTAAAAAATAGTTATTGATGAACATTTTGTGTGAAATGCCTCAAGAACTGTCTACATAATTCATCTTTACAGTTAAAACCTTCTTAGTATCTCAGGTTGCTACCTATACTGGACAACTTGAATGAGAGAAAAAAAATATGACTCAATTTTAGGACAGGTGTTATTTTAATAAAATAGTAAAAATTATGGGAGATTTGCAATTTTAAAGTTAGCTTGGCTCAGGAAGTGGTGTCACACACCTTTAACTCCCAGCACATGGGAGGCATAGGCAGGAGGATCTCTGTGAGTTTGAGGCTAACCTGGTCTACAGAGCTAGTTCCAGGGCAACCAGAGCTGTTACACAGAGAAACTCCATCTCAAAAAACAAAAACAAAACAAAAAGTTAGCTTGGGAAATTTTATTTAAGGTCTTTTTCATAAGTGTTAGTTAAAATACATGTAGATACAGGTTTGAATTTCACAATCCCATTGGCCTGTTTCCCAGGCATTTTCCCCTGGTTGCTTTGGTAATTGTAATGATTTTTTTTTATTTACTTCAGTTTCCTTAGTTACATTAAAAGTTATGAAACACATATCATCAAGTCTAGTGACACCCAAGTTGCAGACAGGAATTGGCTGGGTTACCTAGACCAGAGCCAGGGAAACTTGACTGTGACAGCCTTGCTGTATAGGCAATCCTGAGGACCATGTAAAGAATCAAATATTTCAGCTGTTGTGATTTTTATTACCAATACTGTATCACTATCCATAGAATGAAGACATATTATCATTATAAAGGCAGAGCTATTAGAATAAAATTATAAATTACTGAAAATTGGATAATTTGAAGAAAAAATGCATGGAAGACCAGCCTCAGCAGTACTTAGTTGTGGTTAGTAAAGCTGTCATTTCTATATGAGTGCTACAATAGCTGCCTCTTTAAAGAAGTATATAGCCCCCCAGAACACAGGGCTGACAAAATTCCTTCTTCCTATGCAACTCTGTACGGGTTAGATGTGATGCTGCACCTTTTTCCTGCCAGTCTGGTCCTGCCGCCCCGCTACCACGCCAGCCCCCAATAACACTCTGAGACTCTGTATTTGATACAATCCTATTGGCCAGTTACTATTATTGTTTATGGGATAGCTCTGTCTTAATGATTAACCCATTTGTAGCTATCTAAGTATTTCCACGTGGTCATCTTATCCGAGCTTGGCAGGCCAGCATCTTGCTTTCTCCACGCATTACATGCTGATTCCCCCCCAACTACTTCCTCTTTCCTCCCTGTCTCCTAGTCCCTCCTAACTTGCTTTCCCATTGGCCACAGTGCTTTATTTATTAACCAGTATGAGAAACATATTCACAGAATAACATCTCCCATCATCTCCTATTTTCTGTCTAAAATATAAAGAAGGGTTTTAACCTTAACATAGCAAAGTATACCATAAAACAGTTATCAAATAAGAATCACAGTTAACAATATTTAGTTCATTAACGTTTTGTAAGACTTAAAGAAAATATCTATCCTATCTTTGTGAGTCTAAAGTCCTATATGCAACTTATCTTTAATCCTAAGGAAAGCTATAACCATAACTATCTGTCTTCAACACCTTCAAAGACCACAGAAGGATAATATATAAACTCTGGAAATGAGAGAGACAACTCACTGCCTGGTCAGTCACCTGAAGTTTTTCTGTAATGTTCCATCTTCAGCCCGTAGACCATAGTGTGTCTGGCAGATTCTTTCATGAAGCAGGAACCCTGTAGTACTGTCCATCTTGTTTCAGCAGTCACCTTTTCTGTGGGTCCTGCATGTCCAGTTTATGCAGCATAAAGTCAAACAGTCAAGAAGAGCAGTACCTTGCCCAAATGGCTAGTCTTGCCTTATTAGAAGCAAATTCCATAATGTGGTTCTTCGATGTCCATCTTCCTTTCTGACACAGGTGATGTTACCAGGAGCAGTTGTGCCTCACTGTCAATAAAAACCCTAAACCATTTTAAATGCCATATTCTGTAGGTCTTTGAAAGGTTTAAAGAATGCCTATTCATCTCAAATACATCTCTGTATAGCTAGAAATCGTAACTAACTTAACTCCAAGTTTTGAGTATCATAGCTAACTCTTTAATCTGTACTAAATTATACATTACATTTTCCAATGAGCTATATAAACACAATACCTAAACAAGAAGAGAAATATACATATTACAAGATTGACCTTAAATTGTATCAATAAATGAAAATCCATTCCAAGGCTAAATATTCATATTTATACCATAATTCCCTTTTTACCTTTAAAAAGATTGCTTGTGCTAATTAACCATTTATAACCAAGCCCATTTAAATGAAAACAATCATTTATAAACAATATTTGGGAATTTGGGCATAGTTCTTTTCAAACTACTTCCTGCTGGTAGGGGGCACTGTTATGGGGAATCCTAAGAAGACACAGAAATCTTGGCTGTAGTCTGAAAGACTCTGTCTCAATTGCTTTGAATGTTGGATCACCTGGGGCGCTGTTTCAGGGGGTCTGGCTTGATGAAACCACATTAGTCTGGAAGGAATCCACAGCTTTTCATTTTCTGTGGAAACAAAAATAGAAATCCTTTTCCCCAGTAACTTGTCCTTAGGCTTAAATTTTGGAGTCAAAGTATTTTTAAAATATATAAATTGAATTAATCCAGCAGCATTTCTTTTATCAGTAGTTGTTATTTTCTCAGCAGTCAAACAATTTAAAGATAACAGAACAGTGTACAATATCCAAAGATTCTCTGTGCTTTTCACTTTTACGTGGCTTTTTTATTACTCTATTTCTTCTATTTCTATTTTTACATATTTGAGACACGGTTTCTCTGTGTAACTTTTATCTGTCCTGGAATTCACTTTGCATACCAGGTTTCCTTTGAAATCACAGAGATCTGTTAGTCGCTGCCTAAGGTGTACTGGGATTAAAGGCATGAGCCACCACACCCAGCCACATTCTGTCTTTTTAAAACCATTTTATTTCTTTTCTCTTTCTTTCCCAAGCCTAAATATATTTTAAAACATAGTGTAAACCTTTAGCATTTGTTCTTAATGTGAATCTGTCTTTACTGTAAATCTTTATCATTTTCTGGCCACAAGTCTTTATCTATTAAACAACAACATTGCTAAAATGAAAGCCATGGTTTTTTTGTTTGTTTGCTTTTGTTTTTTGTTTTTGTTTGTTTGTTTGTTTGTTTGTTTTTGCTGTCTATCCAAGAAGGCAGCAGCTATTTTACCGCCAGAACTGAGAGCTGTGCTCACTGTCTTGGTCTACACTGCATCCAAAAGCAGTGGATGATATGGTCACTGCCATTGCCAGCTTTTGTACACCAATGAATTGTAAGCAGAGCTCTTTAAAATCTGTGTGGTTTTTTTGCCACTTATGCTGAATCAGGAAACCTCCCTTAAAGGAGCAGCACAAATCATTTTTTTTTCTCTAGCAAAACAAATTTTAACCTAGGAAAATGCTACTACCAAGAAGTCTTGTTAGTCTCTGTTTTTTTTTTTTTTTTTTCTTTCCTAAAAACTACTTTTTAAGCTTTTGTTAAGTTTCAAGTGAAAGTTCTCAGTTCCACTTCTTACACCGTTATGTTACATGTATGTTTTCTACCAGCCTGCCTGGTCCCGCCACCCGTTGCCATGCCAGTCCCCAATAACACTCAGAGACTCTGTATTTGATACAATCCTGTGGGCCAGTGACTATCATTGTTTATGGGCTAGCTCTGTCTTAATGATTAACCCATTTCTACTTATCTAAGTATTTCCACGTGGTCATCTTATCTGAGTGCGAAGGGCCAGCATCTTGCTTCCTATAGGCTCTACATGCTGACTCCTCCTAACTACTTCCTCTTTCCTCCTTGTCTCCTAGCCCCGCCTATCTTACTTTCCCATTGGCCAAACAGTGCTCTATTCATTAACCAGTATGAGAAACATATTTACAGAATAACATCTCCCATCATGACTCATATTTTGGCAATTAATCCCAAATTGAATATATTGTGGTATTTAAGGGTAAGGACTCTAGGAGGTAAATATGACTGGATGAACTGATTAGGCTTGGGCCCCATGTGGAATTTGTGGCTTTGTAGAAACAAAGAGGAAGGTCTAAACTCAAAATGTGCATTCTCATTGGGTGATGCCCTACCAGGTTCTTCATACCAGACCCTCAGCTATAAGAGTTTATCTTCATTCTTTATAAATTTCCAAAGCTTGGGTATTATGTTATAGCAGCAGCAAACACTAAGTTCTTACTATTTCATTACTTACAGACATACCAAGCAAAAGAATATTCACTATTTCAGCAGTTTTCTATTTTGCCTTATCAGATCTATAGTTTTGTAGCATTATATTCTGTCCTTATTTTGATTTGTTCTTTAAATTACCAGACTACCAAATACCTGTGCAGTTTCCCTCTGATCCTAGTCTTCAACATAATCCAGTGAAGAAATATAATTTGATTACTGCCTTAGTTTGGGTTTTTATTGCTGTGAAGACAGAGCATGACCACAGTAACTCTTACAAAGGAAACACTTCATTGAGGGTGGCTTGCTTACACTTTCAAAGATTCAGTTCATCATGATCATGAAGAGGAGCATGGCGGCATCGTGCCGACAGACATGGCACTGGAGCTGAGAGTGCTATATATCAGCTCAGTGGCTACAGGAAGTTCACTGAATATCACAATGAGGGAAGCTTGAGAAAAAGACCTCAGAGCCTGTTCCCACAGTCCTCCAACAGAAGGTGTGGCCCAGATTAAAGATGTATCCTCTAGCCTCAGGGTCTGAATTAAAATATATGACATCCAGCTTCCTTCAACAAGACCAAACTTTTCCCAACAAGGCACATCTCCTAATAGTACCACTTTTTATGAGCTTATGGGGACCAAAAACATTGAAACTACCACAACTACACTAAAATTTCCTGAATTCCATGCTTGGATCACAATCATTGTCTATGGAAACTATAAAATGTCATTCCTTTGTCATTTTTCAAATCAAAAGACTTAGGATAAAGATTTCTTTTCATCCACTCAGATGGTATTTTCTTAGATTTGAGCCAGTTGTGTTGACTGTTTCCTATCAAATTCTTTAATGTGGTTTACAGGGACATGCTACTTAATGCTCCACTGAGCATCACCTTTCCTTTATTTGCAATGCACCAGATCACCCTTCTGTAAGTAAGTACAACTTCAGTTTTCCTATTTGGGTTCACATTCTGTTGTGTTATCAAATTCCCTAACTTAAGCTGATTCTTCACAAGGACTGACCTAAAGTCTTGTAAAGTTTCCCTGACTGAGTAGAAAGCTTAGTGTCAGTACTTAGGGCCCTATCTTCTCCTTGACAGCCCCTTAGTTGCTGTCCAAACAGCATAGCTCTAAAGCCCCATGGAAATGCTATTGTTAACAGGAATCATTCAAAAGTATAGCCTTATGTAGCTTTATTTGTCTTCCAAAGTTATGCTTTTTTTTTAATTCCATGAAAGGGTTTCTAAGGTTCAGATCAGAAGACCCAGTTGAAAGTTAAAATTTAGATATGAAAGATCTGAATATTAGTGTCACTCCTTTAGTGACTCACCTATGTAAGGGACTGGACTATTCCAGTTCCAAAGTGATGTGATTTGGCTTGATGTAAAATGGCCTTTGCTGCAGAGGGAGGAAAAAGTCCAATTTCAGTTCAAATCTGTCATCTGTAACACAAGAGACAGTGTGCATTTCAAAGTCTATGCTTTACAAGTAAACTTTGTAATTATTTTTAGTCCTAATAATTGAAGTAGGCTCATGGCATACCGGAAAATTACTAAGTACAGGTTTATAAAATATCTTCACTGTCCTGTAGCCAAGTGACAAGAGCAGGGTATTGTTTTTAATGCTATTGTGTTTTGTTTTTAAAAATATGTTTCTACATCCCCCACACAAATTCCTTCCACACCTCCCACGGCACAGGGTTGGACCAGGCATGCATGCAGGCAATCCTTCCCAAATTAGTTCAGAAGGAGAGGCTTCAGGAGATGAGGAGGAGACAGAGAGCTAGAGTTCCAATAATCTAAATCAGCAGGACACTGAATCTCTCCAAGGGCTAGTTGAACAGCTTTGTTTTTAAGAATGACCACAACTTTGTTTTGATAGTCAATAAAAATCTTCCAATCTGTATGATTGAAGCTTACCAGACTCACAAAGATCCCTTTTGATTATCTTGATTGGGATAAACAGAACTGCAACTCTCTCTATATATATGCATTTTGTATAGAAACATATATACATATACTATTCCATGAGAATGATGACTTTCTACTTATACATATGTTAGAAGATGTCAATGATCTCCTTTATAACTTACTCAAACTATCAAGACATTTTAGTCATGGTTTTCTGTGATGGTCTCCATTTGCTTGTGGTAAAGAGAAGCTTCTTTGATGAGGCTTGGCAGCAGATAGAGGATATGACCGAACATAGTAAGAAAGAATAGTGGTCTGGTAAAATGGAGGTAGTGGATTATCTCTCTCACTCCAGGAAGTTGGCTAGGTTTCTATTCTAGGATGAGCTTCCTGCTGTTGAGTAGGTGATTGATCCTCATACACACTATTGCTTACCACCAGCATATGCATACCATTCACTGCACCTTTGTGCATATTTGCCAAGATGATAATTGCTGTGGTTCATAGATGTTACCACCCGGTAAGACTATTGCTTCCCTCCCTTGGCATCATACATAGTATAGGCTTTCAGGTTGGACCCTTTAATCATTACTGTGCAGTTTATTCAGCAAGAGGAGCTTATCTTCAATTTCCAAGCTGTGACAATATAGACATTGTCTATATTGTTTCAAGATTCTCATGTGACTTCTTTGGCTAATAACTCATTTAGATGTAACCCAGTCCCAGTTCTGAAAGCTTTATTTTGTGACAAGAGATGACTGTCTTGTCACAGGAGTAGGAAAAAATGTAGCCAAGACTATGAACTGAGAGCATGAGCTTCCATAAGTCTTTCCTCCTTCAAGCTGATTTTTCCAGGCATTTTGATGCAGTGATGAAATGCTAATATACCCAATTAAAAATGGACACACTACATACTGAGGTAAGTATTCTAAAAACAAACAACCAAGATGGACAAGTGCCCAAAAGGCTGTGAGAAAGGATCAATATGACTTACTTTGAAAATGCAAATCAACCTATGGCAAGATCAGCCCTCTCACTATAGTAACAAGTGGTAATATTAAAAGACCAGAGGCAGCAACTCTAGTACAGGATGTGAACCTTGCACATTGTTGTTAGGACTGTATTAGTACAGCTATAATGTAAAATGATATAGTTGTGCCACCACTTTTGAAATTAAAACCCTTTGTAGTCCAGGAATTCCACATTGGGTAGTTATCTATATTTCTTAGTTTTTTTTTTAAAGAATCATTTGGACTTCCACATCCATACAACACGATCGATTCTCTGTAACAAGGACTTCAGGGTATAACTTCTGTTTGGGAAGGTAAAGCAGAGGCAGAGAGGAAGAAGTCAGACTTCGTGATGCTCAAACCTGGCCCTGCTTCAGCCTGTTCTGTAACCTTGAGTGGATTGATCGCCCCAGGACTCAGGAAACAAGCTAAGTGCCTATCGTTAATTAATGAATAAAGGAATTGTGGAATAGATACACAGCAGAGAACTATTAACCCATAACAATTCATTAAATCTTGTTTTACTTAACAATATGTATTGAACTGGAGATAGTTACATAAAATGAAATAAACATAAAAAGTATAAGTAAATGAATTAATTAATAATTAATAGAAAGAAAGCCATATAGATATAGTATGATATCTAGGGTCAATTGTTTAAGATGCACAAAGTGTAGGCCTTGGGACCACAGTTTATTACCCAGAACCCATACAATAGTGAAATAAGAGAACTGAATCCACAAAGTGAACCTTTGTTCTCTAATTCTGCCCCTTGCAAGCACATGAACACACAGAGACATACCGCACACACAAATTCACGCATGTACACACGCACACATGCACACGTACATCCCACAGACACAATGACATTTTTTAAAGCCATATAGATGTTTTCTCTTTTCTAAATAAATGTTACAATTTCTGTTTAGTTACTATCGAGGACGAGTTGACCTGGTGAAGAATGTACAGCTGCCAACTCCACTTACAGGCACACTGTGCTTAAGCTCTGATCAAAAAGGCAACTTTAAAAAGTACACATTCCTTTCAATAACTCTTACTTCCCCTAATCAATTCTAATATTTTAATTTTTGTTTGACAAAACCAAGGTCAACACTTTGTGCACACAGTTTTTTCTTTCTTACTTTGCCACAGAAAATTGGATGAATTGGATCGGATGTAAGCTACTCTGTGGTTGCTATTGCTGGTTCATGGAGTTTCCTTTTCCTCCAATATTTAGGATCAGAATAGAAGTGTGTATCCTTTTCTTTGAACATGACTTCTCCGAACTTTCAAGTGCATAGGTTCCATTTGGGAATATAAAGAAGAGCCAGTGATGAAAAAACTGTATTTTCTGAAGCTCAACCCTGGACCTTCTGCAACCTGTTCTACAACATTGAGTGGGCTAATCTCTCAAGGTCTCAATATCTCTCTAGAACTGAGATAATTAAGTGGCATTCCTTGGTAGTTGTCACAAGGGTTAAATGAGTTATTCGGTCATGTGATGTTCCTGACATGTAGTAAGCAGAGCAGTTTTAGCTACTTTAGCTTCATGATGGTGATGAATATATGAAAATTAGATGCTAGGAAGAAAGAGATGGGGACAGATGATGTCAACAATTAATTGGCTCACCATGAAAGTGAAGTGGGACTATAGAACAAATTCTGTCTTTGCCAGTCCAGTCCAGTTCATCCCAACCATGCAAACATGCAGTGTTAGCACATTCCATTGTCAAAATGAGTTTGGAGTTACAGTAAACAAAAGCAGTAAGGTTAGGTTGGGGATTCTAGTTTACAAAGGGAAAAGACATTTTCCTTGACCTATGAAAGGAAAAGAGGCATAGTGAAAGCATTTCTCTGTTCTTTACCAAGCTGCCCCTTAAAGGGGATGAACAGGTTTAAAACTAAGGTTTTCTTGAGCTTTCAGTCAATCAGAAAACAATCAAACAATCAAAAAAGAAAAGAAAAAGAAAAAGAAGAAAAAAAAGAAAATCAAAATAAGCTTCTATTTTCTTTCATAAAAATACACATAAAATTAGTGGCTTAGTGTGATAATTTATTCTTATAAATTCTGTTGGTAAGAAGTCTAGAATAAGACCCTGAGTTTCATCCTCAGTATTATAACACACATAAACAATATAAAAGGATGCATATGTTGTGTGTGTGTGTTGTCTGTCGTGTGTGTGTGTGTGTGTGTGTGTGTGTGTGTGTGTGTGTATGTTGGGTGCTTATTTGCTATTATGTGCACATTTGTGTCAAAGCAAGAGGCAATCATTGGGTCTCTTTCCTTTATCATTCTCCATTTTTTCTTTTCTTTCTTTCTTTTTTTTATTTATTTATTTTTTTTTTTTGAGACAACCAAACCCAAGCTAATCAGTTCTGCTAAGCTGATACCCCTGCCTTTTTTATGTGGGTGTTGTAGAACTGAACTCAGGACCTCATTCTTTGTATGGCAAACACTGCAAAAACATTTAAAATAAATAAATAAAAATATATGCGCAGGCCTTCATGTGACCTGGAGACCCCAAAGGAGAACTTTGCTTGCTTGTCCTTTTCAGCTTCTAGAAACTGTCCACAGTCCTTGCTCCTGACTGTCTTCAAAGCCGGCAATGCCACATCTTTTTCCTGTAGACTTTGCACTGTCTTCAAATTTGTCCTGTGTATTATTGAGCTTCTTTGTAGAGTCCTTGTAAGAACTTTGCTCTTACCTGGAAAATCCAGGATCATCACTGCATCTTCATATCTTTAACTTAAATCATCTGCTAACTGCAGTGCACAATGTAAAGTCAGCTGGCCAGTGATCCTAAGCTGAGAGCACCAATACCTTTGCAGGCTCATTCCATTGCCACAGAATTAAGAACAAGGTGTTCAAAACTAAAAGCTAGCCTATTCAAGATGAAACACTCACCATTTTAACAATCCTGTGCACATGCTGGGTCAGTTACCCACAACTTCTAAAACCGGAGTCAGGAACACATCGAAACACTACAGTCCAAACTTCAGTGTGGGTCTTCTGATGCAAGCTAGGAGACACCACTGCTGGAAGTCCTCATTATCTGAAAATGATTAGTAATAAAAAGTCTCTTAAGCTGAGTTATCCAAAAATAGATAGAAGTATCCACAGGAAGGAAAGAAAAATGACTATTTCTTTCTTGTCAAATTAATTTTAAAATTCCAGAATATGTGTGGGCTACCATATGTTTACTAAAATTTAGGTGACAATTTTAAATGTGCTGTACATTGAATTAAAAATAAAGCAAAATTAACTTCTTTGGCATGGTTTAAAAATGACAATGATGATGATGATGATGATGATGATGATGATGATGATGATGACAAGTAATAGGACATGACTGATTCCCAATTTAGCTTTCATGGAATAGCCATAAAGAGTTGTCATTCTATGAATATATCTGAAAGCTTTAGGTTCCTGAAACATCTCCTACTCTACCTCTCCAGGCCTATATGATGGAGCATTGCCTATAAGCTTGATAAGTTGAGTTTAATGCCTAGAACCCATTTAGTGGAGAGAGAAAACTGACCATAAGTTGTTGTCTAACTTTATAGATGTATACACATATAAATAAATTTAAAACAATGGCAACAGTAACAACAAATTTGACAAACAGAGGATTAAGGTGAGGGAAGAAAGTAGGAAAATTAGCAAAAAAAATGTGTATCAAAGTTGGGAGAGCAGATATTCTGAACAAAGGTAGGATGCATGGATGATTAAAGGCTGTGTTCTGGTGCCATGGTGGCCCAAAGGGGGTTGGTTTATAGTCTTATCACTGACCTAACTGGTCATAGGAGGTATTGTCCAGTGTTTAGTGTTATGGTGACAACTGCCTACAATTATTTCCAGAGCAAAGCTAGGGAAGAGTCAATATATTAGTTCTTTCTCTTTAAACAAACCTTACAACTATTGCATGAATAAATCTTTGGGTTCCTAGGTCTTTGATGTACAGAGTCTAGAAGAAGCTCCAAAGATTGACTGACTGAATTCCTACTTCAGTTAGTCTTAAGAGCCCACTGAGGTTAACTGTTATTACAATTATTAATATCATGAATAAGTAGGCTTAATGCATTTGACATAGGGTGTATATATGTATTTAGATGTGAAATACATAAGAAAAATTAAAGAAGTACATGTAACCTGAAGTAGCATTGTCTTTGGGGCCTTGTTTTCCTGTTACAAGTCACAATTCTCTCTGTTTTCTGTGCAACTGACAAGTACTTCAATTTTTGTGCTCAAATTGCCTTGCACACTTTTATTCACTTAACACATATAATACACACACACACACTTTAACTATATATTTAGTTTGGGTTTTATAAACATGCCTTCAACTTTTGTTTTTTTCTGTGATTTGTATTTATAGATATTCAACATTGTAAGATTTACTTACCTTGGCACATGTTGTTCCTACCCCATTTTCACTGGGGTGAAAATTTCATTTTCTTATATGCTCATGTACTACTTCATTTAGTAATTTTCCACTGCTAATGGTTTTGTTCATTTTCTCATCTTTGGTAAATACTGCTGTGGACACCTCCCTCTTCAGCAGACAGTTACAGAATGTAATAAGTAGACACAAAATACAGGCACTTCAGATTTCACTAAATTATTTGCAGTGTGTTCATAGCTCCAAGAACACTTAGTTTCATTGAGCTGGCAGCAAATTTGCAGCAGGGTTACAAAGTTTATTCCATGAATGGTGCCAGGAAGCAGAGCTTGTGGAATTTAGAGTTGATCCTCTAGGAACATCTGTGTTGCTTGTTCAAACTCAGCCTGAGTTGAGAGCCTGCGAAACTGGTGTATATCCTGTTATAAGAAATACATCCTGAGAAAATAAATATTTATGTAAGATTTGTCTCCTTGCAGCTAAAAGACAGTGACCATTCCATCTTGTGCAGGTGTCTGCAAACGCAAGGGCACGGATGCAATGAGGGAGGGAAAACTGCTAGACTGTGAGCCATGTGGAGCCAAATTTACTTCTCTGTCTGGAGTGTGGAGAGAGAATAGTTTTCTATTGAGTTAGCTCCCTAGTTCTTGGACCACTCAGTGAAAGATGGGATCAGAGAAGAAATGTACATTTTAAAGGGTCTGAAAGTTGAATAAAAAAAACTTAAACACTCGATGGAGATAAGTATGATTATATTTTTAGTGCAAGCCAGGTAGACAAGTCATGCTAAACTCATCTTAGTAAATAATACAGAAATATTCCTCCTATTTCATGCCAAGTATAATTCAAGCTTTTCAAATAAGATGGTCCTTAACCCTGTCTATAACTTGCCAGGCTTATTTTTCACTACTTTCCCCATAATTTCACATTGTCTCATTAGTCTGATCTTCTCAGAGCTTTGTGAATGGCCGTACTCATGGTCAACACTTTTCTTTCCCTAGAATGACCTTGTCTGACTTCCATGATATAAGTAGCCAGAGGGATTATGCATACTATTGTATTTTAAATCACTGTGGTGATAAACCTCACTTAGCTTATGGAGATTCCAATAGGTATAAGAATTTCCTTTCCTAGAAACTTCCAACTTGCAGAAAATTAAGAAATATATTCTTTTGTCTTATTTTTAATGACTCCAAGGATGTGATATCACAAGTAAATCTGCTAGAGGCCAAACTCAAATCCCAACACTCTGTCCTCCTATGGTAGACCATAGTCTCTGAGATATGGTTTATCCTGTTATTCCCACAGGGTGTCTCACTTTTTCTCCAAGATTCTCATTAAATTCTTGTCCATGTCCACTGGTGACTTCTCCCTATGAACAAGAAGGCCTATCCATTAGTCAAACAAAAGAGACCAAATTCAAATCTATACAAACTCAAATATGTTTGTAGTGTTGTCATGTTCTTTGGAATGTACCTATTGTTCACTCTTTAAAGTGAGACAAATCTAGATAAGGAGTAGATTCTGAGTACTTTGTGACCCAGTATCAACAAAAATATGATGGGAGATGTCATTCTGTAAATTTATTTCTCTTATTGGTTAATGAATAAACCATTCATTGGCCAATAGCAAAGCAAGATAGGTGGGACTAGGAGACAAGGAGGAGAGAGGAAGTAGTAGGGAGGAGATTCAAGATGGAGGACCTACAGGGTAGTATGCCAGGCTTTCTCTCCAGTAAGATAAGATGATGTGGAAATACTTAAATTAATAGAAATGGGTTGATATTTAAGACAGAGCTAGCCAATAAAAAATACTAGAAAAGGCTAATAGCATTATATCTAATACAGGGTTTCTGTGTGTTATTTGGGGCTGGCATGGTGATGAGACCAGACTGTCAGGGAAAACCTACTCATAACAAAGATACTCCACCCAGCCTCCTTGTGTGATGACTTCATTATTTTGGTTTCTTTTTTTTTTAAGTGTTTGTATGTGTGACTGGTTATATGTGTGCCATGTATGTGCAGGAAAGGTACCTATGAATTCCTTTGAGCTGAAGTTACAAGGATGTGAGCTGCCCTCCATAGGTGGTGGGAGTTAAACTCGGGTCCTCTGGAAGAGCAGTAAAGACCCTAGTTCTGAGCCATCTCTCCAGTCTCTGATGTAATTTTTATTTTCCTTTCCTCATTTTTTTTGTTGGTTCTTTGAGAATTTGAAACAATAAATATATTTTGATGATATCTACCCTTCCCCATAACTTTATGAGATCTACCTGATTTTCCTCCCCTCAGAGCTTTGTGTCCTCTATTTTAAAATAACCCATCAAGTACAGGTGGTGATATCCGGGTAGTCGTGGATGCATGAGCTTCCACTGGAGCATGGCCATCTCATCAGGAGTAGACCCTGAGAGAAGACAGACTCCCATCTCCAGGCCACTACTTGTCAGGTCCTATACAAACCCAGTAAAGTGGATAACTGTGGAGCCTATTTGACATACCAAAGCTGAAGCTCACCTCTAGGCTCTAGTTTCAAAGTACCTGTTATAAAGTCCTGGTTCTTCTCAGCATTTCTTAACCCCACTTCCCTAAACCTCTGCAGCCCTCTGAGCTTTGTTTCCCTTCCCCCAGCTTCTCTTTCCTAAGCAAACCTGCCATTTCAGCCATGTGCTCTTTCTGTACTCTCTGTTGTCTTGTCCTCAGCTCCTTTCTTGGTCTGCTTGGCCTCTCTCTTTTCTTTAAAAAAAATTTTTGATACTTTTTAAAGTTCAAATTTGAAACAAGCTTGTTTTACATGTCAATCCCAGTTCCTGCACCCTCCCATCATCCCATTTCCCCACCAACCCCCATCACATCCCCTTTCTGCTCCCCAGGGAGGGTGAGGCTTTCCAGGGGGAGTCTATAATATCATTTGGAGCAGGGCCTAGGGCCTCCCCCATGTGTCTAGGCTGAGGGAGTATCCCTCTATGTGGAATGATTGGCCTCTCTCCTATGTTCCTCTCTTGCCCCTCTTTCTCTCATGGCCCTGTTAAGTCTGGAGTCTTCCAGATGCCTGTTGCTCTAATTTCCCTCATATCTACAATAAAATCTCTCTTTTCAACCATACTTTGGAGTGCTCATATCCTCATTTCTATCCACTACAAATTGCCAATAGTTCCTTAGTTAGAAATGAGACTTCATGTCAACCTCCCCTGTCTGTGTTGAGATTTTTTTGGGACCTGTTTATGCAAACTTTTCTACATGTAGCAAAGACAGTTCCTCATTGTTTTATGTCAGTATGCTGTGAACCAAATGAAAGACACCGATTCTCATCCAGCATGAGTCTAATTTCATGAAAGACTCAGGACCTACTTGGGTCACATGTATAAATCTCAGACTGCTCCCCTCATTCTTGAGAGAGATAGTTTACTGATGAGCTCTGCTAGTACTGGATCCTAAGGGTGATTGTGTCAACATCTGTACTTGACAACACAAAAGAGGGTAAGCTTTACCATATAAAATGATATTTGAGGGTTCTTATATACTCTCACACTCCTCACTAGTTAGTATGCTTCACTAAAGGTTTTCTGGGAGGTGTTGTGTGTGTGAATGTGAGTGTGTGTGTGTGTGTGTGTGTGTGTGTGTGTGTGTGTGTGTGTGTGTGAGTGTTTAAGCTTTCTCTTTCCAGAATGACTGCTTAAGGAGTTCTAGAATAAGAGCCCAAGATCCCTGAAATGTCACTTTCTTCTGATCTTAGAAACTGTGTGGTTTAGTTCACTGCCCAGCATCCTCATTCCCAGGTGAATTTCTTTTTGAAGAACTAAGACTTGAGGACAGGGAAGATTTACTTGGGTCCACTGGCATCTCAGACGGTTTTACATAGTTGAAGTCTCAGTGGCCCTATTGTTAGGTTGTCTTATCCAAGGAGAGTCACAGACTTAAATGCCTACAAGGGAAGAGGTAGACAGGAGAGGTTCACTAAATCCACCCACTGTTACTCAACTCCAAACTTTGTTCAAAGTAATCAGATATCCACGTTCCACGTTTCTTAAGTTAAAAAGAAATTTATGGATCTGAAAACATAGAGCAAGGGTGAACCAAATGGATTCCACAGCCACTCATGTTTCCTGATTGTGAGCCTGGCACATTCAGGATTTGGGGCTCATCTCTCCATCACTGTCTGACCAGAGTTCAGAGTTCCCCAGTTGCATGATGTCTGTCATCCTTTCTGCCTAGGGCTCACCAGTGCAGAGTGGCAATACCTGAGTTCCACAGAACATGGGTATTGCCTAAAATCAGCTCTAAAAATCCCATAGCGGTTCCTTTTAATGCTTTTGTAGATGAAGAAGAATGAGCCTGCCTCCATATTAGGGTTGAAAGCCATTTTATGATAAAGACAAACTAGGTTCATTCCTGTTTGTGATTAAACCTGTTTCTCAAGTACTGGGCTATGTTCCACCTGTAACCTTAACTATAAATAGTTCTGTACTACCTGTTCTGGGATGGGGATCATGTCTTTATTTCAAAAACTTAATAGCCATCCTTTGATCCTACTTTTGTTTCAGAAGGGTTGTTGTGGCTACCTTGTACGACCACTTCTTATGCCACCTGGCAATCATGTCTGTGTTTCAGGACATCATTATGACTAACTTGTTATGCTTATGTTCTGCTCCTGTAACCCTGCCTATTTTGCCACCCAAATTACCCATTTTCAAACCCCAACCCCTAAGCTATGAAAACTTTACCTTCCTCACATCCTATGCTCAACTCTTGAATCCTGATTTGGGGGAGGCAGGCAGTGTATGTGATTAAAGCAAAGCTTACTTTAATTCATTTGGCCATAATGATTTGGGTCAGTGGCCATTCTCCTCTTTTCTTTGGGATTAACAATGGCTCTTTGAAAAGACAGAGAGCATATATCTCATATCCAAGTTCCAAATGATCCACATACACACATCCAAAAACATTTTACCTCTCTCTAATTGTTACAGCTCTATGACTTGCTGTAACCAGTCAGATTTCATTAGATGTTTCTCAGGCATTGAATGTTTTAACTGACTCTGCTGTTTATTTAAATTTGAGTAACAGTTTATTGTATGGACTAAGGAAGAGTTGGAGTCTCATAGTCATAATAGGTAGCTAGGGGTGGGAGGAATCCCTGTTGGTCCGTCCTCACTCAAAATAGTAACCTGAAGGAAGATGGAGGCTCAACACTAACTGACCTCATATTAAATTAGCATAACAAGGATGGAGATGAACTGAGGATAGAAACTGTCCTGAAAGAGAAAAAAAATGTTGTAGAAGAATTGTGAATGTAGAAGGGGTATAATGGCAAGATGTGTAATCCATGGAAACATTATGGGTTACTCTTTCTGCTCCTGTGGCTCAGGGTCTTCAAGGATGCTGGTGGAAGGCCTAGATATCAAAGTCACCAGAAAGATACCAAACCCCCCGTTGAAGAGCAAGGTGAGGTCTTGACCATACATCCAAAGTCAAGTTTTCCCACCTGGTGCACAGCTCTGTGAACCAAGGGAGAAGTTATTCTACAAAACACACAGAGTCCTCAATCACCAGAGGATCTTTTTCTAGTAATGCTAGCTGCTTTGACCTGCCCATTGGTGGTGAGTGTTGTAGACAGAAATTATGTGCTGCCCTGTCCTACAACTGGTTAGTCTGAAACAAATTCACCTAGTCTTGTATTAATTGCAAACTGTTTGACCGATGGCTCAGGCTTCTAATTGGCTAGACCTCTCTTAATTATGAACACATTTCTATTAATATGTGTATCTCCATAGAGTGTTGGCTTACTGGTGATGTCTGGGTCTCTTGGCAGCTACATGGTGTCTTATACTCTACTCATCTTCCTTGTTCATCCTCCTTGAAATCTCCTAGTCTGGTAGCTCTGCCTATTCATCCTGCGTGGCTACATCCTGCCTGTCCATTGGCAGAACAGCTTTATTTACCAACCCATAAAAGAAACATATATTCACAGCATAAAGAAGGACATTCCCCATCATAGATTCATTTATTCATCTGAAATAGAGACAATACTTAATTTTTCCTTGGGATTTGAATCACTGTATTTTCATAGGACATCACAGCACCTGTGTCCCTACTAGAAGATGCTAAAAGGAAAGAGGACAAATTATTCAACATGGTGATCATGTGTTGATTGATTGAGGTCCTCATGTAAAATTTGCTCCTAACTGTTCTTTGGTCATAGTCAGTGTTTTAATTATAATTAGTCATTTCTATGGCATGCTCATAATTATTCATGGGGATACATTTACAACATTTGGGAGGGTATTTAAGTTTTGGTATTATCCAGTTACAGCAAGAGGTTTTTGATACCTTACCAGGCATTTCTCACAAGGATTTGTCTGATGGAATAGCTGAAGCATTAGAAGGAATGGACCCTTGTTCCTTGTGGCAGAGTATAACAAAAATACTTTCACTGGTCTAATGCTATTCATTGTGTTTATAATTTGCTAACTTATAGGATACTCTTGCATTAAGAGACAACTAGATTTGTCACCAACATCCTGAATTAAAACCAGTAAGATTTCTGAGAGCTTGTGAGAAAACTCCAAGTAAACAAGACAAGAATCAGCCTAGATACAAGGGGGAAAGCCTTGGTTCTGCCCCAAATGATGTGACAGACTTTGATGATTCCCCATGGGTGGTTTTATCCTATCTGAGGAGTGGATGTGGGTGGGATGGAGAGATGGTGAAGGGAATGAGAATACAGGAGGGAAAGGGAACCATGATTGTTTTTAAAATAAGATTGTTTTTAATTTAAATGAACATTAAAGAAAAGAGTCTTATAATCTCTGTTCCTCCATCATATGGGTTGATTTTGGCAAGTGCTTTTGTGCACCTCCCAAGTGTAATGATAGGATTGTGTTTACTTCTGTTTACCATCATCTTACCTGTTATTGTTCAGAATGATGCTTCCAAGCTTGAACTGATGTGACCTTGTCCTTGTGACTGCATACAATTTGAGCTTTGCTCACTTGATCTTCAGAATATCAATTGTCTCATGTCCTGAGTAAATTTTGCTATTACATGAAACTTTAATCTACCTCAGTTTTAGACTCCACTCTCCCAGATTTATGCTGCCAAATCAAACAGTAACATATCAATTTCCTGACCTAACAAACCTCTGTGTTTGCTTGTGAGGCAGTCTAGACCAGTGGATTTCAACCTGTGGGTCCCACCCCTTGGGGTGGTGAAGACCCTTTCAAAGGAATTGCCTAAGACCATTGGAAAACACAGATATTTGTATCAAATTTCATAACAGTAATAGCATTGTGATTGTAAGTATCAATAAAGATATTTTTGAGGCTATATTAAAGGTTTGTGGCCTTAGGAAGGTTGATAACAACTGGTCTAGATTATGTTATTTGAGATGTGAAAAATCTGCCTTAATTGTGACTGAATAAAATGAGAAATTCAGCATTGATCTCTCTCTGCCTCTTGATGGTGACTTCTCCATGCTCAACTACTCCAAGCCCCCACCACTGTGCCTTCCTTGTCCAGAGACTGTGGGCTAAAATAAATACTTTTCCTCGTAAGTTGCTTTTTAAAGGTATTTTGTTTTAGCAAATACATTTGTCAACTGTAAAAACCACTATAATGGAAACAGATATTTTATCATATTATGGAACTGAGAAATAAATGTTTCTTCAAAATTATTTTTCTTAAGAAATGCCTTCTTTAAATAATTTTTATTCTGATTCAAATGAAAGATGAAGCCAATGGTTTGAGAATAAGTGAAGGAGGACTATAATTTGAAGATTCGTCACTATTCAGAGTTTTACTGAAGGTTTGTTCTCCATCCTCAATAGAGTGGTATGTGAACCACATTTCTCTCTAAATCATTACAGAACCCAGTAACTACCACTGCTAAACCTCATAACTCAGGGTCACAATTAGATTAAACATTTTGTGGTTTGCTTATACTTTCATATAACTCTGCTTTTCCAGAAAATGTGGCTAGTTTATAAAAGACCCCTTTCCAAAACAAAATCTTGACTAAGGAAAATTTGATTTTCTAGTCTACTCTGAAGTGTTTCACAATATACATAAATCACTTCAAAGTTTTCATTAAAATTTACTTTACTAAATGGGTGGTTTAATCAGAGCAAATGTAATTTAAGTCATATGTATAATTATTTTTTCATAATATAATTTTTCATTAAATAAATTTTATTTTTTAAAAATGTGATGCTATAGTATCAAATTACTTAGTTCTTAGTAGTACTCTTTCTGCTTAACACTGTCATGTTTCATGCTTGGTGGTGAATCAAGACTAAGGGACAGCAAGGATTTTCCTATTGGGAAATTACAAATAAGTTAAAAAAAATAGACTGGCATACTTCTGAAAACCATATGCTTTCTTTCCCAAGTCTTACTTTTACTAGTAATGAAAAATATAAAAGGGTCAAAAATTTGTGAATCATCTTAGCTCTAGCTTGTGAGATGTAATTTCAGGTACCATGGAAACTAGAAATTCAAAACCAAATCTATCAAACTCAAAGTTGGGAACCAAAGAGCCAGGTGCTTTCTCCTCAGATGTGGAAAATCTGACTTAGCAGATGGATTCTGCACTCAGCCCCAGGCCAACAGACTGGGTTTTGCTGGACCATGACTACTTGCCATAGCTTTGTCCTTCCTTTGTCTTTTTTGGAAAATTCAAAAAATTAGGTGACTATTTAACTTTGCAGAGCATGTTAAAACAGACAAGACATGTGAATGAACCAAGTCTCTAAACTTAGCACTCTAGATATAACAATGTAACACAGAATCTATAAATAAAATTATCCCTTTTGGATCAATTTATCTTCCTCACAATTTTTCATGATGTATAAATTTCTTGCATATGATGGTTACATTGTTATTCTTTAAAAAAAATCCATGTTTACAGAAGTAATGAAAACAATCTACATAGACAACTTTTACCAGTTAAGGTCATGCTAAATGTGTTTAGCGTAATATTGTTGGAATCATTATTTTATAGAGTTCTTAGTCACCAGTCAAAAATATTTAGTTAGTACCAACAAAAAAAAAGTAGGCACTTTTTAAAAATATGGGTCTACTTTTACTCTAAATATATAGTGTTTATAATTAATGTAATCACATGTTATTAACAGAAAGATATATTTTAAGGCTTGCTATGGTGATAGGCAATAGTAGTTTTAGTATGCAGGAGGCTGAAATGGGAGGATGCTAAAGTCAAGGTGAGCTTTGATGGCATTGTATTAAAAATTTTTTTCTTGAAACAATAATAAAAATACAGATAGAAGACATTTTATTAAGCAAGATTGCATTTTCCAGTTTTCTTTTCCTTTTCTATCACTAAAAATTTTGTTTTATCCAGTAATGTTTGGTTTTACCCTAGGTCTGGGTTATGTATTGTCTGATTCTTGGACACCTAAGCAGTGTTGGAAATGGACTCCTTCTAAAGAGGGCCTTCAGTCAGCTACTCTCTTACCTCTTGTTCCACCAATGCCCTAGAATATTTACCAGACAGGATACATTGTGGGTCAAAGACTGTGTGGCATTATATTTACGTTTCACTCCTGGTAGGCTGCAGAGTACCTTCTCTCACTAAAGCACAGGGCAAAGGCTCCATGTAGTTACCAATTTCACTTCTCCATGTTCGATGAGTTATGTGAGTATTGTCCCTGGCAATGGGACCCTGAAACCAGTTTGTTTTAGCAATAGTCAGGGGTTTTGGTGGGTATTTCCATGGGGGCAGATTGACCAACAACTTATTTGAATTCAACCTAGTCCCCACCACTGGAAACATCACCTGACTACAAGACATGGTCTGTTGAGACTCCATATTGCCTGTTACTAGGAGTCCTCATTAGGATCACCTTCATAGATTCCAGAAAGTTTATACCATGCTAGGTTTCCACACCATCCCCTAAAGGTCTACCAATTCCAGCCTTCTATCCTCAAACTCTCTTCCTCTACCTCTTCATGTCACACACATGATTCCCCACTCCTGTCCCCATCTACCCACAGTTCACCCATAAAATCTCTTCTATTTCCCCCTCCCAGGGAGATCCATGCATTCTCCCCCAGACACCTATTCTTTAACTAACCTTTCTGGGCCTATGGTTTGTAGATTGGTTATCATTTGCTTAACAGCTAATATCCACCTTCAAGTGAATATATACCATATTTATCTTTCTGGATCTGGGTTATCTAACTCAGGATGATTTTTTTTTAAGTTCCATCAATTTCCCTGCAAATTTTGTGATGTCATTCTTTTAACAGCTAAGTAATATCTCATTGTGTAAATGTACCACATCTTTTTACTTTATTCTTTTAAGTTTCATTTTACAGTTCAACTGCAGTTCTACCCCAATCCCTCCTCTTGTCCACCCCCACCCCCACTCCTAGCCCACCCACAGTTCACTCCTCCTCACAGGTAAGGGCTCCCCTGAGGAGTCAACAATTTCTGGCATAATATGTTAGAGTAGGGGTAAGGCCCTCTCCCATGCATTAAGGTTGAACGTGGCATCTCACCATAGTGAGTGGTCTCTAACAAGCAAACTCATATAACAGGATTGTATTGTGTTCCTACTGCCAGGAGCCCCACAGACAGTCCACACTTCACAACTGTCTCCCACATGTGGATGGCCTAGTTTGGTCCCCCTGGAGTTTCCACAGCTGTTTGACGAGAGGTTTTGAGTTTTCACAAACTTGATTCAGCTGTCTCTGTAGATTTCTCCATCATGATCTTACCTTGCTCATGTATTTTGTCTTCCTTCTCTTCAACTGGATTCCTGAAGCTCAGCCTAGTACTTAGTTGTGGATCTCTGCTTCTGGTTCTATTAATTACTGGATGAGGGCTCTATGATGATAGTCGGGGTGTTCATCAATCTGATTATAGGGGTACACCTGTTCAGGCATCCTCTCCAGTATTGCTAGGAGTCTTATCTGGGGTGACCCTTGTGGATTCTTTGGAGTTACCCTGGTAACAGGTTTCTCTCTAACCTCATAGTGGCTCTCTCTATTAAGATATCTCTTTCTATTAAGATATGCTCTTCCACTACAACCCTCCCCCACCTACGCTATCTCATTCCCTCATGTTCTCATCCCCCTTCCCTACACCTCACCACTCCCTGACCCCAGTTTACCCCATAGATCTTGTGTAATTTCCCTTCCCAGGGGATCCATGTGTCCCTCTCAGTGTACTCCTTGTTATCCAGATTCTCTGAATCTGTGGATTGTAGTCTGGTTATCCATTGCTTTATATCTAATATCCTCTTTCTGTATTTGAGTTGCATAACACAAGAGGTTTTTTTTTCCTTGTTCCATTAATTTGCCTGCAAATTTAGTGATGCCGTTTTTTAACAGCTAAGTAATATTCTGTTGTGTAAATGTATCACATTCTTTTTTTATCCTTTCTTCTGTTGAGGGGCATCTGGATTGTTTCCAATTTCTGAATAGTATGAATAAAACTGCAATGAACAGGCTTGAGCAAGTGTCTTGTGGAATGCTTGAGCATCCGGGTTATTCACAGCAGTGATAAAACTGGATTTTGAAGTAGATCAATTCCCAGTTTTCTGATGAATTGTCATGTTGATTTCCATAGTTGCTGTACAAGTATGCACTCCCACTAACAATTGATGAGTGTGTTGTGAAATATTTGTTTGAGATATGACACATTTGTTTGGGTTATGGAATATCTGTTTAATGATGCAAAGTTGTGTTGCGTTCTTTTATGCTGCATTTGTTTAACTCTGTAAAATGGTGTTGATTTGCCTGGCTAAAACACCTAATTGGTCTAATAAGATCAATTAATGGGCAAGAAGAAGAATATGTAGAGCTGGTGGGCAGAAAGAATAAAAAGGAAGAGAAATATAGGGAAGAGAGAAGAGCAAGAAAAGGAAAAGAAGAGGAGGACTCCAGGGGCTAGCCATCCAGACACACAGCTGGTCAGTAAGTAAGAAGAAAAGAAAGATAAATAGATCAAAGAAAAAGTAAAAAACCTAGAGGCAAAATGTAGTTAAAGAGAAATGGGACAATTTAAATTAGAAGAGCTGGCTAGAAACAAGCCAAGCTAAAGCCAGGTATTCATAAGTATGAATAAGTCCCCATGTATTTCTTTGGAAGCTGGGTGGCAGTCCCCAAAGGGTAAAATACCTAACTACAGCAGTGTTCCCCTTGTTCTACATCCTCACCAGAATGAGCTGTCATTTGCATTATTGATCTTAGCCATTCTGACTGGTGTAAGATGGAATTTCAAAGTAATTTTAATTTGAATTGCTCTGAAGATTAAAGATGTTGAATATTTAAGTGTTTCTCAGTGATTCCACCTTCGGTTGAGAGTTTAGTTTTTCACCTGTACCTTGTGTTTTAAGTGGATTACTTGTGTTTTAGATATCTAGTTTCTTGAGTTCTTTATAGATTTTGGATATTAGTCCTCTATTGGGTGTGAAGTTGGAAAAAAGTCTTTACCATTTTGTAGGTTGCCTTTTTTGTCCAAATGATGGTATCATTTGCTTCAGAAGCTTTTCTGTTTCATGATGTCACATTTATTAATTGTTGATCTTAGAACCTGTGCTGTTGATGTTCTGTTAAAAAGTCTTCCCCTACACTCCTCCATTGCTGGTGGGAGTGCAAACTTTTGCAGCTATTTTGGAGATCAGTATGGCAGATCCTCAGGAAAATGGGAATTAGTCTACCACAGGACCCAGCAACTCTACTCTTAGACATATACCCAAATGATCCACATCCATGCAACAAAGACAGATGTTCAACTATCTTTATAACAGCATTATTTGTAATAGCAAGAACCTGGAAGCAACCTAGATGCCCCTCAACTGAAGAATGGATAAAGAAAATGTGGCACATTTACACAATGGAATACTACCCAGTGGGGGTGGGGGATCAATTGAATCCTGAAATTTGCAGGCAAATGGATGGAACTTGAAGAAATGATCCTGAGTGAGGTAACCCAGTCACAAAAAGAGGTACATGGTATATACTCACTCATATATAAATTTTAGACATGGAGCAAAGGATCACCAGCCTATAATTCACACTGCCAGAGATTCATACAAGGTCCCTCACAGAAGGAGAAAGGAACAAAATCTACTGAGCACAGTGGGAGTGGGAGGGCAGTGAGTGGAGAGAGAGTTAGGAGAAAGAAAAGTGGAGGAGAGGAGAATATGTGAGACTAGGAAGATTGAGTCGGGAGAATGAATAGAAGAGAGCAAAAAAAGAGATACCATAATAGAGTGAGCTATTATAAGTCTGAAGAGAAAACTGACTCTAGAGAAATGTCCAGAGACCTACAAGGATGAACCCAACTAATAGTCTGAGCAATAGTGGAAAGTCTACCTTAAATGCCCTTCCCTAATAATGAGATTGATGACTAATTTACATGCCATCATAGAGCCCTCATTTAGTAGCTGATGGAAACAGAAGCAGCCACCCAGAGCTGGAACTCCTGGAATTCAGTTGCAGAGAGGGAGGAGTGATAAGAAAAGAGGTCAAGACCAAGATACAGAAACCCATAGAAATAGCTGACCTGAACAAGGGAGCTCATGGATCCCCCCAGACTGATAGCTGGGAAGCCAGCGTTAGACCAACTCATACCCCCTGAACATGGGTTTTAGTTAGAAGGCCTGGGCAGTCTGGCAGTGGAACCAGGATGTATCCCTGGTGCAGGAATGGAGTTTGGAAGCACATTCCCCACGGAGTTGATATTCCCTTAGCCTAGACACAGGAGGGAGGGCCTAGCCCCTGCTACAAAGGACTTGACAGATTTTGATGATCCCTCCTAGAGGGCATCACCCTCCCTATGGAGTGGGAAGGGGTGGGATGGGAAGGGAGATCGGGTGGCAAGAAAGGGAGAGGGAACTGGGATCCATATGTAAAATAGGAAAATATAATGAAATATATATATATATATATATATATATATATATATATATATATTAGGGAATCCAGCTTTATGTTGCGGCCTTTGATTCATTTGAACTTAAGTTTTGTGCAGGATGATAAGCAAGGATCAATTTCAATTCTTCTACATGTAGACACCATTTGTTGAAGATATTGTCTTTTGTTCAGTGTGAATTTCTGGCTTTTATCAAAAACCAGGTATCTGTATGTATATGGATTTATGTCTGGGTTTTCAGTTAGATTAGATTACATTAATCGACATACCTGTTTTATGGCTATATGATGCTGTTTCTGTAGTGCAATTTAAAGTTTGGAATAATGAGGCCTTCTGAAGTTCTTTTATTGTTCAGTATTGTTTTAGATATCCTGTTTTTTTTTTCTGTGTGTGTGTGAGTATGTCTGATTTCATCTTTCACATGAAGTTGAAAATTGTCCTTTCAAGATCTGTGAAAAATTGTACTGTTATTTTATTGGACATTACACTGAATCTGTAGATAGCTTTTCGTAAGATGACCTTTTTATTTTATTTTATTTTATTTTATTTTATTTTATTTTATTTTATTTTGGTAGTCTTGTATCCAGATTCTTTGTTGAAAGTATTTTCAACTGTAGGTTTTCTTTGGTGGAATTTTTAGGGTTACTGTTGGATACTACTCTATCATCTGCAAATGATGCTGCTTTGACTTCTTCCTTTCCAATTTGCATTCCCTTGATCTCCTTCAGTTATCTTATTGCTCTAGCTAGAATTTCAAGTACTATATTAAATATATATGGAGGGGTGGACTCCTTGTGTTGTTCCTGATATTAGTGGAATTACTTTGACGTTCTCCCCATTTGATTTAATTTTGGCTATGTGGGCCTTCAATCAACTGCTTTTATTATACTTATGTATGTCTCTTGTATCACTAATCTATCCAGAACTTCTATCATGGAAGACTGTTAGAATTTATAAAAGCCCTTTTCTAAATCCCATGAGGTGATCTTATGAATTTTATCCTTCATTTTGTTAATATGATGTACTACATTTAATGATTTCTGTATATTAAACCATCCCATATCTCCGGGATGAAGCTTACTGGTCATGGTGGATGATCTTTTTGATGTTTTCTTGGAAAGAATTTGGTCTATTATGCTCTTTCTGTTTTGAGTCTTTATGTGGTTTGGGTATTATTATCCCTGGCCTGAGTAAATGACTTGCAACATTCCTGCGGTTTCTATTTTGTGGAATAATTTGAAGAGTATTGGAGCTAACTCTTCTTTGATATTCTGATAGAACTTTGTTCTAAGACCATCTGGCTCAGGCTTTTTTAAGTTGTGAGAATTTTAATGACTGATTCTATTTTTACTAGGTGTTAAAGAACTACTTCATTTGTTTATCTGATCTGGATTTAGCTTTGGCAACTTGTTCCCATTTCTTTTAGCTTTTTCAAATATGGTGAATCTTTTATAATATAACCTCTCCATTTTCTGAACTTCCTCAGTGTCTCTTATTATGATTTTGGTAATTTGGATATTTTCTTTCTGTGTTTTTGTTAGTTTGGATAAGTGTTTGTCTTGTTGATCTTGTCAAACAACCAACACACCAACACTTATTTCATTCATTTTTTAAAAATAACGTTCTCTTTGTTTCTATTTTATTGATTTTATCCTTGAGTTTGCTTATGCTTTTGCCATCTGCCCCTCTTGGGTTTGAATATGTCTTTTGTTGTAGAGCTTTTAGGTGTACTGCTAAGCTGTAAGTATGATATTGCTCTTTCTTTCTTTTTTTCTTTCTTTCTTTTTTTTTTTAATGTGGGCAAGTAGTGCCATGGACTTGCCTCTTTGCACCACTTTTATTGTGTCCCATAAGTTTGGGTATGCTGTGTATTCATCTTCCTTGTGTTTCAGAATGCCTTTTATTTCTATTTTCTGTCTTGACACATTTTTCAGGGAGTAGAAAGCTGTTCAGATTCTGTGAGTTCATAAGCTTTCTGTTGTTTTCATTGTTATTGATATCCAGCTTTAATCTGTAGTGATCTGATAGTGTGCAGGGAGTTATTCCAATTTTCTTAAATCTGTTGACACTTGCTTTGTGTCTGAGAAGTGGTCAATTTTAGAGAAAGTTCCATGTGGTTCAGAGTTGAATATATATTCTTTTGCGTTTGGGTGAAATGTTCTGTAATATCTGTTAAGTTCATTTGATTTATAATGTCTGTTAGGTCCAGTAGCTCTCTGTCTGGTTTTTGTCCAGATGACCAGTTCATTGGTAAAAGCAGGATATTGAAGTCTCCCACTTTTGGTGTGTGAAGGGCAATATGTGATTTAAAATGTAGTAGTGTTTCTTTTACAAATTTGTATGCATTTATGTTTTGGTGAACATATTAAGAACTGAAATGTCATTTGGTTCTTGGATGTGTATTTAGTATCCTTTCTAGTTCTTTTGGTTAGCTTTGGTTTGAAGTCTATTTTGTTAGATATTAGGTTGGCTATATCAGCTTACTTAGGACCATTGGCTTGGAATACCTTTTTCCAACTCCTTAACCTGTAGTAATATCTGTCCTTGAAATTGCAGTGTGCTTCATGGATCCTGTTATCACATCCAGTCTTCTGATCCATGTCTTTTTATTGGGGACTTGAGACCATTGATATTGAAGTGTATCAATCACCAATAATTGTAGGAAGACCAATGGAATTGAACTGAAAACCCTGATATTAATCTCTCTCTCTTATCACTCTTAAGTTCGGTATTTTCACAGTGTTCCAGATTTCCTGGGTGTTTTGTGAAAGGAGTTTTAGATTTCTTTGACTGATGTACCCATCACTTCTATTGTGTCTTCAACACCTGAAGTTCTTTCTTTCATCACATGTATTCTCATGGTGAAGTTGGCTTCTGTGGATCCTGTTTGAATTCCTAAATTTCCCATTTCCATACTTTCCTCAATTTGTGTTTTCTTCATTGTTTTTAATTCCAGTTGTAGCTCTTGAACAGGTTTTTTACTTCCTTCAACTGTCCCTGTTTTATTAGATTTATTTAAGAGATTTATTCCCTTTCTCCAATTATTTTGTTTATTTCCCTGGATTTCATTATTATTTTTCTTTACAGATCTTTATCATCCTCTTATAGTTGTTTTTAAAGCCTTTTTTTTTTTTGTTTTTCAGCTATGTGAGACTATTCAGGGCCTGCTGTGATCAGATAACTGAGCTCTAAAAGGGACATATTTCTCTGTATGTTATTAATCGTGATTTTACACTGGTATTTAGGAATCTTGTTTTTGGATGATTATAAGTCTAGATGCTGATTTCTGGATTTGTCTTTGCTGGGTGGGTGTTTTTAGCCTTGGTTACTGGTTTCTTTCTGGATTTTGGAGAGTGTGATGATTGTGTATTGTCTGTTTTTCTGGCCTATTCAACTGGTGTGTTCACAGTGAATGCCTGATGGTGTTGAATGCTAGGATACTAGCATGAGTTGGGGGAGGTTATGCTCCAGGAGAAGTTCTTTGTAATTTCTTGGGGATGTGATCAGAGAGGAAAGGGATATCACAGCTGGGTACATGCTACTGAGCTGGGCATGAGACTGGGGTTGTGTGGGTGTTGGATCAGGAGCAGTAGGAAAGATGTGGGTCTGTTACAGCAGGTCTCCCCGCCGGCTGCCGCTGGTCCTGCCGCCATTGTCCTGCAACCACGTGTGCCCCAAATAACATTCAGAGACTCTGTATTTGATACAATCCTGTTGGCCAGTTACCATTATTGTTTATGGACTAGCTCTGCCTTAATTATTAACCCATTTCTACTTATCTAAGTATTTCTACGTGGTCATCTTATCGGGGAGTCGCGGCGGGCGTCCTGCTTCTTCCCCTGGCTACATCTCGACTCCTCCTACTACTTCCTCTTCCTCCTCCTAGTCTCCTAGCCCCACCTATCTAGTTTTCTATTGGCCACAGGGCTTTATTAACAGTATGAGAAACATATATACAGAATCACATCTCCCATCATCTCCTCTTTTCTGTCTAAAGTAAAAGAAGGGGTTTAACCTTAACATAGCAAAATATACCATACAACAGTTATCAAATAAGAATCACAGTTAACAATATTTAGTCCATTAACATTTTGTAAGACTTAAAGAAAATATCATCTATCCTATCTTTGTCAGTCTAAAGACCTATATGTAACTTATTTTTAATCCTAACTAAGAAAAACTATAATCATAACTATCTGTCTTCAACTCCTTCAAAGACCACAGAAGGATAATATATAAACTCTAGAAATGACAGAGACAATGCATTGCCTGGTCAGTCACCCGAAGTTCTTCTGTAATGTTCCATCTTCAGCCCATAGGCCATAATGTGTGTCCAGACTCCTCAATAAGGCAGGAAACTTTTCTCTGTGTCCTGTAGACTATCTGGCTGTCTGGCAGCCTCTTCCATGAAACAGGAATCCTGTAGCAATGTCCATCTTGCATCAGCAGTTACCTCTTTGTGGGTCCTGCATGTCCAGTTTCTACAACATAAAGTCAAACAGTTCAGAAGAGCAGTACCTTGCCCAAATGGCTAGTCTTGCCATATTAGAAGCAAACTCCATAATGTGTTTCTTCGATGTCCATCTTCCTTTCTTCTGTAGGTGGTGTTACCAGGAGCAGTTGTGTCTCACTGTCAAGAAAAACCCTAAACCATTTTAAATGCCATATTCTGTAGGTCTTTGAAAGGTTTGAAGAATGCCTATCCATCTCAAATACATCTCTATATATCTAGAAAACCTAACTAACTTAACTACAAGTTCTCATTATCATAGGTAATTATCTCTAATCTGTACTAAATTATACATTACATTTCTAAATGAGCTATATAAACACAATACCTAAACAAGAGGAGAAATATACATATCACAAAATTGATCTTAAATTGTATCAATAAAAGAAAATCCATTCCAAAGCAAAGTATTCATATCTATACCATAATTCCCTTTTTACCTTTAAAAAGATTGTTTGTGGTTATAGCCATTTATAACCAAGTCCATTTAAATGAAAACAAACATTTATAAACAATATTTGGGAATTTGGGCGTCGTTCTTTCCAAACTACTTCCTGCTGGTAGAGGGCGCTGACATGGGGGTCCAAAGAAGATGCAGAAATCTTGGCAGTAGTCTGCAAGGCTTTGTCTCAACTGCTTTGAATGTTGGATCACCTGGGGAGTTGTTTCAGGGGGTCTGGCTTGATCAAACCACATAAGTCTGGAAGAAATCCATAGCTTTTCATTTTCTGTGGAAACAAAAATAGAAATCCTTTTCCCCAGTAACTTGTCCTTAGTCTTAAAATTTGGAGTCAAAGCATTTTTAAAATATATAAATTGAATTAATCCAGAAGCATTTCTTTTATCAGTAGTTATTTTCTCAGTAATCAAATAATTTAAAGACAACAGAAGTGCGTATAGTATCCAAAATTTCTCTGTGTTTTCCATCTTTACGTGGCTTTTTTATTAATCTATTTATTCTATTTCTATTTTTACATATTTTGAGACAGAGTTTCTCTGTGTAACTTTTATCTGTCCTGGAATTTATTGCATACCAGGTTTACTTTGAAATCACAGAGATCTGCTTGCCTCTGTCTGCCGAGTACTAGGATTAATTCTACTTCCTTTTTTCTTTTTTAAACCATTGTATCCCGTTTCTTTTTCTTTCCCAAGCCAGCGTATTTTTTAAAAACATAGTGTAAACCTTCATTGCAGCTCTAGTACATACCAATGAATTGTTAGCAGAGCTCTTTAAAAGCAAGGCGGTTTTTGCCGCTTATGCTAATTTTGGAAACCTCTCTTAAAGGAGCCGTGCAAATCTCTGTCTACAGCAAAACAAATCCAACCAAGAAAATGCTGCTACTAAGAAGTCTTGCTAGTCTCTGTTCCCTTGTTTCTAAAAACTATTTTTTAAGCTTTTGTTAAGTTTTAAGCGAAAGTTCTCAATCCCGCTTCTGACACCATTAAGTTACAGCAGGTCTGGTGTCAGGAGTGGGATACGAACCCACGCCTCCATGGGTCTGTCTTTAGTTTACTGTTGCTCCGGGAGAAGTGGCCCTTGGATTAGCAGGGTTGGAGTCTGGAGAAGATCTCTGGTATCCACCAGAGATATGATGGGGTACGATGTCATAGAAGGTGGATGAAGGTTTTCTGCCGCAGAGGTGGGGGTGAGACTCATATTTTCCAACAAGTAGTGTGTATACACACACACACACACACACACACACACACACACACACACACACGATATTTAGATGAGCTAGAATTGAGAATTGCTTGGTCCTACTGGGAGCTGGTAGAACATTAAAATAGTAAGAAAGTTAAGTTATTGGGGTGGCTTCTTCCTGTATCCGCCATTGCCTCCTGAATGCTAAAAAGACTAGCAGCTCTCTCTGCCATTCACTCCCAGTTATGGCAGGCTGCTTCTCCACAGGCAACAGGGGCAAGTAACCATAATGCAATTTCTAAGGCCATCAGCCCAAACAAATTTTTCCTAATTAAAAGATGCCAAAGCAGAAGCCCAGCACAGTATGGTAAAGAATATAGGCTTGGGATATTTTAATTGTTTACTCTCTTCTTTGGGATTAAACTCTAATTCAGTGTTCTGGAATTTCCAATGAACTTGATTGTTATTTGAAATGTTTTTATCTAATAGAAATAACAAATTTACAGTAAGTGGCCCAAATTATGAACAAACTATTTATAGCATTCCTGTCCATCTCCTTTATGCTTGTTTTGTGCTGAAAAGGGGTAATAAATTTTAAATATTTGCCTATAGCCAATGCAATAAATGTCAACAAACAGGAGTTCAAAGCAACACAATTTAATCATCATTTATGATTCCTGGAAGTGACTGTGTAAAAGTTGATAAGTAATTTAATCACAGTACTTTTAAAGTAATTTGATTATCAGTTTGAAAGGGAAGAAACATCAAAGATTAATTGTCTCAACACTATTTTTACTTTGTTCACCAAGAGCTTGATGCCCAGAGTTAATACCTGGACAGTTCATTAGTATATTCTATATCATATTTATTTATCAAGTATAGAAAACACATTCTAATGTAAATATGTTCTAGATACTAATGATGCTCATATACTCTACTATGCCCATCAATGACCATAGCTCTTGTCCAACCCATTTAAAGATCTGTAACTTGAACAAGCACTCAGTGTCTGATAGAAGTTACTTTGGTTAGTATTAGAAAATAGACAATTATAGAATGTAATGTGTTTTCAAAGTGAATGTTTACTAAATGAGCAAAACTTCTTTCTTTTCTCTTTTGCACAGAATCACATAATCCCATACTGACCTCACATCTTTCTATATAGCTAAGAATGCCCTCATCTTCCTGCTCCCACCTCCCAGGTACTGGGATTACCAGCACATGAGATAATGACTTGGTGACATGAGCACCCTCTTTCATGCAACTCAGTTTTCAGATGTAATTATGGTCTTTTCCATTACAGTTCCAAAGAGAAGAGAACAATGCTTTCAAAAAGAAACTGGGAAGAACACAGAAAAATACTTATAGTCATGAACACTTAACCAGAAAGGACTTTCACTTGGAATATCCTAGTGAAATTGCACTTCCTGCAGTCTTGTTCATGGAGCTAGGTAGAAAAACATAGGGATCTAGTATTCTGAACAACAATATCTGGATATTTTGTTCACCAGTTTGAAAGCTTGGCCTGCTCTATGAATGAATTTCTTAGTGATTCTTATTTCTGGTGTATGAAACCAACTGGGTGCTCTCTCCCTAACTTCATAATCTCTGAATTAATCCATCTGGAAGCTGGCGTCTACAACTCTAGAAAGTTTCTGGGTGATGCTAATGATATTTCAAGGACTACACTTTGAAAACTTTGGGGGTAGATTATGCTGTGACAATTATCTTGGTAGAGGAATCACAGTAGATGGTCGAAATATTTCTGTAGCATCTTAGTACACATCAACCTGAGAAGGATGCTCTCAACTTTCTACTAAATATCAATGGTTCTTCTGTTCAGTAGAACTAAAACTTGAGTCTTCTGGTAGTAATTTAGATACTAGGACTTTCCATGTTCTGTCTGTTACAGTGGATATGTATGACTCTAGCTGGGGCCAGCTAGAATATAGGAACTGGAGTTCAATTGCCAACACATAGCCAAATTTGCAAAGTGGAGGGCATGGTGGCACATGCTTTAGGTCCCAGCATAGGGAAGGCAAAACTGGAGGGTCAATACTTCAAGAGGCTCTTCAGCTATGATGCAGGTTTGAGGCTAGCCTGGGCAACATGAGCTTTCCATCTCAAAAGGAAGCAAACAGCAACAACAAAAAATTGTAAATGTTGAGGAGAAAATAATTTATTTTACAAAAACATAATATTAAGGCAACTGAAAAGTATGCTTTTTAATGAGTAAGTGCTCAAGAAACATAATTTATATATACTGTTTAAAAATATTTTTTTAATTTTGGGAATTATAATTTAATTACATTTCTCCCTTCCTTTTCTCCCTCCAAATCAATCCATGAACGGCACTGCTCTCCTTAAAATTCATGGCCTCTTTCACTAATGTAATGGTTATTACATGCATCTAGCTACATTTAGGAACACAAGAATATATTCCCAAATATAACCTAATTCCATAAAATATTACTTGAATGTATGGTTTGAGGGCCAACATTAGACACTGGATAACTAATTGGTGTGTTCTTATTGGGGAAGACCTCCTCTCCTGCTCCCAGCCTTTCTCAGTAGTGATCAGCTTTTTATGTAGGGTTGAGGCCTCAGGAACTTTAACCCATCAAGTTTAGCATGTTCATACGTGTATATAATTTATTAATTAGAAGTCATTTTGTAAATACTAGTTGTGAATTTATAATCTACTGAAGCATATAATTAACATCAAAATATAGAATATCATTATAGAAAAGAATATAGGACATGAAATTCTTGAAACAAGAGCCATGTAACAAAAATAATATCTCCATAGATGACCTTGATAAAAATGATGTGCCTTAGACTCACAATAGGAAATCAAATGGAGAAAGTCACATGATATCCTTACCAGTCATGAATGCTGTTAGGTACTCCCCAGAATCTCTTGGGAGTAACATGAATTTCCTCAGTTGCATTTAGTAAAACTTCTCATGTGTGTTTCAAGTCAACTACCCTCAGGCCTTATAGATTTTCTAGAACTTGCCTCACTTGAAATTAGTCACCTGGTCACATCCCCTTCAAGGTACTGGATATACTTATTGGTCACCTGGGATCCATCTCAAAATTTGAAAATATTATTGACTAAGATTCCATGTTCTGAATGAACCTGTCAGAGACTCAAGAGAACACATTCCTCCTATCTGTGTCAACCTGCTTCCCACTGCCCTCCCTACCACAGGTTGTTCCACTCAAATCTTTCTCACCCGAGTTTTTTTGTCAGAGAAGGTTACAGTGGATTCTACCTAATAGAGGGAGACAAGAAGTCGATTAGCTCTACAAACAAGAGGCACATGTCCCTACTTGAAAACATGAACCTAAAGAAGGGCAACTGTAAAATGTCACCTGCATTCCATAATAGAATCAACTGAAAACCATTACCATAAAAGCTAGAGTCTCCTCACATCAATGACCAAAAACTGAATATCCCATGGAATAATTTTGAACATCAACAGAAAGAGGACACCAGAGAAGAAGGAAACAAGTGATGTAAATGAAATGGTTTCAAAATTTTACCTGAAGAGGACAGTGAGGAAGATGGCCTTACCCAACTGTTTAAATTGGCTGTACAGAAAGGGAAGTGGGAGGAGAAACACACACCATCAGCCCTTGGAGGATTTCACAACTACTTGCTTTCTGATTAACTCCTGACAGGGAAACTCTTAACCAATAGTCTTGTTCCCCAGAAAATGTTCAGAGAAGGGTTAATGGGATGGAGTTTGCATTGCTGGTGTTGCAGCTGGTCTGGTCTCCCAATCCTCCACCTGTTCTGGTTTGATCTAGGGAGTTTGAAGTCTCTGTTGTTGTGTTGTTCTTTTCAGTGGTACCACTGGATTCCCAGGGGACTTCCTGAGGGACAAACATATTGCAGTCTCTTCTCAGTGTATAGTGACTTCCCTGCCTCCTCCTCTATGTTGGGTTAGTTATCTCTAGTTGAACATAGTTCCTTATATCCTAGTTGGTCCTTTGGCTTTAAGACTTGGGTGACAGGATGACAGTAGAAGATTCAATGCTGCTATTACTAAGAATTGGAAGTCCTATCAGCCATGCCCACAGGTTGCATATGGCCCAGAGTAGCTATGAATGCAACCCAATGAAAAAATCATAAACCTTATTAAAAGATAATGAGATTTTGTGTATGTGTTTGGTAGCTCTATTGCACAATTCTCAATTGTCACTTTTGTGGACAACAACATCTCATCACAGTACCAAATGTTGCATTTAACTGATAGACCTTTAAGATCTAAAAATACTGGAGGAAAACAGGTGGTCTCCTAGTGGATCACCGAAAGTGATGCTGACAATCCTGCTACACCAACTCCACAGCAGCTGCTGTTATGTGTAATGCCCTGGATGTTGGCATCCATCCTCACAGGATACTATTTGTAACTTGACATTTCGGTTAGGTTTCTAAAGAATCTCTCTCTCTCTCTCTCTCTCTCTCTCTCTCTCTCTCTCTCTCTCTCTCTCTCTCTCTCTCTCTCTCTCTCTCTCTCTCATCTGATTGCTTTGAGCTGTGCAGTATGTAATAGGATTAGTTCATCTCTAGAATACCCTTTGGTTCAAAACCACTGTAGGCTCAGTTTCTCAGAAACCCATAAAAACTTTGTTTTACTATGAACCTGGGAAGTGGAAAGCCAGTAGAAAAGCATATTTAATTTGATATTAAGAAAACCTTGCCTGTGTGTGTGTGTGTGTGTGTTGTGTGTGGTGGAGGACTGGGATTGTGGGCTGTAATTTTAGAAAATAATTATCACTTGTGTATCTTGAGGCTTAGATCAAATTCGAGCCTGGAGTAGTGATTAAAATAGCGCCAGACCTTGTTAAGATGAGAAGCTGTCGATTATAAGAGCAACATAAAGGACTAAGGTCTAAGATGTAGAGTGGGAGCAAAGACATGTTACTCTATTAAAGATGGGTAGAGAGTAAGTATTTCAAGGTGCAGGCTTGTCATACCTTTTATGTGTTCTTTTGAAGGAAAAGTTTAGTAACACAGACTCTGCTTGGCTTGTATTTCATGCTTCTCTTCCTTCCCTGCACATTCCACATCACACACACACACACACACACACACACACACACACACACACACACACACCTCTACAAAGAGCCCCATTAAAAAAGTAGCCTCAAATAGTGATTGAAGCTTTTGTGTACCCTCACGGTAACAGCCCCTCAGAATGCCTCTCTAATCTGTAATCTAACTCCTGTCCAAATTAGCAAATTCCTTTGCTAATTTCTAAAGTTTGTGTGAGCTCACTCTTATCCTTTTTTTTAATCCCTGTAAAGGTTGCACAGATTGTGGGTGTGGCCAATCAATGACTGGGCCAGTCTGAGACCCATGCCATGAGAGAGGGAGCTCACTCCTGACACTACCTGGAGCCCTAGGACCCAGATACTGAATGACCCAGAGACATAGGATGGAACCAAGAGTGACTGAAGGCAAAAATGTTAATGTACTGATGCCTAACAATGCCCTGCTATACCATAGATTGGTGCCTATCTCAATTGTCATTAGAGAGGCTTCATCCAGAAACTGGTAGAAACGGGTGCAGTGTCCCACAACTAAACATTAGACTGAGCTCTGGGAATCCTGATGAATAAAGGGAAGAAAGATGGTAGGTGCCAGAAGGATCAAGGGCACCAACACACACACACACACACACACACACACACACACACACACAGAGAGAGAGAGAGAGAGAGAGAGAGAGAGAGAGAGAGAGAGAGAGAGAGAGAGAGAATCAACTAACCTGGGCTCATAGGACTGGACCAGCAACCAGGGAGCCTGCACGGGACTAACCTAGACCCTCTGAATTTTTGTGTCAGTTCTGTAGGTTGGTCTTCTTGTAGAACTCCTAATAGTGGCAGCAGGGCTGTCTCTATCTGACTTTGGGCCCATATTTCTATACTGGGTTGCCTTGTCCAGTCTTAATACAATGGAGATTCACTGCAACATAACATGCCATGCTCTGTTGAGATCCCTGAGAGGCTTGCCTGGTTCTGAATAGGAATGGAGAGAGGAAGGAGGCAGGTGGATCTCTGTGAGTTAGAGGCCAGCCTGGTTTACAAGAGCTAGTTCCAGGACAGCTTTCAAAGCCACAGAGAAACCCTGTCTCAAAAAACTTTAAAAAAACAAAAGTCAAGCTTTGTGGCAGATGATGCCTAGAGTTAGGGCAAGATGACTGAGAGCCAGCTGTTGCTTCAGAGTGAAACTTTCTCAAGCACTGTCCTAATAATAACAAGAAGATGGGCAATTCTTGACAGTATTTGAATATTTTACAAAAAGGAAGACACACACTGATGAGGAATCTATTTCTGATAAGGAGAAATCAATAAAGCCTGCAGATTTAGAGGAAGACTTGTTTTTGTAATAAAGACTAGAGCTGATTCTTCCAATTAAAGTAGACTAGGAAAGGCACACGTGGTTAAAATGATGATGATGATGATGATGATGATGATGATGATGATGATGATGATGATGATGTCGTCCCAGGGCAAATGAAGTAAGCCATGATGAAATGAACTGTTTATGAAGAAATTGTGGAGCTATGGTCTAGTTATTTGTGCTTGCCATTCATTGAAATCTTATCTCCCTGGATAATAATCCTTGTCTGATTTCTTTTGTTCAGTTTAGGAAACCAGCCCATGAGATGACACTGCTACTCTCAGGGTGGGACTTCCCTCTTCTGTGAGACCTTTCCAGAAATCTCTTCATAGAGCTGCCCACAGGTATGGTGATCTTAAATAGAGTCACATTGGCAATGAAGATTAAGTATCACACCTGTTATATTGAAAAGTACCAAAATTTGGTGTTTGATTAGAAATAAAATGTGTCTCTTGGCCAGAATGAACATGGTCATGGGCAGATAAATTTCAGGGTCACAGAAAACACACACCTGCAATCAAGAGCTTTTAATCCAATTTCTAGAAACTTGTGTGTATTATCTATGTCTCTGGCATGTGTTTTTAATTTCTCTTTACTGAATTTTCACTTTATTAGTTCTAATACAAAAATCTTATTATCTAACTGTGATGATAAACAATAATTTGTTTCTGATGAATGCTTCCTGCTGATATTACACCTCTGGACCATTACCATACATATCAAAGGAAGATTTCAGGTCAAAATTAATTATTTATATGTTAAAGTTACAATCATTAGATTGTCCTGAATTATGTAAGGCCACCAAAAATTGTGTGTGTTTGTGTGTGTGTGTGTGTGGGTGTGTGTGTGTGATGGTTCAACGGGGGTGTTTATTTATTTATTTTTACATGCTGACTGAAGCTTGCTTTTCCTCCCTTCCTCCCATTGCTCACTCCCTCTACTCTTTCTCTGTTTCAGTTCAGAAAGCAGCAGGCCTTTCATGGGCTATCAACAAAGCATGGCATATCAAGTTGCTGTTAAGACTATGTACTTCAGCTTGTATTAAACCCAGTATGAGGAATAGGTCCCAAGAGCCAGCCAAAGCATTAAGGACAGCCCCTGATCCCATTGTAGACAAGTAGACCAAGCCAGACTACTGTTCCTATACAAGTAGACAACACTACACAACTTGGTCCCACAAGTACACCAAGATATGCCACATGCAGGCTTCCTGGCTGTTGGTTAAGACTAAATTTCTATGAACCAGATTAATTGTTTCTGTGAGTTTTCTTGCTCCTTCAATCTTTCCTCCTTCTCTTCAGCAAGATTCCCCAAACTTGGCCTAATGTTTGTCAATGTTTCTATCAGTTAATGGATGAAGGCTCTATGCTGACAATTGAAGAAATCACCAACCTGAGTGTAGCAGAATATCATTAGGTATTATTATGTTGACATGTTTTTTTTTTCTCCAGTCATGTTTGGTTCTATCTCAGGTCTCAGGACCTTCTAGCCTCTGTGCAGTGTTAAGGGTGGGCTCACTCTGATAGCATGACTCTGAGGCTGGGCTAGTCATTGGTTGGCACTCCCACAATTTCTTTAGCACCCTTACTCCCTTCCCATGCCATTCTTAAATCCCATAGGTTGGACAGGATTTAGGTAAAACATTATGTGGCTTTGTTTGGTGTCCCAATCCCTCCACTGGAAGTCTTGCCTGATTACAAGAGATGGCCGATTCATGCTCTGTATTTCCTATTGCTATTCCTGGGAGTTTCTTTTGCACCAGATTTCTACTTGACATCAAAATGCTTCTCCTTTTAGTCCTCCCACTTCATCCACCACCCAACTGCCCATGTTCCCATCTCTAACTGCCCCAGTCTACTCCAGTGATCTTTCTATTTTCCCTTCCCAGGAAGATCCGTGCACTGACCTTGGGTTCTTCTTGTTACCTAGCCTCTCTGGGTCTGTGGACTGTAGCATGGTTACCTTTTACAGCTAATACCCATTAATGTTTTTCTTTCTAAATCTGAGTTACATTACTTAGAATAATTTTTTCCTAGTTCCATCCATTTGTTTTCAAATTTCCTGATGTGATTGTTTTTGTTTTTTTTGTTTTTTTTTTCCACTAATACTTCATTGTATAAATGACCACATGTTCTTTATCTGTTCCCCAGGTTAGGGGTACCTAGGTTGTTTCCATGTTCTTCCTATTACAAATAAAATGGCTATGAACATATTTGAGCAAGTGCCCATGTAGTGTGATCGAGCATCCTTTGGGTATATACTCAAGAGGGGTACAGCTGGGTCTTGAGGTAGATTTAGTCCGAATTTTCTGAGAAACCACTGTATTGATTTCCAAATTGGCTGTGAAAGTTTGCACTCCCACTGCAATGGAATAATAGTCACCTTGTCCCACATCTTCACCAGCATGAGCTGTCACTTTCATATTTGAGCTCAGCCATTTTGATAGGTGTAAGGTAGAATCTGAGTTATTTGTCTGCATTTGATTTCTCTGATGGCTAAGGATGTTGAACATTTCTTTAAGTGTTTCTCAGCCATTTGAGAGTCTTTTATTGAGAATTCTCTTGGATCTGAACCCTATTTCTTATTGGATTATTTTGGCATCCGGTTTCCTGAGTTTTACATGTATGTGTATGTGTGTGTATGTGTGCGTGTGCGTGTGTGTGTGTGTGTATGTGTGTGTATTATAATATATATATATATATATATATATATATATATATGTATATATATATATGTATTGGAGATCAGCCCTCTGTCCGATATGGAGTTTGTGAAGATCTTTTCCTATTCTGTATGGCACTGTTATGTCTTATTGACAGTCTCATTTACCTTACAGAATCTTTTCAGTGTCATGACATCCTGTTTATTAATTATTGAATTCAGTGTTTTTATTCCTGGTGTTTCATTCAGGAAGTTGCCACTTGTACCAATGAGTTCAAAGATATTTCTCACTTTCTCTTCTGTCAGGTTCAGTGTACCTGAATTTATGCAACATAATGATTTTAGAAGTTCAAGCTAAAGGCTAAAGCATGCCTGTCTCTTGCACAGAACTAGATTTCAGTTTCCAGAACATGAAGTGCCTGTAACTTCATTTTAAGAGAATCTGACACACTCTTCTGTGACTTGCACATACCTACACTCATGTACACATTTCATATCCCTATTCCCACATGCAAACACATAATTAAAAATTAAAATAAACATTAAAAATTCTAGTTAGCCTGGCATGATGAATACCTCATCCTGGCCCCAGGATGCTGAGGCAGGAGAGTTACAAGCTTGAGTTTTAACCCAGTCTGGTCTACTTAGTGAGAAACCTTCCTGACAAAGGTGAGGGAGCAAGGGGAGGAGAGAAACATGGAGAGAGAGAATTTCAAGGCAGACTCTAGCTAGAGTCCAGTTGTGGGAGAAGGGGTGGGAGAGGTGCATGCATGAAGAACCTACAGTGGGAACCCACTCTGAGTTGCTTCTGGCTTGAAGACAGAAGAAGCATCCCCTATAACCAAGAGGAATGAATACATTTCTTCAAAAATCAGATTAGCTGGGGAGGAATCTGACTGCTGACTGATACCCATTGCCTAGCCAACATTTCAGCACCAGCATGCTTGATGTTAAGTAAAGGTTCTAATCCTGCTGTGCTGGGTTTCTGACCTACTGATGTGAAGAAACAATAAATCTAGGATGGATAAATGTGCTGAGATTGTGGTCATTTGTTATGTCAGTAACAGAAAATTTATACACAAATAATATAGCAGGAACATTTTAGCAGTTCTAAGCATAAACACATTACATCTATTTCATCTCTCAAATTCAGCATTAACAAAGAAGATGACCCACAAGATAAAAGGAAATTTTTATAATATTATTCCTGATAAAATAGATTTGAATTAGGTGACTTGATGTGTAGCTGATTTGGACTTTCTAATATTTTGCTACATAAATAAATGCATATTTCCTGTCGTGAACAAAGCTGAGCAGTCACAGGCTTTCTCTGCAAGAGAGAGAAGGGTGGGTTTCCAAGGACATTGAGAGGATCTTAGGCATCCTTCTTCACAAGCAGGTAGGTGTAAGAGTGCAATGTCCCAGGTGATCGAGCACAGTGTGATTGCTCCCTCCCCCATTGCCACACTCACACAAGGTCAGCTAAGTCATTATTGCCCACTGCCTATAAAGGAGGATTAAAATGACATTTCCAACTGATAATGAGTCTATTTGGAAAGAGTCTATCCATCACAGCAAAAAACCTGGCATAGATTAAATTCCTTTTACAAAGTTATTGGAAGTGACTATTTCATTTTCCCCCAGCACTGTAGAATTCTGGGACACATGTGACATAGAATGGATGCTTCCTGAATATGGCCATCATTCTTCATCTTGACTTCTAGGTTCCCAGTGGTTTTCATTCAATTCCCGGCTGAGGTGGGTGCTCCTCACCATCCCAGGATGCTCATCTGGCTGCCAGGAGCCTTCACCTCCTGTTCTGTCATCCTTTGGGATTATTCTGTTGTCTTGGAAACCTGGTGCCTTATCCTCTATGCTTCTGCAGAGCAATGCTCATAAAACACACAGAGCAGTCATGGTAGACAGATTCTCAGGAAATAGTCTTTTTTCCTCCCATTCTAAATGCTCCAATAAAACATAGTCTCCCACATTGAATTTGAATGCTCTCAAAGTTCATAAAATAGTGAAAACCTTTCATTTTAAGGGAAAAATGAAACACCAATCAAATTTTATGCCTTCATTTTTTCTTTTTCTAAAGCTTGTCTGTATGTCCCCTGTAAAGTAACCACTACTGGTTTGCATCCTGCCACAAAACTATTGGTGCCATAATTTCATGGTTGATAGAATTAAACAAATCTGTAGCACTGCTGGTAAGCGTGACTTCCATATTTAATGCCAGAAGAATCTGATGAAGTGTGACGTGGTACAGACTGATGCCAGTAGTGGACAGTTTGGGCCAATGAAGGGAAGGCGGCGTAGGATGGCTGCTTTCAGCAGAGGTGCCAAAGATGTAGCACACATTGCAGAGACAGCTCACAAGTCACAGACACAAATAGTCATTGAATTTAAGTGTCATTTTGGCTCTCACTACATTACTATTTTATGCCTCACTTTCTAAACCAATTAAAATTCCAAAAATGACATGGCATCCTAGTTGACTATTTTTACTATCTGCATAAGGACAGGAAATCTTGTTGGAATCACCAGATTCTAATCCCAGGATGTGGGAAAGAAGTGTGAGTAGTACTGAGACCTCCTAGTTATACGAAATGCATGCACATGTGCACATACATCCACACACGCATCAATACATACATATACACACGCAATGCATACATGCACCATACATTATCATTTCATTGAATTTCATAAAAAGAAAAATGTATGTTTATCTACTGCCATGGTAAAGTCAAAATATTTCTGGATATTGGTTATTGGTATTTCTTTTTTTTTCAATTTTTTTATTTAAATTTGAAACAAGCATGTTTTACATGTCAATCCCAGACCTATCACCCTCCCCTCCTCCCCTGCCCCCTCACCAAACCCCAGCCCATCCATTTTCTGCTCCCCAGGAAGGGTGAGGCCTTCAATGGGGTATCTTCAAAGTCTGTCATATCATTTGGAGCAGGGCCTAGGCCCTCCCCCATGTGTCTAGGCAGAGAAAGTATCCCTCTATGTGAGATGGGCTCCCAAAGTCCATTCATATACTAGGGATAAATACTGATCCATTACTAGATGCCCCATAGACTGCCCATTCCTCCTAACTAACACCCATATTCATGGAGTCTGGGTCAGTTCTATGCTGGTTTCCCAGCTATCATATTGGGGTAAATGATTCCCTGTAGCATGTTGTTTTCCGGCCAGCACGCCCGCCGCTGGTCTGGCATACTGGCCCCCAATAACACGCAGGAGATTCTATATTTGATACAATCCTGTTGATACCATTACTGTTTATGTGCTAGCTCTGCCTTAATTATTAACCCATTTCTACTTATCTGAGTATTTCCACATGGTCGTCTTATCAGGGAGCCGCGGCAGGCGTCTTCCTTCCTCCCCGGGCTACATCTCGACTCTTCCCTCCTACTTCCTCTTTCCACCTTGTCTCCTAGCCCCGCCTATCTTGCTATCTCATTGGCCACAGAGCTTTATTAACCAGTATGAGAAACATGTATACAAAATAACATCTCCCATCAATTCCCCCCACCTTGTTCAGGTCAGCTGATTCTGTGTGTTTCTCTAGCCTGTTCTTGACCCCTTTTCCTATCACTCTCCCTCTTTGTAACTGGATATCAGGAGTTTGGCTAGTGTCTAGCTGTGAGTGTCTGTTCTGCTTCCATCAGCTACTAAATGAAGGCACTAAGATGGCGTGTAAGGTAGTCATCAATCTCATTATCGGGGAAGGGCATTTAAGGTAGCCTCTCTACTATTGCTTAGATTGTTAGTTGTATACGTCCATGTAGATCTCTGGACAGTTCCCTAGTGCCAGATTTCTCTTTAAACCTAAAATGGCTCCCTTTATTATGATATTTCTTTTCTTGTTTTTCTCTATTCTTCCCCTGACTCATGTTCCCTCATGGTCTCCTCTCCCCTCTTCTTCTTCCCTTCTCTTTCTTCTTCTTCTCTCCCCACCCTGTAACAATTAGCTCAGGAGATCTTGTCCCTTAAATCTATAATGACTCCCTCTATTACGTTGTCTCTTTTCTTGTTCTCCTTTATTCTTTCCCTGTCTCAATCTTTGTCTTCCCTCATACCCATCTCTCCACTGCTTTTTTTCCATTCTCTTTCTCTTAACTCCTTCTTCCCTCTCTCCATGCTCCCAACTTGCTCAGGAGATCTTGTCCCTTTCCCCTTCCAAATCTTCCTTGTTTCCTAGCTTCTGGTGATGTGAACTGTAGGCTAATAATCCTTTGCTCTATGTCTAAAATTCACATAAGAGTGAGTACATATCATGTTTGTCTTTTGATGACTGGGTTACCTCACTGAGGACAGTTTCTTCTAGTTCCATCCATTTCCCTGTGAATGTCAAAATTCCATTATATTTTTCCACCGAGTAAGACTCCATTGTGTAATGTACCACATTTTCCCCATCCATTCAACAGTTGAAGGGAATCTAGGTTGATTCCAGGTTCTGGCTATTACAAATAATGCTGCTATGAACATAGTTGAACAGATGTCCTTGTATGAATGTACATCTTTTGGGTATATGCCAAAGAGTGGGATTACTAGGTTCTGAGGTAGACTAATTCCCAATTTCCTGAGGAATCACTATACTGATTTTCAAAGTGGCTGAATGAGTTTGCACTACCACCAGCAGTGGAGGAGTGTGCCCCTTTCTCCACATCCTCTCCAGCATACACTGTTTTTGGTGCTTTTGATTTTAGCCATTCTGACAGAAGTAAGATGTTATATCAGAGTTGTTTTGATTTGCATTTCTCTGGTGGTTAAGGATATTGTGCCCTTTCTTAAATGTCTTTCAGTCATTTTAGATTCCACCATCAAGAACTCTCTACTTAGTTCTGTACCTCCACTTTTTCACTGGATCATTTGGTGTTTGGGTAACTATCTTCTTGAGTTCTTTGTATATTTTGGAAATTGGCCCTCTGTCAGATGTGGGTTTGGTGAATATCTTTTCCCATTCTGTGGGCTGCTGTTTTGTCTTGTTAACTGTGTCTTTTGCCTTACAGAAGCTTCTCAGTTTCTGTATGTTTGGTGTTTTGATTATTATGTGGTGAGGGAAGTTTCTTTTGTGATCCACTCTATTTGGTGTTCTGTAAATTTCTTGTACTTTCCTTGGGATGTATTTCTTTAAGTTTGGAAAGTTTTCTTCTGTGATTTTGTTAAATATATTTTCTGCACCTTTGAGGTGGTTTTTTTCACCTTCTTCTATACCTATTATTCTTAGGTGTGGTCTTTTCTTGCTGTCCCATATTTCCTGGGTATTTTGTGTCAAGAATTTGTTGGACTTAAGATTTTCTTTGGTCAATGAATCTATTTCTCCTACTGTATCTTCAATGCCTGAGATTCTCTCTTCCATCTCTTTTGTTCGGTTGGTTATGCTTGCATCTTAGTCCCTGATCATTTGCCTAATTTCTAATTCTAGCATTCCTGCAGACTGCATTTTTTTTCCTATTTCTGCTTTCAAACCTTGCACTGTTTGAATTGTTTCTTGTAAGTTTTAGTTTGTCTTTTCCTCCATTTCTTGTTTTTTTCCTCTATATCTTTAATGTATTTTATCATTACCTCTTTGAAGGTCTCTATCATCCTCATAAAGTTGTTTTTACGGTTGTTCTTTTCTGCTTCATCTGTGCTGAGATATTCAATTCTTGCTGGTGTGGAGTCCCTAGACTTGGTGGAGTCATATTGATCTTTCTGTTGTTGTTGACTGTATTCTATATTTTCTTTTTCTTTCTTTCTTTTTTTTTTTTTTTTTTTTTTTTGGTTTTTTGAGACAGGGCTTTAGAGGCTGTTCTGGAACTAGCTCTTGTAGACCAGGCTGGTCCCAAACTCACAAAGATTCACCTGCCTCTGCCTCCCGAGTACTGGGATTATAGGCATGTGCCACCACCGCACTGTATTCTTATACTGTCATCTACCCATCTCTACTTTCAGTGCATATTGGTAGGGTCTCTCCCTCTTCTGGTGGGTACCGGACCAAGGTTCTCTTCTGGTAGGTGAAATCAGTTCCAATAGTCACAAGATGGGACCAGGAAACTGGCAGCCTCCAGATGGGCAGGACTGATAGGGCAGGCTCCCATGCATGCAGACCTCAGTCCTCAGGATGCTCTGAGCAGCTAATGGTATTTCTTGCTTCACTTACACTTATGAAAAAGAAAATTGAAAAGCCATGAAGCCTTTTATAGATGTATTTTCTCTGTTCCACTGTCTCATATGAAAAGGACAAAAATATCAATTTCCTAGGAATTTTTGAATATTGAACCAGTCCTTCTTCTAAGTCTGTTCATCACTTGGATAGACAGACAGACAGACACACACACACATTTTAGAATAGTTTCAAATACATAAATGATACAAGACTATAATTATTATACATTATCACTATTTAAATAGGAGGTCTTTTAACTAGTACCTATTATCTACATGCGTTTTCTGTTTGTGAAATGTCTTAATAAAGCTGAATTAGTCATAAGCAAGTCAGGGAAAATTCAATTCATCTAGTAGATAACAACTGTATACCATAAATTCTAAGATTAAAAAATGTTATCATTGTGATCAGAATATGTATTTTCAATTTCCAACTAGGAATAATTTTTATTGTATGATTGGATAGCTTTGTGAATTCTAGTAAAATATTTCCAATTTTCTTCTTTCGTATAGAAATATTATTACAAATAACTAATGCAAGTTTTATCTTCAAAAGAAAAAATTAATTTGATTTGATTTAAAAAATGCTTCATTCCTCATTTCTGACATTTTTTGATGGAGTAAAAGTAAATATCCATTTCTGTGTTCTGAGATTCTGACCCAGAACATTTATTTTTCAAATTACAATGGTACTCTTTGGCAAGTGGTTTTCAATGACAAGTGTTTGCCTTTCTCAAACTCAGAGTAGGGGCTCCTGTAAACAGCAGTGTTCATTTTGTCTCAGAAGACCAGTGACTAGGATGACCTTTGCAAAATGCTCCAAGATTGATTGCAAGAAAACAGACTTCAATAAAACACATAAACTTTTGAGGGTAAAATGAAATATACAAGACACAGACAAAGCATGGCAAGCTGGGCATTGAAGCTTCTAAAGATCACAGGCTGTTCCTGAAACCAAACTAGAAATGGGCAGAAATGAAATAGGATTCCTCTTAGCTTGCAAAATGCCAGTTTTAGGTATCTTCTATAACATTTTATTTAAAGGACAAGAGACCACATTTTAATACCCAGTAAATGAAGATAAACACAGTAAAGGTCAGAGTAGCTGTTCTTCCTGGTGGGAGGACACATGCCAGTCTGGGCTACACAGCAAATGCCAAATCAGCCAAGTACAAGAATAGTGAAACCATGCTTCAAAAGTGATCACACACACACACACACACACACACACACACACACACACACACACACACACACTCTCTCTCTCTCTACTTACCTCTACTAATTTAGAATATCTTCTCTTTACCATTTCATTGCTGAAGGAAGGAAGTATGGAAGGAAGAAAGGAAGAAAGGACGAAAGGGAGAAAGAAAGGAAGAAAGGAAGAAAGAAAGGAAGAAAGGAATAAAGGAGAGGTGTACTATGCTTTGATTGGGAGGGCCACCAACCAGCTCCCAGATCATGCTACAGAGACTTATTAGTTTTGAATGCTCAGCCTAACCAGCCTAACTTATGCCCATTTCTGGCTAGCTCTTTTAACGTTAAGTAACCGTTATCTATTTCTCTTTTGTCTCAGAGCATTTTACCAGCTTCCTTCTGTATACCTTATTTCAGTATTGGACCTATAATTATTCCTCTCTGCAATATCAGGATGTTCTATTCACACACAATCAAGCAGGTTTTAGTCTTTAGGGTCTTTAAGTTGTCACCTGATATAGCAGATGGTCCCACTGAAACAAGAAAGAGATTGGGGAAAATTGGGCTAAAGAGATTTTTGACCAAGTCAATATTATCCCAGTATCTTGCTTTCAAGCATTAGATAAACTTGTAGTGATGCTAAGCCTTATAGTTAGTTTTGGTCAACTAGACATATATCTAGACAAACCTGGAAAAAAAACATATTTAAGTTGAGGAATTGGCTGCATCAGATTGACCTCTGGGCATGACTGTGGGACATTTTCTCAATCACTTACTAATGTGGGAGGTACCAGCCCATGGTGGGCAATGCTATCTCTGAGGTGGGCATGTATTGTACAAGAAAAGTCACCAAACAAGCTAGGGAAAACAAGTACTCAACTTTACCCTGTAATATGTGGTTCAATTTATTTGTCTAGGTTCTTGCCTTGGCTCCCCTCAATGATGTACTGTAATTCATAGGCCAAAATAAGCCCTTCTCCCTTAAATTGCTTTCCCTAAATATTTTACTAAAGAAATAGCATAATGGGAGCATCCGTAATGACACAGGAGTTTTAACAGCAGGAAGCCAGAGCAGAAAGTCTAGCAATCCCACCTCCAACTACAGATATAAAGCCAAGACATAGAGCTGGGAGTGAGGTAGGTTATAAACTTTTAAACACTGCCCCCTCCACACATACATGATGTACTTCCTGCAGCAAGGCTATACTTTCTAAAATTTCCATAGCCTCACCAAACAATACAGGCAACAGAGAGCCAAGTGTTCAGATCTTTGTGCCTGTGGGGAACATTTCTCATTTAAGCACCATGGCCACTACAGACAGGCCTTAATATTTTTAGCTTGGTACCACTTGGTGTCTCTTTGTAATTCCTTTAAGGAGGATTTACTGATTTTCCAAATCATGGAGTTGTTCTTTAGCTAAGGATTTTTGTTGCTTTCTTTTCTTTTTCTTTTTCTTTTTCTTTTTCTTTTTCTTTTTCTTTTTCTTCCTTCCTTCCTTTTCTTTCTCTCTTTCTTTCTCTCTCTCTCTTTCTTTCTTTCTTTCTTTCTTTCTTTCTTTCTTTCTTTCTTTCTTTCTTTCTTTCTTTCTACCTTCCTCCCTTCCTTTCTTTCTTTGACAGTATACTGGCTGTGTTTTTGTTGTTCTGAGTAGGAAATTGTGAGCAGCTGAAGAACGAGTCTTCTAGTGTTGAGAGTTCTAAGACACTAACTGTGAAAAACTCCTGAAACTAAACCTTTAATGTATGGAGGGGAGTGTCTCTGCAACCACCTTTGCCAACAGAATGCAGAGAGTCAGTCCACAAAAGGCAAGAAGGGAGTCCAGTGTTTGCTCAAACTTTGAGACTCTGACCCAGAGTAGTTCATTTTAGGCATATTTAAGCACAATAAAATTTGGTGAAAAAAATTCCTGGTAATAATTAATACAATAATGGATTTACAATAAAACTTAAGACATGACTATATCAAAACTCATTGTAAAGTATATGTGGCATCCTCCATAAAGACTGGTTCTCCAGCTTGACTGAGTGTAGCATTTTAAAATTTGGGTAGGATTTGGTGTAGTGCAAAAGTTATCAAGCTATTAACCACCCCTTCTCATGAAGGGAAGAATTTGCACCATTGGGGCATGGCTTCATGTTGTAGCAACTACTATATTCTCACATATTTATTGGAGAAGTGTTCCCTTTTTGTTTTGGGTGATAGTGGTTGCAGGGTCATCTAAGGCTCCTCTTGCTCAGAATGCTGTCTTATACTATTGTCTGGAATGTGTGTGACTTGAATCTGACCTGAGGCAGCAGGATCAAGGTTTCAGTGTATAGTCCTTGCAGCTGGAGTATTCTCCCAGTAACTTTAAAGTGTTCAAAGCAGCTGGATTGCCAGGGAAGGAGCTGCTTGCTGACAGTTCCCAAACCACAATGGCATACAGAAGGGTCTATTTTCCCATTCAAAGGAATGAACTGATTTCACTCGTTCACATAAAATCAAAAACAGCATAAAACTACCACTCACAAGAGTACTTAAAAATGCTTTACTTTTTCCCAGTGACCTAGGAAAGCTGTAAAACTGGGTCTCTCTCTCTCTCTCTCTCTCTCTCTCTCTCTCTCTCTCTCTCTCTCTCTCATCAGTTAATTTCATTATTAGTTTCAAACAAATTGACAACTCTGTTATCTCTAAATTCTTTCTGCATAGCTCTCAGTAATTTTTTGTAATAATCAAATTTGTGTCATTGATAAAGTATGCTAGACAGAACGTGAGGGATCAATTATATGTTTATATATTTCTTTGAAAATAGTAACCACATATATGCTTACTTAAATTAATATATCTCTATATTATCTCTCTGCTATTGTGTATTTGATCCACAGATGTGTTGCTTCATTTTCTGACCTTTTCTCGGATGATGAGTGGCATTTACTTTTATGCTATTATGTGTTCTGCATAGATAGCTACTGTTAATAGCATGGGCTTCTCAGCACAGTCAACTTCTTGATGATGTCATTAGGTTTCATACTCTTGAAAAACTTTGTTTCTATTTTACAACTGGCTTAATGGCTTTCCCCCCTCTTCTTAATATAGCCATGTACCAATTAATATCAATATCATAAGCTTTTAACTAGACTGCTCCTAAACTGATAAATGACAAATTCAGTTTTAGTATGAGCTCTGGGTTACAATGCTGAATACTCAGTCTACCATCTTGAAACTCTAAGTTCCACAATGAACATGTATGGAAAGGCAGCTGTGGAAATAAATGTTCCTGAAAGAACATGTGCCATAAATGTAGTGTGTAATGTAACTATAGAGCATTTCCAAAGGGCCAAAACTGAGGACACAAGTGCTTTCATCTCTCCTTAGTTCCTTTCTACCCAGCAAAAAGTAGTAACATTTGATCAGTGTAACATGGATTAATAGAAGACCCAGGTACTGGTATTGGGGTTCAAACTTCAAGCTGAATATCAAAAGAGCAAAGCTGGGTCATAGCTTCTTACTTCTACCTCAGGCTAAATGGGCTGATCCTGTCTCCAAGAGCTCTCATCAAACCTCAGACTGTAACCGTGTTCCTCAGCATGGCTGGGGAAGAAATGACTGGTACTGACTACTTTCTGCTATTTTTTATAATCCCCTGGTGCTGGGATTAAAATGTGAGCTATAATTCTCATTTTAGGCTGATTCAATCTTGTGTAGATATGAGTGGCCTTGGACTCACAGAGATAAATTTACCTCTTAATCCTGAGTCCTAGGATTAAAGGTGTGTACCACCAACTCCTAGTTTCTGGCTGCTGGGAATAAAGGTGTGTATCACCACTGCTTGATCTCTATAGCTTGAGGTTGACTTTGCTTTTCTGAATCCTCAGTCAAGTTTTAATAAATCAGATGCGATGCCAAAAGTATGGAGCAAGGGCAAATATGTTCATCAGCAAAATATAAACTTTTAACAATACAATATTTTCCTAGCTTAAAAAATTGCTAATTTATAACCAACTTCTATAATTTACAATGTATACACACATGAAACTGTATTAAAAACACATGTAAATTGATCTTGTTGTTCAGTTCATTTTAATAACCCAGTTATGTAATCTCTGTGCTAAATTACCTGAAATGTTTGATACATATTAACAGAACACATAACAATTAGTAGTTTCTAAAGAAAAAATTGTTCTGCTTCACTGTTTTGAGGGTAATTCCAAGAACCTGCAACCTCAAACTCAATGGAAAGGCCAGTCAATGACTCCACAGTGGGAAAGGGGCCAAGATTCTTCCCATGAGCAAGGGACCAGACTCTGGCTCTGTGACACAAACACTGCAGCATTTAACTCTAACACAGAATTACGAAGGACAAACTCAAACTATAGCATTGTACAGTTGGTAAGCTATAATATTTGAGTTGTCTTGTCAAGTTTATTCTCCAAAATATAATGAAAGTTTATGTAAAGCTTGTATCCATATATTATTTCCATGATCTAGTATACTTTCCAATACCTTCTAATTTTATAAACACAAAACATATGATTAATCTATCTTGCTAAGTGTAATCAATTACAACTTAACAAATATTCGTAAATACCATGCTTCAGACCCTTTGGTCTGACTGAGAGCATGATACTGAAAAATTGGAATCACTGTTTTCAAAGACTCACCACGCCCTCTAGGAAAAAGTCATGTAAATGATTATATGGGACAAATGATGAAGCAAAGTCCAAGTCTATAGGAGAAGTAGATGACACAAAAATAAATCAGAGAGGATATGACTCTGTGTACAAAAAGTTGACAGGTGTCTGAGATAAGATGTGTTTTCAATTACATTTTATAATAGACTCAACAATCTGCATCAAATGTGTATTTGCATATATTGGAGATGACTAGGGAGTTATTGGGCATGCCTGTGGTTGAACAAGACATGAAATCAAGAAATCTCTTGAAGAAATATGTAAGTGAGCTAGAGGCTGTCATTTACACATTGATCTCTATGTTAAAAAAATATTTACAGAATAGTTGCTTACTCTCATTCCCCATGCTCCAATCAATCAAGAAATAGTGTTATAGCACTATCGGTGCTATTAAGGAAATTGTTATATCCAACAGTTTAAAGAGTGTTCTATTGAATGAGCAATATAAAATGTAGATGTAGAGAAGGCACACAAAATACTGTTTAATGCAACAATTTCACTAATAAAAAGCACACAACAATTATGATAAAAACACTAGTGTTACATAGAAAATGTCCCTTGTTTCTGTAGTTTTTTTAAAAAATAATTTTTCTTACTTTTCCTTTCTTGTGATAGTACTTCTCTTTGTATATTCAAATGGGATTTAACCCAACTCAATACTTCTACTGTGTTGTAAGACCCTAATTCCTGGGTTCTGGTAGGCCAATGAGAGAGCCCCGTGACAAAAACACCAAAACCAACAAGCAAGAGGTGTTTCTTGAACAAATGCACACTAGGGTGCCAGCAATCTCTGGAAATGCTGCACACCCCTCAAAGGGTTCAGGCTCTTTTTATAGAGAAAAACAGCAAATCAGCATATGTGCATGGGGCACAAGGTGATTGATTACAAAGTATGATCTCATGTTTGAGAGATCACCCAGGTGTGACCTGATTTTCTTCAAAGGAAAAAACCACAGAGTGACTTGGAAAGTCCCCAGACTGTACGTTGTCCAGGTGTGACCCAGACAGAACCATTCATTGGAACCATTTGTTTCAGGGTTAGGGCCTATTTCCTTGTTGTGGGCCAAGACCTGTGAGAAACTTTTTATCCCTTTGTTTCTTTGCAAACTAAAGTCTTTCATACTCTGGCTTTCTCTTGGCTGTACATTTAGAGACTTCAGTTATTCCACAAAGATTTTATGATTCAGTAACTAGCCCTATTTAACAAGATCAGCCTAGCATATAACCACTAGCCCCATTACCATAGTAACCTTTCTTGTTCTCATAATTCCTGATCTTTCCACCCATGTCAACATCCATTCTTTGTGATTTTCTATATTCTGCTTGCAAGAACTATTCTCCTACCCCTTTCCTACATCCTTGCTCTGCAAACTAAAGTCTTTCAGTGTCAATCTCCCAACTGCTAGAATTAGAAACACGCACTAACTAAAGTAATTTTATTTTATGTTTATGTGTACCTTACAAGATTCAGATTGATACTACTATTTTATAGTTGAAGCAAAAAGACCTAGAAAAATAATCACACATATAAAAAATGGAGGGAAAAATAATTATAGAAGGGATTCTTGGAAACAAAGAAAAAGTCTATATGAGATCTACTGGGCTCATAATAGAAAGAAAAAATGAATATGGGTCTTATGGAGATAAGATCAGATATGTGAATATTCTGAGCTCACACAGCAATTTGTACAACTGCTTTCCTACAATAGGCATAATAGAGAAAAGCAGTAGTGTTTAATTATGGGAGTCTGTAAACCCAATAGTTAGAAAAAAACAGGGTCAATAATGAAAAATGTTGTAGACTGATTCCCATTTTCCTGAGGAACTGCCATATTGATCTCCAAAATGGCTGTATACGTTAGCACTCCCATCAGCAGCGGAGAAGTGTTCCCCCCTCTCCACATCCTCTCCAGCATAAACTGTCATTGGTTTTTCTGATTTTAGCCATTCTGACAGAAGTAAGATGGTATCTCGGAGTTGCTTTGATTTTCATTGCCCTAAGGGCTAACCTGGCAATTCTACTATTATGGCTAACCTGGAATTTCCACTCTTTGACAAGTCACCAATTGATCCACATCTATGCAACAAAGAACAAAAACATCTGTTCAACTGTGTCCATAACAGAAGTATTTGTAATAGTGAGAACCTGGAAACAACCTAGATCTCCCTCAACTGAAGAATGGATAAAGATGATGTGGTACATTTACTCCATAGAATGCTACTACTCAGCAGTGGGAGGGGGATCAATGGAATCTTGAAATTCACAGGCCTGGGCAGTCTAAGGGACTTGTAACAGTGGGACCAGGATGTATCCCTGGTGCAGGAAAGGATTTGGGAGCACATTCCCCATGGAGGGATATTCTCTCAATCTTGAGACAGGAGGGAGGGCCTAGGCTCTGCTCCAAATGATTTGACAGATTTTGATGATCCCTCCTGGAAGGCCTCACCCTCCCTTTGGAGTGGATGGAGAATGGGATGGGAGGGGGGTCAGGAGGCATGGGAGGGAGGGAGGGTGAGGGAACTGGGATTGATATGTAAAATAGTAATATGTAAAATAACAAAAAATAATAATTAAAAAACTAGAGACAAAAAATAATGAAAAATGTTTTTTTAAATGACAGAATCCTAGGTGATGGTTGAAGCATAGTTTAGGGGTTAGAGAGATATCACTTAGGGTAAGTATCTATGGGGTAGTTATGAAGCTCCAACAAAATTTAATCCCCAGCACTAATAAATATATATGAAAAGATAAAAAAGAAGAAAATGATTCAAATTTGTACTACAGCTATAATAATCATAAAATGATTGAATTTTATACACGTTTTTAATAATAAATACCTATGGTACTTAGTTTAAAATATGCTAATAGGTTTATAGGGGAGATTATTTCTCTGGCTATTATTTTATATGCTACAGAGGCTTATGTAATAATAGCTCACATATATAATTCCTACATAATCCACAAACACATAGTCATTTGTAAATATGCATTATACAAATACAATTTTTCAGTCCTCAGATCATACATATTCCTGTCTTTCCTTTGAAGATGTAACAGTCTATTCAGGAAATGGTATCCCACCTGGTTCAACTAAAGTTTCACTGGAAAATGCATATGGCCTGATGCTTAGGTTGATCCTGATGTTCTATTATGGAAACAGTTCTGTCAAGTGGCAGAGTGGACCCCATATAAGTTTTAGTGGATATTGCCCACTTGCCTTCTAAAATGGCTCTGTCTGTTTGTGTTCTTACTAGGAGTATACAAGCATGCCCATTTCTCTAGACGTTGGCTAGAATTCCCCACAGGGAAACATTTTGTTTTCTAACAAAGTTAATTAAAATTCATATATTGTTTCCAGTTTTGTCAGTCAAGCACATTTTTTTGAATTAAATATATATTTCTTTTTTGGTCAGTGGATAGTAAATGTTCTTTATTTTTGTTATATCATTGTTTTATTCCTGTTGATTTATTCCTACAGTTATCTTTGTTATAACTTTAGTTTTATCATTTAATCTTCAATCTGCAGTTCTGATGCTTATGCATTGTAGTTTTATGTATAGTGATATGATAAATATTTCATAGTTTGTTTTACAATTTGTATAATTTTCTTTGACTTAATGTTTAAAAGACACTAAATTAGAGGAAGGGAAATGCCATGATTTTTTAACAACATTTTAAAAAAAAAATTTTAAACACATGTATCATATAATGAATTGACAGGAATTTAAGTAAATATATTTTTCTTGTTCATTAACCTGTATGACTATTCCTTAAGTGTCATATTATTTAAAATGCACAGCTCTTTAAAAACTTGTGTCCATGTGCCTCTCCCTGTGCATTCAAATACTTGTGCTAGTTCACTACTCTTCACATGCTTTTTAATGTTCTACAATATATTTGATGTCTTAATGCCAAGGTTATTGGAACCATATTTTGTCTCAACAAAAGTATTAAATGAAATGTATGTTTTTTACCATTTCATTCATTATTTTTATTTTTTTTTATTACAGGTCAGAAACTCAACCTTTTGCTTTGTTTCATAGGGTTTGGAGTCTTCTCCTTGTTATTTTAGTTATACAGTTTGAATTTATTGCATGTGTCCCGTAGCCTCAAAAGTATGCACAGAAACTTGTGAGTTCATTCTACATACCAATCCCAGTTCCCTCTCCCTCCAGTCCCCCACTCCCTCCAATCCTACCAGTGGAGCACACTGGTAGGATTTTCTGAAGCAGGTGGAAGCAGGAGGATTATGAGTTCAAGGCTAGACTGTCCTTCCTTTTTGAGAAACATATTTTTGGATCCTTTAGTCCTATTTTGAGAGTGACAAGAATTTATCACTTTAAGTATTTTTAGCTTAAGACTCATGAAATTAAAATCATAGTGTGGTATAACAACAATGTACAGTCTTCGTGCTTGTTTATATTCTCTCCTAGATATGCTTTAAATACATGACCATTTGAATTACAATATGTGTATATGAATACTAAATTTATAGTCATCATTAGAGTCAGGAATTTTTCAACACTCTGTACAACTTGATTCTGGAGAATCAAGAAACAGAATAATTCACTGTTCTTAATAGCTAGTATGTTTGGGAGCTTATAATGTGTTTTCTAGTCTTGCAATCCTTGCAGCCAAACTTGGAAGCTAGCACAATCAAAGGCATAGGAAGATGAAGCAATCTTTTGCAAGGGCATGCAGCTGGCATGTGACCTGATTCCAATAATATTTGTGTGAATCCCCAGTCATCCTGGGCATGGTTGACTTCACTCTCATTTTATCAGGTAATGGCTGTATGAAAAATTCATGGCATCATTTATATCCATTTAAGATTTCTTCTCCTAAAGCTTAATACATAGAGCAGGAGAATTTTTTTTCAATTGGGAGAAACAAAAACATTTTTAAAAATATATTCATAGACATAAATAAGTAAACAAACCAACAATAAATAAAACATCTGGCCCATTTCTCAATTCTTTAAGAAACCTTCAGGGATATATCATGGAGGCAGAAAGCTGTTTTCTTTCACCTTGAGACAGGTGGGACAGAGACACATTATTAATGAATAGGGTACACAGGGCTGAAAGAAGATGTAGCTTGTTCTTCACTCCTCAAGCAAAACACCAAAAGCTGATTCTTCTGCCTCGTAAAGAACACAAACAGCTCATTATATTGTAAGAAGCACATATTATTTCAAAGATCACAGTGATTTGTTCAGGAAAGGAAACCTTCCTTTGTGTACACATAGCACATAGCATTACTTTCTGTTTTTAATTTCAAACTATTTAGTAGGATAAACATAACTAATAAGAACTAATAAGAAAATCTAGTTCAATATGAAAATGCCATTCAATCCCAACCTTAGGTGGATTTGACTTCATGATTTAATATGCTTCTCTGGAATTCCAACTCTTGATTTGAAACAGGATACATGATAAGAACAGGGAGTGATTACAATTTGCTAATTATATGTAGAGTGTTTCTAAATCCATGAAATATTTTTTCTCTTAAGTTCCAGTAGTGGGAAGAATGAAACGTTTCCAGCAATTGACTTCATGCCAGAAAAACCCCAATTGACTTCTTCTCTTTAGTTGCTTAATATAAGTGATTTCCCCATAGCAGTTTCACAAATATGATGTTGACTCTTTATCCTAAGGATTAAAGCAAAATATAGTGGCCCATTCCAGTTTTGCAATTAGGGTAAAGGGCATGCAAGTTGCACCAAAATATGAGAACATTCAATGTGTGAATTAACTGCAATCTCCATGGAGTGATATCTCTCTAAAGGGACAAACACTAGTTCTTAGGGGAGTAATCAAGCTTTAATGAATAAATAATAGATAGGTACATCGTGGATATAAACATGTATATGTGATATTAATATCTCATGGGAAGTTATTGCGAAAATATTGTCTAAAATACATTGACGAGGAAAAAACAGTTGAAAAGCAAAGCTTCAAAACATGCCTCCCCCCTGGGATTAATCCCTACAGAAGGAAATAGAACAACAATTAAAACAAACAAACAAAAAAAGACCAACTTCACTTTCAAATATCTCCCTTATCTTCGACAACAAGTCATTTTGTATTACAATCACCAAGTGAAGAAGACATGTCATTTTCTTTTCTGAGACTTAGCTGTTATCAAAGATAGAGCTTCACCTGCAAGTGCCTTGTGAGGTTCTAGATCATCAACAGCTAGAGAAATGATCCCAAAAGGCTTCCTTTCATATGTGCAGTATGACCCTGAGCTTGGTACTAGGGTATTTATGTGTGATTCAGTGGACCATGTTCTCCCGCTATCCTCCATCCCTTCGACTCTTATTTTCCCTTCTCATCAATGAAAAGTTGAAGTAAACTATGCTGCTCAGTCACATGTACATTAGAAAAGTGCAGCAGGGAGCCACTTCTTACAGTGGAGTATGTGAAGTCAGCTCTCTACTGTAGCTCCCTCCTTAGCCCTCTTTCTCCTGCCCTTCGGTATTTTAGCTTGTTCAAACATGGCTTCAGTGTCACTGATACAGCCTAGGTTGGTTCTTACCCACAATTAAAGCGTTAAGAAATTGAATATCATATGCTTCTTTCATTAGGTGACACATTTTAATAAAGTATACAACTTTAATAAAATATGCAAACTGTAGCTTAGTTCACCCTACTGTATGTAACTTTAACTTGGTAGGTGCCAATTTTCCAACAGGGCTGCACAATACAATTTTAGTGGACCTTAAAATGTAACCTGATTTGACATACCTAAAGATGTATCAAGTGTTTAGTAGGATTTTGTAGTTTTGTTTCCCTAATATTGGTTATTTTAAAAGCATGGTTTGAGGTATTTTGAACCATATTTATTGACTGTAGGATGCTGTACATGCTGTACTTACACTAACCCTGGCTTAGTGCTTTTAACATTAGATATCTAATTCTTTTTGTTTGTTTGTTTGTTTGTTTTTATATCTCCTCTGTGTGTTTTAACACCTTCTCAGTTTGGGTAAAATTTAAATAATATAACTTAGCTGCTATGTTCTTTTATGAATAATTTACAAAGATTATCTTAAATATTGTTTTTCATATCATACACAACAACTTAATTTTATTTTTTAACCTAGTATTTTCTCTTGACATTAACATAGCTACTACTATTCGAATTTTGTTCATATATATATAATTGATTTTATCCCTACAGTTTACCACATGATTTATTTTAATTTCTGATTCTTTTTTAAATTCTTTCTTTTTGTTACTTTTATTTGATATTATTAACATCAGACTTTTTTGACATTAACATTTTTGAAATTAAAATTTCTCTTTTCCCTCCAGGTATTTAATTTATGTGTGTTTTCTACTATTTTATTTGAAAACAAAACATAGTATCAACTTTTTTTTCTTACAAATGGCCTGGCTTTATAAAAAATTGTTTTGCAACATATCCCACCAGGAAAGATAATGGAAATTTATAGAATAGGAGAAAACATTTGAAATCCAAATCAAACTAGGAACTCATACTTGGAATGTAAAGCACACTCATAATTTTCCAATTAAAAAAATCTCACCTAAAAGTTAGCAAATCTTTTAAATAGCCATTTCTCTAGAGATGATATGCCCAGTTAGCACATAAAAAGGTGCATAACGATATATAGCATAAGGTGAAGGCAATCAGAGCCATATGATTATGACATTTAGTAGGAATTAAGTTGTCTATACTAACAAAAAAAAAGCAGATAATAGCATTTTGGGTGAAGATACGAACATGTGATAAATGGAGTTCCCAGTTTCTCTATTTTTCATAGTGAGGTTAGGCATTGAACCCATGACCGTATGAACGATAACCAGACATCCTTTAGATCTGTGCTACATCTCCAGCTCTATGATATTGTACAGGTTTTCATAAAATTATGGGTTTTATTTATTATTGTTTCCCATAACAAGCCATATGACCTTTAGAATTCCGGCTCTACAAAGCATGTTTACTGAAGCTTATTACTGGTCAGAAACTGAACTCCACCCAATTCTCAGAAGTTCATGGAGAAGAAAATATATCAAATGACACAATCCTATCAGAAGACAACTGTGTGCATTATGGCATGCAGTTACTTTTGTGTAATTATTTGTTCAAAATTATGGTTTCTTAACCCACAGAAGCAAAAGCCACAATATATGCAATTCTTAGCATTTATGTGCTTGCACTGAACTTGTTCACAGTCTATGAGGTAGATATACAGCTAATGTGAGTTTCTACTGCAAGTGAGTATTGAATATAGCAAGGTTCTTTTATAAAGGAAGTTATAAAAGAACTTTTATAAAGGAAGTTTTTCAGTTATGAGGAGATATATTTCACTCACAACATTCTAAAAAGGAAGCATTCAAATAGATTTTGTTCAAGAATAGATAATTAAACCATAATAACCTGATAGATTAAACAAAATATAGTTGCCATTAAATAAATTGAGGTTCTATTTGTAATTTTATTTTTCCCTTAGTTTAGCTTCCCTACATTTAACCACTAACATATAAAATGGTGTGAAAGCCAACATAATAACAGAATATGAGAACTGATTCATTAATTTGGAATCCTCTAATAAGGTTTACATGTAATACGTTTCCATAAAGAAATTCATTGTTGATTTTCTGGAGTGATGGCTCAGTGGTTAAGAACACTGGCTGCTCTTCCAGAGTTGGTGAGTTCAATTCCCAGCAACCATAGTGGCTCACAACCATCTATAGTGGGATCTGATGTCCTCTTCTGAAATAATGACATACATGCAAATAGAGTACTTACATACACAAAATAAATAACTTTAAAAAAAGAAATTCATTGTTAATAACTATTTTAGTTAGAATTTCTTAGGGTTTATAGTTCAACAAAGAGACATCATGACCATGACAACTCTTTTCTTTTAGTTTTCTTTTTTGTTCAGTCGTCGTGTCTTTCATATCATGCATCTTTCCACTCCCATCATTATATTTGATTCCCATCCCTTAGTATCTGACCTCTGCCCTTTAAATATTCCCACCCTCACATAAAATTTAAGAGAGAGAGAGAAAGGGAAAACTCTCATCATAGAAACTGAAGTGTGACACAGTGAGTCCCACAGTAAGCTGTTTTATCTACATACCTTTACTTGTAAATGTTTATTTCAGTGAGTCATTGGTCTGGTTCAAGCCTCTGGTTCTGCTACACTAGGGATGCTGGGCCCTCACTGGGACTCCTCTTGGGCACCCCATTTTTACTCTGTGTTGTGCAGATCCTGCAGCTTTGAGTCTGTAGAACTGGCCCCTTCATGTGCTCCACCGGATCACAAATGAGGTGGACATTGGGGTGAGTCAACTGTAACCCTGGGCCTTGGTATTTGTAAGGTTGTTCATCTTGCAAGGTCTTTCTCATCTTCACTACCAGATAGAGCTCTCCAGCATTGCCCCTTTGCAGTGATGAGATGAGCAAGGGGTGGGGCCAGTTCACCTGCTTTCATGCCCTCATTGTTGGCTGTCCTACTACTACATCTTTAGGACCAGCTCAGTTGAGGTAGTTGCCCAGATGGGGTTCCAGGACCACTGTTTGAGTGCTGCTGCTGGGGAGGGGAAGGTGCAACTTTCCTGTTCTTATGACCACAGGGCCAGCTCTCCCATCTGCTTCAGGCAAAGCAGGCTGGGGTTATGGAAAGCATCTCTGTCCCACCCATATGGTAGATGCAACCATATGGTAGATGAAAGATGAGGCCTGATCTTCTAGACTTATGGTCTTGGACCAGATCATCTGTGCCCCTGTTAAGAGGGTCAGCTCCTCTCTGAAGCCCAGATGAGGTTGCAGTTAGAAAAGGGGCGGGGGGGGGAGGAGAAATTCTTAATAAAGGAAACATTTAATTGGGTAGCTTACAGTTTCAGCGGTTTTATCCATTATCATCATTGTGGGACAGGGTGGCATGCAAGCAACAGGAAGTAGTCTATCACACTGGGTGTAGCTTGAGCATATATGAGACCCTCCAAAGCCTACCTCCTTAGTGATACATTTCTTCCAACAAGGCCTCACCTACACCAACAAGGCCACAATTCTAAATAGAGCCACTGCTTAGGGGCCATTTTCTTTCTTTCAAACAACTAAGATAACTAAATTTATAATTCATACCTCTTTTAGAAAAGAAGTTAGTCAATTCATATAGTATGTGACTAGTTTCAATTGAGCATTGCAATTTTATGATATAAAAGATATTTATACTTAATCATAAAATAAACTATAGATGGAAACATATACAATACAGTTCTTTATGTCAGGTTTTGTATTTATTAAATACGACGTGTTTCAATATACAGAAGGAAGAATAAAACTTGAAGGGGTCAGAGATGACTAGTGCCAAACAAAAAGCAGATCTGAAAGATGGGATTTTAGTCAGGTTCCTAACAGGTTTAACAGCTTAACTAGACTCAGTGACTGACAAGTAAATATTATGTTCTCCTTCTAAAGAAATGTCTGAACATTAATCCTCCTCAAGGACTTAAGCTTAACATTTTAAATCATATTTTTGCTTAGTAAAATATTTATTATTATTTGTGTACATTCCATATCAAATTTTATAGCAAAATTGAGCATAGAATTAAAACATGAATGTATTAAATTGGAGCGAACAAGCAAGTGGAGAAAAAGATTGGGGTAGGAGTGACAGCCAAGCCTTGATCACTATGGAAGCAGCTCTGGGAACTGCTCTGGCAGCACCCTTGTCATCAGTGGGATACAGTCATTTTATATGCAAGTTTTCATGGATTTTACCCTACTTAGTGATTCGTCCCACTCCCATCCTTAATGACTGGCCTTCAAAAGCTATTTAAACTTTTTTTCTAGTATATGTTCTTATTTGATCCTAGCTCAAATACTTTAAAGGTTAATTTAGATTGTCATCATTTCACTGGGATTTGTTTCTTAGTGAGTCACCCCTTCAACAAATATTTATGAACTACTTCAAGTACTTCAAGTTACTATAAATGGCTAACTTGTGCTTCCCTTTAAGAAACTCACTTATAAAACTGTTATCCTAGGGTAAAATCACAAATGTTTAACCTCGAGTGGCATCTATAAACATCTTAAAGTTAAAAAATATTCCTAGATTAAAAAAAGAATATTTTATTGCAGAGGATTAACATTCTGTCTTGTCATGCTGAAACACACTGACGCCTTTAAAATAAGCTTTAGTGTGAAGATAGCATTGCTTTTAGGTCACTTAGAAAAAATGGCTCAATTATTAATCAAGGACATTCACCACAAAGCTCTCATTTAAGGTGGAGCTAAGAAGCTGAGCCTACAGTCCAACACATTTCCCTCCAAGGTGCCTTCATATTTACTTTAGTTTTTCCAAGTAAAGAAATAATACCATAATGGTAAATAATATTGTTTATGCTGTGTAGTTCTTAATGTCTTATTGGAATTCCATGTTTATATTGGTTTTTGTAAGTCAATACATTTATTAGTCATCATATAGGTTTTTTCTGGCTTTGATAGTTAATAATCTGATGTCAAAATGAAGACATGTTTTCTTCATTCAAACGAAATAATATCAGAAACCACACAATCAAACCCAAAGTAAACGTATTTGTCTGACACTAGCCATTACCTCTTTCTAAAGAGCAAAGGGGGGCTGTAGCACTCAGGGTGCTGTTAATTGTGGTATACTGTTATTGTCAAGAGTGGTGGAAGGGTGCAATTCCAGGGTTTTTTATGGGTTTTATTATTTTGAAATGTGTCCTGGGTATATATGTTGTTTAAAATGTGCATTTAATTTGTTTACTCGTCTAGTCAGCCTGATGACATCATTAGATTAGGGTGGCTTGGTAAATGTCTTGATATCAGGATTTTGTTGAAAATCAAATAGAGATAATTTAGGCATTTGAGTGATTGATTTATGTAGTTAAACCTACAGAAGATCAAGAAGTACAATGTTGGCTAGAGAAGTGATAGATAGATTTACATGCCAAACACCCCCTGTAGCTGTTACTCTGGGGGAGTGAAGAGCATGATAAAATCACCTCTGTGCCTTTCATTTCTTCCTTTGAAATGAGCCCTTGAAAAGCAAGGTGATATATATATACATACATACATACATATATATATATATATGTATATATATATACATATATATATATATATACACCAGACTATAAAGTTATAGAATGTGTATTTGCAACTTTTTAATTTTTATGAGCCTTGTGCTAGTCATTAAACAGAGGCATTCATTTTTGTTGTTTTTATGTTTTAAATCTGATAATTTTGTTCATTTATATAATGTATTTTGCTCACTCTCCTCCCACTCTCCGTAAACTGCTTTCTCTCCCTGACAAGTGCCACTCTACTTCCACATCCTTTGTTCTGTTTTCTTTTCTATGACACAGTTGCTCTCCTCTCTATTTCCCTGCACTCCTCTCTATTCCCCCCAAACCATGCAGCAGTGTGTTGTGGAGGGGTGGCATACACATATGTGACACACGTGTCCTGCCCAGGGCTAAACAATGAATGGTTAAATCTCTTTTATTATTTATTCATTTATTACTTCTCTCCCCCTTTGCTTTCTGAAGATCAAATGAGGGACCTCACAGAAACCAGATGTCACCACTAAACTAGAGACACCTCAGCATTCACTCTCTTTGTCCATCTTTCCCTAGGTAACCACATGGAATTTTAGGTTCCACGACAAAGACATGTATTTTTTTTTTTTACATTTTCATAGTTTGAAGCCAATTTAAATTTTTTTCCAATAAAAACTTTCCTTCACCCTTTCCTTTATATTTTACATAGAGAATGTTTCCAAAACCTTCTGAATTGAAGAGTTGCCTTTTGGTCACTGTATTATCAATATGTGTTGTTTCATTGTTTTAGCGAGAAACTGATAACTCTTGATTCCTTTTTCCTGCTTTGCCATTAAAGTGGATGGATTTGCCCATAGTCATCCAGGCTTAGCAGTTAGTGAGGTAAAGCATTAAAGTTAAGAAACCACAGCGGAGGCACTGCTGGCCTCGGAAGACGCCTGCCAGAAAATATGTCCAAGGTTGCTCCATAAATAGTCAATCTGTTTCCTGTGTAATCTTTAATAGAAGCTTAAAATGGACCTTTAGAAGGCTGCGTGGGTTGCACAACAGGAAATTTTAGCCCAGTCATTAATAGCTAATGAGCTGAACTGTAGACAACTATCCACAAGCAGTCACAGGAATGAGGGAAGACAAAAGCCAGACCAAGGCAAGGGGGAGGTGCCTGCTCCTGCAGCTACTTTGTAGTTCTGCCCGGTGTAGATAATACCAGCCATAATTTACTGCCTCATTGGCTTTGGTTTATTTCACATGTCATAGAATATCTTTAATATCCTTACATGTATTAATATAGCTACATTTATTCCCAGAAAATACTCTTACATTTATTATTGCTTTTCTTCTGTGTTTTATATTACTTTCTCTGTACATAAAACATCATAACTATTTGGTTTTTTTTCCACTTGAAGCAAGCAGCCATTTCTTTAAATACTCCGTGAACAGGAGTCCATATCTCACAAACCTATTATACCCAGAATATGTAGAAGTCTCTCAAAATCATGAGGGGCTAAGGAAGTAACTCATTTGGTAGAATGCTTTCCTGAGAGACATGAGGCCCTGGGTTGGATCCCCAGCAACGAATGAAATGGATATGATACCACGTGCCTGTGCTTTTAGCCCTGGGGGTTGGCTGGTACATGCTGGAAGAGAAGAAGTTACCCTTCATCCTCAGCTACATAGAGAATTTGATGCCAACCTGAGTTCCGTGAGACTTTGCTTTTAAAACAAAAGTAGGAAGAAAGCAAAAAACTGAGCACTAACAGTAAACAGGTTTGAAAAAAATGTTCTATTAAAGTAAATCAGCACATAAAGTATGCTTAATATCATTGGTTATTGGGGAATCACCTTAATGCACTTATTAAAAACTACACTGAGATTGCCCTAGATTTCTAATAGAGCATTAAAAACTTGACTAGCTGAATGTTAGGGAGTAGTGGGAGAAGTAAAACATGTATGTATAACATGTATGTAAACATGTATGTAATACAAGACAGCCACTTTCCAAGGCATCTACTCATTCTCTTCACAGTGTCAAAACTCTCACAGTAAGAACTGGCCATGCTACTCCTAGATACTTAAGCCAAGAGAAGCAAAAATGTATGTCTATACAAGCACATGCATAAAAATCTCTACAACAACTTTGCTTCCCGTTGTCTCAAACAGAAAGCAACTCAAATGTCTATCAGTAAGTGAATAGACAGACAGACTTATCATGATTAGATTATTTGTGGTTTAATTTTTTAAATGTACAAATTGAAAGATAGTGATCAAAAACAGCATGTGACGTTCAAAGAATGTTGTGAATGTCAGGGTCAGTGTTCAAGTTCACTGGGGGAAATGGCATGTGAGATACATTGGGAAGGGGTAGATAAAGCTTGTGCTTTGGTTACTGACTTTGAATAATTAAACACACAGACATGCTCAAGCACAAAGGAGGATATATGAAAGAAGTCTACAAATTATGATAGAATCTAGTTGTAATTACGGATTAATTTCCATGAAATCAGCCGAGGTCATAACATTTCTCTTCTTGTTTTGCTTTGCCCATGTTTTATTTTATTTTATTTTTAGATTTACCTCATGATATAATTTGGTTACTGCAACTCTAGCCAAACACTGAACCAAAATATTAAAGCCATGATGGTACAATCAAAATAGGAGTGTCAATACCATTTCATGCCTTGTTCTACAACTAGCTTATAGAGTGATACTGCCCACAGAACAAAGAACAAACAAACTGTAGGAGATCCGATGAGACTCATTTTTTATTTGATCCTGGTTTTGATGTAACTTTTCTTCATTAGTTGTCTTGGTCATTCTCTACTACAGATTTCTTATTGCTCAGTAGGTTGCAGTTATTCAAATGATCACAAGCACACTGTCCTAAAATTGTGGCTAATATGTCCAGTGAAACTCCATTGAAGTAAACATTTTCTTTGTTGTTGTTTGCCAATGAGTATCAATTGCAGATTGCTTTTTGCTTGGGGTGGGAACCCATGTCCACTTTCTCTTAAAAGTTCTGGGTCTCTACCTGGCTTGAACCTGTGCATGTCTTGTGTGTGCTGGCAATCACCATGAGTTCATATTTGTGTCAGTCCTGTTGTGTTTGGAAGCCACTGTTGTACTTGGAGCCATTTATTACCTCTGTGTCTTAACAGTCTTTCTGCTTTCCCTTTTGCATAGTTTCCTGCTCCTAAGGAGATATGAAGTTAGGACCGAGTGCTCCAAGTTTTCCCACTGTTCAGACATTGTCCAGTTGTGTTTCTTTGTGTTAATTACCATCTACTGCAAGAAGAAACTTCTCTCATGTGGGTTGAGTGAAACACTGATTCACTGTCAGATGAATAATTAGTAAAATTCTTTTCCAGTTCTGTAGTAAGCTTTCACTTTGCCCAAATGATGATACCCTTTGACATACAAAAAACTTTTTATCTTCATGAAGTTCTATTTATTAATTGCTGGTCTCAATGTTTGTGACACCAGAATCCTATATATAAAGTCCTGTCATGTGCCAATGAATTCAAGCACATACCCCACTTTCTCTTCAATCAGATGAGAGGTATCTAGTCTTTCGATGAAGACCTTGATGCATTTGGATTTTAGTTTTGTATAGGGTGATAGATATGAATCTATTTTTAATTCTTCTACATGCAGCATCCAGTTTGACCAGCACCAGTCTTTTGAAGAAAAAGTGTTTTCTACAATGTGTATTTATGGCCTCTTTGTTCATAGGTGCATGTGATTTATGTCTGGGTCTTCTATTTGATTCCATATTAATGTGTCTGTTTTTATCTCTCTCTGTATCTTTGTGTGTGAGAGTGAGTGAAGTTGAGGAGATAGGTTTTTGAAATTCTGTGAAGAATTGAGTTGAGATTTCAATGAGAATGGGATTAGCTTTCTAGATTACATTTGATAAAAGTGGCCATTTTCTCAATATTAGTCCTATGAATCCATGAGCATGCATTTTTCCAACTTCTAATGTTTTCTTTTCATTCTGTAGCATCTTAAAATTTTTATTATACAAATCTTTCACTTGCTTTGTTAAAATTATCCCACAATACTTTAATTATTTTGAGGATATTATGAAAAGCATTGTTTCCCTGGTTTCTTCCTTATATGTTACAATTCATATATAGTGTTGTTCTTTTGCTGCAGCTATTGCCTAAGAAACACAAACATGAGACTCAGCACCCAACGTGGAGTTTATTGAGAGAGGAGAGAAAGAGAGAGGAGAAAGAATGAGAGAAGGGGCCCAGGAGAAAGGGAGCAAGAGAGAGAGGTGCGCTTGGTGCACTTGCTTGAAAAGGAGGGATTGTGCATGAGTAACTGGGTCCCCAGTGCAGCCAGGTAAAGGCTTGAACAGCCAGGTAAAGCCTGCTGACATAGTGATGACATTGCCATGGGTGTCCCGCCCATCGTCAGAGGCGGAGTCAGGAGACTGCAGGCTCCCAACATTCCCACCTCTTATTGTTATTAAAAAGGTGGGGGTTGGGCGTGACCCAACAGTGTCTAGAGAAAGCAGGTTCCCAACATTCCTACCTCTTTTTGCTATTAAAAAGGTGTGGGTTGGGCATGGCAGGTTAGGGAATAAGGACTTTGCGTTCTCAAAAGACTGCTTCCTGCTGACTTGGGGCATTGATTGTCTTTTGGGGGATCCGAGAAAGCTGGGGTGCTGCCACCTGGTAACTGGTTGTTTCATCGCAGTCCTGACAGTATGGAACTCTGGCATCTCTTTGAGACCTGGCAAGATGTTAGCAGAGCAGAGGACAAGGTTAGGTTTAGAAAACAAAAGTTTGGTTTTTTTTTTGTTTTTTTTTTAGGTCCTGGTACATGAGGGGAGAATTGTAAGATGAGGGAGGGGTTCCCAAGGTGAGGAAAGGAAGTCCTGGGACCAGGGTTGGAGTGAATCTGACCTGTTTGGATGGATTCAATTCGGCTCCCTGGAACTTACAAGAATCCTTTGAGTTTGTGAAAACATAAATATTAAGACACATTAGCAGCATACTCATGTTAGAAATGGTTTGGCTGAAAGAATTAACAAATACAGTTATGATCATATAGTGGCATAGTATGGTGTTTAGTACTCTGTCAGAATTGGATTAGTAGCTAATTAAAACTTTATTGATAAATGTTAAGACTATAAACAGTAGCAACCTTAAAATATGCGTTTCTGAAATGTTTTGTAATAATTGGAACCTTGGCTGCTGCTTTAAGCTGACAAAGCTACCAGAGTTCTTGAGAAGGATAAAATTCTACCTGAATGATTAGAGAGTAACAGAGATTCACTAGCTGGCAGCATGGACAGTCACCCCCAGGTCCTCCACAGTTGTTGAGGTTAGAGGCTTTAAGGACATCTGCCTTCTGCTGATGGCACACAACCTGTAGATTAGGAGCTTTTGGAAGACTTACCTACCGTTGGTCCAAGCAATGTGGAGAAAGTCGATTCCCACTGCCCTTTTGTCCACAGTCCTTAGAGCCCTTTGCAGCAGTTGAGATGAAAGGCAGGATTGCTCAGTGGCTAGCATTGCCACTTTCATGGGTGGAGCTTCTTCAGTGTCCATCAATCTTCTTGGAGGAAATGGGTTGTGCCAGCAGCTGGCCTGTCTCTCTGTTATAAAAGCTTTTTAATGAAACATTTTAAATGCCATAGTCTCTAGATCTCTGAGCATTTGAGGGCTGTCTGTTTAGTATACCTTAGTATACAAAATTTGTCTTTAGTTACTTGCCTTAAGCATATAGGTGGCTAGGTAAGGCTTTATCCCTGTAATTAATCTGTCTGGAAAACTGGATCCAAGCTGAGAGGCTGTGGAGAGATGTTATACTCGGAGCCCTCCAGCCTGACTCTAACTGGTTTTAAGTTAGTAGGTTAGACATACACTTGTAAAGGACAAAGAGGTAGAGAAACCCTTCCTTTGATAATAGAGTCTTAACCATTGTAAACAGTTTACAGGAATGACTGGGTGGCATAAACATTTTATTAGTTTGAAATAGACATTTATAACCTTAAATGTTTACCACCATTTAATGACATATAATAATTTAGAAATATTTGACTTAATACAGTTGACTTTAAGTTGTATAGTTAGCTTACATTTTTATATAAAGTTAAATTTAAATCACATGTACAGATATAACATAGTCAGTGAAAAAAGAAATTAGACACAAAGAATAAAAGGCAAAAGGTAAATGAATTCCAGGTTTTGTTGGTGGCAGAAGCTGGCTCGACTGTCCCTCTGCCTAGGTGTCTGGTGTAGCAGATTAAAGAACCACGGGGGGGGGGGATTAGGCTAGGCCATGTGGTTAAGATGGTGGCTGCCATAAACACATTCCCAACAGCAGGCTGAAATTACAAAGTTTTGAGATATAATTTTGTTGGCTTTTTCTCTCCACGAGTGAGGCAGACGGCTTTGTGAAACAAACAGGACACCAGAGTCCAAGGGGTACAACATACAAAAAGACCACTATAGGTCTGAGAAATGTATGTACCAGTCTAAGGGCAGTGCTAGGGTATAAAACCCGAGAGACCCCTCATGGGTCTGAGAAACGAATGCACCAATCAGCATGAGTGGTGCTAGGCCCAGCACAAAATCTGAAAACCTCATTCGTGGGGAAAAATGAAAAAGTCTCAGAATATCTTGAGCAGATGCTGCCTCAGCCCAGCCCACCTCTGAGACAGGCTGCAGCTGTGGCGGGCAGGAGAGTTTTAGAGTAGCAGGAAGAGAACAGAAACAAGTTTAGGGAAAGAGATTGTTTAGCAGAGAGGCAGAAAAATCTCCTTTCATTTACCTGTTCGCTGGCAGTAATTTTGGCCAATTGGACTTATTTTGTAGGGTAGGCTGGTTTATTTCCCATGGGTGAAGTAAAAACTGGCCAATCATTTTTGGAACTCATCAGCCCAAGAATGTGGCAAGGGCAAAGTGCCCGATAAGGACTCAGCAGTCCGAAGGCAGGAAGGCTTGAAGCCGGAATCTTAACTCACCAATGGGAAATGTCCCAGACCCTAGGGAAACGAGTTACAATGAAAAAGAGTACTTGTAGCTGGTGTGGGATGGTATTTCCAGCGAACGGGTGGATGGAAGTGGACCGCTTGTTCGGAATCAGGGTCCCCAAGTGACTCTGGCTAGCCGCCCACCAGCAGACAGCAGACAGCAGACAGCTGCCGAGTCCTTGAGGAGAGCCTGACCAAGTTTCAGCACCAATGTTGTTCATTTGCTGCAGCTATTGCCTAAGAAACACAAACACGAGACTCAGCGCCCACATGGAGTTTATTGAGAAAGGAGAGAGAGAAAGAGAGAAGGGGCCCCAAACCGAGAGAGAGTGAGAGCAAGTCCAAGAGAAAGGTGTGCTTGGCGCGCTTGCTTTAAAAGGGGGGATTGCGCATGCATGCATAACTGGGTCCCCAGTGCAGCCAGGTAAAGGCTTGAACAGCCAGGTAATGATGACATAGTGATGACATTGCCATGGGCGGCCCGCCCATCGTCAGAGGCGGAGTCAGGAGACTGCAGGCTCCCAACAGTAAGGTTACTACTGGTTTTGTGTGTTGATTTTGTATGTATACCACTACTTTACTGAAAGTGTTTATCTGTTGTAAGTTTCAAGGCAGGGTTCTCTCTCTCTCTCTCTTTTTCTCTCTCTCTCTCTCTTGTTGTTTGTTTGTTTGTTTAGACAGGGTTTCTCTGTGGCTTTGGAAGCTGATCCAGAACTAGCTCTTGCAGACCAGGCTTGCCTCCAACTCAGAAATTTGCCTGCCTCTGCCTCCCGAGTGCTGGAATTAAAGGCATGCGTCACCACTGCCCAGCCCTGGTTGAGTTTTTAAGGTCTGTTATTTATAAAATCACATCATTGGTAAAGAAAAATACTCTGACTTCTTCCTTTCCTGTTTTTAAGCCCTTCATCTCCTTTAGTTGATTTACTGCTCTAGCTAAGATTTCATGTGCTAAAGGAGTGGACAGCCTTATCTTTTTGGGGGGTTTAATGGAGTGCTTTGAGTTTCTTATACTTAGATTGATATTGGCTGAGGAGTTACTGTAAATTGCCTTTATTATAATGAAGTATACCCTTTGTAACTCTAGAGTCTCCAGGACATTGATCATTATGGGATGTTGCATTTTATCAAGGGCCTTTACTGTATCTAATGAGATGATTATTTGGTTTTTGTGTTTCAGCTGGATTATTTTGTGGATTACGTTTTTTCAGTACATGTTTATTGAACTATCCTTGCATGTCTGGGCTGAAGCCAGTTTAGTCATGGTAGGTAATCTTTTTGATGTGTTCTTGGATTCAGTTTGTAAGTACTTTATTGAGAACCTTTACATTCATGTTTCTAAGAAATAAAAGAGACATTAGTCTATAAATTTCTTTTTTGGTGGATCTCTGTGAGATTGTCATATAAGGATAATAATGGCTTTGCAAAAAGGAATAGTTGTTCCTTCAGTGTCTATTTTGGGGAATAATTTGAGAACTTTGAAATTAAATTCTTCTTTGAAGACTTGTTAGAATTCTGCACAGAATCAGTGTGGCCCTGGGATTCTTTGTCTGCCTTCTTTCCTTCCTTCCTTCCCTCCCTCCCTCCTTCCTTCTCTCGCTACCTCCCTCCCTCTCTTCTTTCCTTCTCTCCTTCCTTCCTTCTGTCCTTCATTCATTCCTTCTATTTTTTTTCATTTAAGAGGCTGTTAATTACTTCTTCCATTTCACTAGAAGCCATTGGTCTGTTTATATTGCTTATCCAATCTTAATTTAACTTTTGCAGTTTGTATATATCAAGAAAACCATTTATTTATTTTAGGTTTTCTAGTTTTGTATGGTTTAGATTTTTTGGCTAAAAATATTTTTTTGAGATGACATCACATTGTGTATATATTGGACACATAGAATCATACCCTTAATATACTCCTAATAAAATTTCTTCATTAATCTAGTTTATTATATGAATACAAATATGATAAAAGGATCTGCATCTGGGATATCACTTTCTACACAAAGATGAAAATATATGAATTAAGACTTTCATGACAATCTCAAGGAAAATGTGGCTCAAGGGTTATAATTACTTTGAACAGGGACCAGTGATGTGTGTTATTTATTTATTTTTTTTTTTGGTGATGTCAACAGACTTATAGTTTTCTAGACTCTAAGCTCTTTTTTTCCAAAAATTTCTCAAATTTCCCAGGCTCTTTCTTCCCCTGATCTATCCTTGTCATTACAATACCTACCTGATGTCTCTTTGAAATTCCAAAGTCAATAGTTCAGGCATTTTGAGCATAGAACCCCACCCCCTACCATCCCAGTACTCTCGTCTTAGAACTCTACCTTTAACTTCTTTAGTCCTATTAGGATCTTAGTCAACTATTCCAGTAAATAATCTCCACTACTTTCCACTACTTTCTGATCTGCACTATGTATTTCATTTCCATATACTTTCAAGTCCCATATCCTGTACTTCCTCATTCAGTTAAAGCCCTGATTAGATCAGCTCTCTACCTATTGCATGCCCACACACTTATAGTTGAACACAACTGAAGAAAAAACAATAAGTGATTCATTTTATCTAAGTCTACTTATCAAAAGAAAATTGCCTTCCTTATCCTTGATGTTCCTTTTGTTTAAGATATGTTTCCCCAAGATAGTCATATGGTGTCTACCCTGACTTATTCAAATACTTGTTTATGTGTCCACTTCTTAAAGAGGCATTCTCAGACAACCTGATCTAAAAGTGTTATATGCCCCATCCTATCTCTCCTCTCTCTGTGTTCTTTTACTCTGCTTTGCTTTTCCTCATAGTACATATTATGAAATAATAATTGTCATCTCTACTAGAACACAGATTCCATGAGAACGGCAACTGAAATTATTCTGTTCCTCACATGATGAGAGAGGAAGTTAATTTTATGCATCAACTGATGGGGTCAATGAGTGCCCTGATATGCAGTTGAATATTACTCTCTACATGTTTGAGAGAGCCTTTCTGGGTGTTAACCTCTAAATCAGTAGTATGAAAAGTTGTTCTTCATCATCCAGTCTACTGGTCTTGAATAGACAAAAAGGCAGAATGATAGGGAAAAAGAGCTTGTTTACTATCAGTGACTCCAAATTGACATGTATCTTCTCTTGACTTTGAACTTAAATATAGACTAAAGTATTACTAGTGCCTTAGATTTCTAGTTTACTAACTGAAAACATTGGGTCTTCTTAGCCTCTGAAACTACATGATAAAATTCTTTACAATAAAAACTGAAAACACATGTGGTAGATGCATCATTGAACACACAATTTAGTTTGCTTTCAACTGACAAAGTCAGCAGTAAACCTTTACTGACCTATGTCAGAAGGGTGTCAATTCTCTAGCACTACATCATAATATGCTTCAAAAGGATATTTTCTTAGTCAACCCAAATTGAACTGGAACTTGCAATCTTTCTGCCTCTGATTTCTTAATACTATCACTGCAATTGTGAGCTGTTTCATGCAATTCAAAAGGATTTTGTTTATGTTTTTCTTCCACACATACCATAGTGGTCCATAATACAGAGTTATAACTATTCCAGATATAGTTTTTCGACTTTTGTGTGTCCTACAAGAATTTGGGGTGTTCTACTTCAGTGGAATTTTGGGAGTCTTATAGTATGAGTGTGTTTGTTTCTTAAAGATTTGCTTAATTTTTATTTATGCATGCACATATGTGTATGGAGCTGCATAAAACATAATAGGCTATTTTAGACCCTGGAGCTGGAGTTACAGATAGTTGTAAACAGCTGTGTGTGGATTCTGGGAACTGAATGCAGGTCCTCTGAAGAGTAGCTGCTTTTAAATCTTGAATCAATTTTCTAAGATTCTCATTTTTCACTTATTAAAAGTGGATTTTTTAAAATCATATAATATACCCTGAATACACTTCCCCTTCCTTCATTCCTCCCAGTTCACACATCCAGAAATCCCATAAAAATCCTAAACTGGAGGCAATATTAGATACAAAGGACATACAGAGAAAAAGAAAATATATCTAAATAAAAATTATAAAAATAATTAAAAACAAAACTTAGACACAACATGACAGGACAAGGAACCTCTATAAATGTTTTAATTTTATTTTTTGTTTATAGTCTACTGCTGGTCATGTACCCTACCCTAAAAAGTAGTTTGTTTCATCAGCGAGACTACCTTGGATGAAAACTAAAGTTTCGTTTTCAAATGCTAGTTAATTAGAGACTTTCTAGGTTAGGGATAGGATCATGTGTCCACTTCTCCTTTAGCTCTAGAACCCCATCTGATGCAGAACCATACATGTCCTGTGCATGTGGCTTCAGCATCTATGGATTCATATGTGGATTGACCCTGTTGATTTAGAAGGCTTTGTTTCCTTGGTGTCTTTAGCTTCTCTATTTCTTACATTCTTTCTATTTCCTCTTCTGCCAGGTTCTCTGATCCCTGATGGGAGGAGTTTGATGGAGACATTATCACATTTAAGGCTTAGTGTCCCTAGATTTCCAATTCTCTGGACAAGGAATGGAGCTTCCCTGATGAGGGGCACTGAGTATAATAGAATATCAATAGAGCGATTTTATTGCTACCTTTTCTTATGCCACTAGTATTTGTTTTTCCCATAGGTCCCTAGGCTATCAGTTTCTTGGTCACCCAGGCAATGTTGAGTATATGGACTCTACCTCATGGAGTAGAATTTAAATCAGATATTTATTGGTTACTTCTCTAGGCTCTGTGCCATCATTACTCTTTTATATCTTGCAAACAGGACACCATTGTATATCAAAGTGCTTGTGGTCAAGTATGTGTTTACCTTTTTCCTTGCACTTTCCTTGTACCAAAAGCATGGTTCTTTTTTGTTTTGTTTTGTTTTTTTGTTTTTGGTATTTTTTTTTGTTGTTGTTGTTATATGGAAAGCTTCAACTCTAATAGGTTTCCATACTACTCCTGAAATGTCCCTTAATTTTAGTTGTCTCTCTTTTTTGATTTGATCCCCCATCCCAATCTCTTCCCCATCCATCCAGAACTATCCTATTTACCTTTCTTAGGGAGATCTGTCTGTCCCCCAGTCCCTTATTCTATACCTAACCTCTGTGATTCTGCAGATTGTAGCTTAGTTATTATTGAATTCACAGCTAAGAACCATATATAAGCAATACATTGCTGTATTTGTCTTTTTTGGTGTGCTTTATCTCAGGGTGTTTTAACTTGTGATCTTAACAAGTCTCTAAATTTCCTTAATATCTGTTGAGTAGTCCCCTTTTATATCTCAAATTATATTAATTTGAATCTTTTCTCTGTATTTTCTAGTTAATTTGGCTAAGTATTTGTTAATCTTCTTGATTTCCTAAAGAACCAACTCTTTATTTCAACAGTTATTTTGTTTTGTTGTTGTGTGTTTATTTGTTTTTATTACATTTATTTGAGCCCTGAGTTGGTAATGCCCTGTCATTATTAAGTTAGTAATATGATACCTTTCCAGTTTTTTTTTTTTTTTAATGTAGGCCCTTGTGCTATGAACTTACCTGTTTGAACAGCCTCTTCATTGAGAACCATAGACTTAAATATGTTTTGTTTTAATTTTCATTTAATTCTAAATAGTTTAAATTAAGGTTTTTCTTGTCTGTATGGCCTATTTTTTCATTCATTAGGGCACTGACCAATTTCTATGAATTTGTCCTATATGTCCAGTGTTACTGTAATGGGACTTTTACAAATATGTATTTATTATGTATAATGTGGCCTGCCTGCACCTACACACCAGAAGGCGTCACCAGATCTCATTACTGATGGTTGTGAACCACCATGTGGTTGCTGGAAATAGAACTCAGGACCTCTAGAAGAGCCATCTCTCCAGCCTATAATGGGACTTTTTTTTACATGGTACTTGATATTTTCCCCATGCACTTTTTAATATTCTTTGTTCTATAGATTCAGAGTTTTGATTATTATGTGTTGTGAGAAATCTTTTCTGGTCCTGTCCTATCTATTTGGTATTCAGTATGATTCTTGTACATTTATAAGCACCTTCTTTTTTAGATTGGGGAAGTTTTCTTACATGATTTTGGTAAGAATATTTTCTGTGCCTTTGAACTGGATTTCATCTGCTTACTCTATTCCTATTATTCTCAAGTTTTATCTTTTTATAGTGTCTCAGATTTCCTTCCTGTTTTATGCTTAGAATATTTTATATTTAACATTTTTCTTTGGCTGAGATACCCATTTATTTTACCGTTTCTTCAAAACCTGAAATTCTTTATTCCATATCTCACAATTTATTAGTGAGTTTTATCTCTTAAGTTCCTAAGTTTTTAATTTCCAGTTTTATTTCAGTTTGGAACTTCTTTAGTGATACTACTTCTACTTTCATGTCTTAAAACATTTAATGTGTTTTATTTCATTCTACTATTCATGTCATTGTTTGTGCTTTCATAGTATTCATTAAGGCCTTTGTTCATACCCAATTTATACATATACATATACCCGTTGAATATACTCATAAGTGCTATTTGGAGGTTGTGTCATATACTTCAGGAAAATTGCATTTCTCTGGTCAGTTACTGGCTTTGGGGGGAGGCATATTGTCTTGGCTATATACATGGTTTCATTCCTTGTGCTCAGATATAGGCATCTGGAGTTATGATGATTGAGGTGTTTCTTGGTGTAGATATCTGGTCTTGCAATTTTTAGGTGAGTGTTCCATTCTTTTGTTGCTGTTGCTTACACTGGATCCTAAGCAAGTGTTGTGGCTGAGGACTGAGAATGCTTTTGTGGGTTAGTAGGAGACATGAAAGAATGGAGATAGGCTGAGAGGAGTGGAAGGAAGGAACTAGAGGAACTAGAGAGATTGGGGCCACACCAAACCAAGAGGAGTCCACAGGGGATGGAGGTCAGGTAGAAAGAGGGGCACCTGCAAACAGGCTTCCATAAAATTAAGAGTGAGCATAAAAAGGCATAAAAAGAATGAAGGTGCCAGAGACAACCATGGGCTGTCACCAAGAGCTGTACATGTTTCCTGGAAAAAATTTTTCTATTTTGTCTTTAATTTAATTTAATTTAAAACAACTGAAATTTCACTTACATTATTAAGTGATTAAATTTTAAAAACCAGAGGCATATTCTTTCAGCCAACCTGCTTTTTGACAAAGTTGCCAGAAAGAATGGGAGCAAACTGTATCTTCAAGGAGTGGTGTTGGTAAAACTGGTATGTCTACAAAAGGAGAATGAAAGCAAACCCCGGCTCTCACTAGTGACAAAAATAAATTCTACATGAGTGAAAGACTTAAATGTAAATGTATAAAGAACAAAATTATTGTAAGAAAATTAGACTGTTACAGGAAAGGTTTTATTGAATTAGCTTAAATCTCAGACAAAAGAAACAAAAGTAGATACATTAGAGTTTCTATGCTAAAGAGAAATACTCAGCAGAGTAAAGAGCAACACAAACAATGAGAAAATATTTGCTATATGTATATGAGAATTGCTAACCATAACATATTATCTGTTCAAGCTACTGAATTGACAAAAGACATGAATAGATAGTTCTCAAAAGAAGACATGTGGCTTTGACCCTGTATCCACTGGGAGAGGTGAGTGCAGGGCCTTATCTTGTCTCCTCCTCCTTCTCCTTGAAGGCCCTTGACATTTTCCCCTCCCATCCACTAAATTCCCAGAGACCTGGGGTCAGCCAAAACCATTTAGCATCTTCTGCGATCAGAATCTTGGCCCCTCACCCACTGAGAGAGGCCCCACATGCACCCACTGAAAGAAGAGATAGAAGACAACAGTATAGGAACACATTCAATAACATAAGGAGTAACGTGACACCACCAGAGTCTATGGGTTCAACACCAACACAACCTCAACAACAGATGAAACAGAAGAAAATGTTCTTAAAAACAACTTTATGAAGATGATAGAGGTTCTTAAAGAGGAAATGGGAAAATTTCCTCAAAGACATGGAAGAAAAGGCAAACAGAAAAATCAAAGAAATAGAGGAAAAGAACCCCCCCAAATGCAATAAACTAATAAATCTCTTAAAGAAAGCGAAGAAAAAAACAATCAAACAGGTGAACTAAACAATTAAACAATTCAAGACTTGAAAACTGAAATACAGGTAATAAAGAAAACACAAACTAAGGAAATGATGGAAACAGAAAATCTGGGTAAATGATCAAGAGCTACAGATACAAGCATAACCAACAGAATATAAGTGATGTAAGAATTTCAGGTGGAAGATAAAATAGAGAGAACAGATTCATCAACCAAACAAAATGTAAAGTCTAACAAACCATTAACACAAAATATCTAGGAAATAAAAGACACCATGAAAAGACCAAATCTAAGAATAATAGGTATAGAAGAAGGTGAAGAAGCCCAGCTTAAACGTGCAGAAAACATATTCAACAAAATCATAGAAGAACGATTTTCCAACCTAAAGAAGGACATGCCCATGACAGTACAAGATGCTTATACAACATCAAATAGACTGAAACAATAAATAAACAAACAAACAAACCAATAAATAAATAAATAAAATTACAATAAATAAATAAAAAAAGAAAAGACCCTCCTCTTGCCACATAATAATCAAAACACCAAATATACAAAGAAAGAATATTAAAAACAGAAAAGGAAAAAGGCCAAGTAACATATAAAGGCAGACCTATCAGAATTACATGTGACTTTTTAATAGAAACTCTGAAACCCAGAAATCTTGGATAGGTGTTCTATAAACACTAAGAGACTATGGATGCTAGCCCAGATTATATTCCAGCAAAGCTTTCAATTACTATCACTATAGATGAAAAAAACCAAAATATTCCATGATAAAACCAGACTTAAACAATACATAAACAGAATTCAAGCCCTACAGAAAGTAATAGAAGGAAAATTCTAAATACAGGGAAGTTAGCTGCTCTCACACAAACAGGCAATAGATAATCCCACATTACCAAAAGCCAGAAAAAAGGGGGAAGGGAAGGGGAGATGCATACACATTAGCACCATCAACAACAAATTCAAAACTAGCAAGAATTATCAATCAATCAATAGTTATTATTTCCCTCAATATTATGCTCTTAATTTACCTATAAAAAGACACAGGCAAACAGAATGGATATGAAGAAACCATCTTTCTGTTGCATAAAAGAAACATACCTCAACCACAAAGACAGATGATACCTCAGAGTAAAAGGCTAAGAAAAGATGTTCTAATCAAATAGACATAAGAAACAAGCTGGTATAGCTATCCTAATATCTAACAAATTAGACTTGAAACTAAAATTAGTCAAAGGAGATTTAGAAGGTCATTTCATGCTTGTCACACTAGGGAAATCTTGAGGGATCCACAAGGATGACACCATCTAAGAATCTATGCAATGGTGGAGAGGCTACCTTAAATGTCCTTCTCCTTTAATGAAACTGATGACTACCTTAAATGCCATTATAGAGCCTTTATCCAGTAGCTGATGGAAGCAGAAGCAGAGATTCACAACTAAGCACTGAGCAGAACTCCTGGAATTAGTTATAGGGAGGGGTCAAGACCATGCTGGGGAAACACAGGAACAGATGATCAGAGCAAATGGGAGCTCATAGATCCCAATCTGACAGCTGAGGAACCACCATAAGACTGAACCTGGTCCCCTGAATGTGGGTGTCAGTTGGGGGAACTGGGAAGTCCATAGGACTTCTGGCAGTGGAGCTAATATTTATCCCTAGTGCACAAATGGGCTTTGGGATCCCATTTCCTATGGAGGGACACTCTCTGAGCCTAGATATATGGGGGAGGGCCTAGGTCATGCTGTGACAGACTTTGATGATTCCCATTGGGAGGACTCGCCCTCGCTGATGAATGGATGAAGCATGAGATAGAAGGATGGTGGGAAAATGAGAGGACAGGAGCAAGAAGGAACTGGGATTGAAATGTAAAAGAAGATTGTTTTAATTTAAATAAAAATTAATTTTAAAAAGCTTTAAAAGTGAAACAAAAAAAGAAGACCTGCATCTCAAACAGATCTTTGATAAATGCCATCATCACTAGCCACCAAAGGAATGCAAGCCAAAGTCATGGTGAGATATCCTCACTCACTCAGAGTGACTGTTACCAAAAAACACAAAAGATGAAAACAAATAAGAGTTTGAAATATCTGGACTGATACAGAAATGTAAATCACTCCAGTTATCACAGAAAAGTTGTGGAGTTCTTTAACAATGAAAACTAGAGCCAACAGGGGATCCATTTATAAATATTTACCAAAGTAAATGAGTATGACTAGAGACATGAAATGCACATAATTAGTTCAGCTCTGCTCATAGTCGTCAAGATAGGGAACCAGCCTAAGTATCCACAGGCAAAGATAAAGAAAGAAAGTGGGACACATTTATACTGTGGGGTATTATTCAGCACTAAAATAGTTAAATCCCATCATTTTAGCAACATCAAGAGAACTAGAAAGGTCTATAGATACACAGAAAGGGAAACAGGATTAGTCTCACCCACTTGTCACATTTCATGGAGGTAGTCTCATCGTGGTACACAGTAAGATTGTGTTGTCCAGAGGCAAAAAGAATATGAAATGTAGAATGGGGAGAGACTGGTCAATTGTTGTAAAATTTTAATAACTCTTCTTATATGAAATAATTTGAATAAAGTTAGCAATGTTGCATATCCAAAAATAAGTAGAAGAGATAACTTTGATTATTCTTATCACAAAGGAATAAGAAACGATCAAGGAGTTCAATTCCGAAAATCAATTTGATCATTAAGACATATTAAAATGTCTCCCTACACCCCAAAATTATGAACCATTTAATTCACACTGTACCCATAAATATGTGTTTAGTGACATGGAAGAGCAAAAACTTAGATTCATACATGAAAATACTAAGTATATAAAATAAGGAAGTTTGTAGCTATTTAGAAACAAACTTAATGCAATTATTGTATCACTGAAGGAAAAGAATGAAATTAGTTCTTGACATGCCAACTGCACAGAAAGAAAATCAAACATGATATTGTTTGAGTTTTCTTTCTTTTTATTCACTAAACATTCTGTGTAGAGTGTTCATAAGCAGCAATAACTACATGACAATAGAGACATTTGAGATTGCTTTGATTGTTGCTTTTCTTTTGTTATGTGGGCATGCATATTTTGTGCATGTTAACATCCTTTTCTTGCTTAGCAATATGAATGAAAAAAGTCCTTTGATAAATTGAGCTTAATAGGTATTAGAGTGTGTTGTCATTTATCTTCTTTGGTTAAGGCACAGAATAAAAAGAGGTAATATTCCTTATACTTTGTGTGACCTCCCCCTAAGTTAGTCTACTCACTGGCAAAACTAGATTGTAAGATGAAATTCAATTTCAAATTCCTTAAAAACTCATGTCATTCTGTTCTTTTCTATGTCATCCAGTTGACCCAGCAGCATCCAGATAAAAGGGAATATCATATCCTTATTCTGCATACACTATAAGCAATTCCCACAGCAAAAACTTGTAGCACACAGATATAATTATGCTGCTGAAAAAATTACTTCTCTGAAAGATTTTATTTTGAGGATTATATATTACAGCATATTTGTTGAACAAAGAAATTGCATGCTTTAGATTTTGTTTCTAAAGGTTATGGACCTTGAATAATTTTTGGCCTTGGTGCAACCAAAAGCAACAGGATGGTTTCCCTTCTTTCTGTTTCTTAAAGATCAACAAAAAGAATGCACAAGGTCTTTCTCATCTGCTTGTCAAGAATCTGACCGTTCATCAATTGCAGGTACCTAACATGTGCTGAAAAAACATAGTGGCATATGCAAGGAAAAATTATCAGAATGTGCACAGTTCTTTGTGCCAAGTTTGATGAAAGTGTCAATAAATGTGCACTTATTATAAATAATCGTAGTGGGAATGAAAATTATTTTATCTCCATGAATACTAGTTTAATGGTATCTATTAGCCAACATCAATGGAAAATTAGGTCCATTGGTAAGACTTTACCTTACAGATGAGTTTGAAGAAGTGTTAAAGGATACAGGAATATTTATCACAATTTGGCAAATCAATATGAACAATCTATTTACACTTGAAAAGTTCACTTTAAAGTAATGTTTGTGGAAGCCAGTTTATTATATGTAATGTTAATATGCTAATAAGTTCATATGTCTATGGCAGGTATAGATATACACATACACACACATACATATATATATATATATAGTATGTGTGTGTGTGTGTGTGTGTGTGTGTGTGTGTGTGTGTGTGTGTCTGTCTGTATTTGGATGAAAATTTTCTTATAGGCATATACAGATTTTACAGTGAAGACACTAAACCTGTAAGATGAGGTATTTTACTTTATCCAACATGATTCCTTTTGTGTTTTAAGACACAATTTATTAAAGCAGCTAATAACAATATAAAATTAAACATTATTTCAAAATGTAAAAATTTTTTTCAGATCTCAAGATTCAAGTTTGTATTGGTTTGAAAGTTTAACATTAATGTCAGTATCATAAACAGCATGTAGAAACAAGGCAAAAGAATAGCAACATGGATGTAATAGTAACAATCCAGCCATCAGGACAAACCAAGAGGAATGACCAGAAACTTAAGCAATAGTTGTGATCTGTGTGAGTGTAAAAATTATGTATTTATTTTTTACAATAGTTCTCTAACTAATTTGGTTCTTAATATTAATATAAGGGTAATATAAATTTTTAGTGATTGAAGGAAAATAATTTTAGCGTTTTGTACACATTATAGACATTTCTTAACTTTATGTTAACTATTGATGAGTCTATATAAAGACATTCAATCAAGAGGCCAAACTTCAAATTAAGAACATTTTGTATCTCTCTCTCTCTCTGTCTCTGTATCTGTCTGTCTGTCTGTCTCTCTCTCTCTCTCTCTCTCTCTCTATATATATATATATATATATATATATATATATATATATTCTTACATATGTTTGAGTGTGTATGCATATATATATATACATATATATATGTATATATATATATAGTGTGTGTGTGTGTGTGTGTGTGTGTGTGTGTGTGTGTAATGAGCCATATATCCTACAGATTTTGTCTGTATATGGATCCCTTCTCAAGCACTTTTGCTTTGTTCAAGATATAGTTTTGTTGTCTCAGAATGGTTAATCATGCCTATGTTGAGCCAATTGAACCAATACTCATAATTTCTAAGACCTTTCTGGTTAAAGCAAGATCACTTGGATACCCTATGTGATGTGTACTTTTAGAGAGCAGAAGATGCAGAAGGCAAAACTACAACTCTTTGTGTAGTAAAGATTTAACTTTTAATTATGACTCTGAGAGTAAGATTTGACTCAGAATGATAAGTGATTTTCTGAAAACTATAGCTTTGAATAAGTGAGAAAGTCCTAGACTTGGACTTTCATTCAAAACTTGCCTCTTTAATGGTCCCTCCCTTTTTCCCCTCCTCCCTTCCTTTTCCCTTCTTTACCTTCTCCTTTTCATCTCACATTTTCCTTGTTCAACACCACCAACACAGACAGCTGAATCTATAGGTCCTACGATCTAGTTGAATGTGTAATAGGATTGTGTCAGGCCAAAAATTATTTGCTTTTAATTCTTTGTATAGCTTGCAACTGTCTCATCTTTTTTTAAGCTACCAATAGGTTAAACATAAATTATGATAAAAATTGGCTAAGAACTGAGTCCGAGTTCTTATTTCTTTTTTTAGCCAAATCTTTAGTTTCTCTTTCAGTCTTGGGATCTCAATTTCAAATCTTCAATTCTCTTCCAGTTTACAAAGAAATTCATAGGTCCTTTTACAAATACAAGAAGAATTCATAGAGTCATATTTGAAAATGATCCTGTACAACTCTAACTAAAGAATGTGTTCTCTTGTGCATGTTACAGATTTGTTTGAGGAAATTTCTAAAACTGCAGATTTTTGTGTTCCCCTCTTTTCTATCTGTAATTCTACTCCATTGTTTTACTTAATATTACTGTTTTTTGCCTTGGAAAGACAGAGGCACAATTGTTATCAGCTAGAAATATATGGACAACAGCATGCTCCTGAGGTGATCAACAGATTCAGTATGGTAATAGTGGTAGATGCTGACACTGATAAAATTATTGCCAAGCTACCTGTACTTCGCCATGGACAGCCAACACAGGAGCATTTGCACGAAGTGTAACAAGCATCTATGTAAAACTCTGTTTTCATAAAGAAGCACCTTACACACCTTAATACTATTATTATTATAAATAGTATATATGCTAGGTGATTTGAAAGTGATTTGTTCATTGATCATTGTTTAAATATCATGATAAGAAATTAATGTACTTCATATAAGAACAGATAGACTTTACTTGTATCTTGTTAGAAGGCTGGTCACATTTTCTACTTATTTTCCTTCAATATGAATTTGGATATAGAAAATGAATGTTGCCCAAGGAATTTTAATCTTGTTATGTACTTGTAATTTGGGGCATGTTATCACTAACACATTATGCAACTCTTCAGATAAGCTGGAATCTGGTTGGGCTGTTGTTTATAACTGGGTGGGGCATCTGTTATATGTAACCATGACTACAAATTAGACAGCAGTTTATAGACTCTCTATTTTTCAGTAGGATCCACAAGGATGACCCCAACTAAGAATCTAAGCAATGGTGGAGAGGCTACCTTAAATGCCCTTCCCTTTTGAGACTGATAACTACCTTAAGTGTCATCATAGAGCCTTCATCCTGTAACTGATGGAAGCAGAAGCAGAGATTCAGAGGTAAGCACTGAGATTAACTCCTGGAATCCAGTTGTAGAGAGGGAAGAGTGATGAGCAAAGGGGTCAAGACCATGCTGGACAAACCCACAGAAACAGCTGACCTGAGCAAGTGGGAACTCTGACAGCTGGGAAGCAACATAGGACCAAATCAGGTCCCTGATGTGGGTGTCAGTTAGGAGGCCTGGGAAGTCTATAAGGCCTCTGGCAGTGGATCCAGTATTTCTCTCTAGTGCATGAATAGTCTTTGGAAGCCCATTTACTATGGAAGAATACTCTCAGCCTAGATACACTGATGGATGAGGGCTTAGGCCCTGCCCCAAATGATGCAATAGACTTCAATGATTCCCCATGGGAGGCCTCACCCTCCCTGAGTAGTGAATGAGGTGGTGGAATTGGGGGAGGGAGATAGGGGAACAGAAGGGAGAGGGAACTTGGAGTGGTATGTAAAATAAGATTGTTTTTAATTTAAATAAAACATTCATTAAATGACTAAAAATTAAAATAAAAGAATGTGGAGCTAAGTCCTGTGTTCAGGGTGATAAACAGATTAAGAACTGGAATAAGGTAAAGGAGTAGTGACCTCAGGGCAAGATCCCACCCAGTTAAATTTCTGACTTGTGAAAAGTAATTAAGAAAAAGCTTACAGCTGAGTGTGATGGTGCTTCCATGTAATCCTAGGCTGAGGCTGGTCTGACTTTGAGGCCAGCTTGGTCAACAGAGCAGATTCAGATGAAGATGTAATTGAAAGATCTTTGAGTTGAAACTTAGCCTGGTATATAGAGCATGTTTCAGGACAGTCAAGCTTAGGCAGTGAAGGAATCATGGAAAACAGAAAGCTGGTGAAGATGTAATTAAACAAGGAAGCCATATTCCAGTCACAGCAAGCAGTAGAACTTGGAAGCTTTGGTCACATGGTTCTGGCTTTAAAGTCAAGGGCAGAAGAAAGGCCTTATAGAAACTTCCTCCACAACTAAGGAAAGATGAGGCCAGGCATGTATCAGGGTGTCCTTGAATGGAGGCCTAGAGAAGCTGCCTGACAAGTGAGGCTGTGAAGGTGGATTGCCTTCAAGACCCCAAGATGATAGAGATGCCAGGACTTTGTGTTAGCAGCTGAGGAGAGCTGCTAACACAGAGTCAAATCAGACAAAGAGGAACAAGTATTTTGCCGTCAACAAAGCAAAAAGTGGTTGGAGATCTGAACAGAGTTTTGACATCAGAAATGGAAATATAGAGGTTGGAGCTAGTTTTCAGTCCAGTATTTCCTTATCATACTCCCTTCCATTCATTTTGGAATGGCAATGTATATCCTGTGCCATATGATGGAATTATGTGATCTGCTTTTTTATTTTAATTTTAGAGGGAATTACAGTTAGAGGATTGTATGCATCTCAAAAGAGACTTTGAACATTGGAATTTTAAACATTGTTCAGAATGTGACAGACTATGGAGACTTTAGAGTTGGACTAAATGTATTTTTCATGATTATATTGTTAAAACTTTGGGTGGGGGGAGGTAAGGAGTGGAATGTGGTAGTTTGAAAGAAAATGCCTCCCCCCTCCAAAGAGAGTGGCACTATTAGGATGTATGACCTTGCAGGAGTGCTTGTGGCTTCGTCGGTGGAAGTTTGTCACTGTAGAAGCAGGCTTTGTAATCTCATACATGTTCAAGTCACACACAGTGAGACAGTCTACTTCCTGTTGTCTTCTGATAAAGGTGGAATTGTCTGTCTGTACACCCACCATGTCCTACCCTGATAATAACGGACTAACCCTCTGAAAATGTAAGCCACCCCCCCAAAAATTGTTTTTCCATTATAAGAGTTGCTGTGGTCATGGTTTCTCCTTATGGCAACAGAAACCCTAAGACAACTAGTTTTGCCTTTATATTATGAAAATGACATCTTTTTGTGTTAACCCTCGTTTGATGGTTTGCTGGCTCAGCATTGAACCCATATGCTTCGAGGAGTTTTTGCTCTTAGCAGATGCATCGCTGCTTCAGTCTCCTTGACTATTAAAGACCAATTGAGTGGTTTACAATTCTTGATTTAATTGTAATAGGTTACTTGTGCCCACTAATGCATCCATTTCTTCTATGTTTTTCAGTTGCTGCTTAAATATAAATGTTCTAGACAGTTTTTGTCAACTTGACACAAGCTACAGTTATCTGGAGCAGGAACCTCCATGCTTCTACCATTTTTCCTGTGTGAAAGTCTGTAGGGAAGTTTTTAAATCAATGATTTGGTATAGCAGGAGGGCCATGTTTGCTGTGGGCAGTGTCACCACTAGGCGGATAGACTATCCTGAGATAGATAGACTATCATGAGATGAACGAGAAAGAAGGCCAAGCAGGGCAAAGGCAGCAAATCTCTTCTGGGGCCTTGGTTTCTTTTCCTGCTTCCTGGTTCTTACATTGAGTGTGTGTACTCACTTCCCTTCAAGTCACACTGTATGCTATAAGCTGAAATAAACCCTTTCTTCTGTGAGTTGCTCTTGGTCATGGTGTCTTAGTACAGAAACAGAAAGCAATCTAAGACAAATTTCTTCCTCTGCTCATCACCTCTTTGTTTTCTGAGGCAGGCTCTCTCACGGTTTCTAGTCTACAGCTGTGATGGTTCCTGTATAATGTATTTTCTTTAATTTTTCATCTGTTAAGTTTAAAACTGTGATAGACATGGTTCTTTTAATTTTAATATTTTACATGTAAATTCTTTTTTGGCCAAAATGAAAATTATGGCGAATTCTATTCATAACTCTATGTCCATTACATTCTCAATGCAAAACTACTTTTTAAAAACCATTTAGCATTCCTTTTATTCCAATTATAATTCTGTCAATATTTTCCTGGGATCATCTGATATTGTAATGCTTAGCATGGATAAGCCTATAATGGTAATTTGTATGTATCAGTGGTATTGGGGGTCAAATATACCGAGTTGGTGGTAAATATGCTTGAGAATTTCTGATGCAGTGTTGGAAAATAGCATTTTCATGAGTAGACTGAGCAGAAAATATTAATGTTACAATTTTAGATCTAAACTGAACCTCATGGAGGGTCTGAATAGGACAAAATCATGGAAAAGAATGAAATTTCCTCTTTTATCTTGAGCTAAGATGTCACAGACATATTTTCACATCTTTCATTGTTGGGACTCCCAGTGTTAGGTTCTTTGGACTTGACCTATAATGTGTACCACCACTCTTCTCCCCATTGCAATTTTTCAGGTCTTCAGACTCAGGTCAATCAATATGATCATAGTTACTCTTTCTCCCACTGGAGATGTTCTTTATTTCTGACCTCTTGGAATTGGATGGTGAATTTACTTACATACTCTGTGCCTCATGTGACCTTAATCTTTCAGCCTGAATCATATTGTGGGTGAATAACTCTTTCCTTGTTAGGGCTTCCCCTGAAATTATTTCTCAGTAGATACCTAACACCTAGAATAAAATACTAGAAATATATAGAATTATTGAATCTGTCACAGGGTTGGACCTTAGGTCCCTTAGTATTTGCTGCAACTTTGAAGAAATGTGGGAAAACCTGTGTTCAGCACAACAGTTGAAATCTTCATAGAGGCTATCTAGGATGCAATCCTAAGTTTAACTGGTTCAGCCTGGCCTGGCTGTGGAGCCTAGCAGGTTCTTCAGAACAACCATAGAATTCCCAGAGTAGTTAAACATGATGAATTGGGAGCAAAGGCTCGGGACAAGCAGGTTGGCTCCAAGCTAGAAATCAGTGGTCCTGTAGTGGTCGAAGAGTACCTGTCTCTTCCAGCAGAGGTCAGAGGGATTTGGAAATGTACCCTTTCATGCCGATGGTTGCAAATCTGGTTACTTCATCTGACTAGTGTTTCAACACTCTGATCATTCAAGTCTGGTTTCTTTAGCAGGCTGGATTTTAAGCTGAGAGCTTCTAGAGGTTCTGATCCATAGCCTGCAAGCTGAGCACTTGCAGTTTCTGCCTACTGGGGTGAACTTTCCATGCAAGCAGCCTAATAAGATTTTCTGTGGTGATTTTTCAAGGTTTTCAAGTGGACCATCTTCATTAGAACGCTCCAAGGCAGATACAGAAAAGGCAAGGCAAAAGATTGACTCTAAATATATGGGTTTCAGAATATACAGGGTTCAGAAATCTAACATCAATTCACCAAATCTCTTTCTCTCTTGTAAACCTTTGTTGCATTTCAGAGAAACTTGACTATACAAAATGGTAGAGTTGGGTCAAGTAGATATATTAAAACACTCATGGCTTGGTGTTTTGTTTTAATACACAGTCTTTTCCCTTTTCATCTAAAGCTGTGTGGAATTTGGAGAATAAAAAATTGGAGATTTATCAATTGTTATTTTTCCAAAATCTAGATAAGACTCTCATATTAAGGAGCTAAGAAGAACATGAACATGTTTAATTCTATTCATGAGCATGTGTGTGTGGGGGGGGCATACACATACCTTCATGGGAATATTTAGCAGTATGTAGATCACATGATATGAAATACAAAATGGTAACTATAGGATAACCTGTTTCTGTGGTTGCTAGTTTTTTGAGGTTTTCCTTAATTTTATTCATAGCTTTGCTTGTTCAAAAAAGAAAAAAAATACAGTCCTGATACCATTATTTCTCTGGAGCATTAATAATTTTTTTAAATGTAATTCAGGAGAGTTTTACATCATGACATAGCTGAAATGGACTTCACTGATGTAGTACTCTAAGAAAGGAGAATTTCTGTGTTCCTGCACTACACTACTTCTTTGAAACAAGCCAGTAATATAGGAGGCAGCAGAGAGAAGGCAGAGGAAGGATGAATTCACCACTTGGTTACAGTCAGGCCATCTCAGCATTTTTTTCCCTTTAAGGCAGCCTCTGTCTTTCTTTCCTCATCTTGGAAAGACCCCTTGGGCCTGACTAATAGGTAGACAGACATATCTCTATACAATAGATCATAATGCCAAGAAGACAAGACAAATGCAAAAACAAAACAATCCCCCCCCACACAAACAACAACACACCTTTGAAGAAGATCAAAGTGTCATAGCCCTTTGCCCCTGAGAAACAAGCCTATGGGGAAAGCTTTGAATGGTTTGTGCAGCTGAGGCCGAGGTTCCTCTGTAAAAAAGGTGAAGCCACAGACCTATGGGCTCAGGCATGTGGATGGATTTCAGTTTCCACAGACAGGTGACTTGGAAATGACTTTCCCAGTGGAAACAGACCTGCTCTTGGCTTTAACAAGCTTTTCCAGACCCTTACCAGGTGTGTATATGTCATTGAGGATCTTTTGGCCATGTTTGACCACACACATCCTAACACCACCGAGGTCTCAGAGGAGTGACTGCCCATTTGGGAGACACAGTAGAACCTATGATGTTCAGTTTGTTTGAAAAAGCCTTGGTGTCACACATGGTTACATTCAACAATTGGGGAACAAAGAGAATCCTCATGAAAATTAATCCTGTGACCTCCTTCCCATTAGCACTAATTCACTGTTGTCCATGGGCAGCAGAGTGTTCACAAACAACCAAGCAATTTTGGAGCACATTCTCTTTTCTTGGGATAGTAAATTGTGAAAATAATATATGTATACTTGTTCTGTCATTGAATAAAGCACATTGATCATTTTGATACACTTCTTGGATAAGGAAGTAATGCTATGAAAAGAGCTGTGTCTATGTTAGGTCATTGTGGAGTAAGCAGATGTCCAATGAGTGGATCAAAGTAAGGATAGATTGCATGCCACTTCTTCTTAGCCTTCTCAAGTAATGACAGTATTTTGTCTCTACTTTTGAAGTGAAAATAAATACCTTTGTCTTTGGACTTTCAGAAAAGTGCCTTGGGCTGAACACAGGCTGGATGTCAAGGGCAGAGTCAGCATTGATTTTTCTCATGTCTGGTGCACCTGTCTTATTTTTTTCTCAACTGTTTTCTTTTCAGTGCATGACAGTCACAAAGTGTGAATAAGTAGACCATTTTCTAGTACGTCTCATAGGATGAAGATAAACACTCTCCAAGGTGTCAGGAATTCAATGCACTCAAATGAATAACTTCTACACAGGAAATAGGAATAATTCCAAAAGTTATAATTACTGGAATGAACCATGCCACACACACATATAAAATTTAATACTATAACAAAATATGCATAAGTAAACAGAAAAAAAAGAGGAGAAACTATGTGGATATCTTCCATTTTTCCTTATGATGTTTCCTTTAAAGTATTTGGCTAATTATTTGTTGTTTGTATACACACCACATATACAAGCAGACCTTTATGTAACAATCTAAAAATAACCACAATAAAGACATTCAGGAAGCAAACACTAAAATGAGTGTTTTATTGTTTAGAGGGAGCCATATTTTTGAGCAGCACTGCTTCCCTTTCCTGATTTTTATTCTAATCCCCATCACAACTGCTTCCTGTTGCTCTCAGAGGCCCAGGGTTTTGTAACCTTTCTTGTAAGGTTTTGTTAATCAGAGTGACTGATGAATTCAACTTGGCAGAATAGTCGCTTGTACAATAAAAATGTTGACATTTGTACTCTTTTGCAATCTAATTAAATCCCCTCCATGTACAAATCCAAAAATCCAAAGAGAATTTGGGTAGGAATTATGAGGTGACAAAGTTACTATATTATTCAGCTAATTTAAGTCTCTGCCAAACCAAGGTGATAATTCAGCAGTACAGTTTCAGGGACGATGTGTGAGTTATAGTTATTATCATTTCTAACCACTTTCTGTGAGACAGAAAATCTTGTTATTATTTTTTGGTACATTAAAAGTAAGAGGTATTTTTCTTCAAATAGTGAAAATAACTGCATACCTTTTTAATTTCATATTCAAGTTTGAGTTTCAATATGTTCCTATACAGTTTCAGTATGTAAGATTTATAATAATAAATAAACATATACAGTGGCTAACTATAGGACAAATATCTTATAAGTTTACAAATATTGAAATCTCTGCACTATAATATAAACTAGCAAGTATTATGAAAATTATTTACAAAATATTTAAGGTGAAACAGAAATGCTAATGTATTTGACCAAACTCTGCACTGGTAGGGAGTTGAAATTTGGATGCAAGCTGTGTTCATAAAATAGTACTTACTTCATATCTGTGAAAAAGAATTTGTCAGTGAATGGGATATAGCTGCTAGCATTTTTTGGGTGCACTCTACTTGCAGTATCAAATTTGCTTTGTTTTGAAGACAATGAGAGTAAGGACTGAAACATAGTTTGTCAAACAGGGACACTGTATTCATGTAGCTAGACTCCATGACATGTGTCTCTCAATGCTCATGGTCATTGTCAGTCATCAGCATTTACTGAAAGTTCATAAGATGCAGAATCAGACCAGAAATATCAGCTATTGCTTTAAAACTATAGTTTGTCTAATAACTTGATTAATGGAATGAAGTCATAAACCAGAAGTAGGAACATTAAATTCTAAAGAATGTGAACATCAGGTAATTACCTCCTTGCATATACAAATATAAATCCTGCACTCTCATGACAGACATTCTTGGGCTCCTCAATAATGTTTCACTGGCTTTCTAAGACATGTCACATACATTTAAATCACCATTTCTGTCTTTAAGGATTAAAAAGAATAAGATTTTTGTTTTTTGCACAATGATTGTATTTTAGTAAAATGGCACATGATTAGATACTGTATAATTTCTTGGTAAGCTTTGGTTTTATTTTTTAAAAGCACTTTTAAAAAGTTTCTCTCACATTGTAGCTGTGGGGAGGAGGTGACTTTGTTGGAGGGATATGTCACTTGGGGTGTGCTTTGAGGTTCTAAATATCACTCTATTTCTCGTTAGCTATCTTTGTCTTATGCCTATGGAAGCAGATATAAGCCCTCCCCCAATAACTTCACTAGCATTGAGTGGGTAGCCAGGTTTCCAGTACCAGGAATGATTTCCCTCTTGTTGAGCAGGTTTTTAGTGCAACTAAATGGCTGCTGGTTACTGTCAGGACATGTGTGCCACTACTGCATGCTTAGGGTTGTTATGTGCTGGTCATTGTTGTGGTTTGTGTGTGGTATAGTTGGGTGAGACTATTGGTTACTTTCACCTTTGACCTTCTGGTACTGTGGAATGTAATACACAGGCAGATGGCATTAAGGTCAGTCCAGTTCAAAGACCTCTGGGTCTTTTTTTCTGAAGTGCGTGGTCTCTTCAACAAAATAGACTTGCCTTCCACCCCTGGGCAATAGCAATATTTGAGGAGCTGCTTGGACATACTGGTCAACAAGTCAAAAGAGGGCTTCTAATGACTAGTATTGGACTTTTTTGTAAGGTGATCTTTGGCTCTTAGAGGAAGCATTATAAGCCCTGAAAACCATGTGTGTGTGTGGGTGTGTGTGTGTGTGTGTATGTTATGAGTAGGTTTTCCCCACCACTGCCTGTCTCCAATAACATGCTGAGACTCTGTATTTGATATAAATCTGTTGGCCAGTTTCTAATTCCTTATTTGCTAGCTCTGTCTTAAGTATTAATCCATTTCTACTATTCTAAGTATTTCCATGTGTGATGGGAGATGTTATTCTGTAAATATGTTTCTCATACTGGTTAATGAATGAAGCACTGTTTGGCCAATGGGAAAGCAAGATAGGTGGGGCTAGGAGACAAGGAGGAAAGAGGAGGTAGTTAGGAGGAGTCAGCTTGTAGAGCTGAGAGAAAGCAAGATGCCGGCCCACCGCTCTCCGATAAGATGACCATGTAGAAATACTTAGATAAGTAGAAATGGGTTAATCATTAAGACAGAGCTAGCTGATAAACAATAATAGTAACTGGCCAACAGCATTGTATCAATACAGAGTCTCCACATGTTATTGGGGGTTGGTGTAGCAGCGGGGCAGTGAGACCAGACCAGCAGGGGCGGTGGTGGAAAAACCTGCAAATGACATATGTGGCTCATCTTACATATTTACAGAATAAAATCTCTCATCATCTCCTCTTTTCTGTCTAAAATAAAAAGAAGGGATTTAACTTTAACATAGCAAAATATATCACACAACAGTTATCAAATAAGAATCACAGTTAATAATATTTAGTCCATTAACATTTTGTAAGGCTTAAATAAAATATCATCTATCCTATCTTTGTTAGTGTAGAGTCCTATATGTAACTTATCTTTAATCCTAACTAAGGAAAACTATAACCGTAACTATCTGTCTTCAACTCCTTCAAAGACTACAGAAGGATAATATATAAACTCTTAGAAATAACAAAGACAATTCACTGCCTGGTCAGTCACCCAAAGTTCTTCTGTAAAGTTCCATCTTCAGCACATAGGCCATAGTGTGTCTGTGTCTGGCAGACTCTTTCATGAAGCAGGAACCCTGTAGTACTCTCCATCATGTTTCAACCGTCACCTTTTTTTGGTCCTGCATGTCCAGTTTATATAGCATAAAGTCAAACAGTCCAGAACAGCAGTATCTTGCCCAAATGGCTAGTCTTGCCATATTAGAAGCAAACTCCATAACACGTTTCTTCGATGTCCATCTTCCTTTCTGACACAGGTGATGTTACCAGGATCAATTGTGCCTCACTGTCAAGAAATACACCCTAAACCATTTTAAATGCCATATTTTGTAGGTCTTTGAAAGGTTTGAAGAATGTCTATTCATCTCAAATATATCTGTACATATATAGAAATAATAACTAACTTAACTATAACTTCTGACCACTATAGGTAACTCTCTATAATATGTACTAAATTATACATTACAGTTTTCAGTGAGCTATGTAAACACAATCCCTAAACAAGAGGCGAAAAATACATACCACAAAACTGACCTTAAATTCTATCAACAAATGAAAATCCATTCCAAAACAAAGTATCCATATCTATACCATAATTCCCTTTTTACCTTTAAAAAGATTGCGTGTGATCATTAGCCATTTATAACCAAGCCCATTTAAATGAAAACAAACATTTATAAACAATATTTTGGAATTTGGGAATCCTTCTTTCCAAACTACTTCCTGCTGATAGGGGTCACTTTCATGGGGATCCTAAGAAGACACAGAAATCTTGGCTGTAGTGGTCTGCAAGGCTGCATTTTCCCATTGACTTTGCTTCAGGGGATCTTGCTTGATCAAACCATATTAGTCTGGAAGGAATCCACAGTTTTTCATTTTCTGTGGAAACAAAAATAGAAATCCTTTACCCCAGGAACTTGTCCTTAGGCTTAAATTTTGGAGTCAAAGCATTTTTAAAATATATAAATTGAATTAATCCAGCACCATTTCTTTTATCAGTTGTTGTTATTTTCCCAGCAGTCAAAAAATTTAAAGACAACAGAATCGCCTATAGTATCCAAAGTTTTTCTGTGCTTTCCATCTTTATGTGGCTTTTTTATTACTCTATTCCTTCTACTCTATTTTTACATATTTTGAGACAGGGTTTTTCTGTGTAACTTTTATCTGTCCTGGAATTCACTGCATACCAGGTTCACTTTGAAATAACAGAGATATGCTTGCCTCTGTCTCCTGAGTGCTGGGATTAAAGGCATGTGCCACCATATCCAGCCACACTCTTGTCTTTTTAAAATTATTTTATTTCTTTTCTCATTCCCTCCCAAGCTTATGTATATTTTAAAACAACAGTGTAAACCTTTAGCACTTTTTCTTAATGTGAATCTGTTTTTACTTTAAATCTTTTATCTTTTTCTGGCCATGAGTCTTTTATCTGCTAAACAACAACATTCCTAAAATGAAAGCCATACTTTTAGCTGTGGGCTATCCAAGATGGCAGCAGCTCTTTTACCTCCAGCAGTGAGAGCTGTGCACATTGCCTTGGTCTACACTGCCATCCACAGCATGCTACTGGCTTGGAGATGTGATCATTGCCATTACCAGCTCTCATACACGCCAATGAATTATTAGCAGAGCTCTTTAAAATCAGTGGGTTTTTTTGCTGCTTATGCTGAGTCAGAAAACTGCCCTTAAAGGAGCCGCACAAATATTTTCTCGTCTCTCACAAAACAGAGTCCAACCCAGAAAAATGCTGCTACCAAGAAGTCTTGCTTGCCTTTGTTCCTTTGTTTCTCAAAACTTCTTTTAAGCTTTTGTTAAGTTTTAAGTGAAAGTTCTTATTAGCCATTTCTGACACCATTATGTTGTGAGCACATTTTTTCCCTGCCGGTCGGTTCCTGCCAGCATATAACTATATATGTATTATATGCTCAATATATGACTGACTTTTATGCACTGGATAAGCTATTAAATTAAAGATTTATTTTAAATGTCCATTTATATGCTGCCATCAAAACTTTCATTTTTTTTCTCTAAAATGAAACAAACAAATAAAATTAATTCTGAATTGACAGGGATATGAAGAGAAATGGAAGTAAATGATAACCCAACAGTGACCACAAGCAACTATATTTCCAAGCAGAGGTGACCGTTTTTAGTTTTCTATCATGTTTGTTTCAACTCTTTGTTCATTAAGAATATGAATCACTAAACATCTCCTAGATACTAAGTAATATGCTAAGTAATAGTAATATATCAGGGAAAAACAAATAAGAATACATATGGTCCCCAATGGAAGAGTTTTTCCCTTTAAAATGTCATGCAATTCCTCATTTTCAGTATAATGCTCAAAGTTTTCTATATGACATTTGGATTATATTACTTTGGCCCTCTGTAGGTTAAGTTGAAGTGTTCTTTGTAAGGTTAAGTTAGTTTAGGCTATGACATTAGATACATTTTTGACTTATGATAACTTCAGTTGCTGTGAGACAACACTGGGCTTTTGGACAAGACATATCAAAATCTCTTCCTGACAGTGTGTGTCACAGAGTAATGGGAAAAGACGCCAACTGAAAACAAAACCAGAGGAACAAAGGCTAAGTTTAAAATGTGGCTCAAATATTGGCACCATCATGGAAAGTTATTATTTTTGAAAACCAAGGGAAAATGCTCTCTAAAGAGATGATGATCTGAGGTTTAACTTAGATGTATACAGTAGCATCCCCAAACTAGGATAAATCATACACATTAAAAATTTATGACTATTTTGATTAAGAATTCCAAGATTATAAATGACTTCAGAAGACAATTTTATTTCTCATTTTCTCAAGTTACACAACTCATTGACACATTTAGCATTTTCAGATTTTATAAGTTCGATTTGTAGCAGAAGTAATATGAAACATTAAAAGAGTATAGAAAACTTAGCAGTATGCTTTGGGCTCATGTGGGATTCCCAGAAAGGCTCCTAGTCAGGAGAACAAACAACCTGAAGTTGGACTTAGCAATGGGAATGGAGCCAAGTCTTGTCCTCTGAAGACTGGAGTGTAGAGGACCACTGAGCTACAAAGAGATGATAGGTGGCTGGCCTTGCCCTGAAGGATCTCACCATGGAGGTGGAGAAGGTGATTTTATGCTTTGGACATACAATACTGTCAAGGGTGCATGTGTGGAAACTTTAATTCATTCATAGTGGAAGCAAACATTAACACGCAGGCCCTGCTGGCAGTGGAACCAGTATTTCTCCCTACTGCATGATTGGACTTTGGGAGTCCATTTCCTATGGAGGGTGGATAGTCTTTCAGCCCAAATACATGAGGTAAGGCCTAGGTCCTACCCCAAGTGATGTGACAGACTTTGATGATCCCCCATGAGAGGCCTCACTCTCCATGAAGAGTGGATAGGGATGGGATGGGGGATTAGTAGGGGAATGCGAGGATGAGAGGGACAGGTATGTAAAATAAGATTGGTTTTAATTTAATTAAAATTAATTTAAAGAAAGAAATAGGACTGGTAGGAGAAGGGGAAGGGAAAACTACAGTTGGGATGTAAAACAAACAAATAAATATTTTTTTTTTTAACAAGAGGTAAGCCCTGGCAGAGAAATACTTCACTGTTGTCAGATCTTTGAGGGACTCTGTTCCGGTTTCCTTCATTTGCTGTTTTGCTTCCTGATGCCCATGTTGTTTGTATATTTTCTCTGCCATGCTGTGGATAGTGTTTCTGTCTTGTCTCAGGCCTGCTGACTACAGCCTAAAGTCTCTGAAACTGTGGTCATACAAAAATCTTAATTTTCTGAAGTTGTTTCCCTCATACATTTTGTCGCAGGGACACCAAAAAGTACCAGAGAGGGTTACAGTATGAGTACTGGCTATGGAGCCATATGACACAGGCTTTCATAGTCATCTCGGTATTACATAATGAGGCCTAGGAGCAAATGCAGTGCTGAGTCTTTCACTGATGAAGGGCTAAAACACAACACTGTAGACATTTTCTAGTTATAATTAACTGTGATGCTGTATGTTAGAGATACATATCACACCACACTTCTCTGAAGGATGATGGAGCTGCTGACCCAGTAACGTAGCATGAAATGTTTTTCTTCTCCTTTAATGGGTCATGAAAGAGAGTCTGGAGGGTGCTTCTGCCTCATTCAAAGACTGAAACCCAGAAACAGTTCCCTGGTTTTATTTTATCAGAGATGGGGGTGTTTCCCTTTAAGATTTCTTGGCAATTAGTAATTACTTTGAACTATCATGTGATGTGGTGGCTGCTATGGAAACTATATTAATGCACAAAGCATGCAAAGCCTGTTACCACATCAGATGCTACTGCCCTTTGGCTATACTAGCTTACTCATCTGGTTTCTTGAAAACGATTTCTTTCTTTTTATTTTTCCCTTAAACACATGCACATTATGCTTATAATCCAAAAATTTTGAAGTCACTCATTTGATTGAGACTCATTCACGTGACTGAAAACCAAAGATGTCAGTGGAAAAGCAGCCTATAAAATTAATCTATTAGAAAATACACACTATTTTATTTATTTATTTTGATGGCACTAATGAATATTATAAAGAGGGTAAGGAAAAAAAAACTAAATTCATATGCAAGACCACTTTAGGATTATAATAGCAAAGAATATGCATAAATTTACAGATGAAATACCTTCGTTTTAAATAAAAAATGAAGCTACTTAGGATGTCTAAGTTTTGATCATACCATAAAGTTTTATTCATTGCATGCATTCATAAAACATAACTACTCCTAGATGTCTTAAAAGAACAATCATCACACATGAGTGTATGTCTATTCTGTACACACATCTGTCCTTCACCTGTCCTTCAGAGATATCTCTGTCTCAGTGGGACATTGCTTGAAGCTGATTATATTTCACCAGATATGATGGTGAAGTTTCAGGCATATCCAATATTTACAAGACCAGAATTACTGTTACGTGATCACTGGTGAGTATATGTTAAGCTCATGGTTTGCTGTCTTATGTATGATCTTGTGATGCCACTGAGGAAAAGCAACAATAGTCAGTGTTATACTATTCATTCTGGCAAGCTATGCCATGCTGGTATGCCTTTATTTGTATTTCCATGATTAAAACAAGCGAGATCTTGTATGTACCGCTTTATGGACCATAAAAATCTTGAAAATATTTATTTATAAGTTTGGCTACTTTGCTTACTAATTTACATTAGTTATTTTCACATAAGGAGAAAATTTGAACTCATACAAAATATTAGCGTATTTTCTATTGGAGATTAAAATGTTACATAGGATACAAAGTCCATTTTCAAGAAGTATTAGAGTGATTTTATGTTGAGAACTTTATTCCTCTGGTATGTATTAAATTTCAAATGAACTTTATTGTTCAATTGACGTCATTAAAGTGTCCATTCTATTTCAATGTTCTGAATAATATAAACTTATAATTGGCATTCTTTTAAAATAATTAATATTCTCAATAAAACCTTAAAAAATTTATCCTTTTTCTCATGCCTTTGCAATATTTCAAATGTACATCATGATTCTAATATTGATTTCAGAGTGACCCTATTATATTAGTTCTGTGCTATTTCTACATTATCTGGTTTTATCTGTTTTCATTGTTGTTTTTAGTGTTTTTGGTTTTTTTTTTTTTTGGACAGGCTCTCATGCTATATCTTGAGTTGATCTGTAATCCAGTCTTACTTTGAACTTAAAGCAATCCTCCTGCTTGAATATTCTGAATACTGGGATTATAGGTAGGAACTATACCAGATGTAGTTCTATTTTCTTAAATTGTCAGTATGTACTATAAAACTTCAAAGTAAATTGTATCTTTGGCAACAATTTACTAGCTAACATGATTTTCTGCTCTCATTTAATTCCTTCCATATAACTCTAAGTCTTTCTCCCAATTAAAACTTCAAATGCTTTATTTTGCTTTATATGTAGTATTTTTCTTAAGTTTGGAGCAGTTATCATTTTACAGGATACATGGCTTATTGCAACAAGGCTTATAGACAGTTTGGATGAATAAGTGTTAATCTTATGTAGGAATTTAGAAAACGAAAGAGGAAAAGTTGTTGAATACAACGTAGCTCAGAAAATCTTTAAAAACTGCAAGGTCTCCCCCACCCCCAACAATGCTAGTGGTACAATGGGAAATTTAGTTATTTTTTTCTCAGTGTTGGGACAAAATATTCCATAAAAATAATTTAAAGAAGAAAGGGTTTGTGGGGCTGGGGAGATAGTTCAACCATTAAGAGCACTCGCTGCTCTTTCAGATCAAATCTGGGTTTGATCACCAGCCAGTACATAACAGCTTCTAGATGTCTGTTATTCCAGTCCCAGGGTATCCTATGTCCTCTTCTGATCTCCTATGGCACCAGACATGCAAGTGATGAACAGACATACAAGGAGGCAAAACAACCATACACCTGAGAATAAATAAAATGAATTTAAAAATATGACAAGAAGAAGGAGGAGGAAGGGGAGAAGGAAGAAGATGGAGAAGGATGAAAAAAGAGGAGTAGGAAGGGGAGAAAGAGTTTTTTTTGAGGGCCTCAAGTTTTGAAAGAAACAGTCTATCATGATGGGGACTGTCACCATAAAGCACGAGGGGAACCTTGGCAGATCCCATGGCAGGCGAGGGTGACAAGGCAGCAGACAAACATGCCAGGCATACTGAACTTAGTGAGAAGTTTTATTAGAAAGGGAAGAGGCAGGGGAGAGATAATAGCCAAAGGGACAAAGAGACAGAGAGAGGACAGAAGAGAAAAGGGAAACAGGAAAAGTCATTTCTACCCCAGGAGAACAGCAGGAAAGAATGAGAGAAAGAAATGGTAAGTGGCAGGGATCTTTCTTTTAAAGGGGTCCTTTGCAGCTGCATCTAGACTAGTACTCATGGAACCCTGGGCTGAGCAGGGTACTGCCTGAGTGCATTCTTCCAGGTGACAGGGATATCATGGCAGCAGGATCCTTAGATGCTTGGTTGCACTGCATCTGCAATGAGGAAGCAGAAAAGATGAGCATTGATCGTCATATCACCTTCTCTGTTATGCAGACTGTGTGCAGCATATATTCAGGGTGGTTCTTCACAACCAAGTGGAAACTCTCTGCAAGATATGCCTTGAATTCTGTCTCCTGGTGGATTTTAGGAGTTGATAATCAATATCAACTGTGATTTAGTTGATTGCTAAGATACTTCATTTGATTCAACTATACCGTTTTAGTTTCAGGAAATTTTATTTAGGTCTGGGAAATGATGTAGATACATTTATCTGAAAGCTTTCCACTTCAGAAGACTCCTCTAAAGTCTAAAAGAAAGATTTCTTACATTTAATCATAGTCATATCAATCAAGGACCTGTCACTTGATGAGGTAACAGGAAAGAAGTGTGCACCCCAAAGTACTATTATCATATGTTTAAGTAGAGGTGTAGAAATGACGGGGTCAAGAGAAGTATGGTTGAGAGTGTCAACTGAATAAGAAAGGACATGCTCCCCTCATGTGATAGCTTAGGTAAGCTAAGGTTTGTCTCCTTTATCTTCTTGTGGCTTGATGATAGACAGTTGCCTGACCAATTCAAATTCTTTGGCAAATTCAGCAAGAAAATGTAAAAATACTTTGTGATGAATGCAGGATATTATAAGAAATATAAAATGATCTACAAAATGTGACTGGCACTTTAATAGATTAGCAGTAATTGTTAATGATTGGTTTGTATTGCCATTGTTGAACAAATAAGAACTTGCTTTACTAGCACTATAGAACTCAAATGGCTCAGCAGGAATTGTGGTCTGCAAACTAATCAGAAAGTCTTCAAGTAATAAATAATTAGGTTAGGGGAGATAAATGGTAAAAGTAAACCATATTTAAAAATGGAAAAAGACATTAAAACTCTGCTGGTCGATGACAAAGCAGACATAATCACTGCTGTGACTATTTATCTCCAGTGATTCAGCAGCAGGAAGTAAATAACTTTGGAGCAGATTAACTGTAAACACTCCCTCGGAAGATAAAATAGCTGCACAGCTTCAGATATGCTATCAGTGTTCTGAGAGAAATTCATCATTGTACCAAGAAAGTCAGAAATTAGAACATCCTGAGAGAGGTAAGATATAGAAAACATTGTTTTAGACTATGTTTTCTCAGTTTGCATGTCCTCAAGAACAGGTTAATAATTGCACAGCTGAAAGCTGAAAAAACACTGGAAAATGAATTTTCTATTGAACCAAGGATTAAATTTTAAAATATGAATAGTGCTTTTTAAGGAAAGCTTAAAATTTATGACAAGTGTGAGCTGTAATTAAAGAATGTATATCCTTAAAATGTATTACCAGGCCTTATTTTCCATTCAAATATATTTTACATCTGGATAGCATGCACAGAACAAAAAGGGAATAAGAAAAAGATGAGTTAGTGCTCATTATTTATTGTTTTACAGATAGTATTTATAGGGAACTATTGTCTGCCAGTCAATTTTCTGGATCTTATTGATACAAGGATGAATGAAGCTGTCAACATCACTCCAAATTTTCACATTAAAAAAGTAGCAACAAAACTGTGACAGCATACAAGTTTATTTGTAATATGCTATAATAATAAGTGATATGAAATACATATTGCTATTATCAGATAATGGCTAATGAAATTCAGGAAACAGCATATTTAAAAAAATAGATTTAATATCAAGCATCAAAAAGAATGCTCTGTCAGTTTCTGAGATGATTTGGAGACTTCCTGGTACCCAGTATATCCTGCTTTATAGTGTTCTACCCAGAGCTAAAGTACCTACCTCCAAGCTATTGGGAAAAGGGGCTTTCAAAATTTATCACCACACCTAAAGCAAGGTTATTTTTTCCCAGGGGCATCTAGAATTCTTGCCGTGGCAACATATATGTAGGGCCAATCCTTGACCTTTGAGACAAGTGTAAAATCTGATCTCAGCTCTGGAGCTCCTAGTAGACTGGATGAGATACCTGCTGTCACCCTAGCTCTGCCCCCACTCTGACTTCCTGAAGTTGTGCCTCTCTGGAAGGCACCACCTAGCTCACCTTCCCTGAAACCTGGGTTTTGAGAGATATAGTCTCAAAGACACATGGGTTAATAGAGGGGAGTCAGGATTTTGTGTAGAGCTTAGTAAGGATTCAAAATTCTTTTTGTTTGTTTGTTTTCTGGTTGTTTATTTTTTGGAAGAAAATAAAGCTATGTTTTGGGGGAAAAGTAGATATTGAGTATATGTGAAAGTCTATTAACTTTCATGTTTGTTAAACAACTTTTAAAACAAATCCTGTACATAAATGGATTTATACACAGCTCCTTATTGGGACACTTAGTGGTAGTCTTTCCAAATTCTCCATAGTCACAGTCAAAGAAAGTCTTATAGCATTACAATTACTAAAAGTCATAAGTGAAGAGTCTTATAATTCTTTCGTCCTTAGGATTTCTCATACACTTTCAATCATGGGCATTTTAAACCTTTTATGCCACTGTGATTTTACCCTGAAAGTGTTTACAACTAGCATTAGGTCACTGTGCTTTCCTCATATAACCTGGAGACTGTACCGCTCACCTGAGCAAGGAATGAAAGCAACTGATGCAGAGATTGATGACCAAAACACTGGGAGTGGCAATTTAGAGCACGTTAGCCTGTTCATGCTTTTGTCCAGATATATGGATGCTATTCTCTGCTTACGCATGTTGCTGTACTGTTGGAGGCAGAAACGAAACATTTATGTTTTCTTCTCCCTATTTGATGCCCTTAGGATTTAGAAACTTGAATTGAATATTCATATTTTCATGGCAATTAGCTATTGGCATAAGTTCAATAAGAATCTGTTCTCATTGAAAGGAGACATAATTGGGAACATTGGTTATATTACCAAGGCTTTGAAATGTCATACAAGAGAGTAATATGCATAGAATCTGGTTTGCAGGACTGAGGTTGATTTTATGGAAACAATATTTTAAAAAATCTTGGAAAAGCAACTGCAGCCCCTGGCTATGATATTCCTGTTAGAGAGGAAAAAAAAGATTTCTTACTGCTCAGGAAGTGAGAAAAAGAAAAAAGAAAAATTCTCAGGGGGTCTCTAGAAATGCAAGTGGGGTCTACACTGAGCATTCAGGTGCAAAAGGGTCCTAGTTTCCTGTCATAAATGATGACAATTTTCCAATCTAAAGCTTTTTTTCCCCCTGCCGTTCTCCTAGCTTGGAGGCAGAAGACTCCTTTCCTGAAGCCCTTCAGACTGAAGTTTGAGAAGTTACTATAAACTTGGAAGAATCCACACCATGACTTAAGTGTGGGCCAACATTCTGCCTGTGGCTGTGTAGACCACATGGGCAGTTAGCCGAGAACATCCAGTTCTATCTCCAGACACACTCAGCGCACACACCCTGGGAACTCTACCAGTTTGCCCCTATAGTTCTCTTGCCAAGCATTGACAATGTTCGTGACACTAGCCTTCGGGCTTAGAAACTACAGCTCCAACTTCTCATATTTGTTTTTCTTTTTATTTGTAGAAATTCAGAATGATCATGATGTACAACTAGCATCATTAGTCACATATCCTGTTCCAGCAAGTTCTGACAGATGGTTCTGCTGGTGTTCAAGGAGAAACCAGCCACTGAGTCAGAAGTAGACATATATTTTTCAAAGAAAATAAGAATGTTTCTGTAGTGACCAAGCTTAGTCAGGATAAAAACTTCAGAGGACTCATCAAACCCTGTCATGGAGTAGTTTTACCAAGAGCATTATTAATTACTACAGGGTCTTTAAGGTCTGTTTATAAAAACTTCTTGACTCCAGTACATCTCTCTCTCTCTCTCTCTCTCTCTCTCTCTCTCTCTCTCTCTCTCTCTCTCTCTCTCTCTCTCTCTTTCTCTTTTGAGACAAGGTTTCTCTGGTTTTAGAGGCTGTCCTGGAACTAGCTCTTGTAGTAGACCAGGCTGGTCTCGAACTCACAGAGATCCTTCTGCCTCTGCCTCCCAAGTGCCAGGATTAAAGGCATGCATCACCACAGCCTGGTCTCTAGTACTTCTCTTAGAAACTTTTCTATTCTGCAAGCCCCACTTTGCTCAGTGACTCCAATTCTCTTCTTGCTCTTATATGTAGAATTAAGCTCAATTCTATACTAAGATATTGCTTTGCCTTAGTTAGGGGTTTGGTGCTGTGATGAGATACCATGACCATGCCAGTTCTTACAAAAGGAAGCATTTAACTGGGGCTGGTTTACAGTCCATAGCTTTAGTCTATTGGCATGGTGTAACATGGTGTTTTTCAGGCAGACAAGGTGCTAGACAAGGAACTGAGAGAGTGCCACAATCCAATGCAGGCATCAGGAAGAAAGAATAGGCCACTGGGTCTGGACATCTGAAACCTGAAAGCCCACCCACCATGACACCATGACACACTTCCTCCAACAAGTCCATTCCTCCTAATAGTACACTTTGGTATACTATTGTTATGGGGGACGTTTTGATTCAAACCTTCAGTTTTTCCCCTTATAGTTCCTGTGTCAAGTCTTCTTTTAAAAAGTCTTCTTTTAAGTTAACTTCTTTAACTGTTAGGCTTTCCCTTTTCTTTGTGAATCTGCATGATAGAGCTGATTTATAGCAGTCTTGAGAAGAAATAATTTTGTTGTTCAGCAATTTATGTGGGGTAAAACCTGGAAGCCTCTTGTTGTTGTAGCATAGGATGGAAACCCAGGATATACAAATCTATTAGATATTGAGTCATGTGATTTGTTTTCCAAGCTGGATTACTGATTTATTTAAGCCAACAATAAAATGTAACATTTTTAATTTTTAAATTAAAATTAGCTATTTTATCTGTTTAGGGAAGACAATATGAAGATATTCAAGTAATTGTTGTTTATTTTTTATTTTATTTCCCTTTTCTAAGTTAAGTTAGAAGCAATCTTATTTTATATATCAATCGCAGTTCCCTCATCTTCTGTTTTCCCCATGCCACCCCACAGACCCCCTAACCCATCCCTCTTCTGCTCCATGAAAAGGGTGAAGCCTTCTATGGAGAATCATCAAAGTCTGTCATATCATTTAGGGCATGTCCTAGGCTCTCGACTGTGTGTGTGTGTCTAGGCTGAGAAAGTATCCCTCTATGGGGAATGAGCTTCCAAAGTCCATTTGTATACTAGACACAAATGCAGTTCCATTAGCAAGGTCCCCATAGACTTTCCAGGCCTCCTAACTGACACCTATGTGCAGGGGGCCTGGTTCCATCCTATGCTGGTTTCCAAGCAGTCAGTCTGGGGTCCATGACTTTCCTCTTGTTCATGTGTGCTGTTTTTGTGGGTTTCCCCAGCATGGTCTTGACCTCTTTGTTCATTATTCCTCCCTCTCTACAGCTGGATTCCAGAAATTTGGCTCAGTGCTTAGCTGTGGGTATCTGCTTCTATTTCCATCAGCTATTGGATAAAGGCTCTAGGATGGCATATAAGGTGCCATCAATCTCATTATAGGGCAAGAACATTTAAGATAATCTCTCATCTATTGCTAGATTGTTAGTTGTGGTCATCCCTGTAGATCTCTAGATATTTCCCTAGTGCCAGATTTCTCTTTAAACCTATAATGGATTTCTTTATTAAAGTATCTCTTTTCTTACTCTCCTCTATTCTTTCCCTGACTCAATCTTCCTGCTCCCTCATGTCCTTCTCCCACTCCTCTCCTTCTCATTGTCCTAACTCCCTTATTTTTATTTTATTATTATAATTTTGTTGTTTTTGTTGTTATTTGGCCAAGATAAGTATCAGGCTTAAAAAATATGGTGGTGAGAAAATTATGTGAGTAATTTAACTGCAGTGGAAACACAGACTCTATTTACAGTTGAGTGATGGAAGACACATAATTATAGAGAAATTCAATGGCAGTTTTCCAACAACCAAAGTCCAGGCTTAGAAAGACAATGACTCAATTAAAAAAGGATGGTAAGAATATTGTTTTCTGGATACATGTGAAACCTTATAATTTCCTGATGTACATATTGGTGCCAGTAGGCCTACCCCCCAAAAGAAGCCTATAAAGGAGAAAGCTTAAATAATTAGGTGTTTTATTTACAGCTGGAGATTTTAAATGCCTTAAAGAGTTGATGACTTAAAGGAATTTGCCCTTCAAGAAAGGAAATATTGATGAATCCCAGTTATCAAATGTAGAGACCTCTAGGACTTTTTCTTTTCATTAGCATCTACATGAAGGGACACAGAAGAGTCAGATTCTACTTCCTAATTTGAATGACTCCCTTGCTTAGAGCTGCTACTGAGCACAGGCCTTGCCTTGCTTCCACCCTTCCCCTATAATTCCTATTAACAGCTAATTAAGAGTAAATTATGCTTCCCTCTGGTTCTTCTAGCAGCCCAAGGAATTTTAGATTACTCATTAAGAATGGTGTGTCATGGAAGTTCTTGCTTGTATTTTTGTGATTTTTCTTAAACAAAGGTGTCTTTATTTGCTCTTAATACAAACTTTGCAACTGTGAAGTCTCAGTCTTCATAAATATTATCAGCTTAGTTTATATTATTTTTGAAAAACAATAATAGATTTTTTGAGATAATAATGTATAATATCATTTCTCCATTCCTTTTCCTATCTCCACACCCTCCATTTTGATAGCTTTTGTAGCAGCTGGAACCATCCTATATACACTGAAAGAGCAAGGAGGCTTATATCTACATTGCATACTGCATAGGCATTCTTTAGAAATAACTATTTAAAAAGAAAAAAAGAAAAGAAAATTAACTGTAACAAAAGTCTTCATAATTCTCATACATAGGTAAATTCAACACACACACGCACACACACCTTAATTACCTTAATTATAGAGTAGAACAAAGCTGTTTTCATGTATTTCAATCTCATATTATCAAAAGACCAGCCCTCAGCAAGTTAGAGAAACTGAGAGGAGGCATGGAGTTGACCACTGATCCTTAAGGTAGACTTTTTTTTCTCTGAGGGAGCAAAACTTAATTTGTTGAGGTCAGTGAAAAGGGGCACACACACACACACACACACACACACACACACACACACACTTTCAACATGTCAGGGTCTCTTTATTTTTGCCCTAAATCTTATATATCCCAGCAAAATCTTTCAAGCAATATAAAAATTTCAATGTGGTTACATTCTATTTTTCTTCAAGCAAATGATTCCAATGATACAAGTAAAAAAAGCAGCATGTACTCTAATACCTTTACATGATTAAACAGTTTATGTACTACAGGTGAAAAATGAATTCTTCCCAAGAACCCACAGACATTCAAGTCTAAGCCACTGCTTACAGATTAACAAAGTGTAAGCAATCAGGATATTTTTCTCAGCCATTTCTTTTACTGGTGGGCTGCATTTTGCAGTTACAAAGAAAGGATCAATCTTTTTATTATTTATCTCAGAAGGTAACCTTACAAAAATTATTAAATGAACCTGGCATTGGTGGCCCCACAGCACAGAGGTCTCTGTGAGTTTGAGGCCAGCCTGGTCTACAGAGCAAATTCCAGGACAGGCTCTAAATCAATAGAGAGAAACCCTGTCTCAAAAAAATAACAAAAAAATTCTTAAAATGAATCACTAATCTAACACACACACACACACACACACACACACACACACACACACACACCAGTCATTTCTACTTTAAGTTTGTATAGTGTTCACACTCACTCATCAACAACACTTTTTTAAAAAAAAATCATATCAGGAAGCTAAGAACAGAAATGGGTACAAGAAATGAACCATGGCCTTTGATTATCAGCTCTTCTTTATAAAAGCTCTTCAACTTGTTCCTTGACCTCAATGAGTCCCTCAATCAGCTATTGTTAAGTTTGTCTTTCTAAACTTCAAATTGTTCCCCATGATTTTCTACATCAGAGCCACTTACAAAAAATTCTTAACCTGTTATGCCCAGGTTTGAATCCCCCAAAGCCAACAAGGATAACGAGTCCCATATCTAAAAGCAAAGAGCCTTTATTCAAAGCTGGAACTCAGACTCTCCCTGTGCCCAAGGTGTTGGCAGAATCAGAGAACCTCAGGCTCAGTTGGGGTAGGAGTTTTATCATAGCAGAGGTTGGGGTAAGGGAATTCTAAGTTTCAGGACCTCTGATTAGCTGACATTTGTCTAAGGGTATCTTGGTGAAAGGGGATAGGTATGTGCTGTGTTAAGAGATGTCAGATGATCCTACCTAGAATGGCTGGAAAGTTACGAATTTCCTTTGGAAATTAGATACTTTCCCTCTGGAGGGTCCATTCCTGGTTGATGCCTGGGTGGTCCCAGTTTGTGGTCTTTCCAGGAGCCACTTACTGCCTTAGGGTAAACTGAAACTCAGGTCTCTGTTGAGCTTGTCATGGCTGGGCCCTATACTAACTTTACTAACAATCTACCGTTAAGACCCGAGAGAGCATGATCCCTCGTGCTCCCACTCAGGAAAGGCGGCCCCCCAAAATCACTCACGAGAAGTGGTCTTGATGCAAACACATGAGGTCCTTCATATTTCAGTGCACTGGGGCCCAGCAGCCATATGCCACTCAGGGTAGAGGGCTGAGGACCCCCGGTACAGAATTGAGACAGCTTTTATAGGGTTACAAAAGCAAAGCCTGTGCATCGTGATCCAATCACCTCATAGCATCATCCAGTGCGGACCAATTAATTTAAACTATCCAAGCCTGCGCTTGGCCCAGGAAGTCTGCTTCTAGGTGTGGCTACAAGCACAGGCTTCGGGGTGTGGCAACAGGCTCATTTCCTGTGTTCATTCACTCACAGGCTGTCGTAAACATTAAAGTAGGTGACCCTCAGCTTGGGATTTAAGACTCCCAGCTTTCTGGGGTCATTGGAGAATTAGGCTAAATTTTTCTATCCTAACACTACATCTTAAAATTCTTTCTAAGGGTGGTGTATAATTCATTAATCTGCTCCAGCAGCAATGCTTGGGAAAAGCCAATCACTGTTACTGAAAGTACCAGTAACAGTGCCCAGTGAGGGGCTAGAAAACCCCTGAGAATTTTCATACAGCTTGGAAATCATGAGCAATCAAGAGGGCAATAAGCAGAGCTGTGCTCTATAATAGCATGAGGTCTTTCTGGCTTTGCATCTTCAAGGCACACCCACCTTTGTTATACTAACCAGTGAGCCATTTTCTGTGAGTTCCAATGGTGCTTCCTATTCCTCACCAATTGACCCCAAGATTATACTATACTTTCTTGGATATTTAGAACTTATTTTTTTTACTATTATTCAGAGAATTCTAATATGTAAATTATCAATATTTTCACCCAAATAATTATCAATGGATACCTGTGTGGGTTGCTCCAGTGGTTTCACTAGTAAAATACTCTACCATGAAAATTCTTGTATTGGAAATATCTTTTCCAATACACATAATTATTTCTCTGTATTATTAGAAGCAGAATTCTTTAATCAATGGAAACAAAAATATATAGGTACCTTCCTACTCAATTACCTTTGAGAAATTATGTAAATGAGGCTGCAAAGAACATTAAGAGAAAGGAAATAGAGTATCATAAAGACTTGAGCTAGCTAAAAGATGCAGAAGCACCTCCCTTTTAAATGTTCTGCATTTTAATGGACTTTGTATTAAGCCAATTCTGCTTTATTTAAACATTCATTTTATAGTTGTTTCTGAGTACTTCTTTCAGGGTCTACTTATTAGCCACTTTGTACAGCACTCTTCCATTTTAATAATTCAAGGGCAAATTATAAGACACTTCCTAAAAAACATCTACTGCTTCAGAGAAGTCAGATTGTAGAGTGTGCCTATCTCAAAAATCTGAGAAATAAGAATACATCAAGGAAAAATATTAGTTAAACTCACAGTTTTAAAATATTTCCAACAGCTTCAGAAGTTAGGAAAAAAATTATATAGGTTAGAGACATTATATATTTCACTCATGGTTTAAAACTGAAAACCAAATACATAGAGATCAAGAGTTTTCTTAAAGATTCATTTTATCTTTTGTTTATGTGACTGTATGTTTGAGTATGTGGCATATATGATTTGGGATAGATCATTAAAAACATTTTCTATTCAAAGTGATAGCACATACCAAACAGCCAGCCTTCACATTGTTCTGTAACACACAGATGCCACAGGGCCTCACCAGAAGTCCTTGCTGGTAGCAGAATTCACAGTGAGGCAAGTGACAGGAGATTCAGACATTAGAGCATCTGTGGTAAAAAATAATAAAGAAAAATCTATATATGGGAGTTTGCTTTCCTGTATGTCTGTGTACTGTCTGTATGCCTGGTGTCTCTGGAAGTCAGAAGAGGGCATTGGATCTCTTGGAGCTGCACAGTTAAGAGCTGCTGTGTGGGTGCTGGGACTTAAGTCCCCTGGGAAAGCAGCTGGTGCTCTTACTGCCAGCCAACTCTCCAGCTCTACATCTGGATTTTTTTGTCTTGTAGTCATTTTTCTGCAACTTTACCCTTCAGAGAAACATTTTCTTCGTTTTCAAAGGATATCTGTTACATAATCTAGAAAAATACCAGTAAATGTCTCTCTTTGTATTGTGTACAGAAATGTGAGTGACCTGTGGAGAATTGTCTCCTAGAATTAAGAAAACAAAGCAGGGATCAATAGCATTGTAAGAGAGCTGATGGGGACTTGGGTAGTGTTTCCTGTTTGAAACTGCCATTTTGGGGTTGACAGAAAATTGGCAGTGACCCCTTAAAATTGCTTTTTGATTTCCTGAATCTAGAAGTTCTTTGCTGCTGATCTTAGATTTTTCTGATGGTACTTTAAGGTTTTAATGCCCACTGTAAAATCCCTTCCTCCTTTAGCATGTCTCCTGTTTTGTCACCAAATCCCAGATGATGCAATAGATAATGAAAATGATGATCAGGAATCACTGTCGCAGGCAGGGAACAAGGGTTGGCATTGGAGCCTGATCTGTAGAAATTAAGATACTGGTTGTCAGAAGATAGCAATAACAAATGCACATCCAAAGAAAAAGGATGCCAGGATGCCAGGATGCCAGGAGGAGACTGAAGGGACCAGACCCTTACCCAGCCCCCTGCTTTGGCAACCATAACAGGCTGCAAAGAAGACCCAGCAAGAGGTAGGCCTCTGACTCAGCAACATGTGCTCAGTCCCCAACCTTGTCCCAGTCACTAGAAAGCCAGATATCATCTATGTGGCAAGGAACCAATTAGAAGTTAGATGGTGGGTTCTAGAATGGGGAGCATAGCAACTGGTCTTGGAGGGTCTCTAGGTCATAGCAACCTACCTGCAGCTGCAACTGACCAATCAACTCAGGATAGGTTGCCCAAGCCAGGAAGTGCACGGATCCTGAGACTATGGCAGACCCCAGCCACTCCCTTTGCTCTACCCCAATATATTCCCTGCCTCTTGGTCCTTCTGGGTCCTTTTTCTCTACCCTCTGTGTCTGACAGATGGAGGAATTGAATTCATACAGTTAACTCATTAATTAAAGACTGTTTGCTTTTGCATTGGATTGGGTCTCTTGGTGATTTTGGAGTTCAAAGTTTGGTCAGAACAGAGAAAGGCATTGGATACTTAACAGAAAATGCCAATCTCATATCACAGACATTTCAGAGAAGCAATGTTTTGAGTGTCCTTACAAATGTTTTGTTGACTTGCAGATATAGTAATACTAATTAAAAAAGAAACACACACACACACACACACACACACACACACACACACACACACACACACACACACAAACTTTGATTGTGTGCCTTACAAACTTAAAAGGAAAAGTGACTATTTAGTTCAAGTACTAGGTCTTTCATGTAAAAAATTGGGGTATTGATTGGGGAGGATTACAACCATACAAATTGGAATTGAAATCTGCAAATTTTCACCAGGCATCAGTCACTGAACCCTAGTTTTCCACCAGAAGGTGCTCATGTGCTCCTCTAGGAACACCGTGCTTGCCTTTGCAGCAGATTCAAATTATTGCTTTTGGTGGTTTTTTGTTTGTTTGTTTTTGACATCCTGACAAAACATCTGGCATATGCAAATTCAGAGAGTTCTGGCTTGTGGGTTCAGAGAGAACCATCTACCTTGGCAGGGGAAAAGGCCAAACAGAGCATCTGTGTGATCACAGAAGTACATGGCTGTTTCTTCTCACATGGTAGCCAGACCTGCAGTGAGTTTAGCCAGAACCGGAAGTGGATATGGCTTTCAGGGCCCCCTGCAGCAGCCCAGTTTTGATGGCTAAAAAGTATAGCCTGAAAGTTCCACAATGTCTCAAACAGCCCCCTCAGCTTAGCTACCAAGGGCTGGAACAAGTGGACCATGGGGATCATTTTACATTGAAGCCATACCATGAGGCTGTGTTGACTTAATTCAACTCTGTCTCAACTACCTCCATTGATTTCAGATTCTCAACTAAAGATGAGCAGAGAAGCTGGGATCATGACCTATACCCTCACAAAGGCAATATTCTCCAAAGTCAAACTCACAGATTCCAAGGGAAGACTATGAGAAAGACTCATACAGGTTTTATGGCAGGAAGAAAGGTTAGTACCTTGTGCTGGGCTAGATTGTGTAATGGGTAGCTTACCAGACAATCTATGGAAAGCCTGCTCTCTGCAACAGCCAGGAAAGACTCAAGTATATTGACTTAAATCTGAACACAGCAACCATGACTTCAGCATGTCTTAGAAGCCAACACTTCTTTTGTATATTAAACATTAACTAACCTCAAACCCAGAGAAGTAGTAACACTGAAAAGGAGTTATGGCTGCTGTCTCATAGTTCCTTTGCACAGGTACCTGAGTTTTAGAACAAGCTCACTTTACCAAAGCCTTGAATGATAGCTGAGAAGGGAGTCATTTCCTTTGGAAAGCAGAGTGGTGTCGGTCCTCAGCTTGAAAATATGTGACAGACTGTGCTACTAAGGTGAATGCCCTCATTTTTATTCTTTATTACCCAGGAAGTCATCCTGCTTCAACCCCTCAAAGGCTGGAATCATGGATGTGAAAAGGTACTCCAGGCTTTGGTCTTGAAGACAGGCTGCTCTCCTTCTACAGTTTAGATTGGCCTCAAACTAACACACATCTCCTCTCCAACTCTAGGGTGATGAAGATGCAGGGAAATGTCTACAGCCAAAGGTCTTAGAATGCAGTAGCCTAGAAGCAACAGCAGCCATCCTGAGACAAGGAGCTAAACTTGTCTGAATTGTGGAAGGGCAGACCCAGAGTTGCTTGACTGAGAGAAGATGGGTCTTAATATGTAAGCAGCCTGGGAAACATGTGCTTGATTGATCTAACATATATTAATCTTATATTTGATTAAAAACCTGCTGTTAATGAATAGATACTTTTGTCATTGCAATGAAGTATCACAGCCTCTCACTCAAATCCCAGTGTTATTACAGTGTACAGGTCTAGAGCCTTTTGGAGACATAAAGGGCATTTCCTTTAAATAAGACTTTAGCAAATTTTCAAGTCAGTATGGCAACAGTTATTTCAGCCTGTTACATATATGATCAGAGGTATGGCCAGGAAGAAGAGCAATACATTTTCTTTTTTTTTTTTTTTTTTTTTTTTTTTGGCCTTTTAAGACAGGATTTCTGTGGATAGCCCTGACTGTCCTGGAATTCACTCTGTGGACCAGGCTGACCATGAATCAGAGGTCCACCTGCATTTGCCTCCCAAGTGCTGGGATTAAAGGTGTGTGCCACCACTGCATAGCTGGCCAGTTAGTTCTGAATACCCATCTGAAAGTGAGACCAACACACAATGTTTCAAAAAGAAATGACAAGTTTGGCCTCTTCATGAGCAGGCAAGGCACAGAGTTTGGCAAATGTTTGTCTTTATTTTGTCATGTTTTGTCTAGTTACAACTACAGAGCTAAAGTGTCAGGAGGTACTGGTCAAAACTGAGTATTTTAAGTTTGGACATTGGACAGGAATACCTATTAAGTTGTACAAGGCATACATATGCTGACGAAGTCTCCATGCTTTTTTATGCTCTGCAGAATGGAGCTTTCTAGTAGAAAGGGGCAGCAGAAACTGAGGAAGTGCTCCTCCTTGCTCAGCCAGTAATTCTGTTTCAGAAGGCTGAGTGGAGGGCCTGCAGTTCCAGAAGTGCCTGCACTGCAGGGCCAAATAAAGGGCAGTTTAGCAATTCTATTTCAAAGGAAAATTTAAAAGTAAACAAATAAAAAAGATCTGGGGAATCAACAGCTGAACACACCTGCTGTTGAGCCTGTGGAACCAAGTTCTGTCCCCAGAAGCCACATAGTGTAAGTGGAGAACTAACACAAGTTGTCTCTGACCACACATGTGGCATTCTTGTGTATGCATACAGACACAAGAGGCTCTTATAAATAAGGAACTGTGATGAACTACTTTAAAAAGTACTTGGGGAGAGAACTCAGTGACAGTAGTTGGTTAACGTGGAGGAAATCGTTGACTCAACATCCTCTACCACAAACAAACAAATAAAATAGTTTATTCTGTACAGTTGAAGACTACTCTGAAGTCTAACAAATACTTGAACATTCAGGTTGAACTGTTAAAATATCAGCTCCAGTTTACCCAACTGTCTTGTGTTGTGCTGAAGACAAATGGATGTGGTAAAATATGAGTTTATCGCTGTGTGATTCATCAGGCAGAGGCTTTAATTTCAGCTGGGATTCCCAATGTCTTATCTCTACTGCTGTAAATTAATTTAGTCTCCAGCACACAGTATGCAGTTCTATGCCTGGATCATTTTCTTTTCTCTACCATAATTAACTAAGAGCAACAGAAAGCAGTGTTTTCTCATTTGTCAAGGAGGAAACTACATCTTCATCATCTTACCTGGGGATTATGTCAACTCAGATTTCTGTCACAATAGGTTCTCCAGCAATCATCACACAGGATATCATGCGTGTTCATTGGACGGAGGACAACATGCCTCCTGGACCCTGAAGTCTTGAAGTGATAGTGACTATGGAGGTGTTAGTAGGATACATGTGTGTCAGAGAGTGAGGATAATTCTTTTGAAAATCAGATTTTAATGGATTTCTAAGTGTCTCATGGGATACATTGGACATGTTAAGATACTCAATCTAGCATAAAAAAACAGTTATCACTCCATATACTGCCATTATGAGCTGCAAGCTTTTAGAGAAGGGGGGCGGGAGAGGGAAAGAGAGAGATTGTGGAGGGTATATGTTGATGCCTATGCACCTGTGTACATTCCCATGGGTGCACTTTTGTGTAATGGTGAGTGTGGGTTGATATTTGGTGTCTTCCTCTAGCACTCTCCACATTATTTTTTGAAACTAAGTTTTGTACTAATCCTTGAGCTAAGTAATTTGGCAAGATGGAAGCCCAAGATACCCTCCAGTCTCTGTCTCCCCTGAGCTAGGATAGAAGGCATTTGCTACACTGAGTTTTTTCATGAGTGCTGTGGATCCAAATCAGGTTCTCTAGCTTGTGTCCGTGTGTGTGTGTGTGAGAGAGAGAGAGAGAGAGAGAGAGAGAGAGAGAGAGAGAGAGAGAGAGAGAGAGAGAGAGAGAGAGAGAGAGAGAGAGAGACAGAGAGAGACAGAGAGAGACAGAGAGAGACAGAGAGAGACAGAGAGAGACAGAGAGACAGAGAGGAGTACATTGCTGGCTAAACCACTTTTACCTTCCGTGATTGGACTTTTTATTCCAAAGGCAATAAAGATAACATTCATGCTCTGGTATACTTACCAGCAGTACATAAAGATGCTTATTTGTGTTTATATGAAGAACATAAGACAAAGTACAACAGCTTGAACTGTAATGTGTGTTGTTTGCTACTTAGAATCTGTGATCTATCCAATTCAGAAAGTACTTACAAATATCTGAACAACACTATTTATTCTTTTGCCTTCCTGGAAGATACTCCTATCTAGGATATATAAATAGGACATTTATTACTATTTCTTTGTTTCTGAAACAGAATCTCAAACTGTAGTCATTTAGTTCCACCTCTTGAATGTTGGGTTGAAATACAGATGTGTACCAACACATCTGGCTATCCCTGGTATATGAAAAGCAGAGGTAGCTGTTTTCTTTTCAGAATTAGTTTGTTTTTTGCTATTTTAAAAATATTTTTTCTTATTTTACATATTAATCCCAGTTCCCTCTCCCTCCCTTCCTCCCATGTTCCCCACCGGATCCTCCTTCCCAACCCCTATCTATTACATAGGGAGGGTGAGGCCTTCCATGAAAGATCATCAAAGGCTGTCAAGACATTTGGGGTAGGGCCTAGGCTCTCTCCTGAGTCTCTAGGCTAAGGTAGTGTCCCTCCCTGGAGAATGGGCTCGCCAATTCCATTTGCACTAGGATACATTCTGGTTCCGTTGCCAGAGGTCCCATAGACTACCCAATCTTCCTAGCTGACACTCATGTTCAGGGGGCCTGGTTTGGTCCTATTTGGCCCCCCAGCTGTCAGTCTGGGGTCCATGAGTTCCCACTTGCTCAGGTCAGCAATTTCTGTGGGTTTCTCCAGCCTGGTTTTGTTTGACTCACAGGTTTCTATGATAACTTATCCTTCTCTGAAACTGGATTCCAGGAGTTTGGCTAATGTTTAGCTGTGGATCTCTGCTTTTTCTTCCATCAGCCACTGGATAAAAGCTCTAGGATGGCATTTAAGGTAGTCATCATTCTCATTATAGGGGAAGGGCACTATTGCTTAGATTCCTAGTTGGGGTTATCCCTGTGGATCTCTGTACAATTTCTGAGTGTCAAATTTCTCTTTAAACCTATAATGGCTCCCTCTATAGATGCGTCTCTTTTCTTGCTTTCCTTTATTCATTCAAAATTAGTTTTTGTCCTTGGAGTTATAGAAAAATTCACTCTAGATAGTAAGTTGATTATGTTCTTTTTGTTCCTCATAAAATATATCTTACTTCCATAAAACTGAGCATGTTCAATATCACTTTATGATCATTTGACAAGAGTATACATAAACTCTAATTCAAATTTCTTATGAAAAGTTAAATAACTTGCTTTAATAGGTGGCTCATAATTCCAAGGTATCTATTCCTACTTGAATGATTTTCCTGTTTCAACTCTAATAGGTGAACTATTTGAGCATCCACCGAGGTGTCTAAGGCAGAAAGACAATAAGATTTGGTTCTGACAGTTGTCATCAACTGAAAGTTTACCACAATGTCATTTCAGCTCCATTCAGAAATGCTGTTGGAAGACAGTGAAAACATGACTTTCAGTAATCATAATGTTAAGAACACATTACATCTTCAACCATACCTAGACGACCAGATGTAAAGATGTGTATTAATAATGAGCAAAGACTCATGAAAAATCTGTGTCTTGAGGGATGTAAAGTAGACTTCTGGTGATCAATATGCTGTGTAAATGTATGTGAGTGCTAATTAAACCATACAGGCTCTTGGTGGTTGCTGGAACAATCTGCTTTGTGCCAAAAAAAAAAAAATCAACTCCCTTCTTTCTTAGGTCATCTCAGCACTTTGGTTATTCTTTTCTCTTAGAGGATTCATGAATAAAATGTCCAGAAAAGGATGTATTCCAAACACCTAAAGTTTCTTCCTAACATTCATATGGCAACCATCACATGGAATGGTTATTCATCCTATCACATAGGCCAACTCTGAGCCTCCAGGAAAGCAAGCATTTCCTAGGGGACTAGTGAGCCATTTAGTGGCAGAATGATTACACTGGACTGCTTCCATCCTGGAAAGACTGCTTGGGATATGATTTTGTTTTTCTTCCCCCACACTTCTTCTGCCAGCATTGCCACCTGCATATTTACTCAATACCTTATTCTCTACCTTACTACTCAGCATCATGTGGCTTCTAATGAAAAAAAAAATCTGATTTTACAACAAAACCAGTGACTTGGATGCATAAGACTGACTGGTCTCTCCAAGGACAGAATCATCTAGAAGCCATTGTCCAACAAAAAAGGAGAGCAGTTTATAAAAAAACAATGAATTGCTGAATAGGACAACCAAAGGCAAGCATTACAAATAAAAGCTTGGAAATGTGAAGGTCTACCTTAAAACATGTAATGCATGTTTAACAGCATCAGGCAGCATTAGCATGTGGGTCTGAGAATTAGAGACTGTAGTGCAGCATGCCTTCCCAAGGGAATCAGTACTCACTGCAAATTTTATTTCCCTTGCAGAAGAACATTCCAGTCCCAGAATGTTGAGCTCTGCCTGATTAATATTCTAGTTCTGTCCTATTGGAAACTAAAACGTCCTTAGTGTGCTTTGAGCTCCTTAGGCCATTGACCCAAGGGAGTAAATGTCTGTCTGTATGATGATTAATCCAGATAATCAAGGCAATGTGAGGCACTGCCACTCTTTTCACTGATGTCGTTGACACTTTTGGTGACTTTTCAGGATTTGATATTTAGATCGCCCAACAAGTTAAAGGACAACAATCAAACCTGATTTTCTGGCTGAGAGACTAGCCCAGGGTACAAGAAAACTAAACAATCTAATCAGAACCCCATGCCTTGTTCCTATGGTTGGTTTCATTGCTTTGTTTCTATGTATATATGTGTGTATATAAGTATTTATATAGTATATCAGATGTGACTGAAGCAAGAGGGTAAAATTGAAAATGTATCACTCAACACTCATGAAACTCTGTACCTAGGAAAGAACCTAAGTCATAAGGCTTTCCAGTATGCCATCTTAACCTTTGTAGAATTTGTTCTTCTGAAAATATCAATATTTAACAATTCAGTAAAGCTGGCAGGTAGTTTTTGTGTTTGAGTTTTTATATATAAACCAATTGATCTACATCTACCTGCCTGTGCTTGTATATGTTGTGTGCTATGGCTGGTGGACCTGTATTTATAAAATGTTAAAAGGGGATTTTTGTAGAAGGCATGTGCATTTTCTTTCTTGCTTTTTTTCTGTTCTAGGCTGTGGTGGAGATCACACTTAGGTTTCACAAATACAAGGCAAGTAGATTATCATTGAGCTCTGCATTAGATCTTCTTCTTACATCATTGTGCTTTTATGTATAAATTACATTTTTACTGAGTTTTGTTCTCTTTCTTTTGCAGGGGAAACAAAGTCATTGGAACATTTCCAAAGCATCCACTGGAAGTCCTACATGGTTATTTCAGAGATCAACAGGAACAAACACAAATATTGGCAGTAGGAGAAACAGCATTCCTCCCCCTTGCCTGAGGAACTGTGATCTTATTTCATGCTGCATCCTGCATTCTTTCTCTTAAGAGCTTTCCCAGGGTGTTGCAAACCCCCAAGACCTCTGGTCATCAAGCCAAGAACAAATTGTGAAGTTTCTGAACTCATTACCTACTAAGATGTGTTGTTCATCTTACTTGACAAAAAACATAACCCAAGCCAAAAAAAATGTACTTCCTTAAATAATACTGTTTGTAATTACAGCCTCCCTTTGGCCAACACACTAGGCCTTGGATCAAGTTTCTGAAATATTTCTTTTTAAAAAGCAATTATTTTATAAAGAAGTAAAAGGAATGTAGCACTCTCTCTCCCCTCACCCTTTCTTGCTCTCTGTCTCTGTCTCTCTCTCTCTCTCTCTCTCTCTCTCTCTCTCTCTCTCTCTCTCTCTCTCTCTCTCATTTCTTCTTTCTAACAGTAGCCAAGACATTTGTAGAAGACTTTAACTGCCACACATTTCTGGGAAGCCTCAAAGCTACATGAACTAGGTAAGTACTTGGGATGAGTTTGCCAAGAGAAGATGCTGGGTAGACATGGGAGAGAGAAAAAGGGCCATGAAAGTCATCAAGTCCTTTGCAAACAACAGCTGCAAATCCAAAAGCAATCCGTATCTCCTTGTGAGGGTATGTCTCTCGGCCTTCTGAGGATTGGCATGTTCACACAAATTTAAGACCAGCCAGAATCATTTATAGCCTAACAGTGTATGCACTTTTACTCGAGTGGACAAAGCACCATATCTGAAATATGGTGCTTTGGCTGACATCTTGGTCTTATCATCAAAGCATAAACAGTATCAGTTACTCTCATTGCATCTCAAGGGCAAAGCTCAGCTGTGTGTGAAGCCCAGCGGCAGCCAAGAATTCAGATGGAGGTGGAGGGGTTGGCTTTGTGATCCTGGTGCTAAGAAGTCTAGAAAGCAGAACCCAGACCTACTGGACAGCAAGCATTGTTTACTACAGTCCTCAGGTAGAGAGGCAGAATGTTTAGTCTGTAGCACAGAGCTGCTGTGAGAGGGAAGGAAAAGGGACAGAGGGTAAGTGCACTCTGTGCTCTAGGGAAGGGGCTGTTTGCCTGTTCCTGACAACCACAAGCCTTTCTGGTATAGGTGGCATCAGGGACCATCTTTGAATTCTGACTCTGCATTTGATTTGAGATGTGAGGTCTAGTATTGTTACTATTTTTTTATGCTTTGCTCTTTGATTAATTCCCTAATGTAAATTCAAAATTACATTAAACATTTCTGCTTAATGTACAAACTCTTACAAGAATAGTGACAAGATTCATAAACACCCATGATTTTCTTTCTTATAAAAATAATAATTATAATATAATAATTATAATAATATAAGATGATATTGTATAGAATGTCTTTATTTTGACAAGTTATATATGTTTTAGAATACTAAAGAAAAATATTGAGATAATCTAGACTTAAAGAAAATAGAATATTTTAAACTGAATATTCTGTCATTATATATATACATATATATATACATACATACATACATACATACATATATATATATATATCATGTACACATTCATGTATGTGAATGGGTATATCTATATCTGGTATTTTCCTTCATTTTGTTCTTGACTATTTTTTTTTACACAGGATCTCCCAATGAACCTGAAGTTCATTTATTCCACTAGACTAACTAGCCAGATAATTCCAGTGATCTGCTTGTCTCTGTAGTCCTAGTACTGGTACTACAGGCGTGTTCTATTACTCCTAGCGTGTTACATAATTATGGGGATCCAAACTCGGGTCTCCATTTTTACTTTTAAATACTTTATTGACTTGAACCACCTCCTTGCCCCACATTTGGTATTTTTGCCAGTATATTTTTGTTCCTACCTGCACTTGAATAACACTCATCAGCAGAAGAGTCATTGTTATAACATTTCCAATTAACGTATCCTATTTTAACACCTTTCATTAGTGTAATACATTTCTTAGAACTGTTAAGACAATCTTGATATAATTGAATTTTCTGAAGTTATACTATATATTAGGATTGTATTCCACATTCTATGGATTTCAACAAATTATAATGACTTGAATCTGCCCTTACAATATCATACAGGTGATAGTTTCCACTATTTTCCTAAGCCCAAGAGTATGTGAAAAAAAGTCTGAAAAGTAAAATCTATAAGAAATGAACCTACTTTTGAAAGTTTGAACTGAGCCATTTCAAGAGATGAGCTAATGTATATATTAACTAGATCCACTGAGTCATTCCACAGTGTGTGTGTGTGTGTGTGTGTGTGTGTGTGTGTGTGTGTGTGTGAAAGGGTGTGGGTGTGTGTGTCTGTGTGAAAGGGTGTGTGTGTGTGTGTTTCAAAACATGTTGTACACAATATATATATACATATTTCAATTATAAATAAGATTAGCAGTTTGGAAATTGAAATAGTGATTATGTGAGGCCTTTTCTGTTGCTGCCATTTTCTTGAGTTTTCAAGGTCATGTTGAGAAAAGAAAACTTATTAGTTTACATTTATGCATGAACATGAAACTATTTGAAAAAGTTCATTGCAGAATTCATTTACTGGTTGTGATAATTATTCTGTACCGTTCATATACTGTAAATATCAATATAGTTTTCAATTAATTAAAATATTTGATTTGTATAGTACTTTGTGGAATGAAAGAAAATATGATAAAATTAAGAATTATTAACTTATTTTTAAAATACAGCATATTAATAAGAACATGGATTTCAAAAAGCATCGACAATATTGTAATGATCAAGGTGGGAAAACGCAGTCTTAGTGAGAAAATGGAAGTTCTGGTTACTATAGAAGTGGGAGGCTTAGATTTTGGGAAAGAAATAGATAAATCTTTTACTACTTTTTACTCAACCTTGACTATACAACAAAATTGCTGGAAAGCTTAAAAACTACTGGGCTATTGTCCAGGCTAACTTAGTGAGTCTTAATTACTATGGACCAGATAATGAGATCTTTAAAACTTCTTGGTGATTTTAATAATAATCAAAATCAATCAAGAGAATAAGTTCACAATAGATACCTGGTATTTAAGATATCTACACTCTACTCCAGTAGGTGGACCTGTCATCTACAGGTTGTATTCTAGCCAAAAGCAGTAACATACAAAAGACATAGATATTAGATCTTTGAATGTAGAACTCAAAAGCTAAATCTTCTTTCTTTTCTTCTTAGATTTTACTTTTAAAACAATCTTATTTTATGTCCCTAACCAGTTCCCTCTTCTTCCCGTCCTCCTTCTCCACCCACCTTCTCCCCTCTCCACCCTGGTCCTCAGAGATGAGACATTCTATGGGGAATCATCAGTCTGTCACATCATTGAGATAGGACCGAAGCCCTCCCTGCTGTGTATCTATGCTAAGCAAGGTATCTCTCCATAGGAATGGGCCCCAAAATGCAAATTCATTCACCAGGGATAAATCCTGGTACCATTGCCTGTGGCCCAATGAACTGCCCAAGCCACCCAATTGTCACCCCCATTCAGAGGGCCTAGATTGGTGTTATTCAGGCTTCCCAGCTGTTACTCCTGGGTCAGTGAGCTCCTGCTTGCTTGAGTCATCTGTTTCTGTGGTTTCTCTATCAGGGTCTTGACCCCTTCGCTCATATTATTGATCCTCCTTGACTGCAACTGGACTCCAGGAGTTCAGCCTAGAGCTTAGCTGTGGCTCTCTGCATCTACATCCATCAGTTACCAGATGAAGGCTCTATGATGGCAACTGAGGTTGTCATAAACCTGATTATAGGGGATTATAGGGGAAGGGCAGTTAAGGTACCCTCTTAACTATTGCTTAGAGAATCTATAAATGACTATGAGAAACCAGGGATAAGATTTGAGGGAGGTGCTTTATACTGGGCAATTGGATTTTATACTTAGAAAACAGGCGTTGCTAGAGTGCTAGGGTTTCATTTGAGACACATGTGAAGTCATTGCTGAGCTCTGCTATGAAGGAAGGTGTGGGTGGGAAGTAGGCTTGGTGGCATGCAGGGTGACCATTTCTCAATGTATTTTAGTTCAGCAGTGCTGGTGACCTGGATTGAGGCTGTTTTAGCAGAGATGAGCAGTAAGCATATTCATGGTATATTTAGAAAGGTTTAGAGACACAAATCCTGTGGTGGTGGTGGTGGTGGTGGTGGGGAGGGGCAGGATAAATTGTCAGGAATGAGAAATGCCTTTCCCTGGATCTCAAACTCCTTTTTATGCTGTTTAACAATTCCAGAGAAGAAAAATTAAGAGATTATTATATCTCAAAGTATTTTTAGTCAAGGAATGCTGGCAGACACAGATGAATATTATCCTTGGCTCTTACACTGTTAACTAGGAAGGCCAAACTGTAAGTTAACGTGGTCACAGCTGACCCTTGCAAACCATCTTGAAGTGGGTGAAGTTTTTACTAACAGGAAACAGTTACTGCAAGTGCACATGTGGCTCCATATTTAAAATCAAACTGAGTTAATTATGAGTCAGGGAAAGAAACGATTTGTCAAATTCCAAAATACAACTAATATATGTGTTTCATTTTGCTTTCAGAATGTCAGTTACAGCTCTTTGTAAGGAACACAGTGGTGAGCAAACACAACTCTTCACAGTCCTTCCAAGAAATGCTCTGAAAAATTACAAGTTTTAGGAAAGAATGGTTGACAAGACTCTGAAGATCTTAGATGAAAACTTTCAAAATATATCATTAAAGTGAGAAATGAATAAGAAAAATGGATGTAGTCCTGAATTTTACTGCATTTCAACCCATCAGTAGTGTCTTTATGATTATTGTTATAAGAGAAAGAAATAATACACTCAAGGTCAGAAAATGTGAACATTGTATTTCATTGTTCTGGCTCAACATACAGATAGATAGTGTGGCTATCCCAAAGCTCAGTAGCTTGATTGGGCTTTGTGATGTATTATAATGGACATTTAATTCAAGAGGCTAGACAATTGTGTAAGAAATAAAGGTTACGACCTTCAAAGAGTAAATATTTTCTAGATTTTCACTGTTTTTAATTGTCCTTTTAAATTTAACTTCAATTCATCAGGATTGTATATCACTTTTGTAGATAGGCTTGTCACTGTGTGAATATGTATGGGCATGAGAGGGAGTGGGCAGACAGATATAAAGATGCAAAATTTGCCAGAAAAAAATTTTCATCAAAATCACAAAAATAATTCTTACATGGAAAAAGAAAAATAATAGATGTGAGTGGCTAAAAGACTTACAATGTTCTTGATACAAAAAATAATAAATATTAGAGGTGATGGTACTCTTTTTATTGCAAATAATTTTTGTATAGTGTATTCTGATACTGGTTTCCCATTATCTCCTCTCAGATCCTTTCTACTGCCCCACCCATCCAAACAGGCAAACAAATAACAAACAAATCAGAATTAACAAAACAAAACAAACACAAGAAACACACACAAAAAACTCATAAAAAACACAAAAAACATAATATACAAAAAAAAAAAGACCAATAGAATGAAAGATGCCCCCCTCCCCAAAAAAATCAACTCCAGAAAAAAACTTTATAAAACCACAATTGGGCTTATTTTGTATTGGCCAATTACTGCTGTGCATAGGGCCTCCACAAAATATGGTTTATGTACCCGATGAAACTCCACTGAAGAAAATTAAGTTTTTCCTTTATAAGTGGCTTTCAGTTGGAGATAGCTTTATAGATAGGGATGGGAGCTTGTGCCCACTTTCTCATCTCAGCACTGGGACTCTGTCTGACTTGGCCCTGTGCAGACCCTATGCATGCTAACATAGCTTATGGAAGGTCATAATTAGTCACTTCTGCTGTGTTTAGAGGGCTTTGATTCCCTGGTGTCTTCTATCTCCACTGGTTCTTTTTGTTTGTTTGTTTGTTTTGTTCATTTATATTATTTATGCATTTCTTTATTTGCTACATTTAACTGTATTCCTTATTTATTTTTTTTCCTATTTTACATATTGATTCCAATTCTCTCTCCCTTCCATCATCCCATGCCACCCAAAGACCACCTTCCCATCCCATTCCCCATCCACTCCCCAGGGAGGGGGAGACCTTCCATGAGGGATCATCAAAGTCTGTCAAATTATTTGGGGTAGGGCCAAGGCCCTCCCCTGCGACTCTAGGCAAAGGGGGTATCCCTTCATGGGGAATGGGCTCCTGAAGTCCAATCATGAACTAGGGATACATCCTAGTTCCATTGTCAGAATTACCGTAGAATGCCTAGTCTTCCTAACTGAGACCCATGTTCAGGGGGTCTGGGTCAGTCTAATACTAGTTTCCCAGATATCAGTCTGGAGTCCATAATCTCCCCCTTGTTAAGGTCACCTGTTTCTATGGGTTTCTACAGCCTGTTCTTGACTCCTTTGCTCATCACTTCTCTCTATCTGTAACTAGATTCCAGGAATTCAGCTTAATGTTTAGCTATGGGTGTCTGTTTATACATCCATCAGCTACTAAATGAGGGCTCTAGGATGGCATATAAGGTAGTCATCAATCTCATTATCAAATAAGGACATTTAAGGTAGCCTCTCCACTATTGCTTAGATTGTTAGTTGGGTCATCCTTGTACGTCTATGGACATTTCTCTAGTGTCAGATTTCTCTTTAAACCTAGAAAGGCTTGCTCTTTATGGTATTTCTTTTCTTATTCTTTTCTATTCTTCCCTGAACTCAATTTTTTACTGTTCCCTCATGTTCTAGGCCCCCCATCCCCTTTTCTTTTTCCTAACTTCTCCCCAACCTGCTCCCAATTTGCTCAGGAGATGCTATCCATTTCCCCTTTGGTATTTTCTCTCTTAGGGTCCTCCTTGTTTCCTAGTTTCTCAGGTGGTGTGAATTGTAGGCTGGTGATCTTTGTTCTGTGTCTGAAATCCATATACAAGTGAGTACATACCATGTTCATCTTTTTGTGACTGAGTTACCTCATTCAGGATGGTTTCTTCTAGCTCCATCCATTTGCCTGCACATTTCAAGATTCCATTGGTTTTTTTTTTTCCTCTTACTAGTGCTCCATTCTGTAAATGTACCATATTTTCTTTATCCATTCTTCAGTTGAGGGGCATCTAGTTTGCTTCCAGGTTTTGACTATTACAAATAATGCTGCTATGAAGAGAGTTGAACAGATGTCTCTGTTGCATGGATGTGCGTCTATATGCCTAAGAGTGGAGTTGATGGATCCTGTGGTAGACTGATTCCCATTTCTCTGAGAAACTGCCATACTGATTTTCAAAGTGGATGTACAAGTTTACATTCCCACAAGCAGTGGAAGAGTGGTCCCCTCTCTCCACATCGTCTACAATGTAAATTGTCATTGGTGTTTTTGATGTTAGCCATTCTGACAGCAGGAAGATGGTATCTCAAAGTTGTTTTGATTTGCATTTCCCTGATGGTTAAGGATGTTGAACTCTTTCTTAACAGTCTTCCTTGTACTTTGGATTCCTCTACTGAGAATTCTCTATTTCTGTACCACACGTTTGAATTGGATTATTTGGTATTTTGGTGACTAGCTTCTTGAGTTCTTTGTATATTTTGGAGATCAGCCCTATGTCAGATGTGGGGTTGGTAAATATATTTTCCAATTATGTGTGCTGCCATTTTGTCTTGTTGACTGTGTCCTTTGCCTTACAGAAGCTTCTCAGTTTCAGGATGTCCCATTCATTAATTGTCGATCTCAATGTCAGTGCTATTGGTGTTATGTTCAGGAAGCAGTCTCCTGTACCAATTATTCAAGGGTACTTCCCATTTTCTCTTCTAAGCGGTTCAGTGTGGCTGGATTTGTGTTGAGGTATTTGATCCATTTGGACTTAAGTTTTGTGCATGGCAATAGATATGGATCTTTCTGCAGCATCCAGTTGTACCAGCACCACTTGTTGAAAATGCTTTCTTTTTTCCGTTGTATAATTTTAGCTGCTTTGTCAAAAATCAGATGTTCATAAGTGTGTGGGTTAATATCAGGGTTTTCAATTCAATTCCATTGGTCTACATGTCTATTTTTGTGCTAATACCAAGCAGTTTTCAGGACTATAACTCTCTAGTAGAGCTTGATTGAAGTCAGGGATGATGATACCTCCTGAAGTTTATTGTACAGGGTTGTTTTGGCTATCTTGGGTCTTTTGGTTTTCCACATTAAGTTGAGTATTGTCCTTTCAAGGTCTGTGAATAATTGTGCTGGGATTTTGATGGGGATTGCATTAAATCTGTAGATTGCTTTTGGCAAGACTGTCATTTTTATTATGTTGATCCTGCCTATCTATGAGCATGGGAGATCTTTCCATTTTCTGGTATCTTCTTTCTTTCTTGAAAGACTCAAAGTTCTTTCTATACAGGTCTTTCACTTGTTTGGTAAGCATTAACCCAAGATAGTTTATGTTGTTTGTGGCTACTGTAAAGGTGATGTTTCTCTGATTTTTTTCTCAGCCCCTTTATTGTGTGTATATAGTACGGCTACTGATTTTTTTTTTTTTTTTAGTTAATCTTGTATCCTGCTAATTTGCTGAAAGTGTTTATCAGCGGTAGGAGTTCCTTGGTAGAGTTTTTCCAGTAATTTATGTAAACTATCATATCATTTGCAAATAGTGACAGTTTGACTTCTTTCTTTCCTATTTGTATCCCCTTGATATCTCTTTGTTGTGTTATTGCTCTAGCTAGAACTTCAATTATAATCTTGAAGAGATATGGAGAGAGTGAACAACCTTGTGTTGCTCCTGATTTTAGAGGAATCACATTGAGTTTCTCTCCGCTTAGTTTGATATTGGCTGTTAGTTTACTATATATTGTTTTTTATTATGTTTATGTATGTTCCTGTTACCCCGATCACTCTAAGACTTTTATCATGAAGGGGTGTTGTATTTTGTGAAAGGCTTTTCAACATCTAGTGAGATAATGTGAGATAATAATGTGTTTTTTTCTTTTTGTTTGTTTATATGGTGGATTACATTGACATATTTTCATATGTTGAACCATCACCGCATCCCTGGGATGAAGCCTACTTGATCATGGGGGATGATTTCTCCAATGTTTCTTGGATTTGGTTTGCCAGTATTTTATTGAGTACTTTTGCATCAATGTTCATGAGGGATATTGGTCTGTATTTCTCTTTCTTCCTTGTGTGACTTGGGTACTAAGTTAATTGTAGCCTTATAAAAATAGTTTGACAATGAATCTTCTGCTTCTATTCTTCTATTGTGTGGAACATTTTGAGGAGTATTGGTATTAGGTATCCTTTGAATTTCTGGTAGAATTCTGCACTGAATACATCGGCCCTGTGGTTTTTTTTTATTTTTGTTTTGTTTTGTTTTTTTTTTGTTTTGTTTTGTTTTGTTTTGTTTTTGGTTGGGAGACTTTTGATGACTGCTTCTATTTCATTAGAGATTATAAGTCTACTTAAATTGCTTTCTGTTCTTGATTTAATTTTTGTGATACCTATCCAGAAATTTGTCCATTTCCTTTGAATTTGCAAATTTTGTGGAGTACAGGGTTTCAAAGTTTGACCTGATGATTCTCTGGATGTCTTCAGTGTCCATGGATTCATGAAGGGAGGGGTTTAATGAAGATGCCCCATTTAGGACTAAGAGTTCAGAAGTCCCTCACTCACTGCACATTGGAGGAAGCCTCTCTGATGATGATGGAGTAAGACACTGACAGAATGTTGTTAAGAGTTATTTTATTTCTATGTTCCTTTAGCAGAACAATAATATCTGATTTCCCCCTAGGCTGCAGCTCATCTGGTCACATGTTCTTGGCTACCCAAGCAGTGTCAGACATGGGCTCCATCTCATGGAGTGGGCCTAAATCCAATAAGAGAATGGTTGATTACTCCCACAATGTTTGTAGGTAATGATATCCTAATCCCCATAATTTGACTATCTGCAATGTATTTGAGTATTTAAAAACCACACTTACACTGTAATCCATGTATTTTTTTTATCATTTTACAATCAAAAAGTAAATAAAATTGAAAATACATCAGGTAGAACTGTTCTAATTAGAGAACACAAAAGTGTGTATCTCCTCAAATCTACTGAGCTCTTCAAATGAAGTTGTGCAGACATGAACTAACAAATGACTATGAAGTGAAGGCATTGCCTTCAGAAAATTTTAAATGAATAAAATTTTGGGAAATGTGATGTGAAAGTATTTTATATAAAATAAGTATTATTATTCCTTTGCACTTTAACAATTTCACCTTATATGAATACACACACATGTATATATATATATATATATATGTATATGTATGTACATATATATATATCACATACATACACATATGCATCTATATAGGATGCATCACATAAGCCACAGAGTAGATTTTATGTGTTTAAAGTTTTAACTCAGTTTGGAATGAATAAATGAAATTTTGACAATAGGACACAGTGGGAAAGAGCTTTGGATTAAGGGTGGAATGATAGAGAAAATGGCTAATGGAGATTTTGCTATTGAGTTGACAGAATTTTCTCATGTGTTTCATCTTGCAGCATGTACTCTTATATGAGAAATGTTGGGATAGTTGTTGAAGAGGTTGCTCAGCACTTGTTGCTCTTGCAACAGACCAGTTCCAGGCCAAGAACCCACATCAAGTGGCTTAGAACCACTTCCAAGTCCAGCTCTAAGCAATCTATGGGTACTCATACACATGACATACATATGAAGACAATGCATACATACTCACAAATAAAGATAAAACAAATATTTCAAAATTATATTTCTTTTAAAAAGACTAAAATTGTCTGCCTATAGTGAAAGGAATAATAGACAGCAAAATTTTGCAACAGTGCAATAGAATGTTGACTAGTGAAGAATAAACTCTGCTATCTTTCTTATGTCAATAAATCTGGCAGAGCAAATTTATGGATGGTGGTGGTATACATCTTTAATGCAAGCACTTAGGAAGAAGATACAGGGAATCTCTGTGAGTTCAAGGCCAGCCTGGTATACAGACAGAGTTCCAGGACAGGCTCCAAAGCTACACAGAGAAATCCTGTCTAGAAAAACAAACAAACAAAAAAGAAGAAAAGGAAAAAGAGTTATGACTTAGAGCCTATGAACAAAACAAGAGGGAATGAGGGTGGATTGAAGCCATCCTACTGACATAAAAGGAAGGATGAGGTGAACATTCTTGACTTGCATTGATGAAATACCCCATAATAATGTATAGTGCTTGTTGACTCAAGCATTCTCTGCTAAGGAAGGTGGGAGCTACCTCCATGGGACATTTGTACTCCATGGGCACACAAATGTTAGACCATCTTGCTCAAGCCCTGGCTCATTTCTGGGTCTGTAAACACAACAGGTGGTATGCAGGGTATAGAGACACTTGGATCACTCTCTTTAGTCCTGATCACACAGGAAAACAATCTCCCAGAGAGATTATCATGGAAATGACGTGAAAAATCTTAGGAACTGTTAAAAAGAAAATTTACTGTTTCATCTTCTTCCTTTCTCTTGTTCTTGTAAAGTAAATAATTTCTTTTTAGCAGTAAAAAAGTAAACAAATGTCAAATAAATTGGAAAGAATAGGTTGTTTAATCTAGGTGTTTTTCTCATAGAAGACAGTTAAAGCAGTTGAGTATCTACTATGAGGAAATTTCAAGTTTTATTCTATTTTCTAAGAAGCTATTTGGCTATTTGGGATGGAAATTTTGAGAAAATGTGAAATACTGAAAACTATTGGCTTTGACATCAGATCTGCTATTCATTGACTGTAGAATCTTGAGAGAAGAATTAAATTACTCAACTTTTCCTTTTGGAAAATATTATTTTAGTTGATATAAATGCTCATTTTATAATCATTCTCTATTATTATTATATTATAATTTTCTTTTAAGGTTAAACTATTTCTAGGAAAAGGTAAAAATATGTAAAATTCATGTAAGTAAATATAATAAACCTTAATTGCTACATTAATATCCCTAGTATGTAGTATAAATACAAAAGAGCTATTAATGCCTCAGTAAAATTTTGTCTTTATATTCTTGTGTTTACCTATTATAGAGATAAAGAGGTAGCGGGGCAAAAAGGTGAAAACAGAATTTTCAGAGTTACATAAAATAAATAACAATGATATAATTAAAATTAGAATTATTATAGGTATGCTTTCTTTTTCTAAATCATCTTTCCTTCAAGCTGGAAGGGATCTTTGACAGTCCAGAAAACAACTTAAAATGCTGTGGTTTTGAGAAAAAAGAATAGAAATAGTGCTACAATTTGTGAAGGCTGTGTTCAGTGAATCAATGTACAACTACAGAGAAGAACTTCGTAGACAATAGTGTTGAAAACTGTCAGTGTTCTTCTAAGTTATACGATTCTGTTGACATGTGATAATGTACTTTGAAAACTGAGTTTCTGCATCAAAATATGAAATACTACAAAACAAACCTAGAATTATTAGTAGACAGGCCATTTTCGATTTCAAGTATTATTTTTTTAAACATTTGAGATTCTTTATTTTATTTGTTCTTACTGTATGCTGATAGTACACAGATGAATGACAACGAAATAATTGTCATTCATTTCATTGTATTTGGTTAAACAAAGAAATGATGTGTGCAGGTAACACATGATTCAGGCTGTAGACAAATGTTATACATTACTTTAAAATAATTGGGCATACTATTAACAGTGTAGACATGGAAAGAAATACAAATAATTTGATTGAATTTTCTCACTTTATTGATGAGGCATGGGATTGGGGGGGGGGAGGACTTTTTTTTCAATGATTTTCCTTGTCTTAAATCTGAGTGAATGACTGTCAAGATTGCTTATGGATTCAGGGTACTTGAAGACAAGTCTGGTGATCTGATTCTATCACAAGATTCCAGGGTAGGAGAGAACAGACTCTCTCAAGTTTTCCTTGGTCCACACTATGACACTATGACAAGTGCATGCTATATCCTACACACTTACACTCAAAACACATGAATAAAGAAAATGAAATAGAAAGTTTACATTTAATTGGGGAATAGTTTTGGCTTCTGGTACAGTGATGGGCTACATACAGAAATATGTACATTTGTGTCATCTGCACAGCTATAGAGGCTCTGATTATTTGTGAATTCATTTTATGAATCTATTTATGGATATTTGTTCTTTATTTTTATTATAATGATGAAAGTGAAAAGATGATCAAGACTGACAATATGAAGGTCAGCTTTCCCAATTTCAACTTCAATTAGAGTTTCATCACCACCAAAAGGATTTGCTGATGTAGTCATTCACGCTGTGTCAAGTAGATGCACAATTCTCCCCAGTTATTACCATCCTAATACCAGCTGTTAATACTCACAGTGGTCCTGCCCTGGCATGTGCTCCGTCACACCCATCCTAACTCAGAATGTACATTTTAACAAGGTTTCCACATCTCAACTGTCCAAGGACTCGTGCTGGAAAATGTGCATGAGTGCCATTTACTTCCTGTGACATATTTGCCAGCTACATGGGCAATCTCTGCAGATTTCATTATAATGTTTGGTTTAGGTCAAGCATAAGCCAAGACAATTCAGAGGCACTTGTAGATTCTTTGCAATTGCTGAGAAATGAGGGATGTTAGAGTTTTACATAGGAATTTGGTGGCAGCTGTATTAATTAGCATTTCATGGTTTTGTGGAATATTCTACACATATAAAGGAGATTGTGCACTTAATAAAATCAGTTTTGCATTGCATAGCTGTTAAAACTTTTCTAGAAAATGCTACCAGCTAAATTATAAGGGTGAATTAAAGTGTGCCCTTTATAAATAGTCACAAAAGCCCTCTGAAGCTGATTATAGTGTGGGTGTAATTTGGGGAAAGGTTTGCTGTAGGCACAAAATTATAGTACTGCAACTGGAATAAAACCAAGAGCCTAGCCATTTCCAGGAGCTGTCTCACCACCTGCTAGCACACTATTCAGAACTGAGTCAGAGGCTGGCTGAAGCCTGAGGAGTCATTAAGTCTTCATGTGAAATACTATCTGAAATAACTGTTGCTTTTCCACAGGAGCCCTCCTCCAGCCAGACCCTCACCCGGGATCCCAGCTGGATCCCAGCTTTCTGTCTAGTAAATAAACTGTTAATGGTGTTTGCTCTGAGTCAGTCCAACAATTTTATCTCTCAGATCCTCTGAAGGGTAAGCACAAAGGAACCCTTGCATGCTGCTTTGATCCCATAGCCCAGTGATTTGAGTACATCTTGGGTCTAAATGCCTCTTACCAAGAACATCCTAGGAAATTCCCACTTCTGTCCTTGCTGTTGCTCATTAATTAATTTCTTGACACTTAGTCAGCCTTCTTCTTCCTAAGGTGTCCTTTCTCACAGAGTATGCTTTCCCAGTGTCCATGTCAGTTGGACTGGGGTATTTGCATTGTGCTTTTAGACAGAATCTCAAACTGTAACAAAAATTTTCCTTGAACTCACTGCAGTTTTCTTGTCTCTGCTTAGAACTATGATATTTGAAAGTCTGTTTCTTTGTGTTTAGAAATTTTATAAGCCTTTATAGTGTTAACAACATTTCATTTATGTTGCGCTTTCCTTACTGTATACAATGCACTGTTTGAGGCATGATATACAAATGTATCACCTATATGTATGTATAAACTCGTTTGTTTCTGAATATACTCATGACTTAGGTACTATTAATATTCATTTTCCAAGGTAAATTGTGGATCATAAACATTAAATACTTTTGTCAAAGATGTAAAACTCCAAAGAATGGGGCAAAAATCAGTCAGAACCCAGGTTATATGATTGCTAATTTACACTAAAAATTATTATTCATTGGATATACATTTTAGTTAGTGGAGACAACGATCTGGGACAGAGACCTCTATTTAGGCCCTAAGAGGAAAAATGCAACAAGCGGTCACAGAGCCCCAGAGATAAGAGTCCAGCAGCTCAGTAAAGCAGCTCTCCTCTCTTTCTGTGAAATGAACAGGGAACAGAAAAGCTGGAGGAAAAACTGCTGGTCACAAACCACTGAATCGAATCACTTCCGAGTTCCGTCTTCCACATGGAACAAGACTGTGTGTCTGGTCGCTTAAGGTCTCAAGGAGACTGAAGCAAGCAGTGCTCCCATCCGTTGTTTTCTGTGAGGAGCAAAGAACCAGGCGCTGCAGAGCAGTCAGACTTCCAGTCGTTACATGGAAGGATGTGGGTTGATGGCAGGATCTCTTTCTGTTTGAGGTTTTTCTATCTGAATGAAGGAAAAAGCATGTGCAGGCAATCAGAGGATGGCCAGGTCACCTGACATGTCTTGGAAGACTGAAAAAAATCTCCACATTGTACAAAATACTGCTCACTTCATTCAGCCTATTACAGTTTTGACAGCATAGCAGACAAGAGTTTTGCTTTTCTTGTTGGTTTCTTATTTTATTTCTTTGTTTTATTTTGTTGTTTTTTTTCTTCAAGTCAGCAATGCAAAGTTGTTCATTAAAGGTAATTTAAGACATGGGGACACTACCACAGGGAAAGTTGTCATTTCAAGACAAAATACTTTTAATTAATACTGAAATAGTGAGTTGTCCGGTGGCACTAAGAATATTTAATATTTAAACAGAATGTTATCGCCTGCCACTTCCTTTTCTCTTTAGATCATTAGCATAGGATTAAACATTTTTAAGTGAGATTTCAAGCCCTTAGCAAGCAGCTGTGTGTTCTATTAAAAAAATACAATATACTCATACATATGTATTATGCACTTAATTAACTGTTAGATCTTCATTTAAAAAGTTCTGATAATGCCATGAATTTTTATGGTGATTTGGATCTCTGGACAACCACCATCAATTTGCATATTTTAAGTAGAAAAGGCAGCATTGGGAGTAAAAGAAAAGCTATCCAAAATTCTCATAATTTGAGAGGCATGGCCTTGAATTAGATTTCTCTCTGACCTAAATTTCTCCTATATATATTTAAATTGTATGTCATATGCATTTATTATAGAGTTCATAAGAATATACAAGATGTTATAAAAACTAAAAGCATCTATAATCTGACTTAATAAATTGTGAATTATTAACTCTATGATACATTTATTTATATTATTTATATGTTTATTTGGAATCTACATACTTTGAAGAATTTAAGTACTCTATACTTGTATAACCAATTTTTACTTATTTTTAAGTGATAATATTTTTCCATTCTATTACCTTGTCTTTATTAATGTGGCTTACTACAACTGTTAAATAATATAAAGCAGATTCAGGATATTTGATCTTTCTGTGTTTTTTACCTATGGCTTTGCTTATATGAATTTGAGTTATTGGAATCATGTTAGCACATAGTCTCATGGATGCCTCATTCTGGCCCCATACAGCATGTGTTGAAATTGTAGCCTCCAAAGCTGAGAAGTAATCTGTATTAGGTAATCTTGCAGTTATTTGCTACAGTATATAGAATCACATGCTCCTTCCCAATTTGGAATGTGGAGAAAAGATGGAGTCATATTTTCTTCCCCATAGACCAGACCCAGTAGAACAGAGATATATCCTAAAACCTCACTGACCACAACTCCTTCTCATGCAGGGCTATAGAACCCTCTCAGGAAGAACTGAAAAAGTGCCAATGAATAGACCTGGAAGTGTAGATGACTAAAAGAAGAAATACCACATTCTTTAAAAAGTATGTGTGTGTGTGTGTGTGTGTGTGTGTGTGTGTGTGTGTGTGTGCACGCGTGCAAATACACCTGTGACAGCTAAATTGCATAGGAAACTATCAAAAGCTTTGTTATTCCCTCTTTCTCACATAGTTATCAGTAAGTTCTAATAATTTTATGTGGTGGATCTTAAGATATTAAATACTATTTTCAACACTCACTTATTTATAAATCCTTCAAGACACTTACAAAGTAGATCAAAGAAGACACAAGATCATAGACAGATCTTTAATGCTCTTGGATAGACAGAACTAATATCACAAAAATGTCTGTACCATGAAAACTAACCCACAGATGTAACTTAGTCCTCATCAAAATTCCAGTGTCATATTTTAAAAATCTTGAAAGAACAATTCAAGAATTCACATGGGATCACAAAAGACCATGAATAGTCAAAGAAATCTTAAAGAGAGAGAACACAGCTGGAGGAAAACAATGCACAACCTCAAATTATTCTACAGAGCTTTAATGATAAAGACATTCTGGTACTGGCATAAATACAGAAAAATAGACACAGTAGAACAGAATAGGAGACCCAGAAATAAACCAGCAAAACTATGAACACATAATTGTGACAATGGAAGAAAGAAAAATAAACTGGAAACGGGAAAGAGATACCCATCTTAGTTTGTTTTCTGTTACTGAATAAAGCCAGGACCACAAGCCAGTACTGGTGCAGGGGAATTTATTTCCCCTTAAGGTTTAAAGTCATTCATGAGGGACAGTCAGGGTGGAAAGTTGGGTCAGGGACTTGGAGAGAGGAATTGAGGCAGAGGCCATGGAAGAAGGGTGATTTTTGGCTTGTTCTTCACCACTTGGTCAGCCTACTCTCTCACACAACCTAGGGCCACCTGCCCAGATGTAGCACTGCACCTGGTGAGCTAGGCCCTCCCACAGCCATCATTCATCTGGAAACTGCACCTGCAGGGTCTTCTAGAGGTGAACCTGATAGGAAAATTTTCTCCATTAAGGTTCACTTTTCAGTCCAGATTTATTCAACAAATGGTGTTTAACAAAATTGGGTATGAACCTGCAGAAGAAAGAACAATATTTTTCACATTGTATAAAACCAAATTCAAGTGGATCAAAGACCTTAATATAATCCTCACTCCCCCTCTGCTAGAAGAAACCATAGTGAATGCTATTAAAACACTAAGGAGGACATTCTAAACTGCACTCTAATACCACAGGAACTAGCTTAAATATCAACTATGTGATCCATACAGTGCTAGATAATCTTTACCAGCTATAATTATGGCAATGAGCTAATACCTAGAACTTACAAAAAATTGAAAAAACCAAACACCGATCAAGAAAGTATAACACTAGGAGATAGGGAAGGATGGAATGTAGACAAAAGGACATGGAAGAGAATATAAAGGTTTTCTTTTTTACCTTTACTTCCTTTTGAATTTTCTCTTTTGTTGTGGTGAATAGATTAATAAAATTTTTACTAACAACAAAAACATGAAACCCTAATCAAAGCTCCACATCCTTAAATAGCCACCTGAACTCTGTAGTTCACTGAGACATACAGAATTTGGATTGAGGAGTATTTGAGTGACTTTCTTAACATGACTGTGGTATCTTTATTTGTGAATTAAGTTATATATAACTTAATATATAATGAATTAAGTTCATTATAGCAATGAAGTTATAATTAAAGAAAAAATGTATGTAGTGGTAATACAGAAAATAAGATGAGTAGACAAGGTTTTAAAAGGCAAAAACTGGTCTTGAGAAGATATTGTGTGATGGTGTTGAGAATGGGGGAAAGCAGACCTGAGTTTTCAGGTCCTCAGTGCTCCTCCCAATGGCATCTAGTTCTAGTCATCCACTATTGCCCCATGTCTTTTATCTGCACTGGTGAGAATCCCCAATCAGTTTAAAATTTGGGGGCATGTTTACAGAGAGGAAACAGAATAGAGCCCAAAGCAGTTTGGAGTAAGGCATAAGGTGTATTGCAAACTATCAACAATCCTCCTTCCTTCCTTCCTTCTTCCTTCCTTCCTTCTTCCTTCCTTCCCTCTCCCTACCTCCCTCTCTTTCTTTTTCCCTTTTTCTGTCCCTCTTTTCTTCCTTTATCCTCCCTCCCTAGTTCTCTCCCTTCTTTCCTCCCCTCCTTTTTTCTTTCTTTTTTCTTCCCTCCTTTCCTTTCTTCCTTCCTAGTTGTCTTTCTTTTCCTGTTTTCCCCTTGGGTGCTCACTCTTGCTTTCAGTCTCTTTTACTCAGGTAAAATAATTGCAAATTTCAATTGTCTTTTCTTAATACAGAAAAGTTTGCCTACATAGAGAGCTATAATGATACAATAATGCTAAAGTAATGAAATGAACTCCTGAGAAATACAAGTCTCCAAATTCTTTGTATCCTATCACCATTGTCAATACCAATTTTTAGATACTATGTTATTTCTTGCGTGCCATTGCTACTAATCTTCCTATATCTTAGTTTTCCTTAACACAAACTATTCTTTACATAGTCCCCAAAATTCTTTTTCTAAATGGTGGGTCTGACAGAGATGTCCTCCTCTTTACTACTATTGCAAGAATCTGCTGAAATTGTGCTTCCAGATTCTTCTTTATCTTTCCTTGTTTTTTGACCTTCCTCACCTCTTTTACCATATTTTGGTTAGGCCCTCATCTCCCTAGCTTGACTCTTCCTAGGGAGTAATCCCATTAATGCTTCCTTCCAACTTTTAAATTAGTTCACATATATCATTTATTTATTAGATACAGTTGTTGGATGAATGGTTAGATACACGAACAATTTCAGGAGCTATTATGATACAATAAGCTGGAATGGAGTCCCCAGCATTGTAGAGTAGATATAGAGAACTACAGTTCATCAAAATGCTAAATGCAACACCCCACAGGAGACATATACTGAACAAAGATGATAGAAGGTAAACTTCCTTGAAATAATTTCAATGTGAATTCAATTTCATTAAATAGCAGTATGAGATTTGAAGAAGCTCAAGTCCATTTGTGGTTACATGTACAATGTACCTCACACTCTTTATAATAGACTCAAACACTTTACCTAGATTATTATAAGTAAGAAGTTTAAGTAAGAAGAAGTTGTGTCTAGTTTTGGCTGCTGTACTGCTGATCTTTAGAAACCCTATTTTTACTAAGTTGGTCATTATAGATTGAGTTTCTAGATAAGCTCACCAATTTACTTAGCTATTCTTGTGTGTTATGTCATTATATCATGCAATTTTAATACTGTGCTTTCCCAGTTCTGAGGAAGTGCCCACTGCCTTCTTGGAAAAGCCCTTTTTGTGAATGTCTTCCACAGATCATGGAAACAGTTGCTACCTCCAAATTATGTGGTCTCCTTGAATCATGCAAGTAAACACAGTATCTAGGAAGGTAAAATATTTCAGTGAAACTTCCATCCAAGAGCTGGCTGTTTATGGAGTTGTAAAAAGGATGCCATTCTGAGCTTCCTTTCTTCAGGATTTTATATCGGGCTTTATAGATGCCACAAATATTTGTTTTTCTTTTAGAATTCAAATAGATTACCCAGGAATTGGTTCAGCATTTTGTATTTTTTTTCTCACCTTTCTCTGCTGAAAAGAGAATGCTATTTGAATTGGAAGTGAGTAAATTGAAGTAAGATTTGTGCTTTTGGAAAACAAATCTACCCCACTGACTCATGGATAAGACTATCAATTTCAGATTATTCTATTCAACTCCATGGATTGTTTCCCTTTGAAGCATTCTATCATAATTCATCTGCATTCATTATTTTTGTTGTTGTTGCTGTTGCTGTGACAAAATGCAATGACAAAAAGGAACTCAGGGCAGAAACGGGCTTATTTTTTTTTACATACAGTTCCAGTGAAAAACAGTCTATTATTGCATGAAAGACATGAGATCAGGCTAATAAGGCACATGACCAGACTGGAAGCTTGTTGTACACATTTCCTCTATATATAAGAAACATATTGAAAGGGAAGTGAGGACAGACAATAAACTGTTAAAGCCTACCCCCAATGACAAACTTCCCAGAGGTTCCATATCTTTATAAACAGTACCAACTGGAGACCAAGTGTCCAAAGACATGAGCCTATGGCAGATACTGCACATTCAAACCTCTGAATTCTCAGCTCAGACACTTTGCCTGGTTTGGAAAAGAGACTGAAACATAAGGTAGATTATAAGTGACTATGCTATCAAATATCTGTTCTGCAGTTGAAGATTTAGTTTAGTGAAGGAATGCTTGTCTAAGAGCAAGGCCTAGGTTTGGTCTAAATAGAGAAATTGAGTCTGTAACTTTAAAGACATATTGTATTTTCTTTTTTAATAAAGTGAGAGAAACAGAAATAGAATCATACTGGACCAAATGACAACAATCTGTTAATTTTCATTGATGGCTGGCAATACTGGTTTCTTGTGACACTCTGACTCAAAAAAAGCATTTTAAATTTTAATAAAACTATTATAAATGTCTTAAAATACATCATTTGGACCACATGACTCAGAATAGAATGGCTTTGCAGGATATATGCCAAGGGTAAATGCCTACACAGGCAAGCAAGTAAGTAATCATGAAAGTCATTAATAATTTAAAAAAAATCAAAACAGTCTCTCAAATCAAGTCTCTTGAGACTTTTAATTTCTTGTTTGAGCTATAGCATAGTAATTCTGTAGCTGTGTTCCTTCACAGTATATCCACCTGGTTCCCCACCACACTTTCAATACTGGAAAAGCCACTAGGTCAATAATGTTCATGTGAGGAGTTGTATGGACCTATGTGGAGCTTAAGAGTGGTAGTTTCTGAGTGTTCTAAATACAGCTCATTATTTTATTATTTTAATAAATACAATTAGAATGCAAATTAATGAATATTAATGTCTAAATAATTGCACTAAGTATTTGTGAATAAATTATATTTTTAACCATTTAATTATGATTTATTTTCAAGAAGCATCATTGACTTTAAGGATTACAATAGCAAGAATTATGACAAATGTACAGCAAGTAGCTATCACAATAATAGATACCTAAAATATTACTCTCACTCCAAGATATCTCCTTGGAGTTCCCCTAAGCTTGGGTTTCAATGCTGCAAGTCCTGTTTACTGGAAAACATCGGCTTTCTTCTACAAAAGGTTTACCTTTACTGTAATTCATGTGATGGATGACATGGTGTCTAACCCTGTATGCATGGTTTCTTTTACCTAACATGATTCAGAGACCAATCTATTTTGTATGTTTTTCTCCTCCCATTGTATACTTTCAGCTGTTTTGTAAAAAATCAAGTGTTTGTAGGTGTGTGGGTTAACAAATGGAACCTCCTAAAATTTACAAGCTTCTGTAAGGCAAAGGACACAGTGGAAAAGACCAAACAGCAGCCCACAGACTGGGAAAAGATTTTTTACCAACCCTACATCTGTCAAAGGGCTGATCTCCAAAATATACAAAGAACTCAAGAAACTAGTCAACAAAACATTTAATAACTCTATTAAAATATAGGGTACAGAATTGAAGAAAGAATCCTCAATAGAGGAAACAAAAAGGCTGAAAGACACTTTAAAAAGTGCTCAATATATTTAGCTGTCAGGGAAATGCAAATCAAAACAACTTTAAGATACCATCTTACTCCTGCCAGAATGGCTAAAATTAGAAATTCCAATGACAACTTATGCTGGAGAGGATGTGGAGTGCTGGTGGGAGTGCAAACTTGTACTACTCTGCGGGGGGTGGGGGGCACAATGGAAACTTGAAAACTGCAGGCAAGTGGATAGAACTTGAAGAAACCATCCTGAATGAGGTAAACAGGTCACAAAAAGAGGAACATGGTATGAACTCACTCATATATGGATTTTAGACATAGAGCAAAGGATCACCAGTCTATAATTCACACTGCCAGAGAAACTAAGATAAATGGAGGATTCTAAGAGATTCATACAAGGCCCCTCACAGAAGGAGAAAGGGGCAAGCTCTCCTGAGCACATGGCAGTGGGGGGGGGCAGTGAGTAGAAAGGGAGTTAGGAGAAAGAGAAGGGGAGGAGAGAAAAGCATGTGAGACTAGAAAGATTGAGTTAGGTGAGGAATAGATGAGAGAAGAGAAGAGAAGAGAAGAGAGAGAAGAGAGAGAGAGAGAGAGAGAGAGAGAGAGAGAGAGAGAGAGAGAGAGAGAGACCATAAAAGAGGGAGCCATTATAGGTTTGAAGAGAAAACTCACCATAGAGAAAAGTCCACAGACCTATAAGACTGACTCCAACTAACAATTTGAGCAACAGTGGAAAGGCTACCATTAATGCCCTTCCCTGATAATGAGATTGATGACTAATTTATCCACCATCATAGATAGAGCCTTCATCTAGTAGCTGATGGAAACTGAAGTAGACACCCAGAGCTAAACACTGAGCCAAACTGGAATCCAGACAGAGAGGGAGGACAAGATCAGGCTACAGAAACACACAGAGACAGCTGACCTGAACAAGGAGGAACTAATGGACCTCCAGATTGATAGCTGGGAAACCAGCATTGGACCAACTTAGACCCCCTGAACATGGGTCTCGGTTAGAAGGCCTGGGCAGTCTAAGGAACCTCGGACTGTGAAATCAGTATGTATCCCTGGTGCACAAAAGGACTTTGGGAGCACATTCCACATGGAGGGATACTTCCTTAACCTAGAGGCAGGAGGGAAGGCCTAGTCCCTACTCCAAACGACTTGACAGATTTAGATGACCCCCTCCTGGAATGCATCACCCTACATGTGGAGTGGGGGTGGAATGGTAGGAAGGGTGGTTGAGGAGCATGGGAGGGTGGGTGAGAGGGAAAGAGATAGGGAGGGAGGGAGAGAGATAGGGAGAGGGAACTGGGATCAGAATAAAAATTAAAAAAAATTACATAATAGAAAAAAAAGTGTGTTTAACATATTAGAAATTTCCTAATTATTATTGTATTTTGTGTTCCTATCAATGATTTGTGGGACTTCAGACATTCCAACCCCATTATAAACATTGGTTATAGTGTTAATTACTGATTAAAACAATTTTACTGGTTATGACATGATATTCCATTGTGGCTTTACTTTACATTCTCTAGTGATATTGGACATGCTATATGAGTATACTTGTCTATCTTATATACAGGTTTTGTTTTTGTTTAGTTTTCGTTTTGTTTTGTTTTGTTTTTTGTTAAGTACCAGTTGTCTGCTTCTGGGGTCTCCTGAAACAGGTTGTTCCTGACAAACTAATTTTATCAATCATTTGCTGCTTGTCGAATTGGGGGAGTTAAAGACACAGATGCTCAAAGGACAGAGCCAGGAGCCACAGAGAGTTATTCACAGTCTCTGTGACTTTTGAGGAAACTACAATTCAGAGATGTCACATTCCTATGTTGACAGAAGCATAAGTCTGCTTACACATTTCAAATTCAACACATTTGCCACTCCTTGACATGAATGATGATTCATAAAACATGTTCTACTCTGAAAAAGAACACATTAGTGGCCAGGAGAATTAGATAGTTCCTGGGCATATTATCTACTGGGAAATTTTGTTTGTTTGTTTTGAAGATTATTGTGTAAGAATAAGAAGTTCTTACTTCACCAGCACATATACTAAAATTGGAATAATATAGATATTAATATGGCCTCTATGCCATATATATATATATATATACATATATATATATATGTATATATATATATATATATGATGGGGGATGTTCTTCTTATTGGTTGGTGAATGAAAGACTGTTTGGACAATAGAGGCATGAAGATATGCAGGACTAAGAGACAAGGAGAATTGTGGGAAAGGTAGGCAAGGAGAGCCTGCCAGGAGGAGACACCATGTAGCAGCCAAAGGAGTAACAGATTCAGGCATTCTCCAGTAAGCCTAGTCCATGTGCAAATACATAGATTAATAGTTATGGGTTAATTATTAAGAGAGAGTTAGCCATAAGAAGTCCTAGTCATTGGCCAACAGTTTTATAATTAATATATGTCTCCATGTATTTATTGGGGTTATGTGGAACTAGGCTGAATAAAAAACTCCAGCAACAAATTTTTGAAGTGTTCCTTATTTTTTTTAGATGTGTGAAGGATGGATTAAGAAAATGTGATACATTTAAGCAATGGGTAATTACTTACTGATCAAAAAATGACATCATGAAATTTGCAGTCAAATAGATGAAACTGGAAAAAAATTATCCTGAATAAGACAAACCAGACACAGAAAAATAAAAATTATATGTACTAACTCATAAGTGAATATTAACTGTTAAGTAAATGATAATCAGGTTATAATCCACAGACCCAGAATGGTTTGGTATAAAGGAGGGCTATAGGGAGAAACATGGATCTTTCTAGGAAGGCAAAATAGAAGAGATTCTCTGAGTGGACTGGGGGTAGCAGGGGAAGGGATATGATCTAGAGGGTCAGTTTTTTTGGGGGAGGTAGAGGGAGAGAGTGCCCGAAGAGAGTGCTAAAATTAGGGGCATTTGGGGGAATTGTATAGAAATATAGCACAGTAGAAACTTCCTGGTGCAAAGGTTGTGTTGGTGCAGACTTACTTAGATCCTTCACCCCTACATTCTCTTCAGAAGAAGGCACTCTGCACTCTATGGAAAAAGAAACCAGGATAAAAATCCAGGCACACTCCCCTTCACCTAAAATCTTTATTTCCTGTAAAATGTGCTGGGACAATATTGGCACAGGACTTGTAGAAGTGGCCAACTTTTATTTGGTTTAACTTGAGATCCTCAACAGGAGAGGGAGACTATGCCTGATACTACCTGGATAGCCAGGAACCAGAGACTGGGTAGCCTAGAGACTTAAGGTAGAATAAAACAAGACTGAAAAACAAATAAATTAAATAATTCCTAATGACATTCTGTTATACTCATAGATTGGTGCCTTGTCATCACAGTTACTAGGCTTCCTCTAGTAACAGATGGGAGTGGATACAGAAATCAACAGGCAAACATCATGCTGAGAGAAAGACTAAATTGGAAGTCTCCATCAGGTCGCTCCTGGTGGAGATCAAGGAAACCAGGGGAAGAGGGGGAGGAAAGATTAATAGCCAGGTGGAATGGAAGACACCAGGAAAACATGGCCTACAGAATCAGAATCCAGACACATAGAAGAAATTTGTAATCATGTCCATTTTCAAAAAATTTTGTCCATGGCAAGAAATTTTATGAAAAATTGTTAAAATTATGTCTTATTATTTTTTAATACCAATAATGGTTTTTCCACCACTGCTTGGGAATAACTCTTCTAGAGCCATGGTTTGTTTGATTTTGGGTTCTGCCTTCTTTGTTCATTCTATTTACTTTCATTATCACATTTAATTACAAATTTTATCTCTAAGTTTTTTTCTGCAATTTCCATTTGTCAACTTCAGAAAACATAGTTTCTATAAAATACAAATTCAATTCTTCTATGTAATTTCTGCTTTTATTTTATATAAAGACTTGTAATTTTAAACAATGAATTTTATGGTATAACTACATTTTCTCATTTGAATGAAGGATATATGGCAGATTTTCACTGAGAGAAGCAGGTTAATAGTATATCTAGATAGCTTTGCAGAAGACAATGGCTAAACTGACATTTATTGGCACATTGACCAAATTTATGGTCTAGCTTTTAATCAGAACTTTTGCTAGAGTTGACTGTTTTCTTATTATTGAATCTTTTTATGTGCCCTTAATAAACAAGAAAATATTAGTGCTGAATCTTGGCTACCTTTTAATAAGCATATATTTACTTAGATTTGCACTTTGTGGGAAATATAAAAACTTAGTTCTTCTGTTTATCTTTATGCATCTAATAATTGACTTATGATGATGATGGAGTCTACATGTTGAATGTAATATAGTAGTGTCTACTAGAGAATAGTTATCCAAGACTTACTGTACTGAAGGTATCTATTTCATTAGTTTTAGTATAGCCTTTGACATGAATAGTATTAAACAGATTTTAAATATTGAAAATGGATTTAAATCAAATAACCTTTGAAATTACCTAGCTGCTAAGAGTTACCAAGAAAACATTAGCTTCTGGGAGGTGACAGATTTTATCTTGCCAGTTCCATGTCTCTAATGCCATGAGGAGAAGTTTTGCATCAAGTCAAAAGAGACAAATTTTATCAAGTGAATCTGTACCCATCACTAGACTTATGTAGAGCTTTGTTTTCTGTTAAAAGGTATTACACAGATTTTAAATATTGAAAAATGGATTTAAATCAAATAACCTTTGAAATTACCTAGCTGCTAAGAGTTACCAAGAAAACATTAGCTTCTGGGAGGTGACAGATTTTATCTTGCCAGTTCCATGTCTCTAATGCCATGAGGAGAAGCTTTGCATCAAGTCAAAAGAGACAAATTTTATCAAGTGAATCTGTACCCATCACTAGACTTATGTAGAGCTTTGTTTTCTGTTAAAAGGTCAGCATCAATCGCCAGGCCTTGGCTAGAGGTGAGTCCCGGTCTAATTCCGGTGGATACTCCCCTACACCCTTCCCAGGGAAATCCCTGGGTGGGTCCGGAATCTCACTGCCCCTGTGTCCTGCCCCAATCAAGAGTGCTCCTGAAGCTCTGATACCCCACCACCACAACTGAGAGACTGCCCTCCCCGCACCCTCTGCCTTAGCCTGCCCACTGTCTCACCTCTCTGGTTGAGCACTGAGACAGATGGTGGAGCCAACAATCTAGCCAACTTTGGGGGAATTCCTGGGGCTGATCTGAGCACAATAGACCTGCCTGTCCACGAGGGATCACCTGTAATTTCCATGTGCCTGGTCTCTGACCCCCACCACTGGTCTTCTATTGGAGTCCTGGGCCCCTCCCAGAGATCCACCTATCTCTGCAGGACCACTCTGAGTTCCTGTGGGCTGGATCCTTGACCCCCATTGCGGGCTTCTGCTAAAGAGGCCTCAGCTGGAGAGTGCCAAATCCCAGCTAGACCCACCTATCTGTGAGGAAAAATCCTGCAGGCTGGCCTCTGCCAAAGAGGCCTCAGCTGTCCTCTGTTGGAGCCTGATTTTTGACCCCCATCAACAGGCCCCTGCCTGTGGAGAGACCTCCTAGAGTGCTTGGACCACCCAGAGCTAGAAACATCCAACCTCTGACCCACCTAAGCCCATAGAGAGGGAGAAACCCCAACAACACCTACTGGAAGAAGCTATCAGGAGACTGCAATATAAGAAAAGACATAACAACAGAAAGACAAGCATAACACCACCAGAATCTAGGGAATCTACACCAACTAGACCAGAACACAACAAAGCAGATGAAGCAGAAGAGAATGATTTAAAAATTATCATCATAAAAATGATAGAGGCCCTCAAAGAAGTTGTGAGAAAATCCCTTAAAGAAATGAAAGAAAAAACAAAAAATTGGAAGAAATGAAAAAATTGGAGGAAATGAACAAATTTCTTAAAGAAAGTACAGAAAGCCACGAAAAAAAAAACAATTAAACAATGAAGGAAACGGTTCAAGACTTGAAAACGGAAATTGAAAACACAAACCAAAGGAATGCTGGAAATAGAAAAACTGGGCAAATGATCGAGAACTACAGATGCAAGCATAACCGACAGAATTCAAGAGATGGAAGACAGAATCTCAGGGACGGAAGATAAACTAGAGGAAATAGATTCATCAACCAAAGAAAATCGAAAATCCAACAAATCCTTAACACAAAATATCCAGGAAATGTGGGGCACCATGAAAAGGCCAAACCTAAAATAATAGGTATAGAGGAAGGTGAGGAAGCCCAGCTCAAAAGTGTCAAAAACATATTCAACAAAATCATTGAGGAAAACTTTCCCAATCTGAAAAAAGGACATGCTCATGAAAGTACAAGAAGCATTCAGAACACCAAATAGACTAGATCAAAGATAAAAGACCCCTCAACATATAATAATCAAAACACCTAACATACAGAATAAAGAAAGAATATTAAGATCAGCAAAGGAAAAGGACTGGTAACATATAAAGGCAGACCTATCAAAATTACGCCTGACTTCTCCATGGAAACCCTCAAGGCCAGAAGGTCCTGGATAAATGTTCTACAAATACTAAGAGTCAATGGATGCCAGCCCATGCTACTACACCCAACAAAACTCTCAGTCACTATAAATGGAGAAAACAAGATATTTAATAACAAAGCCAGATTTTCACAATATATTCTACAAATCCAGCCCTACAGAAAGTTTTGGATGGAAAACTCCAACCCAAGGAAGTTAACTATGCTCACAAAGACATAGGGAACAGATAATCCCACTTTACCAGAAACCAAGGGTAAAGCAGCACAAATATATTCACAATACCATTGCCAAAAACAAATCTAAAACAAACAAGCATTTACTATCAATGTTTCTTACTCTCCCTCAACATTAATGGTCTTAACTCGCCTATAAAGAGACACAGGCTAACAGAATAGATATAAAGACAGAATTCATCCTTCTGCTACATACAAGAAACACATCTAAGCTTCAAAGATAGACATTACTTCAGGGTAAAGGGTTGGGAAAAATATCTCCCAATCAAATGGACCCAAGAAGCAAGCAGGTGTGGCTATCGTAATATCTAACAAGTTAGACTTCAAACCAAAATTAATCAAAAGAGATGAAGATGGTCATTTCATATTCATCGCAGGAGAAATCCATCAACACAAAGTATCAATTCTGAACATCTATGCCCCAAATACAAAGACACCCACATTTGTAAAAGAAATGCTACTAATACTCAAAGATCACATAAAACCACACACACTTATAGTGGGAGACTTCAACACGCCACTCTCACAACTAGACAGGACCACCAGTCAGAAACTCAACAAAGAAACAATAGAACTAACAGAAGTTATGTCTCAACTGGGTTTAACAGACATCTATAGAACATTCCATCCAAACACAAAAGAATATAACTTCTTCTCTGCTCCACATGGAACCTTCTCTAAAACCGACCACATACTAGGTGGCATAATAAACCTAAACAGATACAAAAGAATTGGAATAGTCCCCTGTACCATATCAGACCACCATGCTTTAAAATTGGAATTTAACAACAACCAAATCGCAGAAAGCCTGCAAACTCACGGAAACTGAACAATGGGCAGTTGTACCACATCTGGGTCAAAGAAGAAATAAAGAAATTAAGAACTTCCTAAAATTTAACAAGAATGAGGACACTACATACCTGAACTAACCCTAACCCTAACCCTGAAACCCTAACCCTAACCTTAACCTAACCCTAACCCTAACCTTAAAACCAGTGTTATGAGGAAAGTTCATTGCACTAAGTACCCATATGAAGAAAACAGAGGATAGTCACATTAGAGAATTAATAGCACAACTGAAAGCCTTAGAACAAAAATAAGCAACAAAGAGTTGTTTTTTTGAGAAAATCAATAAAATAAACAAAACCTTATCCAAACTAACGAAAAAGCAGAGCGAGTACATGCAAATTAACAAAATCAGAAGTGAAAAGGGAGACATAACAACAGACATACAGGAAATCCAGACAACTTTGAGGTCATACTTTGAAAACCTGTACTCTACAAAATTTGAAAATTCAAAGCAAATGGACAAATTCCTGGACAACTATCGCTTACCAAAATTAAACCAAGAACAGACAAATAACTTAAATAGACCTGTAACCCCCAATGAAGTCGAAGTAGTCATCGAAAGCCTTCCAACCAAAAAAGCCCAGGGCCAGATGGCTTCAGTGCAAAATTCTACCAGAAATTCAAGGAAAAGCTAGTTCCAATACTCCTCAAATTGTTCCACACAATAGAGACAGAAGGCGTATTACCAAACTCTTTCCACGAGGCCACAATCACCTTGGTACCCAAGCCTCACAAAGATACAAGTAAAAAAGAAAACTACAGACCAATATCCCTGATGAACATCGACACAAAAATACTCAATAAAATGCTGGCAAACAGAATCCAAGAATACATCAGAGAAAACATCCATCATGACAAAGTAGACTTCATCCCTGGGTTGCAAGGATGGTTTAACATATGAAAATCTATTAATGTAATCCACTATATAAACAAACTGAAAAAGAAAAACCATATGATCATCTCCATAGATTCTCTAAAAGCCTTCGACAAAATTCAACAACCTCTCATGATAATGGTCTTGGAGAAATCAGAGATAAAAGGAACATACCTAAACATAATAAGAGCAATATACAGTAAACCAACAGCCAACATCAAACTGAATGGACAGAACCTTAAGGTGATTCCTCTAAAATCAGGAACAAGACAAGGCTGCCCTCACTCTCCATATCTCTTCAATATTGTACTTGAAGTTCTAGTTAAAGCTATAAGACAACAAAAGGAGATCAGGGGGATCCAAATTGGAAAGGACGAAGTCAAACTGTCTCTATTTGCAGATGATATGATAGTTTACATAAGCGACCCAAGAAGTTCTACCAGAGAACTCCTATAGCTGATAAACACCTTCAGCAAACTAGTAGGATACAAGATAAACTCAAAAAAATCAGTAGTCTTACTTTATTCAGACAACAAAGAGGCTGAGAAATAAATCCGTGAAACACCATCATTTACAATAACCACAAACAATATAAAGTATTTCAGGGTAACACTTAACAAACATGTGAAAGACCTATAACATAAGAACTTTGTGTCTTTAAAGATAGAGAAATTAAAGAAGATATCAGAAAATGGAAAGATCTCCCACTCTCTTGGATAGGAAGGATAAATATAGTAAAAATGGCATTCTTGCCAAAAGTAATCTACATATTCAATGCAATCCCCATTAAAATCCCAGCACAATTCTTCACTGACCTTGAAAGGATAATAATCAACTTTATAAGGAAAAACAAAAGACCCAGGATAGCTAAAACAACCCCATAAAATAAAAGAACTTCAGGAGGCATCACCATCCCTGACTTTTTATGCTCTACTACAAAGGTATAGTTCTGAAAACAGCCTGGTATTGGCACAAAAATAGACAGGTAGTCCAAAGGAATTGAATCAAAAATAATGATATTAACCCACACACCTATGAACACCTGATTTTTGACAAAACCACTAAAAGAATACAATGGGGGGAGGTAAGCATCTTCAACAAATGGTGCTGGCACAATTGGATGATGGTGTGTGGAAGACTGCAGATCACCATGCACAAAACTCAAGTCCAAATGGATCAAAGACCTCAACATAAATCTAGCCACACTGAACCTCTTAGAAGAGAAAGTAGGAGGTATCCTTAACAAATTGGTATAGGAGACCACTTCCTGAACATAACTTCAGTAGCACAGACACTGAGATCAACAATTAATAAATGGGACTTCCTCAAACGTACAAGCTTCTGTAAGGCAAAGGACACAGTGGACAAGACCAAACAGCAGCCCACAGACTGGGAAAAGATTTTTTACCAACCCTACATCTGTCAAAGGGCTGATCTCCAAAATATACAAAGAACTCAAGAAACTAGTCAACAAAATATTTAATAACCCTATTAAAATATAGGGTACAGAATTGAAGAAATAATTCTCAATAGAGGAAATCAAAAAGGCTGAAAGACACTTTAAAAAGTGCTCAATATACTTAGCTGTCAGGAAAATGCAAATCAAAACAACTTTAAGATACCATCTTACTCCTGCCAGAATGGCTAAAATTAGAAATTCCAATGACAACTTATACTGGAGAGGATGTGGAGAAAGGGGAACACTCCTCCACTACTGGTGGGAGTGCCAACTCTTACAGCCATTTAGGAGATCAGTATGGCGGTTCCTCAGGAAAATGGGAATTAGTTTACCACAGGACCCAGCAATCCCCCTCTTAGGTATGTACCCAAATGATCCACATCCATGCAAAAAATACATGTGTTCAACTATGTTCATAGCAGCATTATTTGTCATAGCAAGAACCTGGAAGCAACCTAGATGCCTCTCAACTGAAGAGTGGATAAAGAAGATGTGGCACATCTACACAATGGAATACTACTCTGCAGAAAAAAATAATGGAATCTTGAAATTTGCAGGCAAGTGGATGGAACTTGAAGAAACCATCCTGAATGAGGTAACCCAGTCACAAAAAGAAGAACATGGTATGTACTTACTCATATATGGATTTTAGACCTAGAGCAAAGGATCACCAGCCTATAATTCACACTACCAGAGGAACTAGGATGCAAGGTGTAATCTAAGAGATTCATATATGGTCCCTCACAATAGGGGTAGAGAAAAGTCCCCCAGAGCACATGGGAAGTGGGGGGGGTTGAATGGAGAGAGAACTAGGAGAAAAAGAAGAAAGCACATGCAACTTGGAAGATTGAATCAGAGTACAAATAGAAGACAGAAAAGAGAGTGAGAGAGAGACAACACAAAAGAGGGAGCCATTATTGGTTTGAAGAGAAAACTGAACCTAAAGAAAGATCTAGAGACCTACAAGATTGACTCCTACTAACAATTTGAGCAACTGTGGAAAGGCTACCATAAATGCCCTCCCTGATAGTGAGATCATCAACTAAATTGTCCACCATCATAGAGCCCTCACCTAGTACCTGTTGGAACTATAACTAAACCCAGAGATGAACCAGAATCCAGATGCAGGAAGAGAGGACAAGACCAGGTTGCAGAAACACACAAAGACATCTGACCTGAACAAGGAGGAGCTAATGCCCCCCAGACTGATAGCTGGGAATCCAGCATGGGACTGACTCAGACCCCATGAATATGGGTCTCAGCTAGAAGGACTGAGCAGTCTAAGGAACCTCAGACAGTGGAACCAGGATGTATTCCTGGTGCACAAATGGACCTTGCAGACACATCCCCCATGGAGGGATACCCCCTTAACCTAGAGACAGGAGAGAAGTCCTAGTGCCTACTTCAAATGTCTTAACAGATTTACATGACCCCACCAGGATACCATAGCCCTACATGTAGAATGGGGTGGGGGTGGGAGGGGATGGTGGTCAGGATGTATGTGACGTGGGAAAGAGAGTAAGAGGGAGAGAGGGAGGGAGGAAGGGGGCGAGGAAGGAAGGTAGAGGAAACTAGGATCGACATATACAATTTTTAATTTATATTGTTATTAAAAATATTAAAAAAGTCTGCATCAAAGAAAAAGAAGTAGAAGATAAAAAGACATTAAAAAAATAAGCAAACACTCCATCATCTAAAGGGATCACTGTCATTAAAAGTGAAATATGGAATATCATTGCCATTTTAAAGGTAAGGAGGAGGACTCAAATACATCAAAAATAAGTCATGAGAAGGTATTCAGTGCACAGTTCATTCCAAAGCCTTGACAATGCTTTGTTCTTCCTCCTCCCGTTGTACCATGTCTTCCATTTATGTTTTTTTTTTCTTTTCAGAATCAGCTTAAAATTATTATGGTACCTGTGTGTCTTAGGTGAAAATTACTTGGGAATAGAACAGAAGACAAGGGTTTTAATGGGCAAGATTAATTTGTAAAATGTTCTTGGGTGAACAGGATAGTGGCAAGAAGGAAAGATCAAAGGGAAAATGCTGATTAGAGATGTAGTCTCCCTTGGAGGTTTGCTTCCTTCTGGTTGCTGCGAGATGTTCAGAGACAAAGTGCATCACAATTAGTTGCTGGAATTGATTGATGCTGGAGATACACAGTGCTGTGTGCATGTGATCCAGCTGGTCACTGCTGGAGTCATGGTTCCAATGAAGGCCAGCTGTGAGGTTCTAGCAGCTAACTCCCCAAGCACCATCAGATGAGGGGCTTCAGCATGCAAACCTGGACCACCCACTATGCACACTGTAAGCCATGGTGCTTAAATGAAGGCTATTAGATTGAGTGTCTTTGAATTTGTAATCGTGAGTTTCCCAGGCTCAGGTCTGACCATGCAGTGACTGCCAACGCCTCTGCAAGATCACCTAAAGGCAAAAGAGAGTAGCTACTTTGCAAAAAAGGTGAAGGGTACTTTTGACCTTATAATTGAGTTACTTGGAATTGCACCCAGCGATGTGACTTTCTTATCCGTTAGTTAAAACTATGAAAATGTTCCTCCCAGTGGGGCAGGGTAGCACACAGCTTTAATTTCAACTCTTAGATGGCAGAGGTAGGAGAATCTGTATGAGTTCAAGGCCATTCTGATCTACAGCGAGAGTTCCAGGACAGATGTGGCTAAACAGAGGAATCCTGTCTCAAAAACAAACAAACAAACAAACAAACAAAAATAAAAAAAAACCCAGCAAAATTAACAACCTCAACCACAACAAAAATGTTCCCTTGTGTATTTGCAATAAGAAAGCTATTATAAATTTGTATGACTTGTTCTCTCCTAATTGACAGGCAATTTGGCAGCATGGAGTTATTATGTAGGGTTTCAATATATGTACCTATAAATGTATGTATGTATGTATGTGAGCATATATGTATATATCTAATGTATATATCTATGTACCATATTTCTCCAAGACCATAATGCTTATGGTCTTCTGCCTTATAATTCTTCTGCCTTTTCTTTTTCTTTTTTTTTTCTTATTTGTATTTCTTTCTCTTTCATTATAGAAACAAGAATGAGGCCTTTGAAACTCTATAGCATAATTTAGCACGAGTCATTTGCACAAATCATTTACCAAATGAAACCATTTAATAATAATAAGATAAATCCAACCATAAAACAATGTTAAATATAACAAAATTTTTATATAACCAACATGATATACATTTTTTATTATCTTGATTCATTTAATAAAAGGATTTTTTTTTCTGAAAAGGCCATTTTGCTTGGTGAAACATAAAAAGCAGAAATTTTGTGGTTGTCATTTTGATTTGCCCTTTTTCTGCTTATGCTGAGCCTGACATCGGAGATAATAGAGTTCACTTCCAAGCAACTGACTGATGTTAAATGCAGTGTGTCTCTGAGGCCCTGGCTATATGAAAGGGTATCAGTATCTTGTTTGAAACAGCATGTCACTATGGGTTTTATGCAATGATTATCTAAATTAGCATCTATGCTTAACTGAGACAATAACAGCCACAATAACCCACAGTTTAGTAAAGCCAAGGGTGACTTTGAGAATCATGGTTGACAGAAATCCAAGGTTTCCTCTTATTTATACTTATGCATGCTTTCCTTTACCAGCCACACTGTGGAGAACAAAAGAGCATTTCATAGAAAATGGAATGCACGATTATAATTTAGAAAGAGAATAAGGCATGAAAGGAAACAAAAATAAGACAAGCTGGTAAAAGTAAATATAATGTCTATCTAACTTTTCCATTACCATCAGATGTTTGAAACTTAAGTCGTGAAATAGGTGTTATTTCTAAAAATGTAGCTTCAAACTAATAAAGTAGATGATTAAAAACAAGACTTTTCTTAAAGAAAGCAGAAATTATTTGTAGACACTGGAAGGCATTGAGTGTATTCTTGTCACAATAGGCACCACCTCTTAAAACCATGACATTTTTCTGAGACTTAGGCTACACTGACACTCCAATTTCAGTAGGTTTCTTGACAACAAGGTGAGAATTCTTTAGCGATATTAACAGATTTACATATTTTAGCATGGTTTTTGGAACATAAGCACTGGAGCCATAGAAGAGTTTATCATGAATGATAACTGAAATATACTAAGCTAAGTTTTATGATTTTATTTTTTTGAAAATAATGCAAAGACTGTTTTAATATTTTCTCAGACCATTGATTTTGCTTATTTTTTATAAATGAAATATGATATTTTGAGAAAATGATACACTAGAAAGAAGAAATGAATGTAGAAATATTTAGTCTGAACATTTATTCTAACTACACTGATTTGTGGTTTAAGTTATAGCTTTACCATATAGAAGTTTGGAGTAACATTGTTAAATTTTGAATGAAGTTTGTGTGATTAGTATATTGTTTGTTTGCCTGTTTTGTTCGTTTGTTCGTTTGTTTGTTTTAGTGTTTGGTAATAGCAATATTAGACAATGGTGTATGTCTCCTGAAACAGCTAAGAAATGTGATTTCCTGGAACTTAACCAGGTTCTGTGTGATCATACTTTCTGGAGACGAGGCAGAGTCATCACTAGGGACATCAGTTGGTCCAGTTGCTAATGAGAGACTGGAGTTCATTTGTTAAATATTTCTTTCCTTACCTTTTGCCATTTCTCCTATAATTATTCCTTATAACTTACTTAAAGATTTGGATAACAAATGTAAAGGGGGAATGGGAAAAGGACTATAAAATATAATACAAAGCACACATGTATTTATACACAGACATATACATGGATCCTATATAATATTCATATTTATGTATATATTACATATACAAAATATACATATTTATATATATATATATCTAGAAAAACAATTATGAAAACTACACTAATTATATACAAGAACACCGACTAATATAGTACCTTTGCCTACATTTTGACTTAAATTTTAATTGAAGATTCCTTTTTTTTAGTATTATTTTAAATGTTTGTTTTCTTTGGCCGATTACAGGTATTGTATTTTAGAGCACAAAAAAGCAATTACATAATTACAATCACACACAGAAAAAAAGTCTTGTCTATAATACATCAAACTGTGTTTGTGGGACTTTAAAGATGAGTGGGAAACAATTCATGCTTTTATGGGATGCAAGTCCGTGCTCTCCTGGAGGTCTGTCAAGCACAGGTCACAGCAGGGCCAAGGATGTGGGGAGGGCAGGCTCTGTATGGCCAAGGAGGGATCACTCAAGCAGACTCCATCAGAAGACAAAGCAACCCAAAGGTTGGGTGAGGGTAGGCTCCATCCAGATGGTCCCACTTGGAGGGGCATGTCCAGCATGTACACAGTTGACCCAGGAAGTCCCAAGGAGAGGATGGGGGTGTTGGACTAGAGATGGCCAAACACCTCAAGTAGGGGGCCCCAGCAAGGCCAAGGATGAGAGGAGGGCAGGCTCTGGATGGTATGGTGTGCCAAGTAGTGGCACAAGGTATAAGGGGGTCAAGATGCAGAGCTGACCCAGGAAGTCCCAAGGAAAGCACGTGTGCGGAAGGTTCGAACTGGGCTGGTCCCAGACTCACCTCAAGCAGAAGGCGAAGAGGCCCAAGTGTCAGGTGAGGGCAGACTGCAGATGGTCGCAAGTGGAGGGCTGGGTCCAGTAAGCACAGAGCAGATCCAGGATGTTGCAAGAGAGTGGGGGTGTTGGATCTGGTTATGATTTTTAACAGGTGGCCAGCCTTGTTCATTTTGAACTCAAGTCCCTTAGAGCAATGTTTTACTAAGGAATAATGACAACGTGGCACTGATTGTATATACACTGACATCTGTGGAGGCGATTATCGGGCTCTGGCTGTTTTCAGTGTGGATGTGTAGTTATAGAGATAACTATGTCCATACACTCATATGCAATAAAGTCTGGTTTTCAGGAGTTATTGTGGCAGACTGGATAATAATATTTATGATGTGAAGTTTAGCTTAGTTTTCTTACCATATGCATAAGAATGCTGTGTCTGAAAGCATCTCTGGTTTCATGACTATAAAAGCTGCCTAGATAAAGCAGTTAGGATGAGTCACAATAAAAAAATTCACTAAGTGTGCTAATCTCATCAATGGGAAGGGCTTTTAATTACTTCTCCTCAGACTTCTGTCCTTAATAGTTCCTAGTATTCTATAAGCTTTTGCCAAATAATTGCTTATAAGATTATTTAAAAATATGTGGATGTGACTGTGTTTTATAGCTAATAAACATGAACTAAGGGAAGGGAAAATGTGGGGGGTGAAATAATAGCATTTTAATAAATACAGAAATATTGGAACATTTTATGTTTAAAACACCCCCTCAGAATATATATATACATATATATGTATATATATTCTACATATATATACATATATATATTCTTACAAGATCTCATTAATCCATATAGAATTATATAAAACATGGTTTGATTTCTTCAATTTAAACATAGATTAAAACTTTAGATTCTAGGCATGTTTGTCAGATCTTTGTGTGTACTCTCTAGTAACCTTCATATCTATCTGTATATGTGTATATGATTTATACATGTGTAGATGTATGTGGATATGCATGTGTGTGTGTGTGTGTGTGTGTGTGTGTGTGTGTGTGTGTGTGTAGGTAGGTAGGCAGGCAGGTAAGAGATTGAATTTGTGTCTTTGTTATTTGTTCTATACTTTTGGTTTTGAGAAAGGATATTTCACTGAGAATAGATCCTGATTTGATAGACCCCAGGTGAGTGGATCCCTGAGATTTGCCTTTTCTACTTTCTTGGTAGTGGAATAAAAGTGTTTAGTGCCTGGCTAGAACTTGAGGACTAGGTATCCAAACTTAGATTCTCACATTTGTACCGCAAGCAGGTACTGACCATGCAATCTTCCTGGCTCATAAAGTTCACATTCATAACAGTCTTCAACTATTTCATAAAATTAAATAAACATCCTCATATTTTTAGAGATTCTCTTTAATATTCAATTTTAATCAAAAGCTTCTATGATTCTACAATGAGTGTGCCCTGAGTTATAGCCTTTACAAAAATATTTTTTATTGGCTCACAGAGCTAAAAGGGACCTTTAAAATTATGTTGGTTATTGATTTGAATAAAATCTGTTGAATAAAAATTCTGTTTATAGATCAGCATGAACTTGATAGATAGACTTTTAAAGAAAAAGATTTTGGGATTTATATACCTAATTAAATCTCAAGAATTTGTATTTGTAAAATTACATATTACATGGCTGCTAGATAACAAGTTTGGAAACAGAATGCATTTATTTATTCAGAGAAATGTATCTCTCCTTCATGCTTTTGTGGCACAACATGACTTCCCAAAGCAATGCATCAGTCCAGAGAAGAAAATTTAAGTCTCTAAACTTTCAATCCTGTGTAATTTACATACATATAAATATATTTCATATATGACCTAAAAAAGTGGATTATCTAAATGGAGCTGATAAAAGCAAGGAGAATATGTGAATGGTATGATTTCCCATATGATAGGTAGCACTAGACATCAACTCAATTACTGTTGTTTTAACTGCTATTTGGTTTAGGTCCTCAGCAAGTTCAAGGCTACCTTGTAGTTTTGTAGTTCACTATCATAGACTAAAGATATGATTAATGAACTTAATGAACTTTTGCCAAAGGGAAGCAGATCACTGTCCAGAATGAAATATGCATCAGATGAGTCCTTTACATATCCACACTTCTCTAAGAAACTCAACATACTTTTCTTGAACTTTCAGTTTTGTGGTTTTATAAGCCAGAGTTTGGAATGACATTGAAATGCAGCATTATGTTCTAAAAATATTCACTTGTTCCTTTAAAAAAAATATTTCTAAGACATGAGCAGTCACATCCTGTACTGAAGCAAAGAAACAATGATACTAAATTCTAGTCAAATCAATATTTTTAACTACAGCAGACATTATATGAAGCATAAATCATAACAAAGTGTCCATAAAATGCCTTTTATTTTTCTGATCTCCAAAGAACCATGCATTAATGTAAGACCTAAAATGTGTGCCAATCTTCATTAATTTCTGACTGCTGATAACCATCAACTTTGCCTTAGACTTCCTTGATGCTAATAAGTACTGTAAAACATTTCTGTGGCTCTAAATTTCATACTAAGTGCTTTTGGTAGAGTGCATTTCAGGTCCTTAAAGGATAGTTTGTTTACACTAGTAATTATTTACTCTCATATTGAATTGAAACTGTAGCTCTCACTGTGAGAAACCCATGCTATTCTTTTATTTGCTTGTCCTAGAAAATTTCATTAAACTTTAATAAAGCAAGGAATATTTTCACTTTTGAATGGGGCAATGCCATTTAAAATGCAGACTTCAATATACATTTATGCTTTGAAATGAAAGAGAAGTACCCGTGACGATTCACTCTTCATAGAGTGCCTCCGAGTTTTGCTACAAGGACCAGTAATTATTGTACATAACATACATGGAGCTCTGGCTGGGCCAGCTTGGTTTAATGCAGAGTCTGATGGATTGTGCTCACTGCAAACAAAGAGTGTAAATAGACCATTCCCCACCAGTTTTTACTTTCAACTGCCTGCATGATTTGCAAACATTAATAGTTCCCTATCACCTTGCTGTGATAAAATGCTTGACTAAGAGAACTTAAGGAATGCTTAATTTTAGCTCATTGTCTGCAGTGTTGCCTGCCCATCATGTTGGGAAAGTCTTGACAATTGGACACTGAGGCAGCTGGTCACATGGTATCTATAAAAAGGAATCAGAGAGAAGACAGAAGAAGACTTTTTCTCTCTCCTTTCTTTTTAATGCAGTCTAGGGCCCAAGTTCATGGAACATGTTAGTCCAGATTAGGTTGCATCTTTCTATTTAAATCAATCTAAGCTAGGTACAGTCATACTCAAATATCTATCTTATATGATTCTAGAACCTGTCAACTAAGACAATATTAACTATCATAAGCAGACAAGATTGTCCCCCTAAAATGACTGTTATTTTTTATTCCATTGGTATATTGTACATAATATTGTGTTAAATAAGATTGTATATAAATCCATACATTGGACATGGTACCGAGTTAAATAAAGATATTTTCATGCAAGTATATAATGTACATTAAGCATACCCATCATAATTTTTAACCTATTTTTTCTGCTCTTCCCCTCATGAGTATTTTTTTGCTATCATAGAGATTTTTGTCATATGTACACAATTTTATAAGATCTGAACCACATCTATATAAAGTGAGTACCATAACAGAAAGAAACTGAGTTTTGTTTTTAAGAGATTGACTTAATTTGCTTCATACAGATATCTCCATTTGTATCTATTTCCTTCCAAAGGATACAACTTTGTTCTTTGTGGATGCAGAATACATTCAATTGAGAGTATTTTTGTTTGTTTGTTTTTGTGTTTGTTTTTGTTTTTTGAGACAGGGTTTCTTTGTGTAGCTTTGGAGTCTCTCCTGGCACTCGCTCTGTAGACCAGGCTGGCCTTGAACTCAGGGAAATCTGCCTGCCTCTGCCTCCCGAGTGCTGAGGATTGCTGAGATTAAAGGCATCTGCCACCACTGCCTGGCCATTGTGAGTATCTTTTTCTCTTACCCTGTTGATTGACACATCTTGTAGGTCTTATGCAGATGACTGCATTTCTTATGTTTTATGATTATCAATCATATACTGTTATTCTTTGCATTTTAAAGTTACCTTTTTAAGTACAGAGTTTATTTTTAAAATAGTCTATGAGAAATGGAGGGCTGGTGTTTCAAATGCCACTTGCCCAGCATTTATGTCACTCCCCATGAAACCTTATATAACTTAGGTCATTCAATTTCCTTTGCTCTCTACCCCACCCCCAATAAAGTATATGCTTAACATTTCTTTGTTTGCCTTTTGACTTTACTATATATCTTTCTGTGTTTAACTTTTCTGAGACATCAATAGAAATTTCATTGCATGCAATCATCTACAATTTGCTTTTCATTTTTATTGCATTGTATGGTGGTTTAATGATAATGTCCTTCATAGATTTAGATGTTTGAATCCATGGTTTCTGGTTGGTGGCATTGTTTGCATAGATTTAGGAGGTGAGGTCTTGCTGGAGGAAACATGTAACTAGTGCTGAGCTGTGAGGATTCAAAGCCTCCTGCCATACCATTGCACTCTTTCTACTTCCTTCATGTGGCTCCAGAAATGAGCCCTAAGAATTCCACTCCTGTCTGCTACTTGTTGACAGACTTTTATCCACCTGGAATAGTAAACCCAAACAAATATTTCCTTCTATAAATTTCCTTGAGTATGGCGTCTTATTGCAGTAATGGAAAAGGAACTAACACACACCTTATGCTCCTGAAATTCATTCTTACTGTTGTCTGAGGAGGCAATACTTTATTTTTCTTATTGTGTAGTGTCAATACATTATGAATGTACCATAACTGAATGATTCTGCTATTGGAATCACCACCATTGTTGTACCTTATTGTGAGCATTATGTTTATTTGAGCATATGCAAAGTTCTTAGGGCAAAATAAAAAGTGAATTCAGGCTCAGTTGATAGAGAATGCTAATTACTTTTCTTCAATTCCCAAATGCAAGGGTCCCTTTCATATTACTTGCAGTTAATATTGCCAGACTTCAGTGTTTGATGACCTTCATTACTAGCCTGCTGCCAAGATAAGACACCATGACCAAGGCAGCTTACAGAAGACAGAGTGCACTTGGGGCTTATAATTTTTGATGGTTAGAGGTTAGAATCTATTACCATCACAGAAGACATCCTAACAGTAGGCAGGCAGCCATAGTGTTGGAGCAGTAATGGAAAACTCACATTTTGAAACTCAGCCTGTGAAGCTGAGAGCTAACTGGGAATGAGTGGCATAGGCTTTGGAAATCTCAAAGCATGCCCCTCCTCCAAAAGGCCACATCTCTGAATTCTTCCGAAGCTGTTTGAACAACTGGGAATCCAGCATTCACATGTGTGAGCCTAAGGGTGAGTTCATTCAAACTTCCACACTGATATACTTGATGAAGTAACTTATTGTAGGCTTGTTGTCGTTTTCTTGGTTGTGAACCCCCTTAAAAGGCCAACAAGATTACTTAACATACACTGTATCTGCCTCTGGTTTGAAACTTGAATTTTCTTATCTCTATGTTGTCATATGCTATTTTAAATTCAATTAATCATTTCCTTTGTATGTGTAACTTTTTGCCACTTCTTTGAGACAATGGTGTCATATATAACAAGATGAAAATGAGTTTCAATGCTACCATTACAAAGATTTTAAAGCTTTTTGTTTTCACCTGCTGGCTATACAATCAGTTTCTGTATGTGATGTGAGAAAAAAAATCATTTTATGTATTCATAAAAATAAGCATAATCCTAGTGTTTTATTAGAAGCTGTTTCCTTTCTCTATTCACGAGACAATTCTATCATGAATCAGATTTCCAAATGTGTATGTGGCTTTGGGAAGAAAGAGTGGGGGTTGTCTAAGCTTTTTAGTCACATTCTACATGCATCAATGTGTGGTTGCCTTGCTGGTGACAATTGGTTTTTAATACCTCCTAGTAGTTTGTGGTAGCTAGTCAGTCTGGTTTCTTTTTAATCTTCAAGCTCCTGTTTCCCTTGAGACTATCTTTCACTCTGAATTCTAGGTTATCCTGTTACTACATAGACACGGCTGGTGTCATCTTTAAGCAAATCTTTCTTTTTCAACCACCTGAATGCTAAGAACTGTCATACCAAGATACTTAAAATCTTTGTGGCTACTTATGTATTTTCTATTTATCCTTTCAAACTCCAACATACTCTTTTGTAATGGTGACATTGATTTCAGACTATTGTCATTATGGGAACAATCATTAATTATTATTTTCAAATAGTGATGAATATATCACTATTCATGATATATTTTGTCTATATTTATTATATTTTCAAAGTATCTTTCATAGAATTGCATGTATAAAGATTGCATAATCTTTTAAATTTTTGTTATGCTACATTTTTGAGAACTGACATCTTTGAGAGAACTCCATTTTATAATGAATAGATTTCATGCATTAAGAGTTTTATTGCTAAGAAAACTTGATCACTTTCTACATATTATATAATTTCTGTTCCACTTTATAGGTTCTTCAGTAAATATCTTACATTAGTATGTTACATTTCTTTTCACTATTAATGAAACAAAATTAGTTTGACAATATTGATGAAATCCATGGTATATTTACATTTCATAATCAAAGTAGGACCTGTGATACTAGCTACTAAGGAAGCTAAAGGGTAAAGTAGCAAGTTCAGGTCTAGTTCTGGTGAAATCATCTCTCCAAGTGAAAAGTAAAGGGAGCTTGGGATATAGATTAAGGCTGGAGCATTTAATAGGCATGCAATCCTAGGTTCAGCTCTCAGCAATGAAAGCATAAGTTCACAATTGGTATGACTTTATGACAAAATGAGATTCAGATTATTTTTTTTTACCATGTACAATAAACATGCTAGAGAAAACAGGCCAGGAGAAGCAACTTTCTTTGTCTTCTTCCTTAGGGTTTTTCAGTAATGTATTCATCTGCTCACAAAGTTTGATTCATGAGATGAGTAAGGATGTTGAAAAACAATTTTTGTTTCTGTATTGCCCTAATATGGGACAGTCTTCTTTGTCTTTCTTGCTGGCCCATGAAACTGTAACAACAAACAACTTGTATCTTAGATACTAACTTTGAACTGATGGATTCCCGTTCATCTGGGTGATAGTGCTAGGCATCTCTATAGAGTAGGAAGAAGAACGATCAAGAAGAAATGTGAATGCTTCCTCAAGCAATATTTTATTCATTGACCCCTTGAGTGGTTCAGACACTGCGGCTTCCAGGAATCCCTTCATTAGAAGTATACCTGAATAGAAAGCAACAAATGAAGTCCTCCAGCATTGGGAAATGATCTCTTTGAGAGAAGAGAAAGAGGGAGATACCCAGGGCAAGAAGGCAGGTAGGTGCCAACCAATCAGACATGAGAAACAGTGGAAGTAAAATATATAAAAAGCTGTGAGGCAAAAGCTAGATACAGAGAAACAGCTTAATTTAATCTAAAAGAGCTAGTTTAAAAGGGAGCGTAAGCTAGGCTGAGCATACATAACTAATGTCTCCGGGTCATGACTTGGGACCTGGTGGGTGGCCCAAAAGAAAAAGCTTGGTACATTTGGTACCCGACATGAAATGCCAAAATGTTGTTTTACCTCCTTAACGGTGACTGCACTTTAAACTACTAGTGGCCTGGCTGCTAGACTGCTCAGGCCATAGCCTGGGGAAAATTCTGTTCCCCAGACAATGGCTCTGTGGCTGTTGCTAAAGGTGGTTCTAACTAAATCTCTATAGTTCTAATGAAACTCAAGGATTAGATAAAACCCGTGAGCTCAGAGAGTTAAAATACAATTGACTAACTTTTTTTTTATTGGAATCCCAGAAGCCACTTTCTTCCATACCACCCCAACTTAAAAAAAAAAAAAAAAAAAAAAAAACATACTAGACTCTTCCCAGCTACTTCTTTTCAACCAGCTGCTAACCCTGCCTCTCTGAGCCTAGGTTAATTCTATTTAATTGACTGAAATCAGCACATCTTTACATAGCTAACAACTGGAGTTAACAAATGTAACACATCTTTGCCTGATTAAACAAATATTACACAGCAGCAACTTTCCAGATCTGAGAATTGTTAAATCACAAATCAGTTCCACGTGCACCTTCCTCTCTTCCTGAGTCCCCAGAGCCACCCAAACTCACTATGTATTCACCAATGACCTTAGCTATGGTTCTCCCTGGGCTGTGATCACAGGCCTGAGCCCCCATCCCTGGTAAGAAGGTTCTGCAGGCTGAACTCAGGGATTTATGTGCACTGTGCAAGCACTCTCTCAACCTACAAAGCCAAATATGATCCAAGCTTACTATCTTTAAACATGGTGATTTATTGTTCTTATGGTCTAGTCACTAAGAAACATTTCACTGTATTCCAAACCATGTGGATTAGAACTGAGTTTCCTTGCGCTATTCTTGTCTTGATTCAATTATGAAAAGGTCATAGTTGCTTTTAAAAGGCAAATCACAAACATGCCACCAACGAGTGCTTTGTGTGTGTCCTTCAGTCTTGGGATGCTTGGCAGCCCAGAATAAACTCATTCTTGCTAGAGGCAAATCAGTTCCCATTTGCCCTGGCTCTTCTTTTGCTGGCTCTATTCTATGAGCTCAAGAAGTGAGGAAAATGTTATCCTATGTTGAGAAATAATACTTTTGCTTCAAGACATGGATTCTGCTACTTTAAAATGTCACCCTGTATTTGTGGTAAGGCAAAAATTTCAGAAATACTTTGAGCCACTCAGTAGGCTACTGGATTCTTATCACTATCACCTACTAAAGAGAGAAAAACAAGAGGATTTGTATTACACAAGCTTTAGGATTTTCTTTTTTATATGTCAGAATCAAATGTAGTCAGAGAAATACTAGTGTTATTTCATCGATAATTTGACTATCTAAAGTTCTATTTCCCATTAAGTCATATAATATCCATTCTAATACTTATGTATTTATGTTTGTGCATGGGTTTGTGGGGGAGGGTACATATGTGGAACTTAGAGGACATCTTTTTTGTTTGTTTTGTTGTTTTGTTGTTGTGTTTTGTTTTTTCGAGACAGGATTTCTTGTATTGCTTTGGAGCATGTCCCAGAACTAGTTCTGTAGACCGGGTTGGCCTTGAACTCACAGAGATCCTCCAGCCTCTGTCTCCCAAGCACTGGATTAAAGGAGTGTGCCACCAAGGCTGTTAGAGGACATCTTGCAGGTGTCAGATCCCACCTTCCACCATGTAACTTCTGAGGATTGACACAAGTCATCAGGCTTGGTGATGAGTGCTCTTACTCAATGAGCCATCTTGCTCACCCTGAATATATTATTTTGTTGTTGTTATTGTTAATAACTTTTTAATCCCTCAATGCATGTCTTCCTTCCTGTTTTCTTAAGTTATGAAATCCTGGTGAACAAACATCCCTGTATTTTCAAGATCGTGCTGGTAGAACTTGACCTTCATATACCATGCACCCCCCAGATGCCTACAAGTGTGTGATGCTCTTTCTCCCTCATTCCAGGCTCTCAAAACAAAGGTGCTGTGGTAGCACCTAACTCCCATGGTGGTTTAAAAACCACTGCTCTTCTTGTTTACTTTCAAAATTTATTTTAAATTTAATTATTTTATTTACTTGATACACAGATATACTTTCAGGTTTTAAAAAGCTTTACAAAACCATTACAAAAATACCTATTTGTCTTCCACACACCAGGCCTCACTCCACATGTTGGTCATAATACTACAAGTTTTTATTTCTTCTTTTATAGAATCTGGAACTGACTCATTTGCTAAATAACATATATAGAAACTATTTTCTTCTCAGTTTTTAACTATTGGATATTGACTGAGGACAACTGGAGACACTGTTGTAATTTTTAAAAATGCCTTGAAGAAAAGTCATGCCATACAACAGGACTTAGTTACATGGAAGGTTTATTGGAAGAGGGAAGAGAAGCAGCAGAAAAATGGACAGACTGGTGCCTGGGGACAAATGGTGGAAGAGAGAGAAAGAGAGAGAGAGAGAGAGAGAGAGAGAGAGAGAGAGAGAGAGAGAGAGAGAGAGAGAGAGAGAGAGAGAGAGGAGGTGGGTAGGGCTCCTTTTAAAGGTGAGTGTCCTGAATGTGCATAGGAAGTGTTCCCGGTGGCTGCAGCTAAGGGTGTATCCTGTCACAACCCCAAGGGCAGGCCATTACAAATGCCTGAACACTAATAGACTTCTCTTTATTATGGAAGTTTATCCCCCACACTCCTCTAAATTTGTGTACAGTTAATTAATCTTCAAATGCAAATATTCCCATGTGATTGTGTTCACAGCTGAGGTAAAATGCTATATTTTATTTCTTGCCTTGATATTTTTCCTTCTGTAATATTTCTTTCTCCTGAGGCTATTCTCCTTTGCTTTCTCTTTAGATTTTTATGTACCTGTCACTATTTTATTCCCACACTTCTCATCTTCTGTAGCTATTGGTGTGGAGCCTCACTATTTCTTCAAGGTCGCATCTGATCCAGGGATAACACAAGGCTTAACGCTTTATCACACACAGAAGGTCAAGCTGCTTGATCACAGTGGCAGCACCCTTACCACCTAGTTCCTGGAAAAGCTGCTTCATTCTACCACATAATAACACACAAGAATTCTGTCTCCTGAGTTACAGATCACATCTCTTTAGCAGGCCAGTAACTTACATGATTTAACCCCCTCTTCTCTGCCTATCTCTCCACCCTATCCTTTTATCTCTATCATTTCTTTTTGCCAGTACTTTGGTCCAGTCCTCATGCTGTCTTGCTTTAGTATTGCAGCAGAGTGAGTAGGTTCCAGTATATGTCTCATGCCACTTCAATACATGCCACCAGGATGTTTCTCAAAGCACATTTGGGTAATGTGATACCTTTGCATACAATCTTGATGAATGTTCTATAATATGTGTATAGTCAAATTGTTCCTCTGTACTGCACTGTAAGAAACCAACTGAGGGTATATTCTGTTATGAGCAGTTTTTCCATCTGCCCGGTCCCAAATAACACACAGAGATGCTGTATTAGATATGAAGCTGTTGGCCTGTCACACGCATTTCTTATTGGCTAGCTCTGTCTTAAATATTAATCCATTTCTATTAATCTGATTATCAATAGAGTCTTTTAATGACTGCTTCTATATCATGAGGAGGTTATAGGTCTGTTTAAATTGTTTATCTCATTTCCATTTAACTTTGATAAGTGGTAACTATAGATAAAATTGTTCATTTCTTTTAGATTTTTCCCATATGGTAGAATACAGATGTTTAAAGTTTGTTCAGATGACTCTTTGGAATCTGCCAGTGTCTGTTGTTATATCCTGTCCTATTTTTAATTTGGAATTTTTTAATTTGAATATTCTCCCACTGCCTTTTTGTTAGTTTGGATAAGAGTTTGCCCATCTTGTTGATTTTATTAAAGAACCAACTCTTTGCTTCATTGAGCCATTGTATTGTTTTCTTCGTTTCTATTTTATTTACTTCAGCCCTTAGTTTGATTATTTCTTGCCTTATACTGGGAAAGTAGTCACAGAAGAAAGAGAGATTGCAGCAGGCTCCCCACTATAGAATTGAGCATGGTGTGGGGGTTAGATCTCAGGAGTGGTAGGAGTGCTTCTGCTTTCAGCCTACCTGTTGCCTTGGGAGGAGCAGTCCTTGAGTTAGCAGAGGGGGTGCTGCTAGGGTTGACTTCCTCAGCAAAGCAATTAATGGGGGGGGGAAGGTGAGAAGGGGAAGATCTGTGGTAATCACAGGAGATGAGAGCTGGGAGACAAGGAAGGCTGCTACAGGTATCTGCTGCAGATCTGGGGATGAGTTTATGGGATTGGGTCTGGGTGAGAAGAGGTCTTGCCTAGCTTTCCTGCAGAGGTGGCCTGTGGGTTAGCAGGGGGTGCTGGCTGGGGTTGGGGGTGGGATAAAGCCACTGAGTTGGAGGAGGGGTGTGAAAAAGTGGTGGACTGTGGGATCCACAGAGATGTGGGCAGGAGGGCAAAAAGAAAGCAGCTGTTATTCTATTGAAATGCTGGGGGTGAGAAAGGGCTTTGAATCTCAGGAACAGGAGAGCTATGGCTACCCACAGAACTTTATTTTTACGATCATCTAATACTTAGTATAAAATGAACAGTAAGTATTTGTTTCTAAAAGGTACAAAATAAAATCAGAATATAAAGTTTTTAAAGCTAGGTGCAGATGCCAGAAGCAGTGGCTAAGGATGGCAACCACAGACTATGAACCCTGAATAGAAACTGGCTCTCCTCAGCTCCACATTAACACAAGCTTTTAGGGATGTTACCTCGTCTAAGTGCAGCTGAGCTTCGTAATAGCTAAAATAAGGGTATTTTATGCATTTGCACTCCGTTGTAAATTAAAAATCCAATCTCTATTATAGCGCTTGAAATACTTTCTGATGAAGTAAAATTCCTTAAAGTTATTTTTAAAATTATTTAGATGATTATTGATTTTAAGTCACTTTTTATTAATAAAATCTAATACTGAAGATACTTTAAATTCCATCTTATATAACCATGAACAAATATTAGATTGTAGAAAGCCATTTAATTTGATTCACTAAGAGTCTTTCTCAGGATATCTCTTACAGAAGTTAAGAAAAATGGAAATATCAAAATCACCACAGCACTAAAACAGGAGAAATTCTGAATCAGTAGTGAGTTTCCTTGCGTGCAGTGTGTACATGCACTGCATGCATAGTTCCTTTTTATTCTTATCACTGTTATTTTTATGGTTTTAATTTCATTACCACCAAATACATAAAATACAGTTTAAGAACTCAAGCTTATACTATGTAGTTAGTCCCAACTGGAGAAGGCAGAAGCTGATCGCTCTCTCAACTGAGAACTGTAGACAAAAATATTTAGGTTTCAGAAAACAAGAAGGAGTCAAAATACACAGTAAATCCGAGAGGGGGTTGACTTAGATAGCGGAAAGGAGATGCCGACTGCATGGGAAATTCTCTTCTGGTCCTCTCTCACTACTAGGTTGATTAAAATAGTGAGTTTTAAAAGGGCCCCATAATCTGTTAAAAAGATAGATAAGGCACTGGGACTTTATTAGTTGTTTTTCTTGGTGTAGACAGAATACCAACAGAAGTAATTTAAGGGAAGAATGATTTATCATTTTTATGGTTTCAATCGTAGCACCTCCTGATGGAGAGGACATGGCAGAGTTAATGGCAAAGGGAACCTGTGGCTGGGTTTCCTAACATCGAGGGCCCAGGAAGCACATTAGCTCAGGTCTGAACCAGAAACTGTTTTCAGGCCCTCTCCTCTGCCACATCACCTCTGCAAACATGGCTACATTCCTGGTCACCACGACTTTCCCGGACAGCGCCACCGTGTGTTCAAACGCATGAGCTGCGAAGGCCCCTTCAGACGCCACCCAAACAGCAACCCATTCAAACGGGAAATTGTTAACTAAAAGACTTTTCTCCCCTATTTAATGCGCATATTACTTTGCTGCAGTGTATTTTCATGGCCGTTAGTCTAAAAATAAACTGCAGAACGGAGACTGCAGCTATTTTTTTTTTTTTTTCTTCTCTCAGTTTAAGCTGCATATGTAGTCTGAAATGCGTCACTTTAATTCTGCCATCTGGTGGTTGAAAATATTGATGCTCTTGCAGTCTGTGAAGCTTTGCTAATTCGACATATTCATGTATTAATTTACATCGCCACCCGAGATTAATGTGCCATATATGAAATTGGCACACATTTCAGAACTGTGAATTATGCATAGGAAATGGAATATGTATCTCCGTTCTGGATTTTTCATGCAAAAATCTATGATGACTCATTTACTATTTGCACATCAATATACTTTGTTATGTTTAGTACTATAGATAGTATTTTGAGTGGAGATTCTTTATTCCCATTTTGACATACGCTAAAGATAATTTTCTCTATATTCAATTTAGTATGTTGTCAGAATGTCATCTAATTAAGGCGTCAGTTTTCATATACATTATTAATTGTGTCTAGGCCACTAACAGGAAAAAATAATTAAAGGTGAAATAAAAGGCTGGACCTAGGGGGCCACAGGTCTGTAGTACCATTTTAGGTTCGGAATCTGGTTTGACTGCAGTTAGTTCAAGACCAGCCTGAGTAGCATAGTGAGGCTGTCTCCAGATTAATTAATTAACCGGCAAAAAGGACACTGGGGTGCTAGGAGGTCAATGATAGTGTTGGCTCAATCCAAGTACCGAGGGGGAAACATGACTATGACTTTATTTTTGATGATCACGAGTTTAGCTTATTCGAGGAGCTATGAGTTCCATCCCTAGTACTGAGGTACTGAGTACACACACACACACACACACACACACACACACACACACTCACGCACACACACGCACACACATGCACACACACCCACGCGTGTGCACACATGTACACACGCATGCACACACACACACACACACACACACACACACACACACACACACACACACAGGGGAGGTGTAGGGAGAGGCAGAGGCATTTGTATTTGTTTTTGTTTTCAGCCTTTATCCTTCCGTTTTGAAATCTGTAGTTTATTCAATTATGAAAAAAAGTATAGGAGTGTAGCAGGAAAATGAGAGACTAAAGCTTATAGGCATAATAAAAAGAATATGTCCTTCCTCAACTCAGTTTTAAACCTAACAGTTTACCTCTTCTAAGACCTGTCCATGTTGTTCTTGAAGCATTTTGCTTTCTGTGGTTGCCAGAACACCTCAATGGCTCCCAAGATGGTTTCTCATGCCACAAGGGGCCCATCTGCCTGGCTTGTTTCTTTGCTGAGACTCTGTTGCATATCCAAGAGGAAGGACTCAGCCTGAAAGAAAAATGTTTTTCAATACTGACTGAAGTTTGGCTTTTGAAGTATATGTGTTATTTTCTTTATTACAGGGATCTCAGAAGATTTTTCTACAGTAGGATGGTCTCCCTGCCCTGGAACCATTGTCTTTCTCAGTAAAGATTCTAAAAGCTTACTTGTTAAAGGTAGAGATAACCATATTTTGTCAGTATTTATCTGATTCAATTTGCTCTTCTTTCACTGACACAATCGTTTCATATAAAGAGGAAACAGTATTGAATTGAGAAAGAGACTACTGATTGAGAGAAAATCTTCTCAAAGGTTCCATTTATGAGGCAGCTCTAGCATGCGGAGCAGCAAAGATAGCTTTAAGGAGAGTCAGCATGAGACCTTCTGCAAACAGTTTCCAACTTTCACAGCTGCCCAACTGAAGCTGAAATGTCTCATTTTCAGGGTGTGATGATAGCTCATCTTCAGAAGGTCCCTCTTACACTGAAGTATTCTCCAATGGTCTGACAGCAGTCATCAAAATCTTCCTCACAAAAATGTAGAGAAGATAGGTCTTCCATATTTCCTTGGCCTTCTAAAGGTTGCACTTAAATTCTGCTGCATGGTTTCTTCCTTAAAAAATGACAGGGACTTACTAAAATACAACTAAATGTTCACTGATGATATAAATACAATGGTTTGTTTTCCTTTAATATGTTCTAGACTTTCCCTAAGTTTGAATTTGTTTCCTTTTTTATACGATGTGCAGCTATCACTGTGGTAACCTTACAAATAAAAACTGTTGCCAATGTATGCACTGCATGCACAAAATTTCTGTGGATAGCCTTGATATGTCAGTGATAGCACAAGGAAACTTCCATTCTCATTTAAGAAACCAGGGTGAGCATTTTTCCTTCTAAAATTATTCTGCACCAAATATATTTTCTTTGCAACCATGAAGATGATGTTGAAGATGGTGACAGGTTGTGATCACAATTTCCTCTGTGCCAAAAAGAATTTTTAAAAATATCATTCTTGCAAGATTGCCAATCATAATTTTATGTTCCTTCCTCAGTATATTTTTGAGAACTAGGTCCACGAAATACATCAGAATAAAAGAAAACAATTGCATCTCCAACATTTTCTTTGTAGCAAGTCTACAGAGAACATGAAGTATGAGCACAAGAAATTAAAGGGATGATCCTTCATCAAATACTCTCAGAATATCTGTTGAGTTGTGTGAAGAGTCACATATATTAATATAGGCTAAGTTAAAACTGCAAAAATGTTAAATTACTGGAAATGGGTGACAGGTGATAATTTCAACATGGACATTGTCCTTAAAGAGTCCATCCATTAAGAGACTGTGAAGGAGATAGTTCACTATAAAGCATGGCAAGAAGTATGGTAGTTCAATAAGGAGTAAGGTACATCACAAAGAACAGCAAATTCCTCTTGTTAAGAATGAGAAAGTCACACAGAAAGGGAAAGAATAAGGAGCAGAGGCTTAAATACTGGGACAGATTTATTACTCATCAATAGGGAGAAAGATGGAAGATGATAGAGTGGATGCATATAAGAATTGATATTTAGGCAGTAAATTCCAACAGTGTGATCAATATGAAGTATGTCTAATGACTCACTTATATTCTTTTAAAAAGTTTTAAAAATCAATTTTAAAAATGCTATTTTTATTTTTCCACACACTTCATGTTTTTGTTTTATTTATTTAACCTTTTTCTTTGCCTGCATGTATGCCTGTGAATGACTTGAATGCTTGAGGCCAGAAGAGAACATCAAATTCCCTGGAACTGGAGTTTGTAGATGGTGTAAACCATGTGGGTGCTGGGAATCAAACCCAGGTCCTCTGGAAGATCAGCCAATGCCATCTCTCTAGTCCCTCATTACACTCTACATTCTTTCATTAGAGAAAAATCTACAAAAGAAGGAAGTCAATGGAAAATTCAGTCTCCAAATATTTTATTTTATGGACTGAACCCAGTACTTTTAAGTATAGCAAAATATAGATGGTATGTGAATAAGAAGAATATATTTAATGCTAAGAAAGTATTCAAGTATTCATGGATCTTATATATTTTCTTCAAATTATGCTGCAGTTATAAAAAACTAAGTTATAAAAAACCCATATTTTATATTAGAGCAAATTATATCTTAGTATCTGAAAATGGTGAAGTATTTGTCTTTAAATTTTTTTTAGGTAAATGTGAATCATACAATAACTGAATACCTTATATAAGAATCGAGTGGCTATTAAGTAGTGACAAGAGGCCTATTTTATGAGCAAAAAAAGAAAAAAAAATTGTAAAACTGAATGTAAATTCTCAACTGTGATGGAATTCAAAGCTCAATTATGGAAGATCCACCAGTTTTAAATGCTATACAGCTATAAACTTGCTAATTTTGAATGATAATTTGAAACTTCAGAGTTAAACATGAGCTCTGATAACTGAATATGACAGTTTTGAAAGCTAAAAAAATATTTATTTTTTGGACAACAGCAAAAAAAGGATATCTGGGAAAGATCTTCATCTAGTCAGGACATAGCAGGCAGATTGGTTCAAGGCTAGTCCCTTCATCTACTTCCCTAAGTCACCTCCTTAGCAAATCATTGAAGTGTCTTCAACATTTAGACTATTATCTTTACGTTAACTTATATGTATGGCAACCATTAATCCGTGATGAGCATGAAAAAACTAGGGCTAATTTGGGTATGGTTGTACCTTATACTTAATATAATCTAACAATTAACATAACTGGAATTTTATAGATGTGGAAATTAAAATGTGAAGTTAGCATGGAGCAGCTATTCTATTCAACCAGCTGTAAATTTCAGATAAGATTCTCTTTTTAATTATTATGATGTCAGTATTCTAATGACCCACCACACTGCCTCACATTCTGAATTCTCACTTGTTTGAAAATATCTTAGCAATTTATTTTTTCATTCTTCTAATGAAGATGTTATAAATCAAATTTCAAAAACATCCACCAACTGAAAACTCAATCCTTATGAAATATGTGTTGCTTCGGGTCATTTTAGTGTAGTACAATGTCTCAAAATCTCTGTTGTTCATTTCTGTGCCAATTAAATTCACAAAGATCCTCTCTGAGAATGAATACAAGAGATTTAATGGGTTTATAGAAAGGATTATATGAATCTATATGTACATAAAATTCTTTAGTTGGATATGACTTTAAGAACATTAGATAGAAATAGCAAATGGAGAATGTGTTCCATGGGAAATAAAAAAATAGCAGGAAACTTACTTATTGTATAGAATAAGCATTTACCCAATAGTTCTTGAATTGTGTAACAGCTTTATTATCTGTCCCAATTATTAAAGCCACATACTTTTCTCTCTTAATATCTTCAAATTGACACCTATGAAAGGCATTTAGAAACTACTTCTTTCTTCTGTCTCAGTATCAAATGACCCATCAGACTGAGCAATGGCTCACAAAATGTGATGAGGAAGGTGGGTGGCAGCAGCCAACAGCTAGGGAATCTGCCAGGGGACTTAGTGCTTTGCCAGTAAGAAAGATTTGAGAACCACTAGGGACGCTGCATGACCTCTGGCCTAGCTTCTATACTCTTCCAGTAATGTGAAAAATACTGAACAACATTGTGTGCATTTTTCTCTCTTAGCTAGTTATTACTAAAGAAGTTTCCCAGATCCCAGTGCAGTCATGTTGCAGCGTACAGAACTGGCTTTTGAGGTAAATTAAATCCCTACTGAAATTCAATTTCTGATTAGAATTTTCCCCAATTATAATAAAAGTGAGCTAAACACAAAAGAAATGAAGTGAAGCATAGTGGCTCACATATTCAATTTCAGGACTCAAGAGGCAGAGGCAGCTGGATCCTTGTGAGGGTGAGGTCAGCCTGGTCTACATAGACAATTCCAGCACAGGCAGAGCCACATAAATGAGAACATGTTTCCAAAGAAACAAATTAAAAATTGAGATCCATTGATTCACAGATACCTTGAGATCTGAGTGTGCTGAGATTATACAGGGTAACCATGCAGAAGATGGGACATCAAGACATGGCACACTTTGAAAGCCGAGTATTAATAATGCAGAGTTGCAAGATTTTCTGATTTTCTTCAGGAAGGAATAGCAGTACAGAATTTGGAGTAAGGAAGGAGATGGTTAGATTTTCCAAGGGATAGATAGATATCAAATAGCTGTGGAAAACAAAGAGAACCCAAGCATTTGTAAAAGTTGGAGGTATGAAGTAATTTGAAAGAAACTCCAGGTACTTACTGGGAGGTCAGATTAATGGTTTGCAGCTTACGTTACTGGTCTTAGTGTATTTCCTCTATAGTTTCTGTCCTATAAAGATATATCACACCAAGTTATATTATTTGGTCTTAATTTGAAGTTAAATATTACTGCCCTAAGGTTCAGGTTCTCTGGATCTGAAATATTTCAGAGCTTTCTGATTAGGCAATATTTGCATCAACTTTTTGTCTGCTGAATATCCCTTGTTTACCAATCTGAATTACTTCAGAGTCTACAGATCAGAAAATATTTGCATAGACTTTTTCTGCTGAATATTCCTGATTTAACAATCTGAACACCTGGATGTTCAAAATTGGCCTTTGGGTATGACAGACACTGGTTTTACTGTTTGTTTCTGTGACCATCAGGCAAAAAGTGAGAAATTTCAACTTCAATAAGATAAATGCTCCAGTGTGTGTTATTTATCCTCACTCCCCCTTCTCTTCCTTTCTCCCCCATCACCCTCTCCTGCCAAGGCATAATGATGATTGTGGAAGAATCTGTTTTATATTCCCAATAGACTTCAATAGATGCCTAAAGCTTAAGTTTGTTTAAAAAATATATATCTGTCTTGCTTAGGATTTCTCTTGCTGTGATGAAACACCATGACCAAATGCAAGTTGGGGAGGAAAGGGTTTATTTCTCTGAAAGAAATCAGGATAGGAACTCAACAGGGCAGGAACTTGGAGGCAGGAACTAATGCAGAGGCCATGGAGGCTAGCTGCATACTGGCTTGCTTCTTATGGCTTGTTCAGCCTACTGTCTTATAGAACCCAGGACCAGTATCCTAGGAAGGGCACCATCCACAATGAACTGGGCCATCTCCACAAGTCATAATTAAGAAAATGCCCTATAGCCTGACCTTATGGAAGCATTTTCTCAATTGAGGTTCCATCCTTTCAGATAACTCTATCTTGTGCTCTATTTTACATCCAGCACAATTGACCCATTGTCAACTTGACACTTCAGCACATTACTGTTAAGACTCAACTCTTTTTTTTTTCTTGTTCATCCCCAAAATTGCACTTTCATAAAGACATCACAATATAAAACATTTTACAAACTTAAAAGGTCCGATGGCCTTACAAACCCAACTTTGAAACTTGTTTCTTTAAAAATATTCAGTCTTTTTTAAAGTCCAAATTATCTGTAAAACCACAAATCTCTCTGTTTTAAAGTTTAAGTCTCTCAACACTCCTACAAAAAAAAATTAAATATTTTCTCACTTCAAGAGGGATGAACCAGTATGCAGTTACAGTATGAATAGAGTAATACAAAATTCCAAAAGCGTCAATAACTCAATTCCCAATATCTAGATTTACTCATAAACTTTAGTCCTTTCATCAAAGGACTTGGCCCACTTCTCCAGCTCTGGCCTCTGCAACACAGATCTTGTCTTCTAGCCTCCAGATGGCTCCACTCCACTTCATCCAATGGTACTGGCATCACCAAAATGTTGGAGTCTTCTGCTGCAACTGGGCTGCTTTTCACCAATAGTCTCTTCTCAAGGTGCCAAGCCTCGACTTCTCTGCACTAACTACTTTAGTCCTGGGCACTCAACACCACTGGAGCAGTGCTTTTACTTACACCCTCTTTTGGTCCTCACAGTGCCAAGCTTTAGCTGCTCTCCATGTCCCCTGCTTGCCTTAGGAACCCATGTCACTCCAGTGACTCCTGTACTACAAAGTTAAGCTGCCAGTGTGAGGTACAGCCTTGGCCTTCTCTGCAGCACAGCTTCTGTGTGCTGATTCTCTGAAAACACTCCCAGAAAGGGTTCACCTCAATGATGCTGGTCTCTTCGTAATCACTGCTAATTTCTCAGCTCTAACTGACCAGCATGAAGCATCCCAGCAAGGCAAAGGTTTCCTTTGGAAATTCTGGTATCTTGTTAGATACAATTGATTCTTCAGAACCATATCTAGAACCATAGAATATTAATCCAAAATAGTGAATGGCCCGGATGGAGTATAAACTCCCATCTGAAACTTCACAAGCCAGGCTTCCATTGTCTGCTTTGCCCTCAACATTCTTAACATTCCAAACTCCTACAGAACAATTCACCAAGCATTGAGTACTCAATGGCTTTTCTCACTCAAAATTCCATAATCCTCCCACAATCCTCCCTAAAACAAAATGGGTATGTCTTTCACAGCAATAGCCCACCATCCTGGTATCAACTTGACTTAGAGTTTTTATTGCCATGACCAAAAACAACTCGGAGAGAAAAAAAAATTTTAGGTTTATGCTTCCACTTTGCTGGTCATCACTGAAGGATGTCAGGACAGGAGCTCATACATGGTGGGAACCTAGAGGTAGGAGTTGACACTAATGTTATAGAAGAATGCTGCTTACTGGTTTACTCCTCATGGCTTACTCAGCCTGTTTTCTTACAGAACTCAGGAGGATTAGCAAGGGATGGCCCCGCCCACAATGGACCAGACCATCTCCCATTATTCTAGATGTTTTGAATAATGAGATTTTTTTTCCCTTTTCGATAACTCTACCTTGTATCAAGTTGACCTGAAACTAATTAGCACAACATCTAAATATAAATTCTTATAAGTAGCCAATATTAAAGACAAAAAACATAAGATACCCCCTTGGAAATGAAGGAAATGAAGTTGCATTTGGTGAGTCTTATTTTCCCACCATAGACTCTCTTCTTGCTTACAGAAAGTGCAGCTTCAGTGGTGTTGAGTGCCCAGGATGAAATAGTCAGTGCAGAGAAGTTGAGGCTTTGAACCTTGAGAAGAGACAATAAAAGACTATTGGTGAAATGCAACCCAGTTGCAGCAGAAGACCCCAACATTTTGGTGATGCCAATACCAGTGGAGTGGAGCCAGCTGGAGGCTAGAAGACAAGCTCTGTGTGTTGTAGAGGCCAGAGTTGGAGAAGTGGACCAATTCCTTTGGTGGAAGGACTAAAGTTCATGAGGGAATCTAGATATTGGGTGCTATGTTATTGATACTTTTGGAATTTGATTTTGGATGCTAAGTTCTTGACACTTTCAGAATTTGGATTTGTTTTGTTCATATTGTGACTGCACACTAGTTCATTCCTCTTGAAGCGAGAAAGTGTTTAATTTGTTTATGATTTTACAAGAAAGTTGAGAAGAGCAGCAGAAAGTCAGACTTACCTCATTGTGGGTAGTGGGTTTTCAGAGCGGATTAACAAACAAGCATCTTAGTACTAGTAGCAGAAACCATTGTGGTGGCTCAAAAGTTATTTCTCAGAAATGGTTTTCTTTCCTTATTTCATTGTTTTGATAAGTGAACCAAACCTAGGATCCACTATCATCTTGCAAGGGGTTTAGTGTGCACTCTTTCCATCTAAATTCCCTGTAAATTGGGCTTCTGGTTAGAGTCCTAGAAACTGCAAATTTGTAGTTTGAAAAAGGAAAGGTCTGTAAGAGATTGGAAGCCATACTGGAATTCTTGCTTGCTTAGGGGCAAAGGGTTTCAACTGAAAGATCCGCAGAGGTGGACCGTCATGCCCTGACTCAGGAAAGGTAACCCCCCAATCACCCACGAGAAACTGTGTTGATGTAAAAGCATGAGGTCCTTTATATTCTAAGTACACTGGGGTCCACAGTCATACGCCACACAGGAGTAGAGGACTGAGGACCCTGAGTACAGAATTGAGATAGCTTTTATAGGGTTACAACAAAGCCCACACATTGTAAACCAATCATCTCAGAGCCCACGTGGTACAGACCAATCAATTTAAACCATCCAAGCCTTCACTTTATAGACCAATCAGTTTTCTATAGCCCCGGAGGTCTGCATCCTGGGTGGGGTGACAAAGCTCATTTCCTATACTCACATGCTCACAGGTCCCGTCATAAACAACCTTGTAAACAGCAAAGAATGTGACCTTTTGCCTACTTATTGTCAGGGAGAATTTAAGGTATTTAGGGTTTTTTAGACTTCTAGTTTTCTGTGGTCATTGGAGAGTTGGGCTGTATTTTTTTCATCCTTTCACAACTAGATTAGAGGAAAGGGGGTCCTTTTCTTTTGCATGTACCCAAGATTGTGTGCATCAACAGGAAATCTTGGAGCTCAAAATTTTAGGTTCTTAGCTTTGTTAATACATTAATTTAGGAATGAGTTCAGACAGAAACTTAAAGATAATTTTATTAGAAGTTGAGATAAAACCCCTAAGGCAGGTAAACTGTAAGTCTTGGTAGCTACCAGGAGAACAGAGCAGAGGAGAAAGATGGTGAGAGAAAGCCATGTCCTCTTAAGTTAGGGCCTGAGAAGAAAGGCAAGCACAGTAATGGAGGTCAGTTAGCAATAGAAGAGCAGCTGCACCATTGACAAGCAGCCTCAAGGCAGAGTGTGGGTGGCAGGGTGTTCAGAGAAACACAGATACATCTAGAGAACTAAGCAAAGCATATCTAGTGTGTTTTAGGACTCATAAAAGTGGCCATTCTTTCCAGTGCTGCCTCATGGAAGCATTGTGAAGAGATTGGACTAGAAAGTACATTTGCACATGAAAGGGGTCTTTTCTCCTTTGACTGCTGTGATGATTTGAAAGAAAATGGCTCTGCAAGGGAAGGGCACTATTCAGAGGTGTGGGAGAAGTGTGTTACTCTGAGGGCAGGATTTGAGGTCTCTTTCTAAATCTTCCATCAGTGTGACTGTCAGTGAACTTCCTCTTGCCTGCAAGATGCAGCACTCTCTGCTCCTGAACACCCTGATCCCCTCCATGATCATAATGGACCTCTGAAACTGTAAGGAAGCCACCCTCAATTAAATGTTTTCTTTATAAGAGTTGCCATGGTCACTATGCCTCTTCACAGTAATAAAAGTTTTAACTAAGATAACTCCTTAGCATGTCTTAGTCTTCATCTTTCCCAGGGAGTAAACTTCTGGTCAGATATTTGACAAGCCTAGTAGATTAACTCTACTTGTTATTATACTCTATTATTATTACTCTCTACTATACTCTAATGCATATACTTTAATGTATATGCATTATACATTATGCATAATGTATTAAATGGTCTAGTCCTTGGAGCCTATCACAATCCCATGTCTCACACAGCTGAGTCAGTGGTTGAGAGGGAGACCTTTGATGTGACAAAGGTAATATTTACTTTTCCAATGTTGCTGGAAAATGGGTGTGGTGCTGTGGTCTATAGCCAACTCTGAAGCACTAAGCTAACCTCAATGACATTCAAAGCCACTAATCCCTGTCTAGTTACCTAACATCCTTCCTTTGACCATTGAGATCCTGAAATCATATAGGTGATGGTGAAACTGGGTAGTAGTTATCCACCAGGAAAATACAGATTTCTAATTTCCAGGGGTGTTCACCATGGAGGAATAGTATCTGGACTAGAGTTTCAGTCAATCTCAGGTATCGCATCTGTCATACCTGGCCTTCAGCCAGGACAGAACCAAAGACAATTTCAGTATAGCATGAGATTCTGAACTCACTGGAAGGTTGTAAAGTTAGACTAAGAACAGGCAACAGACACCATCACCCACTTCCTTAACATGCAAATGGGTCTAGCAATCTCTGAGTCAAGTGACTTTAGAAACAGCATAGCACTCAGCAAAATGTACATCACAACAATCTTCTTGGCTGTTGTCACTTCTACTCTACAAGTATGATCTGCTCTACTGCAGTCCCTTTAGCCATTGCCTACTCTCATCTCTTGAGGGTACCTCACTTTACTATGTAAGAAAGGTCACCTAATCCAAAGGACAAGGAAGCCATGGGTGTACCAGAGTGAGATTCTAGTAACATTAGAAGTCTTTTGTTGAGTGAAAAAACTTGATTAATTCACTTCACAGTTATTCCATGCTTCTTTTAAAATATCATGCAGTCATCATAAATTATAACTTGAAAAACTATCTATGTTTCTTTCTTTGAAAAGCCACCATTGCGTTTTGATTTTGACATGTGGAACTACAATGATGTCACTGAGTTTCGAATCTTGACCTGTGGAGCTGCTAACTCCAGTCTCCTAAGCAATGAATTTTTAAATACCTATTTCTATTAGTTTGTTCCAAATATGCATGTCAGGTGTTTTGAACTGAAGATAATTGATTATTATCTATTTTAAAAAGTTGTGCTTGCTTAGTTCCCCAAAAATGGCCCTTAAGCTAGGCTTGGTGAGACACCATTAACCCCAGCACACAGGATCAACTGGAAGACAGATATGTGAATTATGGGTCAGCTTGTCTATATAGGCCAGGCAGAGTATAGTGAGATCCAATTACAAAACAATCAAATAAAAGACCTACATTTGCATGTGTGTCTGTCTGTGTGTGTGTGTGTGTGTGTGTGTGTGTGTGTGTGTGTGTATACACATTTGTGTAAGGGCACACGTGCCACTACACTTGTATAGAGATGAGAGAAAGGCTGGAAAGGGTCAGTCCTTTTCTTTCATTATATGGGTTTAAGGGATCAAACTCATGTTGGTAGGCTGGGAAGTTCCTACTCCTGCCCTGTTCTAATGACATTGAACACCACAAGTGAACCATTCTTCATTTTCAGTTCTTAATTGCAGACAGTGAGATTAATCTTTGATTTAATGTCCAGTCAGCATAAGCTTCAATAGACTGGAGAGAAACAGAGGCCTGCACCTTCTCTGTTTAGGCAGAAAGGAAATCCTATTTCCTCTCCTCTCAGAATAAGGGAGAAAAAGCTTTTGTTTCCCAGACAAAGTATGGGAAGGATATTTTGTTCACACTCTAATCTTTTGGAATGTAAATACTCTTTCCAAGGGCTTGATCCTATCCAGTGCATAAGAAATTTACAGCCAAAAGATGATCCCTAGGTTGCAGGACTCACTCTCCCTTGGTATGCAAATTCACGCCTCCAAAATGAGGTCAGCCCCTCAGGAGTTGGTCTCTCTTCTATACAGTTGTGAATTACCTTGTCAAGTCTTGCTCTTAGCTGAGGATCTGAAGTTCAGGTAAATATATTTATGAAGCTCCAACTCTACAGTTACATGAAAAAAAATCATTTTTTCTTTCCAAAGGAAGTTTTTGAAGGCTTTACAGGACAGAAATGATATGAAGCAAGGTTGAAGAACCAGTATGTGATGCACACATGCAGATGCTGGAATGGGCTCCAGTCATCTTCTAGTATACTTGGGAAATGACAGAGAAGAATCCAGGAAGTGAGTCTAGGCTAGAGTTCCACAAGAAAAGTCTCTGTATAGGGATCGAAACCTTTAATGTTGAACTTTGTTCAGGATGGAGAATTGAAACACACATACTTGATCCCAAGATAAGCTGAACCACACAGCTTAACACTCAGATTGCATGAGACATTCTGTGCAAGAACTTAGAAGGGATGGAACAAAACTGAAAATGAAGCCAGGACTGTATTAATTTAGCCTGAAACCAAATGTCATTTGCCAAGACAAACACCTCAGAGAGATACTGAATAGAATGAATTCAAATATAAAATCATTGCTGTTTCTTAGCCAAGCAACGTGTGACTGCTTAAAAATTTAAACAAGCAGGGCAGCCAATGAACAAACAAAAATAATCCCTTCCACTGGGTGCTGTGTGACTTTACAGTAATACCTGTTCCCCACCAAGTGGCTAATTTGTGATTCATGAGTGGATTTGTGTGAGCATCTGTTTAGTTGCTTTCTTGTTTTGCCAAGAATTCCTTGGTTGTGTTAACATGCTGCAGGAGACTGTTCTGATAGCTTCACTACATCGTGATCATCAATGGCCAGATTAGCTCATACTACAGAGTAAGTGCTTCCAAGTGCCTATGAGGGATTTGTGTATTCACCTCATACTGTGATTACAGTCTTGAGAACAATGCTGGTCATTCTGATTTAAATGGATAGAAGACTAGTACTTAGGCATATGGGGTCAACAATAGTGGGTTTTGTCCTTTGCTTGATAAACCAATATGTTCTTGGGACTACAAAAACTAAGTCTGTCATTTGCAAAATAATTTATAATAAAGCATCATAATCCTTGAAATGCTGAGATTATCACAGTTTGGAAATCAGTCCTTAATTGTGCTTATTAAGTAAAATTAAGCACATTGCAAAAGGAGTAATATAGTGAACTACATATAAATCTATATATAAAAACCTCAAGCACCTATAGAGTTCTTAAATCATAGTACTAAAGTGATTATAATGAATGTGTCTAGTGAAGTTTCAATTAACAAATATGCATACAACCTTAAAATTCATATTACATATTGACTTGTAATGAATACCATTACCTTGTATCATCCCCTGTGCCAGTGAACAAGATGACCTAACAAATTATACTCTGAACTTTCCCTTTTATTACAAAACACACATGTAAATATTTTTATTATGATATAATTTAGTGTGTAGAGTTTGGAGTATTAGCCACTCACTGGATCATTTTATTAACAGTTTTTAGGATATTTTCATCATCTACATCCTCAACTATTGCTCACTACTCCCCAAGTCTTACACCTATTAGCTGTCACTGCCTTCTCTCATGTTTGTATACATTTCTTTTCTAGGTACGCTAATTTAAGAATTACATTTATATATTTATTTATGTGTATGTGTGTGTGTGTGTGCATGCATGTGTGTGATGGTATATACAAAGAATCAGGAGACAACTTGAAGATAGTGGTTCTTTGCTTTCCTCACCTGTGTCCCAATTACTGAATTTAATTATCAAGACTGAAGACAAGAGCCTCTGCTGCACTTTTAATGGAGTTGAAAATGGACAGTTATGGTTATAGTTTTTCTTAGTTAGGATTAAAGGTAACTTTCATATAAGACTTTAGACTCACAAAGATAGGATGGATGATGGAATATTTTCTTAAATCTTACAAAATGTTAATGACTAAATATTGTTAACTGAGATTCTTATTTGATAACTATATTTTACTATGTTAAGGTTAAAACCCTTCTTTTTATTTTAGACATGAAAGAGATGATGGGAGATGTCATTCTGTAAATATGTTTCTTATATTTGTTAATGAATAAAGCACTATTGGCCAATAGGAAAGGAAGATAGGAGGGACTAGGAGACAAGGAGGAAAGAGAAAGTAGTAAGCAGGGGTCAACATCTAGAGACTGGTGAGAACAGAGGTCTGAGCTATCTCTCCAGTAAGAGGAGACCACGTGGAAGTACTTAGATAAATAGAAATGGGTTAATAATTAAGACAGAGCTAGCCGATAAGAAACTAACAACTGGCCAACAGCATTTCTATCTAATACAGAGTCTCTAATACAGAGGCTGGCGTGGTGGTGGGACAAGACCGGCGGGAAAAAACCTGCTCATTACACAGTGGTTCTTTGCTTTCCTCACCTGGGTCCCAATTACTGAATTTAATTGTCAAGATTGAAGACAAGAGCTTCTGCCGCACTTTCCCACCCTGATCTTCCAATATTGAAGTTAAAGGAATACTTGTATTAAAGAAGCAGTAGGCTTCTTTCTGCAGCTGAGATTCTACTCAAGAGTAATATGGAGCACTACACATGGCACTCTGAGCACATGGCCTAAGATTTAGCCTACTACATGTCCCTCATGCCTACTACAACTTATTCTCACTTCAACATAGCAATTATTTCAGCTGAAGAAATATAATGGATATAACCCAACATGTGCAAATCACAAGACAAAAAATATAAAATACTCAAAAATTCCAGTCAGGATGACAGCTCTAAGAAACACAAATTTCACAGTAATGTCTTCCAATGAAAATGAATTACATAAAATTCTAAACAAAGAGTTAAAAGAAATAATTATAAGGAATGCTTATTGAAATCAAACCAAGTAAAAATAAATTTCTAAATTAATTCAAAGAGATATAGAAAGTTGAGTGAAATAAAGAAGGCAATAAAGTATGAAAGAGAAATTCAATAAATATATTAAATAAAATAAAAATATTTAAAATATGCAATTGAAATTTGAGAAGCAAAACATTTGTTCAAAACAAAACTCAGGAGAAAACCTTTCCAACAGAGCCAATCAGTGTCTAGGACAGAATGTTAAGGAAGGAGACAAGAACATTATATAATAACTATAATAATATCTGAATGCAACATACAAGCTGTTGAATCTAAAAGACCAAGTGTACAAATCCTAAGTGTAGATCAGATCTTCAGGCTAAAGTGTTAAGTAATATACACAATAACACCAAAGCAGAAAATTGCAAAATCTTGAGGAAGAGAAGACCATCCACATTCAGGAAGCGTTAAAAGCACCAAGTGTATAGAACAAAAGACACTTGAGTTAGGACACTAAGCATGGGCACAAAGGTGAAGCATTCAAAGCTGCAAGAGGGAAATGCCAAGATTATCACACATTAAGATAAACCCATTAGAGTAAAGCAGATATCTCCACAAAAATCCTGAAATCAGGAAAGCATGGAATGATGCCCTTCAGGTTCTGAAAGACAGTAACTTCCAATAATGACTGTATTCATGAAGAAAAACATCTGACGTCATGGAAGGGGAGATAAAAACTTTCCATGATAAACACAAGGTAAAGGAATTGATGAGCACTAAGACACATAATGGGATTTTCTTCAGGGAGAAGAAAGATAAACACATTCTAGAGCCATAGGGGAGGATGAACTACACATGAACATCAGTTAACAAAAATAGAAAGGAGACCACAAAATCAACAGTGACAATTAGTACATACCTCTAAATAATAACTTGAAGCACAAACAGCTTCACCTCTTTCATTAAGAGGCAGATTATCAATTGAGCAGGTGTAAAATGGGCTTTTTCTATGTACTGTTCCATGAAACATATCTTCTCATCAAAGAGGTTATGGTTAAAGGCTAGGAAACATCATTCTGAAGCATCTAAGAAGGCAAGCTGCAAGCTGGTGTTGCTGTTCTAGTGATCGGTAGCAAAACAGGCTTTAAACAAAAATGAGTCAGAATACATAGAAAAATTAACTTAATACTAAGTGAATAACCCATAGAGGGCATAGACAATTCAAAACAAATATGCAATAAATACTAATACACTTGGTTTCATAAAACCAAAACCACTAAAAAGAACACAATAATAGTGATGACTTAGATATCTCCCTCACACCAATTGGCAGGGTATCTCAACAAAATTACTAAAGAAATGACATTATACACTCTTACTGAAGGTCACTGGACACTGATTAGCAATTCTGGGCAAAATGAGCACTGTTGTGAACATGTGACACTGAGCATGATTTCATGGTATACTACAGAAAGAGAACACAGAACCAGCACAAAGCAGACACACTGATGGATGTGATAGACTAACAACAGGCTTGGATGCCATCTGACTTTGACAGAGTTTTTAAAAATATGTGTTGGAGAAAAGACAGTCTCTTTAACAAATACCATTGGGAAATTAAATATCCATATTTTAAATACTCTAAGTTCCTATCTCACATCTTATGTAAAAAGTCAACCCCAAATGGATCCAACAATAGTGTATGACCTGAAACACCGAAACTGTTAGAGGACAAAGTAGTGAAAACACTTTAAAACAGAGGCATAAGGAAGGATCTTCTGTAAGGGACTAGAACTTTACAGAACAGGATGCCAGCAAAAGTCCAGTGGGAGTTCATAAAATGAAAATTCTTTGCATAGGAAAAGAAACAGCTGAGTGCAGAGCTGGGTGCAGAACAGGAGTGTTTGCCCACTACTCTCCAGACAGAGGATTGGCATCTAGAATAAATACCAAATCAAAAACTTCATAAAACCATACCATCAAATCAATTCATTGCAAGTCAGTTATGAAGAGGTGAAAAGCAAATGGCTAATATATGAATCCAGTCTGTATGAAAATCAACATGGAGGCACTTCAAAAAATTAAATCATGAAGGTACCATAAGAGCCAGCTACCTCTGTCCTTGGTAGTTAATTGAAAGACTCAATATCAACACATCGCAGAGTTAAATTTTATGTGTGTGTGTGTAAATATATATGTATATTTATAAATGTTTATGCTATTTCAGCCATGAAAAAGAATGAAATTATATTTTAATAAGATATATGCAATTTGAAATAATCTTTAAATTGTTACTCTCAAAATGATAAATATGTTGTTTTCTCTAATTTGTGGAACATATGTATTACATAGAAATATAGCTCTCATGCATACTGGGCAAGTGCTATATAATTGACCTATATCCCAATTCCTCGCTTATTCTTCCCTCGTTTTTACGGTTTATGATTGTGGTTTAAATGTTTAAGTTTCTGATTATTTTGGTGGAATGAGTGAAATAGTTTCAGTCATGTTGAATTAAAATTCTATAATTACAAAACTGTAATAAATTAAATCAGGCCTAGGACATGGTGTACAAATGAGTGTGAATAATATGGTTATGTTAGCATGAATAATAGTAGCACAGTATTGAATATAACTCTACTTCCAGGGCATTTAGAATATCAATGATATGTTGCTGCTTTTATTTGCTTTGAACATACTTTTTGGAAGAGCAATAAAACATATCGAGATATATGTAAACTTATAAACATAACACATTTATCATTCAGGTTTCATCTATATTTCAGAATATGTGGCAGGAGATTTTTTTCCCCAGAGAAGTTGGGATATAGGAGTTGGTAAAGGATAGAGTCATTCTATCACTCATAATGTTTTCTGCTTGACTGGTAAATTAATTACAATACGTTCTGTCTACAATACACTTGGGGAATTTATTCAGATCTACTCTCAAAGCTGGCTTCCCGAGAGAATATAAGTCAATTATGGTTCAAGCTCTCCTTGTCTCATTAGCTACTTGAATAATACATTTGAATGATGGCCCAGGAGACTAGAATTCGGAAGTGCTTGTGTGTGTCAGTCCCTGATGAGTTTCTGAGTCACACAGTTCTATGTGTCTGTTATCAGCTGTGCCATAGGGCTGACTCAGTGTTCTGCCTACTTCTACAAGAACAGATGGCAAATGGCTTTATGTACTTTTAATATGTAAAGATTCCAATCTAATAGACATCTGTAGCTTGGTAAATTAATTTTAAGTCTCCCAATGAACATCTAACACAACTAAATTGTCAGTTTTTCTTATTTCCCACTTAAAACTGATACATACTATGTTCTAGAGAAACAGAAAGAGCTGCTCTTTCACAGATGGCCTCCTCTCCCAGTGTTTCTGTTTTTTCTTGCAGTGAGCATGAACTCCTTCCTCTATGTAAGTAGATGCTTTCTCATGGCTGTATAAGGATGTAACTATTTTTATTAAGGAAGAAACAAACAGCTGTTCTGTTCCTAATGATCTGCTTGCTGAGTAAGAGTAGGATGAAGAGTAAGAAAGAGTAAGAGTAAGAGTAAGGCCAAAAGGAGAGCTCTAGTAGGGTGTACTGCCATACCTCTGTAATCCTTACACTAGGGAGGCAGACAAAGTTCCAGGTAAACTAAGGATACATAATAAAACCAGAGAGTAAAGAGAAAGAGAGAGAGAGAGAAAGGGAGGGAGACAGAGAGAGAGGGAGGGAGAGAGAGGGGGGGAGAGAGAGAGAGAGAGAGAGAGAGAGAGAGAGAGAGAGAGAGAGAGAGAGAGAGAGAGAGAGAGAGAGAGAGAATATCTTTCTTTGTACTAAGTGTGCACTTATAACATTCCTGCAAATATGGAAAGTCCTCACTGGAAATCCCAATTGCAGAACCTTGGTTTCCAGCTTCAGGAAATGAAACAGAATACAATTTTGCTGCTCAAGCCACCCCCATGGCATTTTGATATAACATCCTGAGCTAGTTAATGAAGCAGCTTGTAATTAGTGTGTCCTGGCACAGGTCTTCGGGCACCTTGAACAAATTGCCTCATAGATTTCAAAATAAACCAATTAGTGGTTAATTGTAATTAATTGGACAGTGGCCACAGAGAAATGTCAACCCCCATTCTTAGAATTTTAGACAGAAAAATAATCTTTTATCATATCACTGCTGTATTTCATAAAAGTTATAAAATGGTATGCTTATTATATTTGCTCTTGTTCTTATAACACCTAATTTCTTATTCCTATAAACCTGAGAAGTTATAACTATATATCTCATATCTATGCAGCAGTTATGCACATTCCATTGTTATATTTTAAATCTGACAAGATGAAGCGTAAGTTTTCCTTTTCAGCAATGACAGAATTGAACACAGCCATACATGTCAATAAAGGGTATGTGTTGAAATTTTAAAAAGTGGTTCAAAGGAGAAAGACACCATGCAACAGAGTTCAAGTGGAGGTTTTTGTTTTTTGGGTTTTTTTTAAGGGAAAAGGGTCATAGGCAGGAAGGGAAACTTGCCTAGAGACAGAGAGAGAGAGACACACAGAGAGACACAGACAGAGACAGAGAGGAACAGACACACACACAGAGAGAGACAGAGAGAGAGAGAGAGAGAGAGAGAGAGAGAGAGAGAGGGAGAGGGAGAGGGAGAGGGAGGAGAGGGAGAGAGGGAGGGAGGGAGGGAGACATGTTTCTGTTACAGCAGGTTTCCCCGCCTGCTGCCGCTGGTTCTGCCGCCATTGTCCTGCAACCACGTGTGCCCCAAATAACACTCAGAGACTCTGTATTTAATACAATCCTGTTAGCCAATTACCATTACTGTTTATGGGCTAGCTCTGTCTTAATTATTAACCCATTTCTACTTATCTAAGTATTTCCACGTGGTCGTCTTATCGGGGAGCCGCGCGGCAGGCTTCCTGCTTCTTCCTAGGCTACATCTTGACTCCTTCCTACTCACTTCCTCTTCCTCCTTGTCTCTTAGCCCACCTATCTTGCTATCTCATTGGCCACAGGGCTTTATTAACCAGTATGAGAAACATATATATAGAATAACATCTCCCATCATCTCCTCTTTTCTATCTAAAGTAAAAGAAGGTGTTTAACCTTAACATAGCAAAATATACCATTCAACAGTTATCAAATAAGAATCACAGTTAACAATATTTAGAAATGGCGCCAGAAGCGGGATTGAGAACTTTCGCTTAAAACTTAACAAAAGTTTAAAAAATAGTTTTTAGAAACAAGGGAACAGAGACTAGCAAGACTTCTTAGTAGCAGCATTGTCTCGGTTGGATTTGTTTTGTTGTAGACAGAGATTTGCGTGGCTCCTTTAAGGGAAGTTTCCAAAATTAGCATAAGCGGCAAAAAGCCGCCTGGCTTTTAAAGAGCTCTGCTAACAATTCATTGGTGTGTATGAGAGCTGCAATAAAGGTTTACACTGTGTTTTAAAAAATACGCTGGCTTGGGAGAGAAAAAGAAACAGGGTACAAGGTTTAAAAAAGAAAAAAGAAAGTAGAATGAATGAGTATAATGGGGCATGCCATTAATCCCAGCACTCCACAGAAAGAGGCAAGTAGATCTCTGTGATTTCAAAGCAAACCTGGTATGCACTGAATTCCAGGACAGATAAAAGTTACAAAGAGAAACCCTGTCTCAAAATATGTAAAAATAGAAGTAGAATAAATAGAGTAATAAAAAAGCCACGTAAAGATGGAAAACACAGAGAAATTTTGGATACTATACATGCTTCTGTTGCCTTTAAATTATTTGATTGCTGAGAAAATAACTACTGATAAAAGAAATACTGCTAGATTAATTCAATTTATATATTTTAAAAATGTTTGACTCCAAAATTTGAGCCTAAGGACAAGTTACTGGGGGAAAGGATTTCTATTTTTGTTTCCACAGAAAATGAAAAGCTATGGATTCTTTCCAGACTTATATGGTTTGATCAAGCCAGACCCCCTGAAACAGCTCCCCAGGTGATCCAGCATTCAAAGCAGTTGAGACAAAGCCTTGCAGACTACAGCCAAGATTTCTATGTCTTCTTTGGACCCCCATGACAGCGCCCTCTACCAGCAGGAAGTATTTTGGAAAGAACGACGCCCAAATTCCCAAATATTGTTTATAAATGTTTGTTTTCATTTATATGGGCTTGGTTATAAATGGCTATAACCACAAGCAATCTTTTAAAGGTAAAAAGGGAATTATGGTATAGATATGAATACTTTGCTTTGGAATGGATTTTCATTTATTGATACAATTTAAGGTCAATTTTATGATATGTATATTTCTCCTCTTGTTTAGGTATTGTGTTTATATAGCTCATTTAGAAATGTAATGTATAATTTAGTACAGATTAGAGATAATTACCTATGATAATGAGAACTTGTAGTTAAGTTAGTTAGGTTTTCTAGATATATAGAGATGTATGTGAGATGGATAGGCATTCTTCAAACCTTTCAAAGACCTACAGAATATGGCATTTAAAATGGTTTAGGGTTTTTCTTGACAGGGAGGCACAACTGCTCCTGGTAACACCACCTACAGAAGAAAGGAAGATGGACATCGAAGAAACACATTATGGAGTTTGCTTCTAATATGGCAAGACTAGCCATTTGAGCAAGGTACTTCTCTTGTCTAGACTGTTTGACTTTATGTTGTAGAAACTGGACATGCAGGACCCACAAAAAGGTGACTGCTGATGCAAGATGGACATTGCTACAGGATTCCTGCTTCATGGAAGAGGCTGCCAGACAGCCAGACAGTCTACAGGACACAGAGAAAAGTGACTGACAAACTGCCATTACAGATGGATGGTTTAAAGTTTCCTGCCATGTTGAGGAATCTGGACACACACTATGGCCTATGGGCTGAAGATGGAACATTACAGAAGAACTTCGGGTGACTGACCAGGCAATGTGTTTTCTCTGTCATTTCTAGAGTTTAAGTATTATCCTTCTGTGGTCTTTGAAGGAGTTGAAGACAGTTATGATTATAGTTTTCCTTAGTTAGGATTAAAGATAAGTTACATATAGGACTTTAGACTGACAAAGATAGGATAGATGATATTTTCTTTAAGTCTTACAAAATGTTAATGGACTAAATATTGTTAACTGTGATTCTTATTTGATAACTGTTGAATGGTATATTTTGCTATGTTAAGGTTAAACACCTTCTTTTACTTTAGACAGAAAAGAGGAGATGATGGGAGATGTTATTCTGTATATATGTTTCTCATACTGGTTAATAAAGCCCTGTGGCCAATAGGAAACAAGATAGGCGGGGCTAGGAGACCAGGAGGAAGAGAAAGGAAGTTGGTGGGAGTCGAGATGTAGCCTGGGAAGAAGCAGGAAGCCTGCCGCGTGCCTCCCCGATAAGACAACCACGTGGAAATACTTAGATAAGTAGAAATGGGTTAATAATTAAGACAGAGCTAGCCCATAAACAGTAATGGTAACTGGCCAACAGGATTGTATCAAATATAGAGTCTCCTGCGTGTTATTGGGGGCCAGGACGCCAGACCAGCGGTGGGCGGGCTAGCGGAAACTTACATGCTACATGTTTCTTTTAAAAGAGAACATGTTGAATAGGCACAGGTGGTGATCTTAGTCAGGAGGATGTATCCTGTCAGAACTCCAAAGGCATGCCAGGAGAATGCCTAGATACTAAGAGTATGTACATAGGAATATGTACAGATGATGGCAATGGTTGATTAGTCCACATACCTGGGGTTGTAATACACACAACCATGGAAACACATCTATGTGGTAACAGGCTAATTCTGTGAGGCAGGCCTTTTTGGATAATGCCTGAGATACTCTGATACTTTCTCCTTCTGTGTATCTTTTAAACGATAGTGCTTGGCTATATTTTAAAAAATTAAAGTATTTTATACTTTATGTCAGGGAAAAAATGTCTGCCTGGGTTTTTTTTTTTCTTGTTCATGATGACTTTCCCACTTGAATTTTAAGTAGCTCCTAGGAAACTCATGTTTCACTTTAAACAGAGGTAAATTCATTATATATGTATTGAAGCCTAAAATAAACAGATGTAGAAATAATAAGAAAAGTAATTTACAAGCATATAGCTCCCATTTAAGCTTAGAAATACAGTGTTGTCAAGCCAATCAGGTTTCTGTATAGTTCCATGAGTCCACCAGTGTAAAGAAATATCAGGCTACAGAAACCTACAGAGACAGCTGACCTGATCAAGGGGGATCTCAGGGATCCCCCGACTGATAGCAAGGAATCTAGCATTGGACTGACTCAGACCCTCTAAACATGGGTCTCAATTAGAAGGCCTGGGCAGTCTATAGGACTTCTGACAGTGGGACCTGGATGTATCCCTGGTGCACAAAAGGACTTTGGGAGCACATTCCCCATAGAGGGATACTCCCTAACCTAGAGACAGGAGAGAGGGCTAGACCCAAATGTCTTGACAGATATTAATGATCCTTCCTGGAAGTCCTTACCCTCCCTGTGGAATGGGATGGGGGAGTCAGGGGGCATGGGAAGATGGGAGGGAAGGGAACTGGGATCGACATATAAAATAAGAAGAAACACTAATAATAAAAAAATTTGAAAAAAAAGGGACATTACTCATGGATTCCCACAGACCAGTGCCTCACATATAGCTCTGCTGTTTATTAGGATTAAATCTTACAAGAATATATTTTTGCTTGTTTGTTTTTTTGTTTTGTTTTGTTTCTGTAGCTTGATTTCGTAATGTGTAAATGTTTAGTATGAATATTCTCAATCCAAATTGTTTACATGGTTTTATGAAGAATAAAATAGTTCTATAGAAATGAATATTCCTGATAACATTAATTTATTTATGTCCAAGGATTCCATTTATTCATGGAATTTCTTTTAATAGACAAGTATAAATAGTATTTAAGTCATTTTTAAGTATTTTAAGTCTTTTAAATATTTAAGTTAAGTGATGCTGTTTAAGCTATTTTTAATTCTAGATAATATGTTTATTTACAGATATTGCTATTTAAAATTTTCAATATATATGGGCAGAAAAATTCCTATAAAATATTCACTTTAGAAGATAGTGTTTGGCTACATTTTCTAAATTAACAAATTTTGTGTTTCAATTAAAAAAAAACTGCATTTTGTTTGTCCATGTGGTAGAATCAGATGACTATATACAACTGATGATAAAATACTTTTGTAGTAGTATACAATCTTTTGCTGATATAGTCATAGAGCTCACAAAGACATACATGTTATCGTTATGGAATGAGTAGCTGTGTTCCTTCAAATTCAGGTGTTGAAGCTGTAGTCCTGGAAGTGATGGTTTCTGGAACTAGGACCTTTGGCAAATAGTTTGGTTTATATGAGGATGTAAACGTCATGTACAAGAATGGGCTCCTTATGAAGGGTGTATGGCTGTATCAATGGAGATGCCAGGAGATATCTTCTCTCCCTGGCCCTATGAGCACATGAGCACAGACAAGAGCACTTAGTAACAGTAAATAAAAGGGAACAAGTTTCAGAATGAAACTTACCTTGCTGGCTGTCACCTTAATCTTGGATTTCCCCAATTTCAGAACAACTAAAATTAAATCTTCACTGTTTAGGGAAACTTGTCAGTGCTGCTTTGCTGTGGGAACTTGAACTAACTTTGTTTTTCTTTTCTCTGGAATACATGAAGCTGTGAGGAGACATGTTAGGTGTTTTGGAATGAGTTTAATGAGGTATGAATAGGAGAGATGTTCAAAGAATAAAAAGTTAACATTGGTCATAATAAATATATTTATTATGGCTAAAATAAATATTTAATATCTTCCATTCTCAATGACTATTATAACTATTCAGAAGCTCATTGAGATGTATATACTTTTGTTCTAGCCAATTTGCATGTTGATTTATTTATTTGCATTATTTTTATAACAAAATTTATTTAAAAGAAAATAAAGATTCTGGTTACATTAAAATAAAACAAATAAATGTTTAAAGTAATAGTACATCAATAACAAACATTTATCAAACAATGCAAATTTAAGAATGGTCCTTGAAGTTACTTGCTGTGATAGAATTATAATGAAGTGGGGGGGGGTGTGGAGAAGATTAGCATCGCTCTTCTGCAAAGATGGCATACAAATTTGTGAAGCATTCAGTTTTGAAGTGTTACAAGGCATCTAGAGATTTTGCATCACTATTGAAAGAACCACCTTTGGGTTTATCTCCCTGTGATGTAATGTCTGTTTGTTGATTATGACAAGAAGTCAAACCTTGAGTTTGCTATTTACCCAAACCCTGAAATATTTTGTTACAGCAGGTTTTTCCTACTCGCCGGCCTCCCGGTCCTACTGCCATGGTCCCGCCGCCATGTGAGCCCCAAATAACACTCAGAGACTCTGTATTTGATACAATCCTGTTGGCCAGTTACCATTATTGTTTATAGGCTAGCTCTGTCTTAATTATTAACCCATTTCTACTTATCTAAGTATTTCCATGTGGCTCATCTTATCCGGGAGCTGCGGCTGGCGTCTTCCTTCCTCCCTGGTCTACATCTTGACTTCTAACTACTTACTCTTTCCTCCTCCTGGTCTCCTAGCCCCACCTATCTTGTTTCCTATTGGCCACAGTGCTTTATTAATTAATCAGTATGAGAAACATATATACAGAATAACATCTCCCATCAGTATTTACTACTGTAGTTGAGCTCTCCAACTACATCCTGATCATCCATACCATGATGGAGCACCCTTATTGTGCCTTTGTGGTGGCATCTTGTTCTGCCAAAAGATTTGAGGTGCTGGCCTTAAGGTGTGTCTTCTGTATGCAGTCATGATCCCTTATAAGGAAGAGGAGGGGGCCTTGCTCTCGCTATTGGGTTGTGGTCTGAACATACTTCATGGCAGTGTCGTGCTCCTCCATGGGCAGAAGATTGCTGCAACTTTTTATCTTCATTGTGTCAGTGTTTTCTAAATAAATATCTGTTATTCTATATTCAGGCAATCATGGACTCTTTACCATGCCTTCATGGCATAAAATGAGGCTATCTATGTCACCTTTCATAGAAATCTCAATATTGAACAAACACCAAACACTGTCCTTTCCTGTAAGATAAAATATCCTGTCCTCCCTTAAAGTCTTTGTTAGTCGTTTTTCACCACAGGCAGAAAAGCATCAGATTTGATGTAGCCTTTAATATTGATCTGACAAACTAGTACTCAGTCCCTACATCCCCTTTTCTATGATCACAACACCCCTGTCATCTCTTCTAAGAAAGCCTACCATGAGCAGTTTTCTGTAGCAGAGGTCTCTAATGTTTACTTTTGACCAGTCAGCCAGGAAAGAGATATGACTTGCACTATGGTAATTACATGATTTGCTGTCTGCTGTGTCACAGTGATGTAATTCCCAAAGATTCCAATGTTGTCATTACCATCATTAAGACCAAATATAGCATCCTGTTGTAGCCTGGTCCCTCAATGGCTTCAAAGTTAGCATTCATTGCTACCTTTCCTCTTTTGTACATGGTGGATACTTACCAAGGTAAAGTAAGAGTGTGAATGCTAAGTCACAATAAAGCCATTGCAAGCAAGAGCTTTCATAGATAACAAGCTTGACTTAATATATGTTAAGCATGTCTTTGCTCACTGATGATGGGAGAGGGTGTGAAAGAACAATAGTGCTCTGAGGACTGAAAGCATATGGTCACCCAAAGAAGCTTATAAGTAGTTTGGAGAAGATAATGCTAAAATAGAGTGTGGTTTCAGAGCATTAGCTAGCATACTGCACTTCCGTAATACACTAATTTAGAACTGTCTTTTTCTGTTTTGTGGAACTGCTTGTCATAATTTTCAATCATCAATAAAGATGTTTTCCACTTAAAAATTAAAAATAAAAGTCTAAGATGTATGTAATGGGATAAAAACTTGAAAAAAAGAGATGTCAACTCAATAGTTGCTAGCATCAGAATTTAAGCTCTTACTTTGTATTCTATAAACTTTGTATTATGCTAATATTTTCTAATATGCACATATGTTCTTAAATTTCAGTTATCTGTCTTTCTACTGTGTCCAAATGTCTGACAAGTGAAACACTTTAAGGGAGAAAGGGATATTCTGTCTCACAGTTGGAATGAAACTAGTATGTCATTGAGGGAAGGACATGATAGCAAGAGTTTCTGGTGAAAGGACGCATTGCATCTACAGTTAGGAAGTGGGAGGAGATGGCTATGCGCTGGTGCTCAGCTCACACTCCTCTGTCAATCAGTGGGGGACCCAAGGATGGTGCTGCCCAAGTTCATGGTGTGATTTACCCCTAGCTAGCTAAATCTTCCTGGAAATGTCCTAATAAGAGTACCCAGAAATGCTTTTCTATGATAGTTTTAGTCATAGCCAAGATCAAATTAAATAGACTAAGTTGATTAAGATTAGTCGATTAAATTTAATCATTATATTTTCTGATTTAAAGGTGTAATAAAATGATAAATTTAAAAACATTTCAGCTGGGTATGCTGTCCCATGCCTCTAATCCAAGTGCTTGGGAGGCAGAGGCAGGTGGAATCTCTGAGTTCATGGCCAGCCTGGTCTACAGAATGAATTCCAGGATAGCCAGTCCTACAAAGGGAAATACTATCTTGAAAAACAAAAACTAAAACAAAAAAACAACCAAACAAACAAACAAAAAAACCCAACATTTCAAATTTAGGGTTAAAAGATTGACATTACGGTTAATCACTTGAATTATAAAACGCTAGTCTTAAGCCAAATATTCAAGCTTCCTTTATTCCAAACTTTTTATTTGTAAATTATATATGGTAATATTTGCCTTTCTCAAAGCATGGGAATTTTGGGGGGGGCAGTGGGGAACTGAGGTAAGAAATATGAAAACTCTCAGAAACCATAAATGTTCTTTTTCCATGTGCTGTATATTACAAACAAGTTGTCATTAAACATGTCTACAAAATTATTTAAAATAAGAAAGAGAAAAATATTTAGACATGTTATCACTCAGATTTGTGTTTTAATACATAAAGATGCTTCCTTTTGCCTCATAAGAAGGTGTGAAAGTTGAAAGTTCACATTGCCAAATATGTCTGGATACAAGGAATGCTTTCCTATTTTGAAATGCCAAAGACTTTCCAAAGATATGCTTAATTTCTTTCATTTCAAAAGCATTATTCTGTTATTCTCTCTGTCTCTCAGGTTTACCTTTACAATTTTTCTGCATTATGGTTCTGGAAGAAAAGAAAATGGAGAGAGATAACATTTTTGATCAGATAATAGTAGGCAAGATCTACAGGTTCTTGTCAATTTCACTAGTTTTATAAGACCCATTGATAAAAATCTATGTACAGAATTTTCCTCTGGAAAAATATATAATTTTTAAAAGTAAAAAGTAGCCAAACATGCCTGCTACCTTGATCAATGCTGAATTAACATTAGCCATGTCTACCGTAGGGTGTTATCAACAAGCGAAATTTGCTGAGCCATTTTTCTGAATGTTTGACAGATCCCACTCTAGTCATGTACCTTCATTTTACAGTATGTGCAGAAGTTCAGTGAAATAAATGTCATGTATGGCATTAAATAAAAACACGTGAACTTACTTTCTTATTAGAAGGATTTTCCTTTGCAATGACTGTCACCCTCATATAGAAAAAAAGGCTGCTATTGGTGTCATCTCTTCTTCCATATTTGTGTGTGTGTGTGTGTGTGTGTGTGTGTGTGTGTGTGTGTTTGTGTGTGACTTTATTGATAGAAGAAGTGCAGACACCTGGATATTTGTAGATGATTATAGAAATACAAATTATCATACTCTCAAGGTATCACTTGTGAATTAGAAAGATAGAAAATTTCCAATAAAGAAATTGCAAGGTTACAAGCTTTGAGTCATTAATGAGAATTAAAGAAAAATGAAGTGTGTCTGGTTGCCATGTTAATCATAAAATAAGTCAGGTATTTGGTGAAATTCCCCTAGCCTGTGGTCCAGGAAAAGTGGCTATCAGTAGAATTCTTTCTCTTCTTTCAGTAGCTCAGAGTGTGAAGAATGAGAAATGAAATATATACTTGTGTAGGTCACAGAAAGATAGAGAAGTTACAGAGTTGAACATTTATAAATGAAAATGGGGTCAGGAGGTTGGGGTCCAAGTGTTTAGTCCCAGCTCTCGGGAAGAAGAGGCAGATGGAACTCTGTGAGTTTGCGGCCAGCCTTATCTACAGTGTCAGTTTCAGGACAGCCAAAAATACACAGAAAAACATTATCTTAAAAAGCAAAACAAAACACACACACACACACACACACACACACACAGAGAGAGAGAGAGAGAGAGAGAGAGAGAGAGAGAGAGAGAGAAATGAAAATTGGAGCTAATTAAGATAGTTTACATTTTTTCAAAAGGAAAAACGTTTAAAGGAAAAACACCATTATAAAATTTTATATAGTTCTTTAGTACTTTAACTACTTTCATAATCCTATTGTGGTAAATTTACACAAAGTAGAGAACCCAGTCTGTTTTAGTTTATTCATGCTTATATAACCATCATCACAGTCCAATTTCACTTCATATTACCTTCCTCTGAAAGAAATTGTACACTAAATAGTAGTTCGTAGTATCAGTGCCTGATATATTACAGATCACCTATTATTCTATACTCTGGTTGAGGTTTACCTAATCTGGATAGTTTATGAATGTGGAAGTATACAATTTGTGCTTTTTATCATTGGTGTCTTTGATCACTACAGTGTATAGTTTTGCACAGGATATACATAAAAATACATTTTATTTTCTTACCGGGGAATACAATTGGGACTGGAATTATTGAGTCATAAAGTTACACTACACTTAATACTTGAGAAATTGTCATAATGTTCTTCAAGAGTGACGTCACAATGCTATATTCTTGCTAGAAGTATATGTAATTTCAGCGATTGCACTTTTTTAATATTTATTAATTTTATTTATAAATAAATAAATAAATATTTATTTTTTTAAAAAAATGAAAACAAACATTTGTAAACAATATTTGGGAATTTGGGCATCATTCTTTCCAAGCTGCTTCCTGCTGGTAGGGGGCACTGTCATGGGAGAATCCTAAGAAGATGCGAATCCTAAGAAGAATCAGAAATCCTGGCTGTAGTGGTCTGCAAGGCTGCATTGTCCCATTGACGTTGCTTCAGGGGTCTTGCTCGATCAAACCACATTATTCTGGAAGGGATCCAGAGCTTTTCATTTTCTGTGGAAAAAAAGTCAGAAATCCTTTTCCCCAGTCACTTGTCCATAGATATGTGTGTATATATATATACATATATATATATATATATGTATATATATATATATTTAATCCAGCATCATTTTCTCCTTCTTTTAATAATGATATAATTTAAAAATTTTACATGTGGATCCCACTTTCCTCTCCCTTCCTCCCTCCAACCTTCCCTCTCTCCCATCATTCCGCCTTCCCTACCTCCCTCTTACCCACTTTCTACTGTGATATTCACCCTGGCCACCCTCCCCTCCCATCCCTCCACCCCCATTCCACTTGTAGGGCTACACTATCCAGGTTGGGTCATGTAAGTCTGTCAAGTCATTTGAAGTAGGAAATAGGACTTCTCTCCTGTCTCTAGGTTAAGGGGATATCCCTCCATGGGGGATATGTCCACAAGGTCTTTTGTGCACCAGAAATAGATCCTGTTTCTACTGTCTGAGGTCCCCAAGACTTCTCAGCCCTTCTAGCTGAGACCCATATTTAGGGGGTCTGAGTCAGCCCCTTACTGGGTTCTTAGCGATCAGTCGGGAAGGCCCAAGCTCCTCCTTGTTCAGGTCAGCTGTCTTTGGTTTCTGCAACCTGGTCTTGTCCCCTATCTGCATCTGGATTCTGGTTTGACTCGGTGCTTGGTTATGGGTGTTTGCTTCTGTTTCCAACAGGTACTAGATGAGGTCTCCATGATGGTGGATAATTTAGTTGATGATCTCACTATCAGGGAAAGGCATTTATGGGTGCCTTTCCATAGTTATTCGAATTATTAGTTGGAGTCGGTCTTGTAGATCTCTAGAACTTTCTTTAGGTTCGGTTTTCTCTTCAAACCAATAATGGCTCCCTCTTTTATGCTCCCCCTCACCCTGACTCAACCTATCTTGTCACACTTGTCTTCCTCTATGTCCCTTCTCTTTCTCCTAGTTCTCGCTCCATTCAATGCCCCCCATTTCCCATGTGCTCTGGGGAACTTGTCCCTTCCCACTTTGGTGAGGGACCATATATGAATCTCTTAGAATACACCTTGTATCCCAGTTTGTCTGGTGGTGTGTATTATAGGCTGGTGATCCTTTGCTCTATGTCTAAAATCCATATATGAGCGAGTACATACCATGTTCCTCTTTTTGTGACTGGGTTACCTCATTCAGGATGGTTTCTTCAAGTTCCATCCACTTGCCTGTGAATTTCAAGATTCTGTTATTTTTTTCTGCAGAGTAGTATTCCATTGTGTAGATGTACCACATCTTCTTTATCCAGTCTTCAGTTGAGGGGCATCTAGGTTGCTTCCATGTACTTGCTATTACAAATAATGCTGCTATGAACATAGTTGAGCACATGTTTTTGTAGCATGGATGTGAGTCATTTGTGTATATACCTAAGAGTGGAATAGCTGGGTCTTGTGGTAAGCTAATTCCCATTTTCCTGAGGAACAGCCATACTGATCTCCAAAATGTCTGTATGAGTTTACACTCCTACCAGCAGTGAAGGAGTATTCCCCTTTCTCCACATCCTCTCCAGCATAAGTTGCCATTGGTGTTTCTAATTTTATCCATTCTGGCAGGAGTAAGATGGTATCTCAAAGTTGTTTTCATTTGCATTTCCCTAATAACTAAGGATGTTGAACATTTTCTTAAGTGTTTTTCAGCCTTTTTAATTTCCTCTATTGAGAATTCTTTCTTCAATTCTGTACCCCATTTTTAGATAGGGTTATTTGGTGTTTTGTTGTCTAGTTTCTTGAGTTCTTTGTATATTTTGGAGATCAAACCTTTGTCAGATGTAGGATTGATAAAATTTTTTCCCAGTCTGTGGGCTGCCTTTTTTTCTAGTCAACTGTGTCCTTTGCCTTACAGAAGCTTCTAAGTTTGAGGAAGTCCCATTTATTAATTGTTGATCTCAGTGTCTGTGCTACTGGAATTATGTTCAGGAAGCTGTCTCATATACCAATTTGTTCAAGGGTGCCTCCTACTTTCTCTTCTAAGAGGTTCGGTGTGGCCGGATTTATGTTGAGGTCTTTGATCCATTTGGACTTGAGTTTTGTGCATGGTGATAGACATGGGTCTACCTGCAGTCTTCTACACACCATCATCCAATTGTGCCAGCACCATTTGTTGAAGATTCTTTTCTACCCCCTTGTATTCTTTTAGCTGTTTTCTGAAAAATCAGGTGTTCATGGGTGTGTGGGTTGATAACAGGCTTTCCGATTTGATTCCATTTTTCTACATGTCTATTTTTTGTGCCCAAACCAGGCTGTTTTAAGAACTACAGCTCTGTAGTAGAGATTAAAGTCAGGGATGGTGATGCCTCCTGAAGTTCTTTTATTGTACAGGGTTGTTTTGGATATTGTGGGTCTTTTGTTTTTCCATACAAAGTTGATTATTATCCTTTCAACATCAGTGAAGAATTGTGCTGGGATTTTAATGAGGATTGAACTGAATCTATACATTGCTTTTGGCAAGATTGCCATTTTTACTATATTTATCCTTCCAATCCAAGAGCATGGGAGATCTTTCCATTTTCCGGTATCTTCTTTGATTTCGTTCTTTAAAGACACAAAGTTCTTATTGTATAGGTCTTTCACAGGTTTGGTAAGCATTACCCTGAGATATTTTATGTTGTTTGTGGCTATTGTAAAGGGTGATCTTTCTCTGATTTCTTTCTCATCCTCTTTGTCATCTGAATAAAGTAGAGCTCCTGATTTTTTTTGAGTTATCTTGTATCCTGCTAGTTTGCTGAAGGTGTTTATCAGCTGTAGGAGTTCCCTGGTAGAGTTTATTGGGTCGCTTATATAAACTGTCATAGCATCTGCAAATAGAGACAATTTGACTTTGTCCTTTCCAATTTGGATCCCCTTGATCTCCTTTTGTTGTCTTGTAGCTTTAGCTAGAACTTCAAGTACAATATTGAAGAGATATGCAGAGAGAGGACAGCCTTGTCTTGTTCCTGATTTTAGAGGAATCGCCTTAAGCTTTTCTCCATTCAGTTTGATGTTGGCTGTTGGTTTACTGTATATTGCTTTTATTATGTCTAGGTATGTTCCTCTTCTCCCTGATCTCTCCAAGACCATTATCATTAAAGGGTGTTGAGTTTTGTTGCAGGCTTTTTCAGCATCAAGGGCGATAATCATATGTTTTTTGGTTTTTTTTCAGTTTTTTTATATGGTGGATCACATTGATCACCAATAGATTTTTGTATGTTAAACCATCCTTGCAACCCAGGGATGATGCCTAATTGGTCATGGTGGATGATTTCTCTGATGTATTCTTGCATTCTGTTTGCCAGTATTTTATTGAGTATTTTTGTGTCGATGTTCATCAGGGATATTGGTTTGTAGTTTTCTTTCTTATTTGTATTTTTGTGAGGCGTGGGTACCAAGGTGATTGTGGCCTCATAGAAAGAGTTTGGTAATGAACCTTCTGTCTCTATTGTGTGGAACAATTTGAGGAGTATTGGAATTAGCTCTTCTTTGAATTTTTGGTAGAATTCTGCACTGAAGCCATCTGGCCCTGGGCTTTTTTTGGTTGGAAGGCTTTCGATGACTATTTCGATTTCATTGGGGGTTATAGGTCTATTTAAGTTGTCTGTTCTTGGTTTAATTTTGGTAAATGATAATTGTCCATGAATTAGTACATTTCCTTAGAATTTTCAAATTTTATAAAGGACAGGTTTTCAAAGTTTGACCTGAAAGTTGTCTGGATTTCCTCTATGTCTGTTGTTATGTCTCCCTTTTCATTTCTGAATTTGCTAATTTACATGATCTCTCTCTCTCTCTCTCTCTCTCTCTCTCTCTCTCTCTCTCTCTCTCTCTCTCTCTCTCTCTGCTTTTTCATTAGTTTGGATAAATAAAGGTTTGTCTATTTTGTTGATTTTCTCAAAAAAACAACTCTTTGTTGTATTGATTTTTTTGTATTGTTTTCCTGGTTTCTATTTTATTGATTTCAGCCCTCAAATTGATTATTTCCTGGCATCTACTCCTTAGGGGTGAGTTTGTTTCTTTTTGTTCTAAGGCTTTCAGTTTAGCTGTTAGTTCTCTAATGTGCTATCCTCTGTTGTGTTCATATGGGCACTCAGTGCTATGAACTTCCCTTATAACACTGCTTTCAAGGTATCCCATAAGTTAGGATATGTCGTGTCCTCATTCTCATTGAATTTTTGGAAGTCCTTAATTTCTTTCTTTATTTCTGTTTTGACCCAGGTGTGGTGCAATTGCCCATTGTTCAGTTTCCATGAGTTTGTAGGGTTTCTGCGATTTGTGTTCTTGTTGAATTCCAATTTTAATGCATGGTGGTCTGATAAGATATAGGCAACTATACCAATTATTTTCTATCTGTTGAGGTTTGTTATGCCACCTAGTATGTGGTAGATTTTAGAGAAGGTTCCATGTGGAGCAGAGAAGAAGGTATATATATTTGTGTTTGGATGGAATGTTCTATATATGTCTGTTAAACCCAGTTGAGACATAACTTCTGTTAGTTCTTTTGTTTCTTTGTTGAGTTTCTGATTGGTGGTCCTGTCTAGTGGTGAGAGTGGTGTGTTGAAGTCTCCCACTATAAGTGTGTGATGTTTTATGTGAGCTTTGAGTTGTAGTAGCGTTTCGTTTACAAATTTGGGTGCCTTTGTATTTGGGGCATAATGCTCAGAATCAAGAATTTTTGTTGATGGATTTCTCCTCCGATGAATATGAAATGACCATCTTCATCTCTTTTGATTAATTTTGGTTTGGAGTCTAACTTGTTAGATAATAGGATAGCCACACCTGCTTGCTTCTTGGGTCCATTTGATTGGAGATCTTTTCCCAGCCCTTTACCCTGAGGTAATGTCTATCTTTGCAGCATAGGTATGTTTCTTGTATGCAGCAGAAGGATGAGTTCTGTCTTCGTATCCATTCTGTTAGCCTTTGTCTTTTTATAGGCGAGTTTAGACCATTAATGTTGAGGGAGAGTAAGGACCAATTGATTGTTAGTGTTTGTTTGTTTTAGATTTGCTTTTGGCAGTGGTATTTTGAATTTACTTGTCCTTCTTTACCTTTGGTTTCTGGTGAAGTGGGATTATCTGTTGCCTAAGTCTTTGTGAGCGTAGCAAACTTCCTTGGGTTGGAGTTTTCCTTCCAAAGCTTTCTGTAGGGCTGGATTTGTAGATATGTATTGTGAAAGTCTGGCTTTGTCATTAAATATCTTGTTTTCTCCATCTATAATGATTGAGATTTCTTTTCTGGGTAAAGTAGCCTGGGCTGACATCCATGGACTCTTAGTACTTGTAGAACAACTATCCAGTACCTTCTGGCCTTGAGAGTTTCCATGGAGAAGTCACGCGTAATTTTGATAGGTCTGCCTTTATATGTTTCTTGTCCTTTTTCCTTCGCTGCTCTTAATATTCTTTCTTTATTCTGTATGTTATGTGTTTTAATTATTATGTGTCGAGGGGTATTTTTTCTTTGGTCCAGTCTATTTGGTGCTCGGTATGCTTCTTGCACTTTCATGGGCATGTCATTCTTCAGATTGGGAAAGTTTTCCTCGATGATTATGTTGAATATGTTTTCGGCCCCTTTGAGCTGGGCTTCCTCACCTTCCTCTATGCTTATTATTCTTAGGTTTGGCCTTTTCACAGTGTCCCACATTTCCTGGACGTTTTGTGTTAAGGATTTGTTGGATTTACGATTTTCTTTGGTTGATGAATCTATTTCCTCTAGTTTATCTTCAGCACCTTAGATTCTCTCTTCCATCTCTTGAATTCTGTTGGTTATGCTTGTGTCTGCAGTTCCTGATTGTTTTTTCAGGTTTTCTATTTTCAACACTCCTTCGGTTTGTGTTTTCTTTATTCTCTCCATTTCTGTTTTCAAGTCTTGAACCTGTTTAATTGTTTTTTCTTGGTTTTCTGTACTTTCTTTAAGAATTTTATTCAGTTCTTCCAATTTTTTGTTTGTTTTATCTTCCATTTCTTGAAGGGATTTTCTTAGATCTTCTTTTAGGGCCTCTATCACTTTTATGATGATAATTTTTAGGTCGTTCTTTTCTGATTCATTTGCTTTGGTGTGTTCTTGTCTAGTTGGTGAACTTCCCTATATTCTGGTGGTGTTATGCTTGTCTTTCTGATGTTAGGTGTTTTCTTGTATTGCCGTCTTCCCATAGCTTCTTCTAGTACATGTTGGGGTTTCTCCCTCTCTCTATGGATTTAGGTGGGTCAAAGGTTCGATGTCTGTAGTTCTGGGTGGTCCAAGCTCTCTAGGAGGTCTCTCCATATGCAGGGGCCAGAAGATGGGGTTCAAAGTTCAGGCTCCACCAAAGTTAGCTGAGGCCTCTTTGGCAGAGGCTAGCCCACAGAATGTTTCCTTAGGGATAGTCGGGTCTAGCTCTAGCCAAGGCCGCTAGCCAAGGTCTGTAGCTGAGGCTTGTAGCCAAGGCCTGGTGACAGGGACAAAGGCTGGGTTGATACTCAGGGTGTTTCTGCACTGCTAGGCTGGTCTAGCTGGCACTCTCCAGTTGAGTAGGGCCTCTTTAGGAGAGGTCCTGCAATGGGAGTCAATGAGCCAGCCCCTGCAGGAACTCAGAGTGGACCTGCAGAGATAGGCAGATCTCAGGGAGGTGCCCAGGACTCTAGTAGAAGATGGGTGGTGGGGGTCAGAGACCAGGCAGGTAGAAATTACAGGTCGTCCCACATAGATAGGCTGGCCTATTGTGCTCAGATAGGCTCCAGGAATTTCTCTGAAGGTGGCTGTATTGTTGGCTCCATCCTCTGGCTCAGTGTTCAACCAGAGAGGTTGGACAGTATGCAGGATAGGGATGAGCGCAGGGGGAGGTCAGGCTCTTGGTGGGGGTGGGTGGGGGTATATGGGAGCTCCAAGAGCACTCTCAGTGGGGACAGGACACAGACGCAGGGAGATCCAGGACCCACCCAGGGATTTCCCAGGGAGCATGTAGGGGAGAATCCGCTGTCCCAGCCGTATTAGACCCAAACTCACCTGTAGCCAAGGCCTGGTAAGGCTGGGCTGGTACTCTGGATGTTTCCACACTGATAGAAGTGTCTAGCTGGCATTCTCCAGCTGAGTAGAGTCTCTTTAGCAGAGGTCCTGTGATGGGGATCAAGGATCCAGCCTGCAGGAACTCAGGGTGGACCTGCAGAGATGGGTGGATCTCTGGGAGAGGCCCAGAACTCCAGTAGAAGACTGGTGGTGGGGTCAGAGACCAGGTAGTTGGAAATTACGGGTGGTCCCACATGGATAGGCTGGTCTATTGTGCTCAGATGGGCTCGAGGAATTTCCCCGAAGGTCATTGTCTTTTAAGTATTTCCATTAAGTGATTTGTAAAGCTTTTTTTTTCCATTCTGTAAGTTGTCTTTTGCTTTCCTTTAAGTAGCTGTTAATATACAAATTGAAAACAAACAAGAAAAAAATCCAAAAAACATTTTATGTGATTCCATTTATCTGTTTTCAGTTGTTATATTGGCTTTGGGGTCATATAACCATTACCTTAGCCAAGGCCACAAAGATTACACCTGTGTTTTCTTCAAGGGGTTACACAGCTCTTGGACTGGGTTACTGATTTGGTTTGAGTTAATTTTTGCATATGGCCTGAAAGAGGTGTGTCTTCATTATTTAGCATTGGATCTTCATTTGGGACATTAGTCTTCTAGATTAAGAGGTGAATGCTTTTCACCTATTCTACGTAGGAATTTGTTCCTAAAATAACCTAGCCTGAATTTCCTTCTCAATGATATTTCTATTTGGGATGAACTTTCATCTGACTGAAGCCACTGACAGTTTTCAGATGAGCTCAATGTTTCTAAGCTATTTGACAAGTAAACCTTTCATTAACTCCTTAAATAAAATGGCTAAACTTGGGAGTAAATTGCCTTCTATGCATAGCCCAATCAATTGTTGTAACTAGATGGATGTGGTCACAAGCTGATTTTGCAGCCAAGTGTAGAGTCCTTTCTAGAATATTCTGCCACTGATCAAGTCCCTTAGTCCTTAGAGACTATTCCTTGCTGATGGATTTCATTTGTCAATATGGGGAGACATGATGCTAGCTTGTTTAGTTAAATATATATTTAGACATTTCTGTGAGATGATATTCTAGATATGAATTATAGCAAGATTTTTCCAGTAGAGAAAATCTGGATTGCCCTTCATGACATTGATGGGCCTTATCCAATCAGTTGGAAGTCCTAGGAAAGAGATGGAAGTCACCAAAAAAGAAGAAATTCTACATCCAGAGTATAGCATGTAAATCAAAATTAGTTTTCAAACTGTATCAGTTCTCAGAATTTTGAGCCTTCTAGTCTGCTCTGTGGATTTAAGAATTGCCAGTCCCCACAATCATATGAACCACTTCCCTAAAATAAATCTCTGTATAAAGATAGATACACCCCTTGTTCAGTTTCTTTGGAGAATCCTGCCTGCTATGTAAGCATTACAGTGCTGAGGGAAAAGGTTCTAAAGTGGAAATGTTGCATCTCTGAAGGGAAAGGCTTTTTGTCAGATGGAGGCCAAAGAATACCACAATGTCACATTGCACAACACACCTCACACAAGAGATTTATTGAGAAAAGCACATGAGGGTGGCTTCTTCTCTTTTGGCAAGTTTCTAACATATTACTAACGTTTTCTAACATATTACTAAATATCACTAAAACATGTTGGGCATACATATACATGGACTCACATTTATTTAAGTTTAATGGCATTCCAGTGAGTAATAGAGAGACTCTGTTCTAATGCCTAGAAAGTACCAAGGTGTGTGGCAGTATGATAAGAATACCTCCATACAATACACCTACACATATGCAACACTGAATTTGATGTTTAGAATAGAAGGATATTGTCAGACACAGTGGTGCTTCTCATAGACTTAAAGGTCTTGGTGAAACAGATAGCAGAGAGATTGCCTCACATCAACAGCCTTTCTGAGTGCCAAAGAACTCACACCACTTTGTGTTAAGTTGGATGATAAATTAACTTCAAAATGACCTATCAGCATTTTGGAGAGCTTCTTTTTCTCTGGATTTACTTGTTTCTGGTTCATACAGTGAGATGAATTGGAAGTGGGATGAGTTGATTGTCCTTGAACAAATTTGTAACAGAAGAAAGAGAGCCCAGAAATTCCAAATCCAACATTCTATGTCAGAGACTATTGCTGGCATAACTCAGAAGAAATAATTCCAAGGTTGTAATTAAAGGGAAGGTTGCTGAGAAAAATCTTGCAAAAGGCTGTCTTTGTAAAGAGGTAGGAAAGTCAAAGCAGATAAAAGACCCTTGGTGGAAAGGATAGCCTGGGAAATTCAAAGCCAGCCTTACAGAATGTGTTTAAGAGGCAGGAAATACACCAGCTTGGCTGTGATGAATGTGGTGTGTAAGTGTTCCAAAGAGCCCATGTACTGAGATTTATGTTTATTTTCCTGACAGTGAGATTTGGCTGATATAGATGAGGACTAAGTTCTCACTTACTTCTGACTAACGTTGTAGTTATTGAAAAGCTACTTACTTTGTCTTATTTGTTTCCTCACTATTGGAACATGTAGGTTGCAATGAGTGATAAGTGACAAAAACTATCAAAATTCATTTCTTTTTGATCCTGTAGAACTTAATCATCATCACTGAAAGGTTTTTTTTTTTTCATTTTTCTGGTGGGGGGGGGATGGGGACAGTCAGATCACTGTGTCAGAAAAAAGTGGCCTCAGGAAAGTATTTGGGTATTCTGACTTCAGAAGACCTGGCTCCTGGCTCCAGGGTGTTCTTAAGGAGTCAAGAATGATTTTTGAAAGGAAAGAAATCCAAAATTTGTCAGTCAGTGATAATAGTTACATACAGTTATTGCTGTGGCTTGATTGTGAACTATGCCCCCCTTCCCAGACTCCTTGGGATGAGTACTCTGTCCCCAGTGGCTGGCACTATCCTGGCAGGTTGTAGACTCTTTAGGAAGTGGGATTTGAATGCAAGAGGTGGATGCTGAGAAACAGATGGCATAGTGTGGGTATAGTCTGGTCCTGGTTCTTTCTTGGCCTCTCAACAATTCCTAATCAGAGGAAACTGACAAGCCTGGCCTGCTTCATGCAGGCCTGGATAGGGTTGCTCTCACCATGCAGCTTCCTTCTGTAATAGGATTTCACTCCCTGAACCAAGAGCCACGATAAATCCTCATTCCCTTAACTTGCTTCTCCAGGGTATGTTATCACAATGACGAGGAAATTAATTAATAAAATAATAGCCACAAGTGGAAAAAAGGACAGTTTGAACAAACAGCTGTCTTTCTCAAAGAGACATGTTCATGGGAGTAAAGTTTCTATTGGACAAATTTTTATTTTGGTTCCAGGGCATAATAGGCAGCTCCTTAAATGATAATTATTTTTGGAGAATTGTTCAGCATGTCTTTTATCTCAAGAACAATTATATGTGCTTTCTGCATTGGATTTAATTCTTTAGCAATTCTAACATATGTGTAATATTCCTACATTTTATACATGATTAAACAGAAGCAAACATATAGATAAATTATCCAAGATCATGCTAAAATAAGGGATTAGAGACAAATCTATTTAACTCTGCTTACTCAATTGACTAGTTACTCTCATGTTTCCTTAATCTTTTGCATATGTGGAAATAGGATACAATATAAGTAACAATTGCAGTACAGTTTACATTGGTAGTAAATTTGTCACATGGTCTAATGTGTAGGAACACCATTGGTAACAAATATAAGTTACAAATGAAGTTTTAAGTTTAGCATAGCTGTGTTCTGAATTTCTGTCAGGAATAATACATGCCACCACATACAACCATGAATTTCACTTGCAAATGCTGACAAAAAAAGAAAGGAAAAACAGAGAGATGAAAGGGAGGGAAGAAGGCAGGGAGAGAAGGAAAGGGAAAAGGAGAGAGAGAAGAGGGGGAAGGTTAGGAAGTTCCACTGTGTAAGAGCAGCAAGGAAGCTGATGCATAGAATGTTTGGAAAAACACAGATTTTATTCCTTATTATTTGTTCCCCATTTCAAAAAGCTGCATCAGTTTTAGAGCTATTGGGGACTCCCGAGAAACTGAACTGACTGTGTGTTCACCTTATGATCAAATTATGTTTTAATTTAAGTCAAACAAACCCAATTATTAAAACTGAGAACCATCACAGGGATGTTTTGTAGTCAGTTCTTGGAAACAGATGCATTAAAGATTTTCTGGTTTCTAAAATCTGAAGATGAATAAGAAAGTAATATTCATCATTGTTTATATGAAAGATATAATAACTTCACCACAGGATGGAGGTGATCTTCTGTATTTTAAAATGCTATTGAGTTAGGCCTGTGTGTGTGTGTGTGTGTGTGTGTGTGTGTGTGTAGTGTTTCCAGGAACATTTCACATTACTGTTATCACTTGGATTCATATAGCTGATATTACATTAAATGCTGTATTTGTCATATTATTTTTCATAGTTGATTTAATTTTACTGCTGGTGCTAAAACACAGGTTATACCAGGAAAGTATCAGTTACTCAGTTATACCCCACCCCCGTAAATTAAAGGTTACTACATTACTGTTGATAAAAAGATTTTGATTGTGTGACATAGCTATTGAAACTCCTATTCCAAATGTGCCTTTAAAAACTCTGTTGGAACCAAAATACCATACCATCTTACTCTGATGACTCATGTAAGTATTTGAGCCTACCCTGTAGATTGCTTTCTTGTTAATTAAGATTTTCAAGGACCATGGAGAGCAAAATGTCTTAACAGACACTGAGTAAGTTTTTAACTTTTCTATGGATGCACTTCCTTCAGAAGATAATCTCTAAATCTCATGGGGTTCTAGGTAGAAGGGCAGCTCACGTATACACAGTGCATCTCCCCAAAACTGGAGAATGAAGTTCTGAAAGAATTTCCACCTCGTATTATTCCTGTGCCGTGTTTCCTCTTCCTCCTCCTCCTGCCAATCCTTTTCCCCCTCTTCCTTCCCTAGTATCTTCCTTCCCTCTCCTGGTTCAGTGCCCAAGCTGACTTCTCTGATTAGTAGTATTGTCTCAATTTTTCAGTTAAGATGTATTCTTTCAAAATATGAGATTCTTCATGGGGAGCAGTAACCATGTGTTAAACTACATTTAATAATGTTTGTACTTTCTAATAAAGTATTTTAACCATTTAAGATATAATTAAAGTGCAATATGATAGTCATCTCTAAAGTTCATTATTTGATTCAGTTTACCATCATATAAACTTTTTCGATCATTACTTTAATTAGGATCCCAAACATTTCTACAACTCAGAAGTTTCCTTGTGGCCTTTGTGCTGGGTTCCCTAGCCTCACCTGCCATCCCCAGACAAACACTCTTTGTTCTCAGTTATTATAACTCTGTTTGTAACATGGAGACTTTACAACTGGATTAATGCAGAATGTAAATCCTGCATAAATATCAACAGGCAGATGAAAATATTTTAACTCAATACTCATCAATATTTGCACAGATAAAAGAAATTATAATACATTGAAATAAAGTATCATTGCACAGTGATACAAAAATACTTTTGCTTATTTTTTGTGATTTTTATTAATAATACACAAAGCTCTGACCCTCAATGTAAACAAGTGTATATTGTTAAGGATATCCCTTATTTCTTAAGTCAGGTGTTCTTAGTGCAGCAGAGGGGAAAGCAAAAACAGAAAGTCTTAATTAAATCTAATCATGTTGCTTTTTATTACTGTATTTATGCAAAGTGTATTGTGCAGCAAAGAAGAGAAAGGAAAAACAGAAGCCGTTATTCCCCTGTCTTTCCTCCTTCAGGGGACATAAATATGGCAGAGTACTTGGTGATCCATTGTGGTTTCACAGAATACGGTTATTCAAATTGTAGTCCTCAGTTCTGACTCAGAGTTAACTACAGCTATGAAAACATGAAACTATCCATTGTCTACAAGTCTGTTCTTCCCAAATGGCAGACCTCTGATAAATAACAGATAAGGAAATCCTTTGTACTTGATCTACTTGAACTTCTAATGTTGTATATAGGCCTAACAGACCTGATCACCAGGGAGTGCCATCCTTTGGGCTAAAGGTCTTCAGAGCTGATTACCACTGAATAACTGAAAAATGGAAGCTAGGCAGTATGTAAGAAACAATAATTAAAAAAATAAGGTCCCACAGACTTTAAAGATAGCAAGTGTGTCAATGGGGGGGTAAGGGAAGATGGTGAAGGTGAGATGAAGATGTAGGTGTGATGATTTCACTAGACCCAAGATAAATGATAAATGGATTATTAGGGAATACTTACACACTTACACAGATTAAATACAAAGAACTGAGGGAGAGCTCCTCTGCCCTTCCTACTGGATTGGCTGAACCAAGAGAAAAGGCCCTCATGCAAGCTAGACCATGCCTTATACTTCCCTCTTTCAGCTTTTGTTCCCCTGAAGCCACACCTGAAGGAGTGTAGGCACTGTTCTGTTACAGGTTCACAGGCAAGACACTGCTACAGGGGGTATCTAATTATATTATAATTTCAAAAATTAAAAATATAACAACTATGTAAGGAAGAAGTACTAAGGCTCTAGCTCAGTGTTTGGGCATTTGTCTTATATGCATGACATAGGGGAGGAGGTAAAGAGAGTGGAGGGGAAGACAGGCAAGGGTAAAGAAAAGGGAGAAGAGGAAGGGAAGAAAGAAAAGATAAACTTGGGGGATTGTTTAGACTGCACAGTGGGTAGAGGTGCTTGCATGCTGGCCCGGGGATCTAAGTTTGATCAGTAGATCCTACTTGCTGCCAAGAGAGGATGGAATCCTAAGAGTTGCCCTCTGACTTCCACATGACTTCTCCCCAATACACCCAAGCAAAAAAGATGAAGGGTGCATAAATTTTGCTATTCACAGCTTTTATTTTCCCACAGACTAATTTCTTTAATGACTGTATTATTTTATAAGCTTTTCTAAAATCTCAGATATCTGCTTACTATATATTCAAAAATGAGCTCTTTTTGTTGTTCATTCTGGACAAAACATTTTCACTTCTTATAAGTAGGTCTTGGTTATGGAATAATAATGTAATGATTATGGAATGATCATGGAATAATCTGTTTGTCTGGATGTTTACAACTAGCTCAGGATTCCCATGATCTTTATCAATTCTCATGAATCTCAGTTGTCTGCTTTTCTCACATTTGCAAACTGTTTACCTCACCTCTCTACCTTTCCTCTTCTCTGAATTTTAATTCTTTCTTGCTTGGTTCTAATAAACACCTCTGTATTTGATGAATACTCTTGGTTGCCAACTTCATCTCATCTGGAATTAATTAAAGCAAGAAGGACTGGGCATGCGTATGAGGGATTTTTTTATTATGTCATTTCATGTAGGAAGACCCACTTCTAATCTGTATCCTAGGAGGTGGAGAGATAAACTTTTAATTCACATCTTTGGATTTGGGAAAATTTACCTTTAATCATGACCACACCTTCTGGCATCTTGTATAAAGGACATGGAAGAAGGAAGCTCTCTCTCCTTTCCTGCTTCTCTCACCCTCAAAAAAAAAAAGTTCATTCATTCACTGGCATCACAGTTTACTTCTTCAGAGTTTCCTATACCGGAGACATCCAGCCTTGTGAACTGAGTAACTACCTGATTCTTAGACCATTTGTTCATAGGTAGCAATTGTTGCATTGGCTGTATTATAGCATGTAAGTCATTCCAAAAAATTCCCTTTCTGTATTTATAAAAACATTCATTCTATAAGTTCTACTACTCTAGATAACCCTAATACACTGCATGCTTGTTCCTCAAGCTGAAAATAAGTCACACCTTAGTATATCACAAACCCCACGTGACTCAGGGCTCCTGCCAACAGCCAGCCCTCGACACTGCATGACCCTCACACTTTTTTTCTCTGTTTTCATTTACTCCAGACGTTTCATTCTCTCTATTCCAAAACAAAGCCTGTGATATTCTTGAAAAGCAGTCTTTTCCTTGGATAATTTGGACTAGCACATGACAATCAAAAACCTCAGAAAAAAACCCAACGAGGCACATATGAGAGGCAGATTCCTGGAAAGGCATCATTTTCATACACTACCACAAATGGATAGGAATGTAAGCAGGTATGAGGGTTTGTGAGTATCTTGGTTGGTTTTTGTCACCTTGATACAACCTAGACATATCTGGGAAGAAAAAAAAAATCTCAATTGAGAAAATATCTCCATCACATTGGCCTGTAGGCAATGTTGTAGGAACATTTTCTTGGTTAATGTTTGATTTGGGAGGGCTGGCCACTATGGACAGTGCCATCATGTGGAGAGGTATGTTATGTAAGAAATCAGGCAAGTCAGGAAGCTGCATACCTGTGGCCTCTGCTTCAGTTACTACCTCCAGGGTTTTGCCTTGAGTTACCTCAATGATGTGCCATGGCCATGACATGTAAGAGGAAATAAAATCTCCCCATCATGTTTTGGTCACAGGGCTTTTCACAGCAAGAGAAATCTAATGAGGTGAATGAGAAGGAGGAAAAATAAACATCAAGCTCCATGGACATTCCAACAAATGGAAATCATTCTATTTTGAATTTTTTAAGTATGAGAATCATTTTAAAGTGACTCAAGTATTTATTTTTTTTTTAAAGACTTACTATGGTATAAACATATATTTTCTGAATTTGTAGTCAAAGGGAATAAAGCACATTGAAAATGAAGTGATATTTCATGTGTCATAAGTTTGCAATTAATCAGCTACTATTAACTCAAACTCCCACACAATCTATTAGTATGATTCGCAATATTGTTAGAACTCTACAACTAGGAAGCTGAAATTTAGAGATGAAAAAGTAAATTAGAAAACAGATACAAATTCAGCCAAGGACCAAAAGTGATAATGAGAGCCTAGGGCACAATGAACTAAGGTAGGAGAGCCTCCCAGGCTGGGAGGGAAATGCCCCCATCCTTAAAATGATGCCTCTAGACACAGAAGAAAAGGCAAGTAAAAAAATTTCCCTAGAGAAAATTTCAATTTCTATCCTTCCTAGTGTTCTGTTTTTAAACACTCTTACAAAGATGATTTAGGGCTGGTTTGAATCTTAGTAAAATTATGTCATAAATCTTGTAAAGCAATCTTTTACCTATCTGCTGAGACCTTTTCCTAGCCACAGGTACGTGTGTGTGTGTGTGTGTGTGTGTGTGTGTGTGTGTGTGTGTGTGTGTGTGTTTATTTACTTATTCTAAGAAAAGAAATATCAAATGAGATACTCACAGCAGTGACTTTCAAGCAAATAGATAACCTATATCTATTGGGCTTTAGCTACATTTAAGTCTCCCGTTCAGTTCCTGTGTCTCACTCCCAACTTTTATCTTTTAGCTTTTCCATGATACAATAAAGCAGTCATGTGACATAACAGGAACACTGCCTTACAATTTCTAAGCTTAGTGACCAAAGAACTGGTCATTATATTTCCTGCTCAGTGTCTCACCAGCTGGAACTCAAGGTTGCAAACTGCATTTAATTCTTATTCAGGGCTTAGTGTTCCCTTTCAAATGCCATCTTTTTTCTCCTTGTTCTTTTAATACAAAGGCAAGCTTGCTGCACACCCAGGCTGGCAGTGGACTTTCAGTCCTCCAGCAGACTTCTAGGCAATGGGTTACAGGCATGAAGCACCACAATGGCACACTCTAGTGGTCTGGGACTAGATTCAGTCTGCATGTCCTGTGTCTAGCTCATCACCCACATAGGCTCTGGTTTCATCTGATCTTTTCTGATTTTGTTTGTTTATTTGTTTGCTTGCTTGTTTTGAGGCTTCTTTCAAAAGTAGAAGTTCAAGACTGGCATGCTGAAGTGTGATTTTCTGCTCTATGTCCTGTGTGTTTTTTCTCAAGGCTTCACATTCCCTGATCTGGTTAGAGACTGTTTTCTTCCCACTTTTCTTCATCTGGATCTTGTGTGTCACAGCCTTTCCAGCTGTTCCACAAATCATGCCCATCCTGCTTTTATTTTCAGTCTTCTCCCTACTATTATTTCATAGTGTTAGTTTGTATTCGCATATACAAAAAATCCAAGATTCCTTCAGTTCTATCTAGTCCACAAAACCTAGATTTTTTTCTGAACCTTTTTTTCCTGTTTCTAGAATGTCTGCATTTCCACTCACACAGTCCATCTGTTTTTACATCCTCCTGTCTACTTTTTCCAGGCCTCTGCATGTGACTCATATTTTTTTCTTTTTTCTTTCGTTTTTTTTTTTTTTTTTTTTTTTTTGGTCCTGTGCTAGCCTGATAATTGTGATTTCTCTGAACTATTTGAACCTGCTCATCAGTTACTCCCTTCAACTATGATGGTTTTTAGTTTTGTTCTTTTCTGCTTTTCAATATTTTTTTTAATATGTTTTTCATAGCTGGCCCAATGTACTGCTGTCTAAAAGGAATGAGCTAAATAAACCTTTAGTATTGTGCTATTAAGATGTGAGATAGGGAGAGGGTGTTAAAAATGGGTTTCCTCCCCCCCAGGTAGGATCTGTGTGTGGGGGCGCTAATAGTTGTTAGGAACAGATCTTTTTAAGAAAAGGAAGGTTAAATGAATTTGCAAAGCAGTTATTTCCCCTCCTACATTCCAGAAGGACAGAAGTTTTCTCCCCATTACTCACCATGAGAACACACAGAAGTGTGGAGATTCCTTGGTGATTAGGACTCCAGAGTGTTTTCCTCTCAGATGTGTCCTCCTGGAGCCTCCAGAGCTTTGCTGGGTGCAACTAAAGGTTTCATGCCTGGGGCTGCTTTCTGTGTAAGTTTTCTCCATGACTTTCTGCTTTGACAAACTTGTATTCCCTGTGCACACTTGTCTGATTCAGTTTTGAGGTAACAGTTCATTCTGTAATGAAAGGTAGGTCTCTGAAAGATCTGAGAATGGTTGAAATGTCATGTTTTTCTCTCCTTAGATTTGAGGGACTCCCAGCTCTTTGAAAGATTCTCTGGACAAGATTCCATAGCAACATTATGGAAGTCTCAAAGGCCCGATGACATTTGTGTATCTCCTAATTATCCAGGAAACACTTTTACACCGCCACTTCTTTGTGTTTTTAAATACATGTGTAGTATTTACTTGAGAGTGATATACATGCATATAATGCATTTATAGTATTTATCCCTAAGCTTTCTTATAACTTCTCTCAGGTCCATCTGTTTTTCTATATTCCATTCAACTTTCAACTTCCTATTTTCTCATCCTCCTCCTCCTCATCTTCATTATTGAGTTCAATTTGTGTGGCACATATACTCAACACGTGGAGCATGGTTAGCCTACTGGGGGTGTTATCTGTAATGAAGTAGCCATCAATTGTCAATGGCTTCTCTGTGAGACATGGGGGCTTGCGAACCCTTTATGCTGGATGTTGTCAGCTTGATATTGGGCAGACCTTGTTCACTCAACTCATATGTTGTCAGTTCACGAATGCAGTGGTCCTGTCATTCAGAGGACACTGTTTCACTTTCACTTTTTCTAACCTCCTTCTGGCTCTTTCAGTGGTTACTGTCCTTCTTTAATGGTCTCTGAGCCTTGGGAAATGGAGGAGGACTTGACGTGTCTTATCTGTGAGTGAACATTCTAGAAACACTTTCAGGTTGAATATATCAAATTTTGATCAAATATACTTCTTACTGACTCTGTTCTAACTCCTTCCATACCCTCTTCGAATTTCATGTATTCTCTTAAAACCCAGAGTCCACTTATTGCTGTCAGTATGTGCAGGAGTATAGTGCACAAGAGCATGGATAGAGCTATCCAATGGATAGAGAATAATGTTCTATGGGGTGCTTAGCCCTTAATGGTACATCTGCACCATACCCCCTCCTTTCAAGACTCAAGGATCATTGTAGATGAAGGGTTATAAGATATACTACTATCTAAATGGACCCGAGCTAAAATAACCCTTTAGTAATGTGCTATTAAGATGGGAGCAGCAGACAGGGGAGAGGATATTGAAAATGTGTGTTTCCTTTTTCTCAACCCAGCTAGGTCCTAGGGTGGAAACTCTAATAGTTAGGTGTTAGGAACAGATCTATTTTAAAAGAGGAGGCTCAAATGAATTTGCAAAACAGTTATTTACCCTCCTATATTCCAGAAGAAACAATTTTGAGTGAGGTAATCCAGTCACAAAAAGACAAACTTGGTATACTCACTCTTATATGGATTTTAGACACAGAGAAAAGGATTACCAGCCTACAAAGAACACTGGCAGAGAAGCTAGGAAATAAAGAGGACCCTAAGAAGGACATACATGATCCCTTGGAGAAAAGGAAAGGGAGAAGATCTCCTAAGCAATTTGTGAGCAGTGGGGAATGGGGAGGGAGTCAGGAGGAAGAAAAGGGAGAAAAGAAATGAAGAGAAGGACATGAGGATGAAGAGAAAGATTGAGTTTGGGGAAGAATAGAGAACAAGAAACAAAGTACCATAATAGAGGGAGCCATTATTGGCTTAAAGAGAAATCTGGCACTAGGGAAATGTCCAGGGATCTACAAGGATGACGCCAACTAACAATCTAAACAATAGTGGAGAGGCTACTTTAAATGCCCCTCCCTGAAAATGAGATTGATAACTGCCTTATATGCCAGCCTAGAGCCCTCATCCTGTAGTTGATGGAAGCAGAAGCAGACACCCATAGCTAAACACTGAGCCGAATTCCTGGAATCCAGTTGCAGAGAGGGAGAAGTGATAAAAAAAGAGGTCAAGACCAGGCTGGAGAAACCTACAGAAACAGCTGACCTGAACAAGGGGGAGCTCATGGACCCAATGTAGCTGGGAAAGCAACATAGGATTACCCAGGCCCCCTAAATGTGGGTGTCAGTTAGGAGAACTGGGCAGTCTGTGGGAACTCTGGTAGTGGATCAGTGGTTATCCCTAGTATAAGAGTGGACTTTGGGAGCCCATTCCACCTAGAGGGATACTCTCTCAGCCCAGACAAAAGGAAGAGTGTCTAGGCCCTGCTCTAAATGGTATGGAAGACTTTGAAGATACTCCAAGGGAGGCCTCACCCTCCTTCAGGAGCAGAAAAGCATGGAATAGGGAGTTGGTGGGGGTAAGAGAGGAGGGGAGGGAGAGAGAGCTGGGATTGACATGAAAAAGAGCTTGTTTCTAATTTAAACAAACAAATAAACAAGCAAATGTCCCAGGAATAGTGGGAGGCTGTTGTGAAACCATGTTTACATTTTCACATACAAGACCTGACAAAGACCAAGCCAGCTCATATTTCAGCATGGATGAGAATGAACTCCATAGTTGAGGAAATACTGACAAGTGATGCTGAGGGAAGGCTCCTGTGGGGATGTGACCTCAAGTAAGTTTTCCTTCTCTTTTCCTGAGCTTCGTCTGTCTTACTTTGTATCTTCACATTTTATTGCCCATCTTTTTAGTTTTTTTATTTTAATGATTCCTAACTGCCTGTCTTTGGTTTAGACTTCTTTGAGTTACAGAATTTCCCAGCATCTCCTCAGCTTTGTTGAGGTACCATCAAGGTCTCTCAAATGTTCAAAATGCCATGCTGTAATCTTTCCCAAACTTTGTCCTCTTCTGTCAGTCTCAGCAAGTCATAAGTATCCCTGAACTTTCCTTCCTACACAGTAACTTTCCTTCCTTTCTCATATCTTACAGTAATGAGCTAATCATAAATGGATATGTGGGGCCAGCATTGGAAATGCTTCATACATTTGCCTGCCTTTCATTCTCTATTTTTAGTGACCTGGCTCAAATTATTATAACAACTACAGAGCCTTTTTAGTATCATCCCTATTCATCTGCACAAATACACTCTCACTCATTTTCTACACAGCAGATGGTCAAGATAGATCTTCTAAAATTACTGGCTATATCATTCTATTCTATCACTAAACCCATGTTTATAAAACAAAGGGAAAACCCCTGCCACATTTTGAAACACTGTGTATGATCCCACCTTGTTCTTTCCATCTCACCCCATGATTCTCCATCTGTGACTTCTGACTGCTTCTATACCTAATGATTTCCTCACCTTATAGGATTCGAACATGTAACCATATCTTGATCTTTCCATCTCATTATTCCTTCATTCTCGGTACCAGCTTACTTGCTAGAGAAAATCCTTCAGACTCAATGAACTAGATTACAGTTTAGGGTGTGTGATCATATTGAATCTATTATTGTGTTCATAATATATCTGCATTTTGTATTTATCATAGCATTGTAAAAATAGTTTTCTTGCCTATATCCCAGGAGTTTTAAGAAGGTAGAGCTTGTGAGTTATTTTTCTCTCACCACTTTAGCTTCCTCATCAGACACAGTGTTTACTTGGAAGTAAATGAAGTATACACATTGGCCAAATAAATGACATAATGAATGACATAATGTGCCAAGGTTGGAAATATGACTCCTATTTCATATTTCCTCCTGAAATATGCACCTTGTAATTATGTCCCATTCTGTACTACATTATAGCATTTTGAAATAGACACATGTATACACTCATGGTTGTCTCATGAAGTCCCTAGTTTATATCTAAGTAAAATACATGTATATGTAAGGAAATAAAAAGTAAAACAACAGAAATTATTGTATTATTTAGTTAATAGTAGCACACAATTCCCAATATGTAATCACAAAATCCTAAACGTTTTGAGGTTTTTACAGCAACAAATTTCAAGTAGGAAGCCAAGAACTTGTTTTAAAGTAATCATACTTAGTGTTAGAAAGGCAAATTTGACTGGCACAAGCTTAATTACTTAATAGGTTTATATCTGTAATGAAGTTAAGAATAATATTGTTTACAAGTGTTTTAAGAAACAGTCTTCTTATGATATTTTCCTTTCTCTAGGTGTATATTTGTGGTAATAGAGCCTGAAATAAAAATCAGTTTTATTTATGTTCAATAGATATATAAACCTTGTCTTGATTCTCATTTTTTCTTTCCTTTGACTTATTCATTTATTTTATATCCCAGCTACAATTTCTTATCCTTCACTCCTCCCATTCCCTCTCCCCATCCCCTTTCTGAACAGAAACAGGGGCAGGTCTCTTGTGAGTTTTAACAAAGCATGGCATATCAGGTTGCAGTAAAACTAATTTCTTCCCCTTATATCTAGGCTGGGCAAGGCAATCCAGGATGAGGAATAGGTGTCCAAGAGCAAGTCAAGTATTAGAGATAGCCACTACTTCCTTTGTTAGGAGTCCCACAAATAGTCCAAGCTAATAGCTTAGGCCAGTCACATGAAGGACCCTGGTTATTGGTTCAGACTGTGAGTCTTTATAACTGTGGGTGCTCTTGTGATGTCCTGACCTTTCTGGCTCCTTATATCCTTCCTCCCCCTCTTCAGCAGGATTCTTTGAGCTTGCCCTAATGCTTGGCTATGGGTCTCTGCCTCTGTTTTTATTAGTTACAGAATGAAGGCTCCCTAATGATAATTGGGGTGATTATCAACCTAATCAGAGGAGATGGCAAGTTCAGGCTATGTATACAGTATTGTTATTAATTTTCTTGATTCTTAAGCACACTTTAAATTGCATCTCACTTCTGTTTTGCTAATGGCAGAAACACAATTTTCCTCCTACATGATAAGAAAATTATCACTTAGGTCTTTAAGTAGAAAAATACATTAGTTAAGGTTGAATTCGACTAGTATGCCTATATCTAAAAATATGTGATTTATACTCATCCAACATGCTGCAATTGGGTCTTATACACTTTAAAGCCTTATATTTTAGGAAATACCAGCCTATATGCTAACATATTTTTTTCTGGGTTCAATGGTATGAGTTAATTGCCTGGAAAATAGCTAGGTCAGAAACCACACTAAGATTATTACACCATTTTAGTGAAAGATTATAGTGTCAAGGAAGAATTTTGTTCAGATGAATACCCTCACATTGATTTTGTACCAAGGGGAAAGTATTTTCCTGGGTAAAAAAAGAGAAACTTGCCTTTTGCTCAGTATTTTAAAATGATAATAAATCAGACTAATAGAATTCTATTGGTTCAATTTTGGAACAAGTGAATTTTCTGCCAGAGTAAAATTTGTGTTCAAACATTTTAATTGTGTGGCTTAAACTGAGCCATTTTCTGTTATGTAACTCAAGGTTCATCTTTATTCATGATAACTTAACATGTAGAGTCATGATGTCCCTGGGGAATACCAAGGGACTCTCCTTAGTCACTGATTTTATTTGGTTTAATACATGGAGACTGTCAGGCCCTAATAGTGCTACCTCTGCAGCAAATGGACCTTGTCAGTCACCAAAACTGCTTCAAACTTCATATTTATGTGGTCTTTTTAAAATAGTACAGGTAGACTGAAATCTAGCTTATGAAATCATCAATTTATGATGAACAGAACTGAAAACCACTAAGTAGGAAATATTTGCAGTTCCTACACCCTAAATGAAAAGCTATTACAAAATCCATTCAATGATGTGGTCAATATATTATTCAATTTTCCTAAGGGGAATAATTATAATTTGTGATAGAACTACTTCCTTTTCTTCTCAAAGTCTCCCAGCATTAAAGAAATAGATTTAATTCTATTAACTCTTGTATGACAATTACTTGTTTGTTGAAACTAACTTCCTGTCTAAGATAATTCAGGTTAATTTAATACAATATCATATGCTGGGTGGATGATAAAAATAGCAGTTTATATCTCACCATTTGTAAAACAAGATCTGCTAGGAGGTTGACTACCTGCTGAGCGCTCCTCCTAGTTAACAATGGACTTCTACAATCCTTAGAAGGCAGAAGGCAAGAGAGTCCTTAGGATTGATTTCCTTAATAGTTGCACCTTCCCCTACCTCTTCACACTCTTTTCTTCTTTCCCTTCTCTCTTATCTCTTCCCATTCCTTCCCCCTTTTCTCCTTTCCTCTCCTCTCCAGTTTTTCTTTTCTCCCACATTATCTCTGCCTCCCCTTCTCCCTCTTTGCTTCCTCTCTGAACCTCTCTCTTCTCCCACATTAGCTCTTCACTAACTTTGTAAAGTACTAGATCTGCACAAGATTTAGGCTCATCTCCCGTTTTTCCATCCAAATCCTCCCATGTATCACACACACACCCCTCCCACTTTGCTCTCTTTCAAATTAATGGGCTCCTTTGTTTTTATATGTGTGTATATTTTTCATGTATTTCTAAATACATTAATAAAATCTTTTCAATCCATGTAATATTACATGCATGCATATCTTCAGGGCTGACCATTTTGTCTTGGCTAACCAGTTGATATGGGCTTCACTACAGAAGACTATTTCTCCTGCTCTCAGCATTCCTTGGTTTCTGTAGTTCTTTGTGTAGGGTTGAGGTCTCATGAGCATTGCCCCACCTATATTACTATGTCTATTGTTGTCATTCTTGTTGTGGTTATGTTTAGGAAACCATCTTGGTGAGACTTCAAGTTTCTAACATTTCTAGTAGTCAAAATCTCACAAAAAAGTTCATATTCCTTTGGCTCTGATAATATTTTGCCCCCTTTTCTACAATAATTTCTGAACCTTAAGTACAGGAGCTATACAGCTATAATAGAGAAATATCAGGAGGACTGGGCCTAACAGTTCTGATCCTAGTTGGTTGTGGTTCTTCTAGTGGTCTCCTTCTTTTGCAAAGAAAATTTTCTTGATAAGTGATGAGTACTGAACTATTTCTTGGTAGAAGGACACATTGATTGTGTAGTTAGGAATTATGCTTCTTTAGTAAATAGCAGATGTAGGTTCTCCTCCAAGATCCATCACTTCTTCTAGCCCTAAGTAGTTTCCAGACCCAGGAATGAATTTTCTCCATGTTCATTGCCTCTTCTTTTTCCTGAGGTCCTTTGCCATGATGCTAAAGTGTTCTAAACTTCTAACATATAGCAATACAAGAACATGCCAAGTTTTATGTCATTTTCCTTGATGACTGTTCATCTAATATATGTAGACACGACACACTTCTCAGTATTTTCTCATGCCACCCCACTTATTTCTGTACCCTAAACTACACTATTATTCTTGCCTCCATTTCAAAAAATGTGGATACAACACAATTAAAAGTTCCCTGCCAAACCTCTGGAGTCAGCTAACTAGTCAAAGTTAAGGCCATCTACCTACTTAACTGTCCATTATGGCTTAACATAGCAGCATTTGAAAGGAACAAATCACCTTTCTACTCTGAAAATACTCCCTTTAAATAAGAAATCTCACATATAGCCAGATATGTGAGGAACAAATAATGTTTATTGATTTGTAGGTAGCATGGCTTCTCATATTTTACTCATATAGCTGTATATCAACACGGGTGCTCAATTAAGGCACAGCTCCTGCTGCCTTGCTTCTTGACAGCTCTTGTTGGAACAGTAATCAATTAGGACCTTACAGGCTAAATTAAAGCTACAACCTGTTTTCAATACAGCTCTCACATACCCAGTTGGTGGACGATGGGAGAATAATGTTGCAGATAGCATGTGGATATTAAATATTCCAGCCTCACCTGCTTAGAGCAATTGTACAATGCAGGGAGCTCAGCAGGCCACTGTGTTGTCATTGATCACAAGGAAATACAAGCAGATATATGCTGAGCCTCTGATTAGGTGGAGTTTGAAGGTAGACTTCTTCTGAATTAAAACTCAAGGGCAAAAGGAAAGGAAAAGAAACTTGGGGAGCAAAAATGCTGCTTCTAGCAGGTTAATATTCCAGTTACATCTTGTGGACAGTTATATAATTACCAGCAAGCCGAGTTGTGTACTTTCATTATTCTTGCTGTGTGAGAGTTTAATAGGGCACAAGCCAGTTGTAATACAGTCTGACCATTATGATTTGATAAAATGTGTATTTCAAATAGCATTTAAAACAGAAAATATTACTATATCAATTCTTTCAAGAAAGTAAAATCAAGTCAGCACAAACTGAATGCATAAACAGTGGGTATCATTGACTCTCTCTTAAAATAGTACTAATGCATATGATCCTTAATGAAATCTTGGAAATAGTACACAGCAAAATATAACTCATAATTAATTTAACTGGAATTTGTGAGTTTAAGAAGAACTAATAAGCCTGGTGCTGGTAGCACACACCTTTAGTCCTAGACTCAGGAGACAGAGGCAGGCGGATCTCTGTCTTCCTGGACACTGTGAATTCCAGGACAGTCAGGGCTGCACAGAGAAACACTGTCTCAAACAAAGCAAAAAGACAATACAAACAAACAGAAAAGAACTAAGAAAATTGTAGGGTTCACCAACTTAAACAACACAACACACAGCACTTTATGTTTGCTTTGGGTAGCTTAGATTTTTCATGAAAGAGATAATTCTCTGTCCTTGGTCTTAATCAATGACATAACTTGCTACTAGTGGGAAGAAAGCAAACTCCTTAAGTACTATGTTGTTAGGCTGGTTGAGATTATACATTGCAAGAAGAGTGACAGAAGAAAGACAAACTTTTAAGATGAGTTTTATTACATATGAGCATACATGCACATAAGAAACACACACACACACACACACACATATATATATATATATAATTTACAAACATTTTTACATAATTTAAAGATTAATATAAATGATCCCAATTTTTATATATCAAAGCATAAAAATAAGTGCATAAAATAGTATCTTATTTTTCTATGCTTTTATTAGGAAGGTGTAAATATTCACTCAGAATTTTGATATTAAAACAATCATAAAATTGCTTCAATCCTATTGATTTTCATTTGAACTTTACCTTAAACACTAAATATCCTTATATACCAGAGTGAACAACATGGAGGTAATTTAAAACATGAGGTTTTTAGTAGAAATTCTAACATATTTCCGTTATCAAGCAGAGTATGAATTGGAGTTGACTTATTTTTTACTTAAATGTGTCAATATTAAAGTTGCTGGGGCTGCATCTCACTGTGTGGTGCTTGCTTCCTCTGCTTCCAGTCTGATCAGTTCCTAGCAATAGAAACAGTAGAAAGAGGAAGGGCAATTAACCTGCTTGAGTGTTAGCCAGCACATTCTGCTATTTTTGCACTGTATGTACTTTTCCATGTATCATGATAGGACTTTGTTCTGGTACATGGTTTGTAATCTCCTTAAAAATTACAAATAGTGACCATTTACAGCTATTCTGTTACTAACTTCAAAGTGGCTGATAATTTGAAGAACAGATGGTTTAGTTGTGTAAGGGTGTTGGAGGTCAAGCTCATGTGTCCTGAGTACAAGAAATGTCCTGAAACTTGATTTCAGCCTGACCACAGTTTCCAGGAATTCTGTTTATTGTTATTAGTTCTTTGAGAACTTCACACAATGATCTTTGATCATATTGAATCCTCACCCAACTCCTCCTAGAATTTTACCCATAAATACCCACACAGCTTTTGTGTCCTAGTTTTCATAACCTATTAAGTTCAAGTTGTACTGTCCATACTTTGAGTGTGTACATACATATTCAATAAAGTTTTAAGCAAATTTTATACCACCACACTACTTGGCATCATTCTATCCATAGATAACTGTGTGCCTCAACCCTCATCAGAGAAGCTTCAGTTTGAAGTAGATGGTGATTAACACAAAGGCCCACAACTGGTCAAAGAGCAGAAATTGAGAGACAGCATTATGTGTAGGTATTTCTTCAGACCTGCTTCTTCTTGGATAACCAATTATTGTGTTCTTGCCTAAAGAAAGCTATTTTTCCTGCTCTCAGAATCCCTAATTATTCCCGTTTTAATAATGGCTCTTTTCTTTGATTGTCATGTACGCACACTCACAAACCCACTGAATACTTTAGTAAAAGCTCAATAAGCACTCTATTGTATAATTCCATTTAATCTCTCTCTCTCTCTCTCTGTCTCTCTGTCTCTCTCTCTCTCTCTCTCTCTCTCTCTCTCTCTCTCTCTCTCTCTCTCTCTACACACACACACACACACACACACACACACACACACACACACTATTCTTCCTTTCAGCATCCCTGTCATCTGTAGTTCTTCCTATAGGGTTGAGTTCCTATGAGTAACTTCAGAACCAAGAAAATTAGAAGGGAGCCTTGGGAGCAAAGGGAGCTATGGAAGGGGAGATGTTTACCAATGGAGAGGAGTATAGAAAGATACAAGCAATGTGAAGGGTGAAATGTGGGTGACTCTAATTAGGAAGAACAGAAAAATGCAGAAAAGGGAGATAGAAAGTAAAGTATGTGAAAGGGCATCTGAAAAAGTTATAAGGAACCATATTATTTTCTATTTGGCTAAAATTATGCATAATTTATGTTTTAATAGTTGAAAAGAAGAAGCTCACTTGAATAAGAAACCAAGAGAGACAGAGTGTCATTATGAATAGCACTCACCTTTAAGTCCAGAAAACCAGATGGTAAATATGTCAATAAGTGTCTTATCAGAATTTAAAAGATGATTATTTAAAATAAATAAAAATTATTCAATTTGTACTAGGACTAGCTTTAAGCATTCAAGTGGTTGCAGCTGACTCTGCCTTCTGTCTGTAGGGAATCCATCCTTCAGGAGAAATTATTTTAATTTTTAATGAAATGCTGGATGGGTGACTTGTTGGTATCTGGAGTTTAGTGAATTCTTATAGAAGCACAAAGTATAAATTGTAACTGCAGGTACCTCAGCTGTTGCTTTAGGTTTAAAAGGTATTCTATGAAAAAAAAACAATAAAACTATATGGAAACTGATTAAGATCACACAACAGCTGTTGGAGGAAAATACGTCATCCTTCCTAGTCCCTAAGTTCTTGCCTGAGACCCTCCATCAGAACAAAGGTCAATAAGAGAAAATTACATGAGGTCACTTACTACAAGAGCTTTCATTGTTTTATTTTATTTTATTGCAGACTTGGGGGTTGAACCAAGAGCGTCACCAGTGCTGATCACTCACATAGACTCTTAGTACAACTTATATGTGAAATGAGGACACAGAGACCTAAAAAAAAAGCAGAGAGCTGTGATGTGAGGTTTGATGAAGTCTGAACATTCAAATTATGTGCATGATTGGACAAAGCAGGTTGTGTGGCTTAGCAAGGCTTAGCAAAGCTTATGTGTTCAGCCTACTCTCAGCATGTCTGTACCTTCATCCTTTCCAGTGGGGAGAAGCCAAGGCTGCTTTTTAGAGAAAGGCTCTCATACATCCTCCTCCAGATGACAATGATGGGAGAGTTCAGAGACGTTGTTACTCACAATGTGGTGTCAGATATTGAGAAGCCACACAATTTAACTGTGTCCTAAACTCCACCATAGAACTTTTTTATCTACAGAGAGCAGCTTTTTTGTTTTGTTTTTTGTATGTTTGTTTGTTTGTTTTTTCCAGAACATGTCTTTGTATCTACTGTCATGGAACTTAAATAATTTTCAAATATTTTCATATTTTGGTGATAAAAGTATCATCAAATTGTGGAAACACCATGTCCTTGCTGAAGGTGTCAGTGCCATACATAGTTGTATGTATGATAAGAGATGTTAAAGTATGGTGTGCATACCTGTGAAGTCTGTGATTTGACAGACTTGCTTTCCTTGCTTAATTCTGTAAGGAACACAATTGTTTCTTGCTGATGAATTATCTTATATTCCATATATAAAAATATGCACATGCACATCCACATATTTAAGTGGAATAAAACATTCTGATTGTTTTCTTTTACATTTATCTGTTTGTTTGTGTGTGGGAGGGCATGTGTGTCACAGTGTATATGTGGACATCAGAGCACAATCCCTGAGAATTAGCTATTTTTATTCCATGTTGTTTCAGGGGGTCTAACTCAAGTTGTCAGGCTTAGAGACAAGTGTCCTTATTTAGAAATAATTTCACCAAGCCCATATGCAAATTCTTGATTTTTTTAAATAGAATTGTGGCAGGCATTATCTCTTCTGGTCTTCTGGATGTGGTGCTCTAGATGGCAAACCTATGCTGAGCTGAAGTACAGCCACCTAGGTATTTTCTCCAGTCTGAGATTCTTAGTGGGTTAGATTGGTTAGATTTAATTATTCTCCATTGGCTGTAACAGAAAATCTTTAATATTTGATTTTTTCTTATCTGAAAGGTTCATAGTAATTACAGGGCCATTCTTGTCCCTGTGCTGTAAATTGGGGTCTTTTATTTTGTTATGTGAAACTTTTATTACTAAACTGGTGTAACATGTGAAACTGGAAGGAAAAACTGCCATTACAAATGCAAAATGTTTCAGCTCAGCAGAGTCAAGGAAAAACAATGTCACAGGGAATGTTTTCCTCTGATGTGGTGGACTGATGGTTCAAAAAAAATAACATTGCATTAAACAGAACAATAATATGTCTGTCATATTTAGCAGAATGACATTCTACTGTGATTTATGTTTCATGAAAGAACATGCATTAATGAGCTGCCAGTTGATTACAACTCAAAACACAGTAGTTGTGAGCCATTACATTATTTTTTTTGTGCTCAAAATTGTGAGTTAACCAGTATTTGAGACACAGTACAGAATAAGAGGGAAAGACTTAAAAATTAATCACTCAGATATAAACAATTGAAGTAACTAAATGTATTATAAGACTATGCAAGGAATATGCATCTGCATAATTCTACACCATTAGAGATGTTTCATTTGTATGTCACTTAAGGACTTATGTTACTTGCTGTGATCATCAGGAAACAAGCACACACTACTGGGCTAGAAAATGAAGTAAGATTCTTTCTGTTCTTCAGATGATCCAAACTACAGCTACTACACTTGGTTTGGAAACACATAATATAAGTGTGCCACCAAGTGGCCGCAGAATCATTTGTAAGAATGTCTTCAGAAAAGGCATCAGTTAGAAATGGCTTTTTAGTGAATAATTGCTCCATTCGAAACAGATTCAGTAAGAGGCAGACCTCATAACCTCTTCCATAATTCTCACTCACACGTTTTAGCCCATGTCTCTGATTCTGGGGTGAAAAAGCCACACACATAAGAAATTTTATTTTTCTGTGTGTGCTTCTACTGCTGTCTGAGGTCAAGCTGGAGCAATTCTCAGCCACTGCTTCAATGTACATTTTGAGCTTAAACAAAATGATGGACCAGGAAAGAACATTTGAACTAAAGCAGGTTCAGGGTCAAAAACAATCTTGGTTGCCCATTTATGAGATATATGAAGACTGCAATTTGTTCATACACTTTGCTCATCAATAGAATAGCTGACATTTAGAATACATATTTTCCATCCTAAAGAACTTGGAATTCCCTTTCCAGGGAGTTTCTCGTCTTAGTCACCAACTCTTACAATATTTTGATATGAAGCTATCAGTGCCCACATAGCAATCCTCTTATCACTCTAGTCTGAGGACTCATCTGCAAACTCTAATCTGATGACCAGCTCACACCCTGGAGAAGGGTGTTGCCATGACTGACAGTGATACCTGAGATAAGCCCATATCACATTTCTCTCGTAGTTGAGTGTGTTTGCACTGGACAAAAACAGAGACAAACCATAATGCGAGAAAGGTGGGAAATGTTCTCTTATAAGAAGGGAAGATTCAAGTAATAGAGGAAGGAGGCATTACTGCAATCATGTGTGTATGTGTCTGTGTGGCATTCACTTCAGCTGGACTGCCCCTTATGTGTTAGAGTACGTGACAGTACAGCACTATCTAAGGAGGCGTTTTTTTAAAAAAAAAATTATTTATTTTATGCTGGACATAATTATGTATGCCTTTTTTTAAATGAAAAAAAAACATTTATAAACAATATTTGGGAATTTGGGCATCTTTCTTTCCAAGCTGCTTCTTGCTGGTAGGGGGTGCTGTCATGGGGGTAATCCTAAGAAGACACAGAAATACTGGCTGTAGGGGTCTGCAAGGCTGCATTATCCCATTGACATTGCTTCAGGGCTAAGGAGGCTTCTTTGAGATGGTTTTGGTTACTGACTGTCCAACCAGGAGCCTGAATGAACATTCAAGCAGGTGATTTAACGTCACGCAATCTAACATCATTGTTTGTGGGAGTTCACCAGGTACTGGTCACCTTTTCTGTAGTTTCATATCATTATTTTCGTTAACCCCAAATGGTTGCATCTATAAAAGTATATTTGATTTTAAGATGACAACAATGAAAACCTAAACATTGGTTTTTCTCCCTACTAAAAATGCTGCTTCTTAAATTAAAGTTAATATCTAGTATTGTTTTTGCATTGTGTAACCTTTTTAATGTTCAACCACGAAATTGCAGGAAAAAATCAGTAATTACTTTGTCTGCCCCACTCCTTCCTGGAGCCCAAAGGCTCTTGGAATAATGACACATGCCTGTGATAACACCAACAGCAGATATGGGCTCAGAGCATCAGGAGTTTCAGGCAAGAGAGGGCAATATGGTGAATCACAGATCAACCTGGGATACAAGAGTTCAAAAAATAATTATGGATTTTGTAAAGACAAGCTCAACCATTTTGACTTCTTCATTACAAAGTGAAAACTGAAGTCAAAGTAAATTTGAAATAGTAATTATATTCATATTTCAGAAAATACATTTTTCTCCATGTACCAATAGAGAAAACTATGCTCCATAGGCGGGAAAAAAAACAAAAACAAAAAACAACAGATGTTAGTTTTCTGAATTGAGAATTTTATGCCATGGCCTATCTCCATCAAATGTTGGCTAGTCTAGTCATCATATAGTTACTGATTCTCATCCATAAAACTTTATCAAATATCAGAACTAAATAATTCTTCCTGCTTCTTTTGTTCTTGATATCTTATACTCTGTAATAATTTATGGTCTCCAAAATTCAAAATAAAAAATGATTATATTTTAAGAGAAATTTTCACATCTTGTGTGGGTTTTAATGGGTAAGAGATAAGGCACAGATAACCTAGTAAAGACAGTTTTCTGGCTTTAGATGGTTCTTCATGTTCAGACTGGAAATATGTTTTGTGGCAGTGAATTAATTCTATTGAGAGACAAAGATGTCAAGATCCACCAGAGCTCCAGATTGGAAGATGGTTTATTTTTTTTGTTCTTTGAATCACCCTTTTCTTATAAAATAAATCCAATTTAATCTTTTTAAAATCATTATACATTCCATGCACTACTCTAAAAGTCCATTTTATATATCCATTTTCACAAATGCAGAAGGATGAATAACATCAAAAATGCTTGAACTCTGGGTCAGTCCTATGCTGGTTTCCCAGCTATCAAACTGGAAAGGGGATAGGATGGGATTTGGTGGGGGGAACAGGGGAGGACAGAAGAGTGCGGGAACTGGGATTGACATGTAAAGCAAGCATCTTTCAAAATTAAACAAAAAATTATCAAAAAAGACTTTCAAGAAAAAAAAGTGCTTGAAGTTTAAAAGGGTTGACACCTTTATCTTTGTGTAAGACCGTTTTGTTTGTTGGGCACCAATTTAAAGAGTTAGAACAGACCATTCAGTTCCAATAGAGAAGTTCAATGGCTGTCATTTCAAATTCTCCTGTTTGCTACTATTCCTGAAATCCACAAAGCAGAAAACATTCTATTAAATACACCTTTTTCTTTTGAATTCTAGAATTATCATCCCAAAGCCCAGGTTATCACTTGTAATAATATTCCAGGCCACTTAGAAATATTGTATATATTTATTTTAGATATACAATCTTCCATCAACAAAAGCAAGCATGTACTCTGTATACTTTGTGGCAAACTAAATGAAGGGCAGGTGACCAAATTATATTTTGTGTCATTTTTTTTTGTACAGTTCTAGTAGTACAGACATGACTTTGAATGTTTTCCAAAAGTCTTGCTAGGGGAGATGTTCTGGCACTTTCTGTAATTTATTCTATTATTAACAATTGGTCACTTGTATCCCATCTCCAAGAAACTTTAATAACATGAGTATGTATTGTGATAGTTTCCAAGAGAGAGAACATAACAAACTTCCTGCTGTGCCCCAAGGAAATAAAACGTTAGCCAGATACAGGTGATAATTCAGTAACATTTGTTGTGTGAAACTTTTGTTTTATAATTCTTGTTACATTTCTAGATAAGTTTGTATCTACATGTGCTAATCACAAAGCACTTTTAATGTCTTTAAAAAACTACAACCATCAGAACTGGGAGAAAAGAGGTTGCTCAGAAGAGCCCACAGTCTTTGAGATTCTCTTTTATTATTATATCTGTCACTGCATCAAACACGAATTTGACATTTTGGGTATCAGTAGCACAGGTCATGTGAGAGTAGATTTCCTTATCTTCTTTTTTTAAATTCAGGTCTAGAAACTGGTTCTTGATATAGTTTCCTGCGTCTTCAAATGTATTTGGTCCTTAGTGAACAAAGAAATGAAAGAAGTAAACATTAATCACATTTTACAAATCATCGTCTATAAAGAACACCAGGAGTATGCAATGCACAATGTTATTATATGTATGGAATCTTAATGTGCATCAACTCTCCATTGCAAAGTCAAGGTGTCGAAGGTCAGATTTTAGGGATTTGTGTAGCATCTACATAGTGTGGTATACAATGTCGGCTCTGCTGGGATTTCTGAGATTTATATGTTGATTCATTTAGATGCATATGTAACAACATTAAAGAGGAGGCTGTGAATATGGAAGGCAGGGGATGGTGGTCAGATATGGGACTGGTTAGAGCTAGATAGGGAGAGAGATGATGTGATTATAATTTAAGTTTTAAAAATTTAAAAGCAGACATAACAAGGTGAGCAATACAAATAATACACACACACACACACGTATGTACACACATGCACACACACATGCACACATGCACACACGCACACACACACACATACACACACGCACGCATGCACGCACACACTGCATCTTGTGTTCCTATGGTTATGCATATGAATTAATGCAAGCTACAAGAGAGAAATAAGTGAATGTATGGCAGATTAGGTAGCAGAAACAGAAAGCACTGAGAGAGGCCTTATGAGAAAGTTCAGAAGAGAGGGGATAAAAAAAAAGGACGAAGGAAAACCAAAAAGCGTGACTGATCGGGGACTGTAACATCCCTCCCTTAGTCCTTCTAGATGAAGTTGGATAATAGATTGAAATTTGGAGGATCTGGTCAGATGGACAAGAATGAGGTTTTGCAGGGGAAGTGTACAAATCAGTTAGAATTAGTGGTAAGAAAGTTAGTTCATTGTCTTGGCTGCTGGGCAAGCAGAAATTGGAGCTGAGAAGAGGAAGGTTGTAGAGGGCAGCAGCTCTTGCCTCCTCTATACATGAAGAATGTTGGGTCTGGGAAACTTCAGTAGGATGACACCAATTGCAGATGGTCAGGGAAGATATAAAAATATAAAACAGCAAAACTGGAAAATAACTGTAGTCATTGATTGGCTTCACACCAATACATGTGTGTTGAGGACATGGCCGCAAGGACCTGAAAGATTTTAAAAAGGGATAAAACTTTTGCTATCATATTTTATTGTTGCTAGGGGAAATCAAAATTCTAGGGGAAAAATAGTCATCAAACCATATGACACAAGTAGGCTTGCATATGGCTCAGGGCAGAGTTCACCTACCAATCACAGGTCATGGGTTTAACACCCAGTTCTAGTAAATAATTGAAAAAAATAAATTAAAATATGATAAGATAAATAAAAAAATATAAACTTGGAAAGTAAATATTGACAGGAATACAAAATCATAGGAACTTTAGTCATTGTTAGTGGGAATACAAAATATTCCAGTCACTGGGGAAGGCTGGACCCTGAATAATTCCAGCAGTTTGAGATTCTGGAAAATGTGAAACTATAATCATATTTTAAACCTCTGTAGTTCCTAGAGTTTGGAGAGTGATATCATAAATAGGTGAAACCTAGGTGATTGTATGACAATAGAACTATTTCATATGAGACTATAATAATTCTTTAGTTTGGATCTGAATGTCCCTCAAAGGTCCATTTGTGACAGGTTTGTTCTCTAACATGGTACCATTGGAGGTAGTATAAAAGCTTGATAGGTGGGACCTTGGGAAATCTTTTTGGCTACTGAGGACGTATGTTCAAAAGGGACTGTGGGGTGCCTATCTCTTTCTCTCACTTCCTTCTTGGTAGGGAGCTTACATATCTACTATGTCACAATCCCTTTGGCCAATGGACCATTGATTGGAACTTCAGAAACTATGAGATTTGAAAAACTGCTTTTCTCTTTGTCAGCTGATTTACCTCAGGCATTTGTTATCTTAACAGAGAACTAATTAATTTGACATGCAGTTAGCAAAACACATAGAACTATCAGACACAGAGAGCAAACCCTAATTACACTGTGGATTTCAGTTAATTATGTGTCAACATCACTCCATCAATTACAAGTGCACTACTTCAATACAAGATGTAACTAATAGGATACTGGGGGAGAGGGCACTGAGGAAGTACATAAAATCTCTGATTCCTCACAATTTATTTCCCTGTGAATAAAAACTGCTCTAAGAAACTGTATCAATTAAATATATATCCCTTAACTATCTATATTTAATCTGTATTATTAAGTATAAGTTCACAATTGCATTTATCATATAATAGATGTGTAGACATTACAAATGATGTTTGGGATTCTAGAATGACAAACACTTTGTAAAAATTAAGTAGCATAAATATCTACTCTGACATACTGCCATGGTCTTAGTACATCTAATACATAGGGGGTAAATTCAGATTTATATTTGTGTTTAAATTAATTATGACCATCCATTTGCATATTAGATAATTTTTATCAATAAGAGTCCATCTAAGTACTTAAAAATTTGGGTCTCTAAAGGTAAAGCAACTCTTTTGTGTGACACTAATGCCTCAGTAGTCGCTAACTGACTGGACCAGAAATCAAATACTGGGACCTCAGGAGACTAGAGAAAGATAAGCGCCACAGTTCTGAAATTCATTTCTGATGTTTACTGTCTATGCTGTAAGCACTGAACAGCCAATGTAACGTTGCAAGCTCTAGTTAGGGTGGCATCGCAGTGGCATGCCATGATCACAGCAGACAGTACAGCTTGCAGTATCATTACACGTGTGTGTAGAGTAGTGACTCTCTTCTATCTAATATTTTCCACTTTGTTCCATTTAGAGTTTGCTTTAATTTAGACAGTATAGCCAAGTTCCTCTTTGTTTGAAAGATTGCTTTCAGTGGGAATTACAATCATGCTAAGATTCAAATAGGAGTTCTGGGGACATGACTTCATTAATGAACTGTTGGTCACAAAAGAATTAGGACCTGAGTTGAGGTCCCAGAGCCTATGTATAAACTGGGGTGCAGCAGTGTACTTCTGCAACCCCAGTCAGGAAGTGAAGGGGAGAGTGGGGACAAACAGAATCATGAAGCTTGTTAGTCAGCCACTTTGCTTGCATAGAGTAATCACAAGTTCTATGAGGGACCATGTCTCAAGAAAATAAAGAAGGCAGAGCTGGGGTCATTGCTCAGAGCTTAGAAGCACTTAACTGCTCTCATAAAAGACCTGGATTTGGTTCACAGACCCACATGGTGACTCACTAGTCTTGTAATTCTAGTTTCAGGGTATCTAGAGCCCGGTCCCAGTCTCCAAAAGCACCACACACATGTGCTACACATAAACTCATTTAAGCTCACACACATGTTGAAAATGTATCACTTCTTAACCATAGAGTAATTGAAAACATTGTATATCATTCTTGAGATTACACAGACATGAACACAGTTTGCATACTCTCTCTCTCTCTCTCTCTCTCTCTCTCTCTCTCTCTCTCTCTCTCTCTCTCTGTCTCTCTGTGGGGGGCACATTACATGGAGACATAGACTTTACACCAGCTTACTATCTATAACAGAGGGAAACAAGGTTACCAGTGTACTCTGGAAAGCAGATGCTGAGGTGCACCTTGGCCACTTTTTCTTGGAAGAGATCTTTCTTGTTGAGAAACAGAACAATGGAGGTGGTTGCAAAATACTTGTGATTACAGATGCTGTTGAACAGGTGGAGACTTTCATGCATTCTGTTCTGTGGTGTAAAGATTGAGAATGTGTATGGTTAGTATCTGCAGAGTTTGGGCATGAGCATCACAAACAAGGACATAGATAATATGTACTATTGTAAGGCAGACATTGGGTTGGGAGGTGCAGTACTACAACGGGACAGCACTGTTTGGTTGCCTTGGTCTCCTCTTCCTCCACTTTTTTGTATTGGACTTACCACTTCTTCATCTTCTACAAGCACCATGTCATAGGCACTTAGTGCAGCACAAAATATAATGCATGTCACTCCTTCAAAGCAGTGGATCCATTTCTTCCTCTCTGATCTCTGTCCACCTACATCAAACATTCTTTAAAAAACAAAATGAAAAATTAATCTTCCAAGTTTGGTTGAATCGTTGACGTTGACTGCATATCTCAATACACTTAAAATGCATTCCTTGATTTCTGTTGTATAATTTAAGTTGATCAACCACTACATAAAATAGGGAAATTTCACGAGTGAACTAATTCTCATGGAAATTTTAAAGCAGTTTAAAATTTGGAGCAGTTTATAAGTCTTAGAAGATTCTGATAAGAGTTTATTCATATTTTCAAGAAAGAATAGAAGACTGGATGTGCTATTATGGCACGAGGATTCTCACTGCTCGCATGTTAAATTTCTTTTTTATTCAAGCAAATAACTTGTGTTTTGTGCTAACACTGATTCAAATCAGCTTGTATGAAGATGAAAAGACATGATCACCATTTTCAAAGATATTTCTGGCTGGCAGAGAGATATACATGCAAGTGATAATAATAGTATATAATTACACATTCAAATATTGAAATTGTATGTCAGTATAGTGTAGGGTTTACAACATTATGAAGGATCACGACAATCTCTCACTGGTGTTTGAATATGTAAACTCAGCTCTACGTTTTTAAATTAATAGAATTTCTCATGGACAGAGAAACTGATAAGTAGACGTTTCTTCTCCCTTTTCTTCAGATAATGCACATTTCAAGTGCAATCTCTCTTTAACCTCTTTCTTTTCACCTCTTCTTTCATTGAGTCATAAACAGTTCTGTTAGGACTAGTGTGAATTGTCCTAGCTGGGACTCTCCCAGAATCCACACCTTGGTTAAGCATCCTTACTGTTGAATGGACTTTGCATATTTACTTTCTTGCTTGCAACCTTCTCATGGATCCTGTTCCCCTTAGAATGAGAAACAGATTTGTGAGGACTTACAGACTGTGGTGACTATTATCATCATCTCTGCCCTTCTAAGCTTGTTTCATGGTATTCTCCTCTCAACACAATAAAATCATGGTGTCCTCTTAGTTTAAATCAATATAAATGTTTCTGATGTGTGAAGACTCTTTCACCCTCCCTCTCTTTTTCCTAGGACATACAGTCTCCTTTCCCTTTCAATTAGTTAATTATCTTTTGAGACAGTCTCCTGTAGGTCAGGATGGCTTTACACTCACTATGTAGCTGAGGCTGTGCTTCCTTCCTGCCTTCACTCTCCAAGTTGTAGGATCACAAGCGTGTGGCACCTTTCCCCCTTTCATTGCTACCTCTCTCTCAACTTTCATGTTTTGTTATCAATATTTCATCCTGAGAAGGATCTCTGTGAGTCCCCTTAAGTTCTCTCTCCTCACCTTCACTTACTTTATATGGCACCAGCATTACTTCATGGGATTCAGGCCAAACCAAAAAAAAAAATTAATTCATCTGTTCAACATTGGCTCTGCTTAACAGAGCAGCAGCCATATGAGGCAGGGGCTCTATTTTAGTCATTGTTTCATTTACATTATGCAACAGCATCCCTGGCACATGGTACACATATAATACGTATTTGCAAAATAATAGAACAGACACTTGTTGACAAAATGACTGAACAACTTTTATGAGAAGTACGTTTACAGTTTACCAGTATCTAGATGTGCGATAATGGAGCATGTTTGCAGAAAGCAACTTCAGTTTTTAAAAGCTGTACTTGGAAATGCAGGGAGGCAAGCAGGGAAGGGATGTACATGGAATTGAAGTGTGGCGAGTAGGGAATGGCTGTACAGGAAAATTCAGTGATCAGAAATTACACAAATGCCGAAAAATATAAGAAAATGAGGAGTTGAGTTTTGCCGGTGTTTGGGGAACACACTGCCTGGGTGAAAGCAACAGGAAACAGCAAGAGAAAAGAATGGAAGAATCCCTAATGAGCTGTTGTTGCTGGCCAGCAAGGGAGTAGCTGAATCATGGCAATATTAATATTGCAATCTCTGGTGGGTGGAGGTAGGAGATCTTAAGGAATTTGTATCAAAGATTGGCATTGTTTATTTGTTTATTCTGGTATTAAGGCTGCTTTAAACTGAGGACAGACAGAAAACATATATTTGATAAGGTAGAATCTAAGTTATAAGCTACAGGGATATCATCATATTTGAGTCAGAAATGATAATTATTGAAAGCATCTACGCTGGACAGGTCTATAGGGTGATGATACTTAACCTAATAAATACAAATCAATTGATTTCATAAAGATAACGAAGTACAATGCTTTGGGTGTGGTACTGAAATCAAGTTTGTAACCCTAGTACTTGGAGGCAGGAGCAGCAGAGAAATTCAAGAGCACATACTCTACATAGCAAGAGACTAGTTAAAGAAGAAACAAATATTACTTTTTTACTTCAAATTTCTACTGTAAACACAGTAGAGACTAGATAAATGAAGCTATATGTACCCACTGATAAGAGGGGAAACTCTGAAAAGTCTAAAGTTTAACCACAGGCTGAAATATAGGCCTCAAGATAAGAACACTAATAACATACCTATCAACTTAGGAGCAAAGAAAAGGAAGTCCTCAGATATTGCAAACGAACCTTAACTATGCTATACTCTTGGGCATATAACTCATTGACTCAGAGCCCTGGAAGGAGGAACAGTCAGAAGTGTACAGCTATTTCAGATGTGTTCAAGTAACTTGTTCAAGACTGTTATTCATTTAATGCTTCCTGAGGCCATGTGTTTCAGGCACTCTGCTAGGCAATATAATAACTAATTTGTACGATATTTTCACCTTATATAGAAATGTATTTTTTATACCAAACCTCCCTAGCTAGTTTTAGCACTTAGAGTTAGCTATAAAGTCCTCTCTAGAAGGCTGGAATAGTCTCTAGTTTTCTCTCTCCAGGTCACACAACAGGTTTCTTGTTTTGTTTTATTTTTTATGCTGATAAAAAAGGGTCAATGAGCAAAACTAAAATTTCATTCGAGATATTTCCCCACATTTCAATAGAAAGAGTGTTTTACATATTCTCCATTTGGTTATTTGTCAGCCTTTTCTGGTTCCTCGGATGATGTAAGGTGCATTAGCTTGTGGGCTTTCTGATGTGCTCTAAAAAGCTCTTCGCTAAGATCGTATTCATGGAGGGCTTTTCTAGTGTACCTGTCACTCTGAGTCACATCCATAGATTTGAACAGATACGAATGTTTACTTTTAGCTTCTTGGATTCTAATCCTCTCTCTGATGATTGCTTATGGAGAAGCTAATGGTCGACCATGGGCCCAGGACAGTGGAAGCACATGAATGGGTGTCCTGGTTTTCAAGAAAAGAATACTGGTTCCTTTGTTCCTTTACACACAAGGAACAGCATGCTATGGAACTCACGGATGTGATGTTAAATTCTATCCACTAGTGGGACTTGGATTTGCAGGAGCATTTGGTTTTGTCTCTTTTAATCAGCTTTTATGCCCTACTGTCAATTTCTCTCTATTCTGAATTACACTTTCTTCTTTAACTCATGTGACATTTTCAAATTGTCTTCTAATCTTTAAATTCTCAGAAAAACCTTCTCTTTTAACAATAGTTGTTAACAACTGCTCAGTCTATTGCAGGTGGCCCAGTATTTTACCATGAAGATAGCAATATGTTTCTCAATTTAAAAAAAAATTCATTTTCTGGAATTTTTTGGAATCCATGAATTCCCCCAGAATGAGGACAAAGGCACTTCACACTCTTCTTGCATGCTAATTTTCTGCATACACTTTTCTTCATATTCATAAGCTCAGTGATCTAATGTGTGGGTTTTTTTTTTTTCAGCTTGAACCATGTGAAGAGCCTGAGGTAATTAACAAAGTGAAAGCAAACCTTTCACATAGGTTCTTACTTCTCCTGACGATCTGACAAACGTGCAGTGGACTAGTAACTCATGGCAGGTATGAGAGTGGAGATACATAACAGTAGTGAGATTACCTTAGCATTGTATAAATGTATTTGAATTGTGTGCTCTCCCGAGAAACAAAGTTTCTTAGTTGTCTTTGAGTCTGAAGGGAAATTAATATTCTTCCCAATAAGAATGAGCCTTTCATAATGTGAGCTAAGATGTAAAAACTTTATTATTTGTATCTATCTATCTATCTATCTTATCTATCTATCTATCTATCTATCTATCTATATCTATCTATTTGGTATTTCAAGGCACGGTTCCTCTGTACTGCCTTGGAGCCTGTCCTGGAACTAGCTCTTTAGGCCAGGCTGGCCTCAAACTCACAGAAATCTGCCTGCCTCTCAGACTAAAGGTGAGAGCCACTAACATCCAGCAGAAACATTATTACTTTTTAACCAAAATAACTATCAGTAAGATGTGGGACATAGGGAGCATGCCTTCAACCCTGTTCTCTCAGCATTAAATAGTTTCCACTGAACATGTTTAACACGTTCTGCTTTCTTTCAAGAAAGGGAGGACAAAGATTATGCAGTCTTTGTTCATAGTGACAAAGTGTTCTGACAGTACATCTATGCATGAATGTTTATGATCCTCCCATTTATGATTAACGTGAGTCACTGCTCTGTTTTCTGTACAGAATGACACAGAAGCTTGAGGCCAGAGTTCTCTGCACGTTTCTCTAAGCCATCTGCTGTTATTGAACTGAAATGCCCATTAGTCAATTCGATCAAGGTCCAGGGAGTTGCTTTTATGTTGATCCTTCTGCACATCACATTAGCTTTGTGAAGTTATGTCTTGTTTCACTATTATTATAATGATCTACTTCTCACATATATTTAATTTTAGCTTATAGAAATTCAAACTGTGGTCTATTTTATAGTAATATACTTTAATTTAATATCTTCAAATAAGCTAAAAAATAGCAAAGGGGAATTTTACTTATATTTTTTACTACAAACACACACACACACACACAAAACCATTGTAACTATTTTATGAAGAAAATGAAAATCAGAGAAGCAGCTATGCTCACCACTTGGTAGTTTAGAATAATCAAACTGACATATTAATGAGCAGTCTTGCATGGGTGTCCTTATTCCACCAAATCAGAGATTTATGAATGCTCCGTGGAACTTGCAGACCAATTTTGGATATTGGGGAGGGAGAATTTTATTTTTTTTAGATGGGTCTTACAAATATTTTCAAAAGTCTGATGGTAAAATTAGGATTCTTGAGATTAAAAGATTGATTTTAAACTGTTGATTACAATATAAATAAAAATTAACAAGCCAGGCTTTCAAGTCATAGCCAAATATTGATTATGTGTTAAATTGTCTTTGATATTGACATAGGGAAAGCCACAAGATTTATATGACTGGGTTAAACAGCTGACTGAGTAGTTGAGTTTTATGATCCTATTTAATCAGTTGGAAGGCTGTTGAATTTTATGAGTTTATGTCAACTAGTTGACTAAATATTTGACCACACAAAATTTCTTACACTTAGTATAATAATAGATCAGTGTGAATAATTTGATCATTCCAATTGCTGAAAAATCATTGTGTCATCTAGGAGAGCTAATTACCAGTCAAACTCCTGCAACATGGCTTCTCCTCAAGCATAGGGATCTCCAAAAAGACACCATCTCTCACCATTTTCTACTTTCTGGCCATGTAGACATGAACGCTTATCTGAATGGGACTCTCTTTGAAACTACTCTGTTAAATATTTGTACAAGATGCTGACTAAGTCAAAATTGATTTAGTATCTTATTACAGGAACATATGAGGACGTGAGTTGCTGAGCATGTGCTGTCATTATACAACCACAGTCAAATTATCTCATATATCTTTCCCTAACCAGTTTTAAAAATAGAGAAGGATAGACATCAATAGACACAAGGGCATATATGTATGTACAGAGGTATGTCTAAATCTCTTCATTACTCTTGACATTAAAATATAATCAAAAATATTCAGAAGTATATGAACCAAGACTGAAAACGCCATAATTACTAATGTCATTTATTATGTGGACTGATATTGTATGAAAAAAATTTGTCAATGGAAGAAAAAATAGAAAGGCTAATTCAGGTATATAATTTAAAATCATAGATTTACTAAAATAAATTCTAAACTATGCGTGTTGGTACATTCAATCTGAGCACTTAGGAGGGGGAAACAAGAGGGAAGCAAGTTTGAAGCTAACCTGTGCTACATAATAAGTTCAAGGCCAGCCTAATGCTATATATCAAGACACTGTCTCAAAATCAAGAGTAAAGGGTCTAGCTCAGTAGTAGGGGAACATTCCTAGAGTGCTGGAGGTCGTGGCTTTATGCTTAGCTCTGTGAAGCAAACAAATAATCAAATTAGATCAGATATTATTCTGGTAATATTAATCATGACCACACATGTAACAAATATGTGACATATGTGAATTAACGTTCTTTGTGTTATGTTAGAGAATAACAAGTCTAAACTGGGATGCCACTCCTGGAGCCTCATAGCTAAGCCTAGTGACTCATACTCTTGGAAATGAACACAGTGAATAGAATTCAGCTTCATATTTTAAGAAAACTGTCATTTTTTTTTTCAAATCACAGATCTGCTCATACATTCTTGAAAGCAGTTATGCCAAATTTACAAATTTCAAGTTCTGTGTTGAAATAGTTTCCAGCTTTTCTGGGTCCAATATACAATCCTTTCAATTCTGTATTTTAACTGTGGGACATTTAAGGAGAGAATGGCTTTTCTATGACTGATAACTTATTTTAGATTTCTTTCTAAATTGCTTAAGTCTGGGGGAATTGCTCCACCACACAAGGACTTGGAGTTCATTCTATTTCCCAATGACTTGGCAACTGGAACATCTGTAAACATCATTGGTCAGGTTGGCAGTTAGAATTCTGCTTTGATAAGAACTCTTGAGATAAGTTGTTCTATCTGCTTGACAGTTGGTTCTCTGGCTTGATAAGAACTCTATGCTAATTTCCATTAAATTGGATGATGCGCAGAGATGATACAGTACTTTGGCAGACAGAGCTTTTCATTTTGATATTCCTATTTAAAATTCTAGAGTTTTCTATTTTAATATGTAAATTAATGCTTTAGTTTTAAATAGCCTTAGGATGATTTGTGCTATGCAAATACAAATCAATGTTAATGTAATAAACTTTAACACCTGGGCAATTGCTAAAGAGGAGTTAGAAAGTACATTATTTTTATATACAATTTTGAAACACAGAACTTTTTATGCAGTATGAAAGCCTAAACATTTGGATTATTCTACTGTGTACTTGAACGTTGGTTAAACTTTGGAAATTTGTTAAAGGATTATTATGTCTCAATTGATGTGAATAAACTTTAAAGTTCTTCAAATATTTAAGTATTTTGTTCTCTCCCCAGCAATTGTGATTTATTTTTCTCTCACGCCATTTTTCTGTGAAAGGTATTATAAAGAAAGACAATCTTCTTTCAAAAAACTGCTTTACAAGAAAAGAATGCTTTCCACAGAAATGTAGGCAGCAGCCTATCAGTGACGTCATGTAAAGATTCACTTTTTATAAACAAGAAGATATACACTTTGATGACAACCTCAGCATTTCTTCATAAGACATTTGGAGATTCATTCCCAATCTCCATTCTTTATCAGATATCAGATATCACCTAGCTTATCATGTCTCATGCAAATACTTTATATACATGGTGCTTCACACGATATATTTAGCTAAAGCTGACCACTTGCTTCCTCTTGCAAATCACTCTACTAAGCATTGTCAGCATATCATAATCACAAGTAACCCCTGACTTTTCAAGGTTGAGGGTTCGTGAAGGAGAAACGGAAACAAAAAGGAGAAATGAAAAAAGAAGCAAGGAGATCATGTATTGGTGTACAAGGAAAAAGAGGGAAGTATGTTGCTATATTATTATTGAAAAGGGAATGACTCGGGCATGGTAGAGTGGTGACAGCTGCAATTTTGAATTTTTCTACTAACTTTGCATGTGTAATATAACACTGGTAGCTTGAAACTCACAGGGTGGAGTTATTTTCTCCAGAGAAGTCATCAATAAAACTACAAATTTGCTTTTATTCTTCATTCTTTATTCATTCTACTGTATTAGAAAACCCTTTGTTCAACAATGTGGCAGGACACTGTTGCCTGCTATTATGAGAAACTACTTATAGATAGTAAACAGATGGGAAGATCAATTCTCTGAGGGGTAAATGTGGAATTTTTATGATAAAAACAGCAAAAACACTTTAAGTAAAAGAAAAAAATTATGGTTGCAAAAGTCTTAATGTCTGAATGGTTAAAACGGGAGAGCATGCTTATTCATGAGTGGATTGTTAAGAGCATCAGTGTGGAGTGGGGGACAACAGTGCTGGGGGATTGACAGGACCTGGGAGGGGGTGACAGGACTGAGCGAGGGTTGACAGGGTGAGGGGGATGACAGGACTGGCTAAGGAAATGACAGGACCTGAGGGTTGAGATATCTACCAGATCGCAGTAACCAGCAAAACTGCTTATGTGCTAGCTGAGAGATCCCTAACTCCTGCTGCTGTTTCCTGGAGAATCAACGGGGGGGGGGGGGGGGGAGGGGGGTATAGTCTGCCGGAGTATCTCAAAGCCAAGTCAGCTCCAGTCTTTGCCTTTGGAAGTAGGGGAGACGAATGACACAAGGCAGAAAAAGAAGTGTGTAAAAAGGTCCTGGCAAGGCAGAGGGAGACACAGGGAACAGTTTTGGACATGGTTCCCAAAGGAAAACTTCAGAAACTGGGCAAAGATCATCTGGCTCGACAAAAGCGAGCAGGATTTGAGAAGACTCTTTCACCGAGTTTGCCCAGGAAGTGCTGACTATGTTCTCCGCTGTCTCATTGTCCTGCTCTGATATGTGGCCAGTAAATTAATTAAATCCAAAATTAACTATTTGTAGGCCTGAAATTTAGTAAAAGTTTGGGATATATTACTTGCATATCATTTGAAAATATTCCAATAGCTGTTCTAATTAGCTACCTCATACTAACCAATTTGGACACTTTGTAGCCTTTCAAAACTTTTATTATTCTTAAACTGAGTTTAGGATACTGGCTAATTAACATTTAGTTACTTTTTCTCATAAGTGGCTAAAATTAATTCATATCATCTGTTCTCCAGGGTTTTGTTTTTAAACTTTTTGAATACATTTCCATTACTGTGCACATGACTGACCTTGTTTATTATGTAGTTTTATCAAGTTTTCATTTACTAACATATTTCATTGGAACCTTGTGCCAATATATTCTATCTCACCCCCCAAATCAATAGGAAACAGTGCTAAGCTTTGTATGAATACAAACAGATATGCTGACCTATCTGGGGGGAGAAAGATGTTAAGGACCAAAGATATGTTATCTAACATTGTTTTATGATTTTCATTTCTTAATATATTCAAAGAGCAATTTGACAGTAGAATTAGAAAGGTTTACTTGAAAGGGATTTCAATGCAATCACAATAAAATAGGAATGCATTTTAATACCAAAACCAGGCAGATGCCTTGTGATTCTTCTAAATAACATCACATTCAAATAATGGTATTTTAATTATCTGCATTTTAAAGTAAGATAGATTTAAGCAATATTTCAAGCAAATAGAGAAGTAAGAAGTAAGTGAAATAGGATCCCTGACACCTGTTGCAACAAGGCTATTTCAATAAATTTTCTTAAAAAAAAAACCACACTCACTGTAAAATGTCATTTTTAAGTATTAGAAGCAGAACCTTGATACCATTTGTTTGAGTAATGCAACCTAGAAGGAAGGACAGGTTCACATTGAGCTGGAGGAGTCCAGGCAAGAAGGGAATTGTCATATCAGTTAAGGAGGTCTAGCCAGCCAACTCCAAAATCACTGCATGTAACATTGAGCTGGAAGTTTACTCCACCCACACTTTGAAAACAAGTTGGTTCATACCTGAAGTTCAAGTCTTTAAAGGAGAACTGAGTTTCAATGATACCAGTAGTTTTCACCCGGGAATGTAGAACATCTTGCTCATTTGGCACGTACCCAGGGGCTGTAATTCTGTCTAAGTCATTAAGGTAGCTAATAGAAACAAAATGAAATAGAAAATATTCATATTTTGAATTTACATTGGAACACACTGCAATTCAGTACAAGTGTATCTTAAGAGTTTACGGTATATTGGAAAACACACTCTGTTGCCTTTCAAGCTGCTGATCAAAAAGTAGAGACTGACTGATGGGATGCCAGTGTTGTAGAGCGCAGTCCACAACTAGCTTTTGGAAAGCTCTTCTCTATGAATTCAACACTACCTTAGCCTGTATTTTATGAAGTCCGCAGGACAGACATGTTTGCTATCATGTAGATAGATGAATGTAAGGCTATTTCTCCATGCAGGGCTGTTTAGATGTATTTATATGTATTAGGCTGCCTTAGAATGTTTGCAACAACAGTTACTACAAGTTCTTCAAAGGTCATGCGGGAATGATTCACTTCAATTTTAAAAGACTTGTTGATTTTAATAATAATTTGAATTGCTTTCTTGTTATTCATTTTTCTGGGTATTTTTGTAAGGATTACTTCTTTAAAACACAGTCATTTCCATTAGGGGTCATGATGAAATCCATACAGTTCAATGAAAGATTCCAGGTACTTCATGTGGGTCCACAATTTACCCTCTAACTATTGTAGTCAAACCACCGTCAGTACATAGTACACTCCCTAATTCTTCCAGAATAAATGCTCTTATTACCAGGAACTATTTTCCTTGTTTGTTTCTTTTATTGACCACAATAGCTAAAGCTCAGTAATGGATAGTTATAAGCTTGATTAAACTCTGTGCCCTGAATCTACAAATTAAAACTGTATGGTTTTTCATATCTATTATTGTGTTTGATACTATGGATTAAATAGCTAAGCTATTTCTGTGATAAATTTAAATACAAATAGTAATTTCATGTTAAATTTGAACATTACATTGAGTCCTATACAAAAACACATTTAAAAAATGATAGCGTGTGGTCTCCCACCACAGAAACAGAATTTCTGGGTAGAGTCCTACTGAATGTTAGTTATTGCTAAAAAAGTTGAATTTCTTCAGAGACTAAGTTGAGGAGTTCTTATATGTTAGTTTCTAACACAGTGACATTTAAAACAATGTTCTTTTGCCTTTAAAAACAGATTAAATAGCTATTTAACAAATTTGGAAACATCATTTTAAGTTGAAAAAAAAAAAAACAAGTATACCCAAAGTAATTCTGCTCAAGAGGAAAATAAAATTGTATCTTGGAAATACTAAATTGTGAAAATGTATCATTATTTATGCTAATAAAGACATTTTGACTTTAAATGGGTGTAAATTGAGATTTAAAGGAATCAAAGAAAAATATTGGAAAATTTTACAGTTTTCAATTTTTTTGATTAACTATTACTTGAAATATTGTGAATTTCCTACTGATGAAATCAGTTCTGTGGTAGGTGTATGATATGTCATTCACTTCATGCCCAAGTAAAAGAATAAAACATGTACTAAAATAGAAATAAAATTCATTTAATGAGAGCTTCAGTAAAGATGCATTTTAAAGAATTTTCTTTGCATTTGTAAATTATTTCAGGCAAAGAAGAGGTATTAGCAAACTAATTTCCATCTAAAGTGATGGTTTTAATAAGCAAATGTGGGATTTGGGTGTCAAAGCCTGCAGTTTACAAATCAAACAGAGGGTTCTAGACCTTATGATTCAAATTACTTACAATGACTTGTTGATTTATTACCCATACTGAAGAGACAGTGTTTTCCCTGCCTAGTCCATGTTTCCTCTTAACTTTTGTGGAATTTAAATAGCACACTAGATGGCCCCAATTAGTAAACCATAAAGCCTTAGATAGCTAATACCTTTCCTCTTTTCTTTACTAAAACTGTGGGATTGACTGGCTAAGCACAATGCTCCTGCTCTTCTCCCATTAGTTTAAAACGTTTGGTAGTTTCCAGGATAACTCAAGAATCACTTGATATAAGGAAGTTTTAGATCATGGTGACAATTACACTGCAAGCAGTGTGACATCATTCTAAGTTCTTTATTAATATTAAATACTTACTTGCCAATGTTTGCTGTGACTAACTCCAACAAGAAGTCACAATATGCTAAAGCCTGGAAACCAATCAACTATTGTCTTCCAAAATTTGGTATCTTTCTCAATAACCTAGTGAGCTAACGCTCATATCATGAATAAAAAATTATTCTAGGAGATGATATCAGTAACGTTGAAATATATGTTTCAGATTAATATAGCCACAAATGTTGGTGTATTGATGCTGAGCATTGTGCATCATGGTTAATTATTTTAAATTAAGAGAAGATATGTACAACAGTTGTTCTTTTCAGGCAAACTGTTTCAAGTCTTTTCAGATGTCTCTCAGTTTTCTACAATAAAGTGCAAAACCATGCTTTTCTTTACTTGTGCTTATGTACACATTTGCCAAGTTACAAATGCATGTGTCATCTGCAATTCCTGCTCAAGAAAGTCACTTACTAAGCTGCAGAGTCATTGAGCTGGTACTCAGAGGCCCTTTCAAAGCAGGCTTGAATTCCTGGGTCTCCCCAAAGTCTTTTGATCACTTCAGCCAACTGGGGTGTCATATCACCATCTTCTAGTGTACTTGCCATTGCAAGAAGCTGTTGTTTGTCTTCCTGGAGTAATTTGGTGGGAAGAACAAAAGCATGATATTTAGGCTCAGATATTGTTTTAAATAGAGATTTTGTTTTTCGAGACAGGTTACTCTATATTGTTTTGAAGCCAGTCCTGGAACTAGCTCTGTAGTCCAGGCTGGCCTAGAACTCAGAAAGGTTCACTTGCCTCTGCCTCCTGAGCACTGGGTTAAACAGAATATTGTAAAAGGTTTTTTTTTTTAATATTGCTAAATTTTTGCCAATAATATCACTGGACATTTTTTTTCCCAAAATCTATTAGGAACAATAAAACTAGAATTCATTATAGCAAAAGACTGACATCCGGGAAAGTTGTGCTTTGGAAAAATGTAAAATACTATATAGAGAGAATTCTGAGAACTTTGGTATATATCATTGAAATCCTCATATTTTGTCAAAAAGACAAAGGCCCTTTGGTCTAGTTCATAGCGGCTTTGGTTGAAATGCTAGAGTGAGAGAAAAATGACATTGTTGTAAACTTTGTTTTGTCATGAGACATTTCTTTGTACTCATTTTGCCAACCCAATACATACCTGGACTCACATCAATAAGTTAAGGGTCTCTGTTGGGTGGTGTCAATTATGTGCCTTTGCAGAAAAGTTGCCAAAGGGCAGAGGTGAGAAGTATCTGAGAAACCAAATCACTAAGTTAAGTATTGCCTCAGTGCAGAGGTGGATGTGGCAAGTAACAAGAAAGCATAAAAACTTGCTAAATAAATAAACTTAGCTTAAATAATTTATAGTAGGCTATATTTTATACCAGTAAGCAAAAATGTATTGACACACATAGAAATTGGAGTCTCAGAATAGTTAAATAAATTTTGGTATTTGTTTAGGGAAACAGCAAAATCTGGCCTCAATTCACCGAGTGTCAGTAGTCCAAGCTCACGTTCTGCTTGCTATTATGATAATGTGCTGTGACATGTGTTACACCACTACACAATGTGACGCATGTATGGGTCATCATTCTCACGACCACCAACAGATACTACAATGGGACAGGGCTCCTCCAGACAAAGCAGTGAATAGCAGGCACCCACACATGAGCCAAATATGTCTGGGAAGAACTCAGGGTTGCTGATGTGACCCACTCATATTCAACCAACTGGAGGTTTACTTTGCTATTGTACTAAAATTATTTTATTTGCCTAAGACATTAGTGTCTTTTGTTATTAAAGAATGTTGAAACTAAACGGGAACTTTTTACATCTTTCTGATTGCGTTAAGTGGACAAAATGAAGACTTGACCTTATTTCCTAGAATTAATAGAGGATAAATTTTATAATTTCTCATTCCTATTAAATAGCAAACTTCAAATCCAGTGACAAATGATCTTTTCATTTAATTTGTCATTGATTTTTGAGAGTATAATTGCATATTTTTCCATTGTCTTTCCTCCTTCAAGCACTCCCCACAAGCTTCTCCTTGCCATCTTCTATATTTATGACCTCTTTCATTCATTGTTATTACATACACACACACACACACACACACACACACACACATACACATGTTTTCAGGGCTCACCGTTTTGTAGGCATTTTCTTCTACTCTAACATAACTCTGGGACAAATTGTGCAATGAGGCACGAACAGCAGAGGCAGCTGTTCCCAGGGTCCTTTCCTAAAGGAACAAATTATGTGTTCTTTCAAATCCATTATAAACTAAACTAATATGCTCTTCCTTTCCACTATATTATGCACTGAATGCTAAAATACAGTCTATTTATGCTGGCAATGGGAGTAGATTTTCCCTTAAAACATGTCAATGTCACCAAAGCCCTTTCAACCAGTTTCATAATCTGAGTATTTTCTTGTAGTACATCAATCTGACTGATCAATTTTCCCTTTACTTCTGAGATTCTGGAACAAATACATGGGTAAAGCTCCTGGTGATTTTTAATTCAGGCTGCTTAGTAGAAGCACATGAAGTAATAGTAAATGTATTCACATCAAAACAACACCAGGCCAAGCAAATGAGAGAATCTTTAAAGGTCAAGCCCCTGTGTGTGTGTGTGTGTGTGTGTGTGTGTGTGTGTGTGTGTATAGAATACTTCATTACAGCAAGTGGGTGGTGGCACATACCTTTAATCCCAGCACTCAGGAGGCAGAGGCAGGCAAATCTCTGTGTGTTCAAGGACAGCCTGTTGTGCAAAGTGAGTTCTAGGTCAACCAGAGAGAACTTGTCCATAATTGACAGTTATTTTTCAATGCTATGCATGCCTACACAGCTGTCAATTGAAAATTAAAATTCCACAGGTTATTTTACACCTGTATTTTAAATGCACCAGTAATTCTCTCCAGACTCAAAACCCCAACTCATTCACAATTATTCTGAAGCTTTCTGTGCAGTGCCTGTATCTTTCTTTCCAGTCTTCCATTCCTGTTGGTCTCTCTTTCTCTCCATACTTGCTCCTCATACCTCATGTGCTGGACTCCTGCCATGATGTAAACTCCCTAGGCTGTATTGAGCATTTCTATGAGTGTCTTATTTCATGCAGCAACACCTCCACGAGGAACCTTTCCATTCTTCTAATTCTCACACTAGTCCTTTCCCATTTCATCTTTTTCACAGCATTTATTGTAAGGACTTTTCCCTCCTTGCTTTGTTAATCCTTTAGTGTACATGATGGAAAAAATAGTTTGTTTATTTGTACACTCTGACAAAACAGTACATGTTGCTAAAATACTTTTGATTTCATGAACCAAATAGCAGACATGCTGATTCAAGAGAAACTAAAGGATCTCTAATAATCTGACATTTTTATTTTTCAAATACTACTGTCAGATTTTGAATAGCATTCCAAAGATTTAATTTCCTTATGGTGTATTTCAGAAAGCTTGTGAATTGTGATGGTTTTGGAAAAGCTTATTATCTCAGAATTTTGTATCTTTAGAGAAGTGATTCTCAACCTGTGGTTCACTAACCTTTAATTGGCAAAGGTCAGATGACTATTTTACCATAATACCATGCTATCTATCTATCTATCTATCTATCTATCTATCTATCTATCTATCTATCACCTATTTATTCTTATTTTACATATCAATCCCAGCTCTTTTTATCTCCCTCCCTCACTCCCTCCCTCCCATGCCCCACAATCACCCTCCCATCCCATCCCCCCCACTCCACAGGGAGGGTGATGCCTTCCAGGAGGGGTCAACAAAATCTGTCAAGTCATTTGGAGTAGGGACTAGGCCCTCCCTCCTATCTCTAGGTTAAGAGGAATGTGCTCCCAATGTCCTTTTGTGCACCAGGGATACATCCTGGTTCCACTGTTAGAGGTCCCTTAGACTGCCCAGGCCTTCTAACTGAGACCCATATTCAGGGGGTCTGAGTCCATCCAATCCTGGTTTCACAGCTATCAGTCTGGGAGCCCATTGGCTCCTTCTTGTTCAGGTCAGCTATCTCCCTGTGTTTCTGTAGCATGGTCTTGTCCTCCCTCTCTGCATCTGGATTCCAGTTTTTAGCTGTGGGTGTCTGCTTCTGTTTCCATCAGCTACTAGATGAGGGCTCTATGATGGTGGATAAGTTAGTTATCAATCTCATTATCAGGGAAGGGCATTTATGGTAGCCTTTCTACTGTTGCTCAAATTGTTAGTTGGGGTCGGTCTTGTAGGTCTCTGAACATTTCTCTATAGTGAGTTTTCTCTTCAAACCTATAATGGCTTCCTCTTTTATGATCTGTCTGTCTGTCTGTCTGTCTGTCTGTCTGTCTCTCTCTCTCTCTCTCTATTTATTTTTCTCCCTAATACCATTTTAAAATACAAATATTTACATTACAATTCACAACAGCAGCAAAATTACATTCATGATCTAACATTGAAAATAATGTGCCTTTAATCACAGCACTGAGGAGGCAGAGGGAGTTGGATGTCTGTGAGTTTGAGTCTAGCATGGTCTAAAGAGCAAGTTCCAGGACAGGCTCCAAAGCTACAGAGAAACACTGTGATAACCTCTTTAAACATAAAATGCTTTATAAACATTTGCTCAACATCAGGCTTTTCTTCCTGAATACAGATAAGTTTTCAATGTCAACAATTGATGCCTACTTAGTGCTTCTCCAGCAGCAACCCAAATGCCTACCACATAAGATAATAATAATTTTCAAATGATTGTTGCTGAGTATATTTCAGTATAGGAATTTTAATTAGTCTGTGTTTAAAGTGATTGCCAAAAAATAAAAGATACCTGATATTTACATGGACCCTATATTCTACAATATTATGAATTTAAAGAGGCTGCCTATATTTTTCTTCCTACTTTGGTAATTTTTATAATGTTATGCAAAAGTTTTAACATTCTATATATGAAGAAATTAAAAAAGAGATGTTCACTAGTTTATCTAAACCAAGAGATTCAGTAGAAAATGAAACTTAGGCTGGTTTTCTGTCAGTACTGTCTTTGAAAGGCAGTCTGTATGATGATGTGCAAACAAATTATTATGTGAAAATATAAATATGCTTCTAAAGCAAAAGTCCACATAATAAGAAATCGGAAAGTCACACAAACATAGTGCTTAGAAATTAATAGGTTGAATAAATAATTTAAGCCAGGTACAAAGTGTTTACCATATAACAAAATACTAAATGAATACGATTGGAAGTGCAAATGTTTTCTCCAGTTGAAACAAAAATATGATCTGCATAGTACTAGAAAACTATGTTATTTTGATATTCTGAGGCACAGAACACTGATGCTCCTGCGAAGACATAGCGACTTTTTGGGCTTCTTAAGTTTACACCATTGAATGTATAGTTTAAAAATTCTTTCAATAAGGATACTAGTAGTGATGTTTCAAGTCTATTGTTTTTTATTCCACTCTAGCTTGTAAAGCCTAGGTTAAATGTATCATACATTTTTTTTAAAGAAGTTGTCTTAGAATTTCTATTGCTGTGAAGGGAAACCATGACCAAGGCAACTCTTAAATGGATTAAAGGAATCCATTTAATTGGGGCTGGCTTACAGTTCAGAGGCTTAGTCCATTATTGTCATTGTGGGACATGGGGGTGTGCAGGCAAACATGATACTGGAGAAGGAGCTGGGAATTCTACATCTTGAGCCACAGGCAACAGTAAGAAGTCTGTCACACTGAGCCTAGTTTGAGCATCTGAGACCTCATACCCCGCCCCCTAGTGACACACCTTCACCAAGGCCATACCTCCTAATAGTGCCACTCACTCTCTATGGTGCTGTGGGGGCCATTCTTTGTAAAATTACCTCAGAAGAAATATGAAATTTTGTGATTTACTACTTCCTTGACAAGATACATGGACTATTTTAATACAAATTCCAAGATCTTTAAGTCATTGTCAAAAAATTCAAAAGACATACACATTTTTTTGTAACTGTTATTGCCTGGGAGGGAAAAGTAAAATATATATTACCATGTAAAACACTGAAAACATGAAAACAATCAGACTTTGAAGATCCCCCATGGAAGGTTTCACCCTCCCTGGGGAGTGGATGGGGATGGAATGGGGGGTCAGTGGGAGGCATGGGAGGATGAGAGGAAGAGGAAACTAGGATTGATATGCAAAATGAGATTATTTCTAACTTAAACAAAAAAAAAATGAAAACAAAAACATTGAAAATAGTCTTTACAGAGGACACATCCCCTGCAAAGGAAGTTAGGCAGCATTATATTCTTCCTGGACTTCAGTTGTTTTGAAGTTAACCAAATATTTGTTTGTAGTCTATTTTTTCTCACCTATGCATTAAAGGAGTATAGCAGTACATTTTTAAAATGCCATGCAAATTTCTATGTGCTTAAAAAAAGCCAGGGTCAGAGGTAATAGAATAGCTATAAACAGAATAGGTTCAATAAATAAATCATCAGTTGATAAAAAAGGAAGGGTCTTGGAGTTCCATACCAAGTTTTTCTTTTACAAGTGAAGCAATGTGGAGCCAGAAAAGTGGGAAACTTAACTGGAATTGAATTGTGGGGAAATCGAGTAAAGCAACTTTTTTAGAACTTAGACTCTAGGCTTTGCAAAAGATTTGCACTAAAGTGTGCTTAGCATTTCTCCATACTCTTTTTCTCTCTCTCCCTTTTTCCCATCCTTCTCTAAGAAAACTGAAGGAAAGAAATGGGATTTACACTTTCCTGTAAAGTAAAAAGTATAGAAATGAGCATTTTCCTTCTTATCCTGATAACTTCCAACTCAAAATTGGATGCCTCGGGAGGGACAGAGAGGAGGAAAGCATTTGTGTCTTTCAATAATTTTACATATGCTTCTTCCTATGCTTATTACTCCTTTATGCTGATCCCTTTGGGGACTGTTTAGTTGATGACTTCTGGAGGTAACCAGCTGTTCTGGGAGACACTTGTGGAAATAGAGAATGTCTTTTAATGCTTTTATATTGTGAGGGGCATCAGTTAATGCCTTTTAGATAATAATGTACTCCTAGGTTTTGTGTATTATCTATTTCAAAAGTAAGTAGATTTTTAAAGCATCATAACATGTGAATAATTAATTAAATAGAGAAAAATCATTTAGATGCTATGTTATAAAGCACAGTACAGTTATGTTTCTTATGTTGTTACTGTTAGAAACCTGCAGTCTCACCCTGTTGGGCCATGCCCAACCCCCACCTTTTTAATAGCAATAAGAGGTTGGAATGTTGGGGCTTGGCAGTCTGTGGACCCCGCCTCTGGGCGGGACGCCTATGGCCATGTAATCACTAAGTCAGGCTTTACCTAGCTTTTACCTGGCTGGGCAGAGACCGGATTAGCAAGCGCCCCACACCCTGCTCTCTCTCTCTCTCCCCGCTTTCGGTTGGCCACCAGCTACCCCGCTCTTTTCCTTTCCCCTTTCTCAATAAACTACGCATGGGCGCTGAATCTCGTGTTTGTGTTTCTTAGGCCATAGCAGCTGCATCAAAAAGAACAACAGTTACACTATTTAATAAAATTATAATGAATAATGGAAAAGAAAGGTTTCATTAAGAGAAAAAGAAGGAAATTTAAGTTGGATATAGTTAATATTTGCAAAATTATTACATTATATTCTTTTGATATAGAATAGGACAACAGACAATCCTATGAATATATAGCTACATTCTACCCAGGCCATATGACTAATTATGACATGGGCATACTTACTGCACTTCTGGGATTCACATAATCAATCCCAAGTGTAGTCATAGCTTTCACAATGGCTAAGATTGACTGCAGCGTGTTACTGTAGATTACTGCTTTAAACTCCATGCATTCTTGTTTACTGTAACCATTCTTGTGGATGATCCTACAATTAAGCACGAGAAGTTTTGTTAGTTGAGCTGTTGTATCACAAATAACAATAAAAGCAATAATAAATTGCTTGAAGAAAAATATAGTCTATACTATGTCCAGTCTAGACAATTTAACATTCTTGAATGTTTGTCATTCATTGTCTCTTCATATAATGCCTTTTGGGTCATGGTGAGACCACTTCCTAAACATAAGGTCAGTGTAATACTTGTTCTTGATAAAATAGTTTTCAAATACATCAATAACATATACTTTATTTAGAACCTAGATTCTTTATTTCAGGAAGAACATTCCCTGATTTCCAGGTCAGAGATGTGTGCAAAGACCTGACCCCCGTGTCATGTTTAAACAGTGATTTATAGGGGATGTGAGGTCACTCAGCGCAACAGTCCTGGCTTTTCCTATCTCTTAAGAAACACTAGGAAGTAGGAGTGCCTACTTTCTATTTATAGCATTAACAAAGGCATTTTGTTTTAAATGCAGGTAATTGCTTTCTGATGAACCCATTGCTGTTCCTCCGAGTGTGTACATGCTTCTGGGTTTTCAGAGCTTAGTTACCTAGAGGATAGATTTGGCTGGGCTCTTCTCTTCCTTCCACTTATGAATAAACAAGTCAGTGTTTGATGTACAGTCTAAGAATAATAGCTTAAAATAGAATTTCCCATTAAAGCTAAAATCTGTGCTGTTGTTACTTGTGTGTCTTTGCAAGCTTTGCTGTGTGATATATCTTGTTTCTTTCTGTCTGTTTTTGTTTTATATTGTTTTTAAAATATTTTTGTTTTGTTTTTGAAATTCTGGGTTAGGGATCAAACATAGTAATACACCTCTTCAGTGCCTCTGAGGAACTTAAAACCACAAATGGTAGGACCAGGCACTGAGAAGAGTGAAGAATGTGTCCCTATTATTTTAATCTATATTTTACATTTGATTATCAACAAATGCTCAATTTTACCTTCAAGTTATCTTGCTGCATTAACCTATTAAAGCCCTTGAGTAACCAAACAACAACAACAACAAACCCAGATGGATCTAAAACCATAAAAATGCAAAAAGACATAATAGAGCAAAGCAAGACTGTTGAATAAATTCCAGTCCTGTGTCCAAAATTAGAAGAGAAAAATGATTTACTTGTTAAATTAAAATGATAATTTATGAGTACATTTGGGGCATTTGGATTCCTTTGGTAACGCAAGCTCTGATGTCTCATAAAAGTGAGGGAAATATGATAGAAGCAGCTGCATAAATTTATTTCATTTAGAAATAAATTCAGAGTTGCCTAGCTTTAAGTTGGTTCCTAGTTCTTTTCAAACTAGTACGATTTTATTGAGCATTTCAGTTCTTCATTATATGCTGAAATAAATGAATGAATCACACCATACTGCCCTCCTACTAGGTCCATAGAGAATCCCAACCTATGCGACACTCGCTGCACTCTGTACCACCAACTCTGTTACAGAAAAGTACATTTTAGATCTTCAAATGGTCACAAAAGTCACACGTGGCTCAGACAACACAATCATGAAACCTTCCCATCATGGCCAAATTTCTAATAAAAGCACCAAATTATAAAATTATTATTTTAGCAGATTTTGGGCTCTATAAAAGCTCACAGCCACATCTGTGTATGGTAAGAGACATTTGGGAAGCTGTGGAGAGTTACATTGTGGGTAGGTATAGAAAAGCCTGAAAAAGACAAGAATTAGCAGAAAAAAATGTGATGATTATTTTATGAGAATGAGCCCTTTTTAAATGGCCAAAAGGAGTGTCGGGGAGGGGGGGGGCTTTATAGATACAAGAGGCAGTGCATGTGAATGGAGGCACAGAGTTACCAAGCTTTGGGCATGTGTGAAGAGTTGGTGTTGCTCAAACCATTATGCATATGCATTAGCTTCATAGTTATGCAAGTGAATGATGAATTGTTCCCACAGTTTGCAAAGTGATTGGTTGTATTTTATTTTAATTTAGGATTCTTTATCTTCCTATTTTATTATTTAAAATATTTTACTTATACTTCATACTTTGAATATTTAAGTTATTTCTATGTTATATATATTTCAAATTCTTGTTGCAGTTTCCCAGAAAGATGTACAGCTAAAGAATACTTATGAGTTTCCCAGTTTTTATATGTTTTATATGTTAAATATATATATATATACATATATACATATATAATAAACCACACACACATATACATACATACATGGTTTATAAGATTTAGTGTGTGTGTGTGTGTGTGTGTGTGTGTGTGTTGTGTGTGTGTATGTATGTATGAATCTTTTGCCTGAATCTTTGAAACACCAGAAGAGAGTACCAGATACTCTGTGATTGGAGTTAGGAATGGTTGTAAGTGCTGGGACTTAACTAACCTTCATACTATGTAAAGGCAACTTAACAGCCAAATCATCTCTCCAGTCCTAAATCTATAGTAGAGGCCGAAAAATTATAGATACTACTTCTTTTTTTGGAAGATGTACTTCAAAATAATGGTAGGAAAAATTCAGTTTTGCAATCTTTAATCAGATAATAATTTTAGGTTAAGATTATAGTTTTGATACTGAGATAGTCTTATATCATACCTCTAGCTGTTATGGTACTCTTTATGTAGCACAGACTGGCCTTAAACTTGTGATCCTCCTGCATCAGCCTCCTGAATGTAAGACTTATAAGAATAAATTACCACAGCGATCTAAAATTATGTTTTCATGGTTTCTCATAACAAAGAATGCCTAATTATTGATTTAAAATTTTATAGTTAGTAAAGTTTAAATAAATTATATAATTTATCAGCTCTGTAACAGGCTGAAAACTGTTTTACATAATAGTCTATATCTCTTTATATATTAGTAGTTAGTTATATATCTATGATACTTATTATTGTTTTATTTCCAGTATTTTTATTTTTTTGTCTGAATTCATACATAATTTAATATTTAAAATCTTTTTTTATATAAAAAATAAATTAATTACAAACTAAATTTACACATATAGATAATAGACACATAAAAAGAATAAGGCATGTTCAACTGTAATTATGTCCTAAATAATAGGGTAGTAGAGAAGAATAATGATCTAAAGGAATGAGAAAAATCTCCACTGTTAAGGTGAACCAGAATTTGCTTACAAAACAATTTTTTGGAGAGAGAGAGAAATAAAGAAAGGGAGAACGAAAGGAAGGACAAATATTTGCTGGCACATATAGGTGAGATTTCCTGTGGTGATACATTATTTATGGTTTATTAATGCTTGACCAAAGATTCAGAAAGCAAAGTTAGCCACAAGCCATAGAAGCCAGGCATTCACCTTTAATCCCAGCAGCCAGAATCTAGGAGGTGGTTGGACACACTTTTAATCCTAGGACTCTGGATTAAGAGGTGGATCAATCTCTGTGAATCCAAGACCACCCAGATCTACACAAGACTGAATCAGTCAAAAAGAGAATTAGAGCTCACACCTTTAATCCTAGCACTAGAGGGATATAAAAGACAGGAACAAAAAGTCAATATCTGGCATATGTTCTCCAGCCACACTGAGAAGAGGTTACAGTCTGAGATTGGTAAAGAGATCGTGCATGGGTCAGTCTTTCAGCCTGAGGTTGAGATGAGCTAGTGGCAGGCTGCTTTGTTTTTTTGATCATCAGCTTGAACCCCAATGTCTGTCTCTGGGTCATTTATTTTTCATGTTACAATTTCCAAACTGGAGCTTAAATAAAAGTTGGTAAGCAAATTACATGCCATTATTGTATTACCAGAGGGCTTCATCACTGATATCTAACTTCATTTTATTCAGTTTTTATTGCAGATTTTATTCATGGCTGTTGTCTTCAATACTTCATTCAGAAATTTAGTAAGTCATCACATTGTAAGGAATAAATGGAAAACCTGATGTAATAACATATAAGAATTTGTTGGAGTGATATCAAGGAACAAATATTTCATATCCATATAGGAGATTAAGGCCAATGATAAAAATATTATCCCTCCAAAATTTCAAATAGATTCTTGATTGACATTTCAAATGTTTATGACTATACCCTCATAGTTTAAAAGTTAGTTCATTTGAGGTTTTATATAATTAAAACATAACTACTCGCTCTAATATTTCTGAAAAGCAAAATTCAAAAGAAAAATATAACTTATGGTCTTTGTTAAATAATAGAAGTAATAGTGAACACTCAATGAAGTCAGAATAACTTTGCCACTATCTGCAAATTCTGACGAGGTCACTTGAATTCTGAAGAGAGACTTGAAAAGTGTTGTTTAAAAATTCCATCAGTCTATATAATGATACTTCTATGTAGATGTTCAGGGCTGACCATTTGGTATTTGGATGTGTGTTCTTAACTGTGGGAGATTATTTCTCCAGCTGTCAGCAGCCCTGACTTGCCTGTTACTCTCTGTGTCAGCAAGTGTGTTGGTGAGACTTTATGGGCAGATTTTACTTATAATATGTAACAAAAATTAATGAAGAAAAGAGAGGCATTGGATACGGAAATGACCAAGGAGAGGAATGTGGGAGAATTTGCAGGGAAAAAAGGAAAAGTAAAATGATGTAATTATATTAAAATAAAAAAGAACTAGAATAATCAACACAGAATTGTTCAATGCATAGATAAATCAAATAGTCAACACTTGAAAGAGTTCTGTACCTACTTCATTTGTTTAACAATAGTACTTTTCCCAGATTCACCTGCTCCTGAAACAAAATGAAGCAAATGTTATTAAACTGATACACAGAATTTGTATATTAAAACCTACTATTTTATCATGTGTAAATTTTTGACAACTCTATTTGTGAAACTTCTAAGGAAAACAATGTGTACTAGTAGATAAAATTATATTTTACATTTAAACTTGATTTGATTTGAAATGTTTATATACATGAGTTTGCAACCCAAACATGTAACCTACAATTTCAGGCTCTAAACAGCTCTTGGCTTCTTTGTATCTCTATTTGAATAGATGGTGAAATAAGAAAATCATAGATAACTTTATATTCAGAACTGTTCAAACAGAAATCTATCCTGTTTCAAACATGCTGTTATCCTCAGCAGCCTATAATACCTTTGTACATAGTTTCCTTTATCCAAATGTATGAAGATTCTTAAAAACTAAGTAACTCAAAGGAACCCTTACGTACAAGAAGAGGTATGGGTATGTTCCATGTCATAGATCTGCAGATATGGGAGTCTCCCTTATCTGCAAAATGTATTGTAGTTTATGACCCACACTATGAAACATTTTGGCATCCACTCACCTCTTGAGGCATCATACACAGAAATCCCAAATGCAACATGATTCTTAATACAGAAAGCAAGAACTAATAGTGAAAACTTAGTGTCAAGTTTAGGTTGTCAATAATAAACTTTGGACAATATTTCTTGAAACTCTCTTGAGGTTAAGATCTACTTTTTGGAGAAATAAAAACTACAATTATAGAGATCACAGGTCATAATCTAAGTTTGTGTTTTTGAATCTATATATGCCTGCATTTACCTTGATTTATCAAATTATAATTTTAACATAAACAAAGATAGTTTGAATTTGATAACTCAAAAATCTAAAAATTTTATTAAATTATACTTACAAATATGGATTACAGTACCTGACAATACCACCATGTAGACTTTTAACTCCACCTATCACTACTTACTTGACCTTCACCCTTCCTAAGTGCTTACCATACCCTCCACGCTCATAATTTTTCATGAATCATTTTATTTGTTATTCTGTCTATAACTGTAAGGTATATTTCACATGAAAGAAATAATTCTTTGAACATATTTTAAAAAATAACCTACCCCTAACCAAGATGCTATTTGCAACCAATACCCGCTAGCCAAAGCAAGACAGTACTCTCCAAAGACATGTCACTGAGTGTGCACCCCACTCCAGTCCAGGTATCATGCCCAGGAGTAATTGGCCAATAGAAAAAAAAAAGACTTCTTTTCTTTATTATTTTTGATGAGGTCTATTTTGTTTTGATTTTTTTGTTTTATTTACTTTGTTGTGATTTTTCAGAAGTGGGAAGGAGAGACAGGTCCTGAAACTGGCTGTGTAGGGAGTGGGAAGGATTTGGGAGGACTTGGAAGAAAAAAAAAAAACACAATGTAATAAAAAAATCATTGTAAGAATTTTTTAAAGAAAAAAATAAATTAAAAAAGTAGATTTTGTCCTTTGTATGATATAACATTTTTTTTCCACGGAAGTATTTCTGTATGTTTTCCTGCACCTGAAGGAATAGATACAGAGGCATCTATATTTAACTCTATGTTGCAGCAAGTGTTTTTGTCCCTGGCATGTCTCAGTGTATCTGATTTCTGCACTTGTCTGAACAGCTGTTCATCATGTATGGTACCGAAACATAAAGTGTGGGAAGACCATAGTAAATAAAGCTTCATTGACAAGTGGTAATATCTGATTCTTCTTCTTGCATAATCTGCCAAAATTCTTCTCCATTATTGTGCCAATGTGCTTTCTTGCACAGGCCATGGAAGTTAAAAACAAAGCCAATGAATGCAAGAATCACACTAATTTTTCAATATTCCTTCATAGATATTTTTCATTTAGTTTTGAAGTTGTGGTGTTGAAAGTAGGGCCTGTGGGTTCTAGGCCCAACCAAACACTGTAATCCAGCCATGGATCTGTAACCACAAGCAGCTGAAGTGATATTGGAATCAAGTGTCATCAGGCACAAGTGAGAAATTCATGGAGTCTCAATCCACTACATCAAATATATATATTCAGTTTTACTGAAAATTTTCAGCTGTGGGACTACTGGAGGGAAATCAAATATTTTAGCAGGGGCTTCATTCCTACCCAAAGCACATTTACTTAGTACTGTATTTTCTTCGATGAAAGTGGGGCTATTGGGTAAAAAACTGGACAATTTTGAAACTGATTGAAGAATGTTTCATATTTTAATACCAATTAAAACTTTAAAGCAACTATAGATTATCTAATGATTTCTGTAATAAACTAAAAATTATTCAAGGACTATTTTTAATTAAATAAAATATCAACCATTAGAAAACATAAAAATTTTAAGAATATTGGAACAGGGTAGAGCTTGTAGGTAGAGTATATGTCTAGTATGAGTGAGGCCACATGTTTTATCTCTATCACAACATAAACAAAACTAATATTCAAGAATTATATGATTACATGTGTCCTGAATCATGAAGTAATGCAAGAGCACTTAGGAAACACTACTGGTCAAATTAAAACATCACAGACTTGTTTCATTTTATTTTTCTGTTACAGAATACTCAAAACTGTGTTAGAACATTTGGAGGACAAAAGTAATTATACAACAATTCTTCATAACTTACCAGGCAACAACTTATGATGTATCCAAGGCAGGCAGAGTTACTGGTTATTTTAAAATAGCAGATAAAGTTGCTTTTAAAGATTTTTAAAATTTACACATATTTTTTATGCTCTGTATAGTGAATTTAGTGTTCTAAAGAAGGTTCTATACAGCTAACTGCAATATTGGCACAATTCTTACAAAAAAACAAGTCATACAAAAATCCTCATTTAAAACTCCATCTCAAAGTCCCCTAGAAATAAACTGTTCATTCCCATTCTCACATAATTTTAGGTCTTAGTTCATAATCACCACTCCATTCTTGCAGGATTAGATCATGTTACAGGGCTAAATATACACATGACAGCATGTTTGCATATGCTGAGTACATCCTAAAATAGCTCCTTCCTTCTAAATTGTGGTCATGACTAACTTCAGCTTCTGGGTTAAAGAGTACCAAAGGAATTTTCACAAGATACCCATTTGTTTCTCTGAAGAAGATAATGTATCAAATAATGAATAAATTTATTCTTAATTTACATTTTAAGATGCACAAATTATTGTAAATAATAAAATATAAGTAAGACTATTGCTATGCAGAAATATGGAAAATAATTTTAAGTTTGTACAACATCCACAGCTGTAGGGCTTGATAGTTCATTTGTCTAAAGCAGGCAAGCAGAGATTGAATAACTTGACATGCATTTATATGTACAAATATTTTCTCCGCAATTAAAATCATATAATTCTATAGCATAAAGCAATTAGAATGAGCCAGCCTTGGAGATAATGTTGTATGCATGAGAGAAATGAGAACTGTAGAGATGAATATACTCATACAAACTCTGGATCGACCTTCAAACAAGCTCTCAATTCTCCTCTTGATGCTGTGCAATATTACAATGTTTCCAGGTAGCTTTACCAGTGAAATATTTAAATACTTTCAAGGCTTATTTAGCTGTTTTAGGTTAAACTGTATGTTGTACCTTCCTAGATATCATTTTTGCTAAAAGTGTCAGTTCCTCATCTTATTTAGTCTTCTTAAGGAATCGCTTGTTCCACTCAATATTTCTCTTCCTGAGTAAAATTAAAAGCTGCTCTCTGTCTCTCTCTCTCTCTCTCTCTCTCTCTCTCTCTCTCTCTCTCTCTCTCTCTCTCTCTGCTACATGAGAGCTATTAAATATTTTTGACATTTGAAAGAAAAACATAAGAGAAAGGAAAAACAGAACTCTGTACTTGTGCTTTTGGAGTTAAAGAAATACATTTTGTTTATTTATGTAATTTAAATTGGTCTTTGATAACATTTCTGACTCTTACTAGGCAGTTTGATTAAATTTTATCTCTATAATCATCAGTTTCCTTGTTCATAAACCTTGCTCCTAGGGTGTACATTTTAGAGGTTCAGAAGTCTGAATTGCGGATGCGAATGACTTGGAGAATACATTAGCAACTACTAAAAGTCCCCTTAGATTCAAAGAATCCTCCAAAGACAGAGTTTTCCTTTTTTTTTTTTTAAATTTATGGTTTTACACTTCAATATATTTTAAGAACTTGCTTATTTGTGTCTATGGAAATATACACACAAGCGTACACTCCCAGAGAGTCCAGAAAAGAGCATCAAATCACCTGCAATTGAAGTTACAGGCAACTACCTATGAGCCACCAAATATGGGTACTTGGAATTGAACTCAAGTTTCTCTGGAAGAGCAGTAAGCACATTTTATTTTTATAATTTTTAAATTAATCATGCTTGTTAGACTTCCTACAATCTGACCACTCCATGCCAATACGAATATTCTGAAATTTCTGCTGTAGCTGCAGTGTTTATGAGCAGTTATTTGGGTATATATCATCATGAAGAAGTAACTACAGCAACACCTTTTAAAAATTGAACACTTTTCAAAATACAGACCATGATTAGTTAGTCTTCTTTTTGTTTTTACCTAGCTGTTTTGTCATATTTCTTCCAAATATTTAGCTCACAGGTTTTTTTTTTAAAGAGTTTTCAATATTTTTCCACATGAAGTCAACCACAAATAATAGGTAAGATTTTTTTCCAAACTGCAGTAAGGATATCTATTACATGCCACATTGTTTATTTGAAACAGATTTCTGAAGTATTATTTTCTCAAACTTCTGTTTGTTGTAATTCATTAAAAATAAGTACTTGGCTGTTGTTGATTGTCTACAATTCCCATCATTAACATTCCTGATTTGCTTCACCAACATGTGTTCCCAGCTAAACCCACAGGACTGAAATTCATGCCTGTGTGCTTTATCCAAATTCCAAGTTCTGCTGGAAATTTGTCAAGAGAAAAGTCAAGACAAGAAAATGTGGGAGACTATTCTGTTGATGACAAGAAGGACACTAATCATCATTAATTCTTCATGGGCTGTAGTCAACAATACTAACGGATGTTTACCATTAAGTATGGTAATTAGATTTCTGTAGACTATATAAGATAATTCACTTCTCTTCCTAGTTTGATTTTGACAGGTACAGATGAATAGCTTGATTTATTTTTGCCTATTGAAATATAATGCTGACCCTTCTATATTAACATGATGGAGTAGTAAATGTCATTGAATGTCCTCATAGTATTTAACCACCGTTTTTGGAATTAATCTTTTACATAATTACTCTACCCCAGTTTTAGTTTGTATTTAATATATTACGATCATCAGTCTGCAAATCATTTGGTTTATCTTTTACAAACATGAAAAGGCTTTCATTGTCTCTATCAAATCTTTGCAATGAACTGACAAAACTCTTCTATAAATGTTTATGTAGCATTGACATGATCTGTCCATGAATTAATTATTTGCTAGAATTTAGATTAAAAGTTATATAAACATAATCATAAGTACCCTTTTATTTTGTCAAAAAGTAGAAAAATACTTTTTTATTACCTATAACATTTTGTTTCTACATTAAAACGATAAGTAGTTTGAGAACTATTACTTCAGAATCCTATATTTACATTGCTTGCCTTTATCAGTTACTAATGCTGTCATCCTCACATTCCTTGTTACAATGGACATTTGTGTTTCTATGCATAAATCTGTAAACATTTTTGCCTCTTTTGTTTTGCTGAACATTTTGAAAGCAATTACACACTTTGTCCATGAATACTTATGAGTTCATCTTGTAATTAGGCATTTTCTGTTAAGTATATGACTACTTGCATGCATAAAAAATTTTATCTTCATTCCAGTGTTTTGTAATAAAATGCTGAAATTTCAAATGTATCTGATTATTACAGTGTTTTTTGTTCATTTCGCTTTTCCTAGATTTAAGATCTACTCACAGTTTATACATTTTTGTTACTACTTTTAAAGTTTAGACTATTTCCCCTGTATTCTTGTTGCTATTTTCTTTTCTTTAAGGTATTAACATTTTTCTAAAGTTTAGGACTATTATCTGATACAGAGTTGAAAAATCTGTTTTGAGTTTGATATTTAATGTAAATATATTCAGATTAATATTACATGAAAATACTATGGTTTTTCAACGTATCACATTAGAAAGTACATAGGGTCAGATGAAATTCTGTCTGTTATTTAGTCTTAGAAATTTTTCTGATAATATATCAAAAATAAACATCCAGATTACCTAAAATTTTTCATCAGGCAAATTGTTTACATAATTTTCACGTAGGAGAAATTACTCTGTCTCCTATATTTTTCTTTACACAACCTTTTTCTTGAAATTGGAATTTCAAACTGAAATGTTCCAATTTCCAATTTCAAATTTATTTTGAAAATATATGATGATGTTCAAATTACCTAAAGGTACCAGGCCATAGTATATAATTAAAATTTCACTATGATTGTTTTATGTACTATTCTGATTGATAGTTGTTCATAATAAATAAGAGGTCATAAATGATGATTTATGAATGACAGATTGTGGATATACTCATGTGTATATATTTATCTTCAAATATATCAGGTTGTATATTTTAAATGTACACCATCCATATGTCAATCATAGTTCAGCAGTGTTTTCAAAAATTCTATATTCACCATATTAGATTGTGAAAATAGTTTTCAAAGATGTCTTTTATTCATCACACTATTGCTTTTAGGCTAGTAAATGAAGTGACTAAAAGTAGAATTATGTGATTTTTTTCTCTCCTGTGTGAGCTTATTTTGTAAAGCCATCTATCTATTTAGCTGTACTTTAATTTTAACAACAATAATGCATGCAACATTTTAGGATAACTTGATGCTTCCAAAGAAAGCTTAGGTTAATTACAAGCCTGTCTTACGTCCAACTAAATAGGAAACTATACATAAGAATCTGATATAGTCCACTCATTAAAAGTATCCCTCCTAATTCCACAATCACAATTTGATTAATAATAGACAGATACATTTGTTTTTGTAAAAATTAGATACATTATTTAGCTACCTTATTCTTTCCCAAAGACTCCCATGTGCTCCAAGCTTCACACACTGCCAAGTTAATCAGGCATGCTTTCTTCTGACTTACTCTAACACGTATTTGAACACATTTCTGTGCCTTTTGTTTCTCAGAGCATTTTCTAAACTTTTTTTTAAATCACATCAAATATTGGTGTAATAGTGAAAATTTCTGATAAAAGTTACAATCTCATTTTTTTCATAAAATTTTCCCATGTGGCACATATGAATATATATGTGTATATTTATAAATGAAAGATATAACTACGTAACAAATATTATAACATTTACTTAAAACTGATCAGTATTTTCCTATTGATTTCAGATTAAAGATTTCCTATTGTTTTCAAACTCAAAAAAAAAAATACAGTGCTTCTCTTTAGCTGTTTTGCTCATGTAAAGTCCTGATTGTTTTCATGCCATTGAGAACAACTCAGGAATACTTTCAGACACTGCTTCCATCAGTCCTCTGTTTATAGGAATGCATGCCTTTCTGTGTTAAGTCATAGTAATTCAGATTGCAAGCAACTAGAGGGAATGCAGTATAGACTAATTTTTAAATTACAATTGACCTGAACAAGGAGGAGCTCATGTACCCCAGACTGATAGCTAAGAAACCAACACAGGACCAACCTTGAACCCTGAACATGGGTCTCAGTTAGAAGGCCTGGGAAGTCTATGGGACCTCTGACAGTGGAACCAGGATGTATCCCTAGTTCAAGAACAGACTTCAGGAGCCCATTCCCCCATGGAGGGATACTCCCTTAGCCTACAGACATGGGGTAGAGCCTAGGCCCTATCACAAATGACTTGATAGATTTTGATGATCCCTCATGGATGGCCTCACCCTCCCTGGGAAGTGGATTGGGGATGGTATGGGGATTTGGTGGTGTCATGGAAGGATGTGGGGGGAGGGAACTGGGATTGATATGTAAAATAAGAAAAAACATTAAATTAAAAAAAATATGAAATTTTTAAAAATAGCTATGGTAAGTGAATAAATACAAGAGGATTAGAAAGTAAATGCAAATTTTTAAGTGGAAGTAGAGAAGCCTTTTAAGTCATCAAGAGGAAAGGGGGTAAGAACATAAGAGAACGGGATGGTTGAGAAGGGGAGGAATAGAGTGAAAGAGCAGTGAATGAGATACCTTAATAGAGAGAACCACTATGGGGTAAGGAAGAAACCTGGTGCTAGGGTAATTCCAAAGAACCAACAAGACTGATCCCAGCTAAGACTCCTACCAATAGTGGAGTTGATGCTTGAACTGGCTAGCCCTGCTATCAGACTAGGAAATACCCCAGCTATCCCCATAAAGCTTTCATCAGTAATTGATGGAACCAGATGCAGAGAGCCATAGCTAACACCAGGCCAAGCTCTAGGTGTCCAGTCAAAGAGAGGGAGGAGGGAATATATGACCAAGGGATAGAGAAATCTACAGAGATAGCTGAACCAAGCTCATTAAACTCATGAACTCTATACAGACATTGGTGGAGCCTCCATTCCACAGAAGTAGGCCCTCCATATGTGGGAGACAGTGTGAAGCTTTGACTAACTAAGGGGCCCCTGGCAGTAGGACCAGGATTTATCCCTGTACATGAGCTAGCTTATGGGAGCCCATTCCCTATGGTTGGATGCCATGCTCAGCCTCAATGCATGAATGCATGAGAGAGGGACTTGCTCCTGCTCCAACTTAATGTGGCAGACTTTGCTGATTCCACATGAAAGCCCTTACCTATGAGAATGGGGTGGGGTGGGAGGCAGGATGGGAGATTACTAAAAAAGAAACATGGACAGGAACTCAACCATAAAACCTTTGACCTATACAGCCTGTCCTGCCTACAAAACATACTAGGGCATGAGAGCACAAAACTTGTGTTGAGAAGTCAATTAATATCTGAGTAAGTCTCTGACTTTTGTACCTGCTCTTGGGACTCTCTTCCCCCTACTGAGTTGTGGTGTCCAAGTCTGATAATATAGTCTTTGCTTCATCTCATATTTTATCTTTTATATTTTATCATGTTATATTTGGTTTTCATCTCTTAGGAGACTGTTCTTTTCTAATGATGGAAAGGGAGTGGATCTGGAAGGGAGGGGAAATGGGGAGGAACTGGGAAGAGTCGAGGGGGGGATATAATTTAGGGTATTTGTATGGGCTAGGAATCTTAAGCATTTTTTTTTGCTTGTTTTTGGTTTCAAGACAGGTTCTCTCTGTGTGTAGTCCTGGTTGTCCCTAGAACTCACTCTTCAGACTACAGTGGCCTTGAACTCACAAAGATCCACCTCCCTAAGCTTCCCAAGTGCTAGGATTAAAGGCATGCGTCACCACCACCAAGCAACCACCTATCTTCAATGAAAGAAAAATAAAAGATGATTCTAATTTAAGAAAGAAAAAGCAAAAACATAAATGTGGGAAGGAGGCTTTTAGAGGGGATCAGGTCTTTAGATTCCCTGAGACATGTTTTCACTAACACAGTCTTTACATATACTTCAAATTACATGGTAAATAGGAAACTCAGCATTCTGTTTTAGGACCCAGAAGTCAGTAGGCAGTGAGGATCAAAGTAAGCAGTGGATTGCATGATGCTTTGTAGATTTCTCTTCTTTTCTAAGTACAGGGTTACATTTAGAATTGGTCACTACAATAATTAAGTCATAAGACTATTGTCTGTATTCCAAGAAAGAGTGTGGATTTTGTTTCAATGAGAACCCAAGACATTTGAGGGTGGTAAGCTAGGAAGGACGAGTTAGTTCTTTAAAACACTGTATGATGCATTAATGAAGCCAAGTTAAATATGAAAATACAGTGTAGATAATTTGAATTCAGCTAAAGATGAGAATGAAACAGTTTATTGTCTGAACTTGATGACCAAATCAAATGTAGAGTTCAGATTTCAAAAGGAAAATATAGTAAAGTGTTTCAACTATAAGTCAAAATTGTGAAAACTGAACAAAGTGTGCTCAGTTTTATTAAATTCAATCTGTGCTGTTCAACCTACATATTATTGGTGCAAATAATATAATGATATGAAAAGGGATGTATACAACTAGTATAATCTTAGGTAAATAAAAGACACAATGTTGCTACTGATAATTCTTTTTCATCCCTGTTAATAAAAGTTACTTTTTCAGTTAATAAAACCCACAGGTTAAAGGACAATTTGAATACTTTCATTTCCACTTGAGAGTTTTACATATAATACGTTGTGTCCTGATGAATATCTATCTAGAGTGTTAAACTTTTCTAATTACATAAGTCAATTTTTATTAGTGATCTGTCACTCTCAATTCAAAATTTATGGAAATCTCATTTTTCTTCATTACACTATTATATTTTGGGGACTTGCTTTTAAATGATACATTTTCAGCCAACTTTGATACTATTTTATCTTCTTCTTCCCCATCACAATCCATGTCCAGTTGGCAAGTTACTCCAACACACCTACCTCAAAGGCCATAGCTCTGTGGATGTTTGACAGTATTGTCATTATAATCGGTAATACAACCACTTCAGTGATTTGGATTACAATTTGTGTCTTTATGGATGAGAGAAAATATTTTTAAAATGGTGTGTTGAAAACATTTATCAATTCTTTTGGAAATTTACCTCAGCATGTAGACTTGCCTTTTATGTACTTATTTTTGAAGGGAGAAAGGTTTATATTCTGGCTAAACTCAAGGTACAGTCCTCCATGGTGGAGAAGCAAAGGAAGCAGGGGTTGATGAAGTTGATCAATTGTGCCCACAGTCAATAAACAGACAGCAGTGGTTGTATACATGCAGATGCTCGCTCTATCTCTACATTAGCAGCATTGTGACATTGCAAGGGAATATAAAAGCACTTAGGGGAATCCCTGACTTTCCCTTCTACATTTTATACCATTGTCCAATCCATAGCCTTTGACTCCTAATATAGCCTCTGAGAATTCTCTAAAATTAAGGAAAGTATGTTTGATGGTTTCAAAGCACTTATCATCACCTTCCTAAATCTCTACTTGTGAGTCCTGTGGACATCCCTTGCCACAGAACTCCAGCGAGAAAGGAGAAAACATAATTCTTTCCTTGAGGAACAAGAGAGAAAGTTCATGCTTGATTTTTGAAACTCAGTAGTGAAAGAAGAGTAAAACAACACTTAAAAATTGAAGAAATTTCCTGCATGATAGACTCACAATCCTGAAATAATGAATTACTATTGCATATAATTAGCTAGCTCCAGGGTAAATAAACAGGTGTCAGTAAGTTAAGGCTCTTATTTTGATTTTCTTCTATGTTGATTTAGGTTTTTATTAGTTTTTGGAATCATATGCGCTATTATAACACAAGGTCAATGTTTCAAAAAGCAAAACTAACTGGCTAATCAGTTGGCCAATAGCCCGAATGTGGAGAAACTGAAACATAAAAGTGGAAAATGGAAGACTGACTAAATCCATTGAATACCTCTGAGTCACTCTTGGGTTATGCAATATATTTACCTAGTACATTTTACCATGTATTTGTGCTTAAATATCATGGGATTTAATATCTTCAGTTATAGTTTTTATGCTACTTCTCCAGAAGTCCACGGTTAAATTTCCCTTCAATCTCACATGTGGCTGAACTGAATGTTACTATGCCAAACTCTGCCAGCTTCTTCCCACTTACCTTCCACAAGTGTTTTGTTTTGTGTCAGTGACCACTGTATATTAAGTAGTTTCTTAGAAATATGTAACACAGAGATTATCTTAATTAATTTAGTTATGTGAGCAACTATTGAGATTATAGATGTCACAAAATTTTGTTCTTTGTTTTGAAGTAATGAAAAGTAGCCACACAATTTTGTGGCATGAGTGAATGAATATATAAGTGTCCTATAAGGAAATGAATGCTATATTTTTTTAAATGTACAGAAACATTAAAGACACTATTCCTCCTGCAGTCTTAGTAATATTCTTGATGGAATTTTAAGTATCTTTTATTATTATACACGTAATAAGTATGAAACATAAAAAATTACGAAATACATTTAGAGTACACATAAAAATCAGTTTACTCAGAATTCTAAATTCTCCAAGGGGCATACATTTAAAGTTATAATTTGAGAGAAATAAATATGCCATAAGTGAAGAAAAAAAAAACAGATCCTCAAAGCAAAAGAGAAACATATTACCAAGGAGCAGTAGCTTGACAGTTCGGGCATCTCTCTCAGCATCTTCCTGAAGCTTTTTCTCCAGTTCTTTTGACCTCTTGGCTGACTCCTTGCTCTCTGAACTAACTCCACTTCCCATCTTTTGATGTGAGGTGCTAGTAAGTTGATTTGCTCACACAGAGCACAGCAGTGGTTTGGATATAGGACTTAGGAGCAGTGTTGCTAGAGCAGCAGCAACCTAGTTCCCGCACTCTGGATTCTGCTTTGACTAAGGGGATCTTTTCTATCTGCCACCTGATCAAGAGGGAAAGCCATGCAACTCCAATGAAAGCTGAAGAGGAAACTCATTATGCTTTCAAATTAAATGGTCACATCTGCCCTTCTTCAAAACCAGGCTCACCTGCCTTAAAGTCTAGCATAAAATATATGGGAAGCATTCAAAATGTTGATATTCCAGATGGCCTGTGTTAGGCAATTCAAATGAAACGTTTTTCAACAACAGGCAATATTTATTATTGGTATTGTATTTATTATTAACCAACACTTTCTCGTCAGAGTTTTGTTTTCCAGATTCTTCAAAATTACTCCTATACCTCAGGAAGAGGTATTTTTTCTATTCCTAAATTGATACAAATATTTATAATCTCTTAATGTCAATAAACTAGTAAACATTTTTGAAAATAGAATCAAAGGATACATTTCTCATATTTATACATATTTTATAGCTACAAATATAAAATTCTAGTCCCAGTATATTAACTATGGATTTTTAGTCTCATAGGATTCCTCTCTGTAAATTGAGATTTTACTGTTAGTGAGAAAGTCAATCCATCAATGCTAATTGAAGGCCTACTTTGTAGAGACACTCATCTGTGTTCAATGTGAGCAGCACTTAACTCTTTTGGGTTATTAAGCAACAGCTGTTGTGCTACAGTAACTTTGACTGATTTGGTACCCAGGGAATACCCACGTTCTTGAAAGCAGAAAAATGTTTCAATTCTGATAATCAGAATACTGACATATTTACATATGTTCCACGTCTTTTAGCTGCCCTGCTAACACCATAGAATTCTTAAAAACTGACAGGCTCAAGGGAAATAATGATTCTTACACCAATTTTATTCATTTATCTGAAGCAAAAACCATTTAGTGGGCTGTCAAAAATGTTTTCATAAACACAGATGTTTACTTATAACATCAAGGGTGTCTTATACTGCATTTTGTGGGGTCTCAGAGTGTATTTAATTATAAAATATTGGAATATAACTAGTTGATCAAAGAGTCTCTGCTATTCTGCAGGGATCATGTGTAATGTTTGAACAGGTGGGTTTTTGAATATTCATACAACAAGGAAATAGGCCACCAGACTAAGTACTTATTCCTGCTTTGTTTATCTTTGCACATTAAATATGTTGAGCTGAAGATACATGAGCATAGTCAAAGCATCCTGGATTTTATTCCTCCAAAGACATGTAACGATACTGTAAAGATTCAGCAAGGTACATATGCAAAGATTTGTGCAAATAATGAACCATTGATTTTACTATGCAAAGAGCTAGTTCCAAAGGAAGGAGATGGATTCTGCTACATTGTTTATGATCAGCCTGGAGACAGTTTCCAAACTCAAAATGAAAGCTTTAACACATCAAATCACTTTTTTCCTATTCATATTTCATAGCTTGGATATATACTGTATCCAAATATTCAGGGTTCTTATATGTTCTATACCAGCAAAGGACTGACATGTTAATATAACATTTTCACTCAAATATCAATACACTCCTTCACAAATATGTGAAGGGATATACTGTGGTTTGGAGAGTTCTGTGTTTTCTAAGTCTTCCTTAGCAGATTATTAACTAAAACTCACTAGCTCTTTGAGACATTAGAACAACAAATTTTGTTTATTCTTGAAAGCGTAAAACACAGAAATATGCCAAAGAACAATGTTAGCTGTATATACTGGCCACTAGTAGTGAGAAATTATAATGCACACACACACACACACACACACACACACACACACACACACACACACAAAAACAAAAAAAAACAAAAAAAAAAGTGAAATATTTCACTGAGGATGTGATCATTCAGCATAATCCTTGAACATGACCTTTCAGGATTTATAACCTCAGAATGTAAGATGATAGTCTCCTTTTGACATTTTCTAAAAAAGAAAATGAACTTGAGGTTAAATGAGTAAAGAATCACTTCTCTAACCAGCAGAATTATCACAACTATGAGCTGTCTATGGCTTACTTCTCTGCAATACCTCCTGATGGGGATATTATAATGTGATTTGTAATTATTTTGTATTTTTGTTAAATATATAGCCTGTGGTAATCTGTTTTTTTACATCAAAATTTAAAACTGTATTAAGGGGATATCTTTATTGTCACTTTTCCTGACCAGAGTTTTTTGTTTGTTTGTTTGTTTGTTTTGTTTTGTTAATTAATTAATTAATTAATTTTTAAATTTTTCTCATTTTACATATTGATATTTCCCTCTGCCTCCCTCCCTCTCTCCCACCCTTCCATCCCCCCCACCACTCCATAGGTAGGGTGATGGCCTCCAGGAGGTGTCATCAAAATCTGTCAAGTCATTTGGAGTAGGGACTAGGCCCTCCCTCCTGCCTCTAGGTTAAGGGAGTATCCGTCCATGGGGAATGTGCTCCCAAAGTTTTTTTGTGCACCATGGATTCATCGTGGTTCCACTGTCAGAGGTCCCTTAGACTGCCCAGGCCATCTAACTGAGACCCTTGTTCAGGGGGTCTGAGTCCTGACCTGAGATTTTATAGTCATTGGCTGGGCTCTCTTTGGAGTTGTTACATGACCCTGATTTCTGTGGATCAGTTCCTACTGAACATTATTTATGCAAGGTATCATGTGTGATATTCTTTATTTTCCTATCTCATAAGTGTTGTTTTCATGTGTGGGAGTCCCTGAACCTTTTGAGTCCCTGCTGCCTTAGCAATGACCTTTCTACTTATATATCCCCATGGAATTCCAAACAAACCGTTCTTCCTTTGCTAATGGTACTCAAATGTGCACTTCAGGGAATTCAGAGCAGGGCGTGTCCTCTGGAGAGCTCAAGCCTTTGAGGCTTCCAGAAAGCAACCTTTTGATCTTGAGGGAACATATCAAAACTTGCTTCTTCGAGTCAGCACTTCAGATGGTACAGTGGGATGATATTAAGTAGTTCTGTGTTGTAATAAGTAATAAAAATGTGTGTGTGATCAAATTGGTATCCATATTTATTTATATTTTATGAATAAAAATATGATTATATTGAATCATAACATATGCATACACACACATACATATATGTATATGTGTACATATGTTGTTTTCTGGATTTGGTTTTTTACTATCTCAAGTTCTAGTGTAAGTTTGTTACTAAGCATTTTACAACACTAGTTACCTTAATTGTTTTTAGTGTTTCCAATTTTGACTATTACAGCAGTTTCTTATTAAATTTCCCAGTTTTAGACTCTTCTCTACCCTTGTCCAGTCTGTCTGATTATAAGAGGCTAAATTTTTACATACCTAAGATTGATATTCATTTTTGTCAGTAAAGAGCAACAGCAAATGACCTTCTCAGAACTTATCTCTATAGGAAGACAGCATTATTATGAATGAGGAAGGTCTTCCTATGAGTAGAGACAATGAACCTGGACTTGCATTACAACTTCCCTGTCTTCTCTAGCAATTGCTGATAACTGGGTTTAGTGTAATCACTACATTTGTGCTTGTCCCCATGGCTTTGGTTACTCTCATTCCTTGGTAAATGAGATTATTTTACAAGAAATACTGTAAAATAAAATAGTGAAACAAGCTTGTCTGTGCTAACATGCTGGCCCCAAACAAACAGCTATTATTCATCATATCCCAATTCTGCTGTTTATTCTAGGTTTCCCTTCTATGGGTCATTGATTCTCTCACATTTTCAAGGTGTGAAGATGTCTGGGGACTTTTGAAATGGAAACAATGCTGGAAAAGCCAACCACACATTTGAAGAGATTTGGGATTTTTACTGAAAAACAAAAACAAAACAAAACATGGGTAACACATGGAGAATGAGAGTGATATATAAAATATTTGCACTAGTTTATCTTATCTGCTGAGATGATGACTTTTATCATTGAGAGTACTCACACCTGATCACTACCCACCTTTTTGAGCTATGGTTGCTGCCTTTGTTATTTACTAGAAAAACTGAGCAGGAAGCGTCAATAAACATGACAGATCATCTGGGCACCAAGGTGTTATTGCCTCATTGCACTGCATAACTGTGGTCATACTTGTTGATGACCAGGGCCATTCATTCCTACCCTTCTGGTGGTTTCTTTACTTCTCTTCTAGTTTTATGAAAACGGGAACCATAAATAAATAAAACCATAAATTCATATTGCATGTTTCATAGTCACAGCTGTTCTTTCCAAGTTAGAGTCAATTCAGTGCCATCACTCTGCAAAGAGATAGTTGATTGATATATTAAAGAGAATACATTGTAGAAGGAGTCCATTTATTTTGCTTTTTAAAAATTATTTAATTATTTTTTAAATTTATTTTAGATACTAACCATGTTTTGTTTCCCTCCTCTCTTCATGTTCTTCGTCCCACCTCCCATCCAGTCACCCCCCCATCCACTCTTCCTCTGTCTCTATTCAGAGAGCCAAGTCTCCCATGGGCTTGAACAAAGCTTGGCACATCAAGCTGAGGCAGGACCAAGCTACTCCCTCTGCCTCAAGGCTGGGCAAGGTAATCCAACACCAGGAACAGGTTCTCAAAAGCCAGCTAAGTACACCAGGGAAAGATCATGATATCAGTGCTCAAGCCTCATAGGCAGACTATGTTCCCCAACTGTCACACACATGTAGAGAGCTTAGGTCAGCCCTATGCAGGTTCCTTAAGTCCAGAGACCATGAGCTCTCATTCGCTCAGGTCAGCTGTCCCTATAGGTTCACCCATCATTACCTGGATCCCCCTGTCTCGAACAAACCCTCCTCCCCTCCTTAACGAGGACTGTATAGCTCAGCCTAGTGTTTGGTTGTAGCCTAGTGTTTGGTTGTGGATCTCTTCATCTGCTTCATCATGTATTGGATAATGGCTCTCTGATGACAATTTTCTTGCAGTAGATGGCTAATTCAAGCACTGTCTCCACTATTGCTAAGACTCTTAACTGGGGTCATGCTTGTGGAATCTTGGGAGTTTTCCATGATAGCATGCTTCTCCCTAATATAAAAATGCCCTCCCCACATCAAGACACCTTTTTAATTACTCTTCCACTCCATTCTGTACCCAAACTGCCTTGTGAATCCAGCCCACCCTTATGTTCCCATTCTCCTATCCTCCCCACATCTACACCCAGTTTACCCAGGATATTTCTTTTACTTCCCCATCCCAGAGAAATTCACGAATTCCTGTTTGGGTCCTCCTTGTTCTTAAACCTCTATGGGGCTGTGGATTGTAGGTTGGTTACTCTCTATACTTTACTCTTAATACCCACTTATGAGTAAGGACATACTGTATTTGTCTTTATGAGTCTGGGTTATCTCCTTGAGAATTTTTTTTTTGTTTTTTGTTTTGTTTTGTTTTTTTTAAACATTTATTTATTTTATACTGGACATAATTATACATGCCTTTTTGAAAAAATGAAAACAAACATTTATAAACAATATTTGGGAATTTGGGCATCGTTCTTTCCAAGCTGCTTCCTGCTGGTAGGGGGCGCTATCATGGGGGAATCAAAAGAAGACATAGAAATCCTGGCTGTAGTAGTCTGCAAGGCTGCATTGTCCTATTGACGTTGCTTCAGGGGGGTCTTGCTCTATCAAACCACATTAATCTGGAAGGGATCTGGTGTTTTTGTTTTTGTTTTTTGTTTGTTTGTTTTGTTTTGTTCTAACCACTTGCCTGTGAATTTCATAAGGCCATTCTTATTTACAGGTGAGTAATACTTCATATACTCCATTGTATAAATGTACCACACTTTCTTTATCCATTGTCAGTTGAGGACATCTAGATTTTTTCTAAATTCTGGCTATTATGAATAAGGCTGCTATGAACTTAGTAGAGCAAGTGTTCTTGTTGTATGATTGGGTATCATTTGGGTATATGTACAAAGTTTGTGTAACTGGGTCTTGAAGTAGATTGATTCCCAGTTTTCTGAGAAAGTTCCATATTGATTTTCAAAGTGGATGTACAAGTTTGCATTCCCACAGGCTGTGAAGGGGTGTTTCTCTTACTCCACATCCTCTCCAACATAAGCTGTCACTAGTGTTTTGATCTTCGCCATTCTGACTGGTATAAGATGGTATCTCGGAGAAATTTTGATTTGTATTTCCCAGATGACTAAGGGAGTTGAACAATTGTTTAACTGTGTTTCACAGTTTGAGATTTTTATGCTGAGAATTCTGTTTAGATGTGTGCCTCATCTTTTAAAATATGATTACTTTGTGTTTTGATGTCTAGTTTCTTAAGTTCTTTATATATTTTGGAGATCAACCCTCTATCAGATACAGTGTTGGTGAAGGTATGTCCCCACTATGTAGGCTGCTGTTTTGTCCTATTTGCTGTGTCCTTTGCCTTACAGAAGCTTCTCAGTTTCAGGAGGTCCCATTGATTAATTGCACATCTCAGTGTTTGTGCCACTGGTGTTATATTCAGGAAGTGGTCTCCTTTGCCAGTGAGTTCAAGGCAAATTTTACTTTTTCTTCTTTCAGGTTCAGTGTGGCTGGACATATGTTGAGGCCTTTGACCCTCTTGAAATTCAGTTTTGTGCAGGGAAATAGGCATGAGTCTATTTGCAATCTTCTATATGTAAATATCTTTGTGCAGAACATTTTTTGAAGATGCTTTCTCTTTTCCATTGTATTATTTTGGCTTGTTTGTCATAAATCAGTTCTTTGTAGGTGTGTTGATTTATGTCAGTATGTTCAAATCAATTCCATTAATCCACATGTCTGTTTTTAATGCCAACACCATGCTGTTTTTATTACTAGAGCTTTATAGTAGAGTTTGAAGTTAGGGGTACTTAACTTCAGAAGTTCCTTTATTGTACAAATTTGTTTTAGATATTCTGACATTTTTTTTTTATGTGAAGTTGAGTATGATTTTTTCTGGGTCTGTGAAGAATTGTACTGAGATTTTGATGGGGATTGTATTGAATCTGTAGGTTGCCTTGGTAAGATTGCCATTTTTCCTATATTGATCCTACCTATCCAAGAACATGGGAGATCTTTCAATTTTCTTATATCTTATTTAATTTCTTTCTTTAAAGTACTTAATGTTCTTGTTAAACAGTTCACTCGCTTATTTTGGCTAGAGTTATCCTAAAATATTTTCTTATTTGTTGTTGTTTTAAAAAGTGTTGTTTCTCTGACTTTCTCAGTCCTCATTTATCATTTGTATGTAAGAAGGCCACTGATTTATTTTATTTTTGAGTTAATCATATATCCTGCCACATTACTGAAGGTGTTTGTCAGCTGTAGGAGTTTCTTGGTAGAAATTTTGGAGTCACTTATGTATATTATTATATGATTTGCAAAGAGCAAAATTTTGGCTTATTCCTTTCCAATTTGTATCGTCTTGGTCTCCTTTTCTTGTCTCACTTCGAGTACTATGTTGAATAGGTATGGAGAAAGTGGACAACCTTGTCTTGTTTCTGGATTTTGTGGCGTCACATTGAGTTTCCTCTTCATTTAATTTGATGTTGGCTGTCAGCTTCCTGTAAATTGCTTTTACTATGTTTATATATGCTTCTTGTCTCCCAGAGCCTTCCAAGACCTTTATCATGAAGGGGTGTGGGATTTTGTCAATGGTCTTTTTAGCATTTAATAAGATGATAATATAAATTTTTTCTTTCAGTTTGTTTCTTTTTTGTTTGTTTTTTCTTCCTTTTTTATTTAAATTTGAAATATTGTTTTACTTGTAATCCCAGTTCCCTCACCCTCTCATCCTCCCTTATCACGCCCACCAAACCCTAGCCCATCCCCTTTCTGTTCCTCAGAGAAGGTCTCACCTTCCCTGGAGAGTCTTCAAAGTCTGTCATATCATATGGGGCAGGGTCTAGGCCCTCCCCCCATGTATGTAGGTTGAGAGTGTATCCTGTGTGGAATGGGCTCCCAAAATCCACTTGTATACTAGGAATAAATACTACTCCATAACTAGAGGCCCCACAGACTGCCCAGTACTCCTAGTTAACATCCACATTCAGAGGGTCTGGGTCGGTTCTTTGTTGGTTTTCCAGCTACGAGACTGGGGTACATGAGCTTCCCCTTGTTCAGGTTAGTTGATTTTGTAGGTTTCTCCAGACTAGTTTTGACCCATTTGCTCATCACTAGTCCCTCTCTGTAACTACATTTCAAGTGTTCAGCTAGTGTTTAGCTGTGGGTGTCTATTTCTGCTTCTATCAGCTACTTGATGAAGTCTCTAGGATAACATATAAGATAGTTGTCAATCTCATTATCATGGAATGGCAGTCTCTCCACTATTGCTTAAATTTATAATGGCTCCCTCTATTATGATGAATTATCCATTCATTTCTTCAGTTTTCCAGTATTCCAGTATTTTATTGACTATTAGTCTATAAATCTCTTTCTTGTTTGTATCTTTGTGTGGTTTTGGTATCAGGATAACTGGAGCCTCATAAAAAGAATTTGGCAATGTTCTTTCTGTCTATTGTGTGGAACAATTTGAGGAGTGTTGGTATTAGCTTTTCTTTGAAATTCTGCTTTGAAACCATATGGACCTGGGCTTTTTTTTTTCTTTTTTTCATTTTTTTGCAAGGGAAGAATTTTAATGACTGCTTCAATTTACTGAGGCATCATAGGTTTATTTAAATTCTTTATGTGGTCATGATTTAATATTGGTATGTGGGACATATCATAAAATAATTTCCATTTCTTGTACTTTTTTTCCAATTTTGCGGTATGGCCTAATAATTCTTTGGATTTCTTCAGTGTCTGTTATTATGTCCCCCTTTTCATTTCTGATTTTGTTAATTTGGATATTCTTTCTCTGCCCTTCTGTTAGTTTGGAGAAGGGTTTCTCTATCATGTTGATTTTCTCAAAGAACTAACTCATTGATTCTTTGTGTTATTCTCTTTGTTTCTTTTTTATTGATTTCAGCCCAGATTTGATTATTTCCTGCAGTCAACTCCTCCTGGGTGAGTTTGCTGCTTTTTTCTAGAGCTTTGAGGTGTGCTGTTAAATTGTTATTTAGAAATTTCTCCAAATTCTTCATGTGGGCACAGAGTGCCATGCACTTTCCTCTTATCACTGCTTTTCTAGTGTCCCATAAGTTTGGGTATGTTTTTATTCATTTTATTGAATTCTAGCAAGTCTTTAATTTCTTGCTTTATTTATTCATTAATCTAGTGGTTTATTTGGGAGTTTCAGTCTCTATGAGTTTGTAGGCATCTGTAGTTTGTGTCATTTAATTCTAACTTTTCCCCAAGGCTGATCCCATATGATACAGGGGTTTATTCCAATTATTTTGTATCTGCTGAGATTTGCTTTGTAATCAAGAATGAGGTCAGTTTTATTTCTTTGTTAACTTTCTGTCTGGCTGACTTGTCCACCAGTGATAATGTGGTGTTGAAATCTCCCATTATTAAATACACTGGCACTTTCCCATTTAGGGTAGGGATAATTACAGGTGCAGGTATGGATTCTTACGTTGCCTTTGTTGGATGGGTCTTTTGTTCTTTTATTATCTTATTTCTTTATTTCCTTTTGTCCTGAATGGCCAAGGGTTCCATTCATTGACTGGTTGTCAGGTCCAAGAGGGTTGTCTCAGTTGAGGTTTGTGGAAGCTTGGGTACCTTGAATCACCATATCATCCAGTTCTTCTGCCTGCTGTGGGCTTTACTTGTACATATGGGTTATGTTATTCTGACTGGTATGGGTTGTGCTTTTCCTATAGGGTCTGCTGATGTTGTGGGGGAGGGCTAGCCATGGAGAGGATTGTGGGGTAGATGGGGTCAGGTGGTGGAGTGGTTTTGGGAAAACAGAGTCCAGTGGACAGATGTAATAGTGATGCAGCCTGCTGGCAGATCTCTCACATGCTAGTTGGCTGCTGGGGACTATAGCAGAGCAGTGAGTTCCACCAGAGTTCGGGGCAGGGCCCGGCTGCATTGCTGGGAGGGAGAGGGGCATGGAATATGCCCTGGAGCTTATGGCCTAGAGATGGAGCAGTTGAGCTGGGAGACCAGTCACTCACCTGTTTTTCCAGCTGGTGTGGGTAGCATTTGTTTCAATAGGGTCTGCTGATGTTGTGGGAGAGGGCTGTTTATATGGGGTGTGCTGGGCCTAGTTCGGTTGAGAAGAGGGGTGAGTGTTGGAGAAACAAGTTCAGTGGATATAGGCTGTGAGGGTGGGATCTGCCTGCAGGTCTCTTATCTGCTGCCAATTTATTTTTTGTTATGGAAAGGAAGAAAATCTAGAAGTAGTAATTGTATCATCCATGGTGTACCTAGAAGGGCATGTTGACAAGCACATGCAGTCTCTATTCCACATCATGGCTACACATTCCTTAATTCAGTGGCATAGCATTAGGGAATCTCTTGACATAGTTTGAATTGATATCAACTGGCCAAATGATTTTGCTTATTGGTTACTTAGAGCTATCTCCATAGTGGATGCTTATGACTTGGCATTGCCATGAAATTCAAATCTTCAATAGCTTCTTTTCTACTTTTCTCCATAACGTTCTGTCTATGACCATACAGTCATTTCATGTTCAGGAAGCAAACTATCTAGACAATTCATTTGTAATTACCCATTTATGTCATATTCTAGCTTACCCAGGGTCATTCTGATTTTCACATGAAATGGATAATCATGCACAGTTACCACAGTTGGACCCTTTGCAGAGAGTTTGGCTCACAGATGACATTTAGTTTCACTATTCAAAAGACAAATAAGACAGTAGCAATTTACTTTAGGTTTACTTCTACAGAACAAGCTGACCTAGCTATGAGCTTAACTTGGCCTTGCTTGTTATTGACTTCCTGGTTATAAACAACAGCACTCTAGTGCCCTTTATTCATGTATTGATGAGATTCAAGATAGGATATTACCACTAAACAACAGACTCCCACTAAGCCAGTTTGTAACTCAGTAGGTCCTTATGGAATCAGTTTTGTGGTTGATGGCTCTATTAATAAAGTAATGTCATAACAAAATGCTTCATTGTTTTTAAACCAGGATTAGTAACATGGAAGGGCTTTTCTAAGATGGTGTGTTTCTGTGTTAATGCTCCTGCCTTTGCTCTCTACTTTCTGTGTTATGATTCACCATGGGCTTTCTATAACTTTTCTAGATGCCAGTTCTTACCACCCAATGGCATTTTCAAATCAGCAGTTGGTAGCAGAGCCGTTCTGCGTGTATTCTGGCTTAGTCACAGCAGATCACAGAGTTTAAAGGGGAAAAAGAAGAAAGCTTTATGCCTTTGGCTGGAGCTGGAACATTAATCCTTTTCTTCTCTCAGAGAACCTGGGTTTCAGGCCTTTAAACTCATACTATAAGCTCTCTGGTTTCTATGAGGAAGCACTGGTTTTCCTGGATGTACATCTTACTGACATATCACTGGACTTTTCAGTCTCCACAGTGGTGTAATCAATACCTCATGATAAATGTCTATGAGAACTTACATTAATTTATTTACATCATTTGAACTCTAATTTGTCATCCACATTAATTGATAGACTATAGACTTTGGAATGATAAAACCTGAATGTTATTCATTATTATAAGTGACTCAGCAAATTATAACATCATATTATAGTTTGACTTTGTCTTCAGTCCTCACCTGATGTATTAGTGTAACCGATTAGGCCATGAGCACCTCACTCTTATCCATAAGATTAAGGCTCTCATTAAAGTAAAAACAGTGTGATATCTTGTCCTCCTGTCTATTATTCTCTGAGCTTCAGAGAGCATAGGAGGAAAGCATACAGAATTATTCCTTATCTTAGGATGAAGCCTTTATCGGACTGCTAAATGATATTTAATTTCTGAATCTCCAAAATAGTGAAAAATTAATTTGTTTCATTAATCACTCATCTCTGAAATTTTGTTATATCAAAGTAAATGTACCAATTTACGTTGATACATTATATATGGTATACTAATATGCACCATTAAACATTTATGTTTTACATTTCACTTATATTCTTAGCTTAAAAATAAGTGTAAAGAGTATTGTTGGAATATATAATTTGCATTTCACCAGCAATAATGGCACTATTTATGCTTCATGAAAAACACAGTTGCAAAAAAGTAGTCAACGTTTGGAAATGGATACTGTCAAAATGTCTGATACAAATCTAAATTTAAACAGTATCTTTGGTATATTTAATCTGCCATTTTAAGGAACAATAATTTGACCCACAGTGGCACAGTAAAGATGTATACCTGAATTAACTTCCTGAACTGCTGTAATGATCTACCATGAGAAAACAGCTTAAATAATGCCAATTTTGTCTCAGTAAACTAAATTTTATTACTTATATTGTGATATAACTAAACAGTGGAATTCTTGTCAGAAGATGAAGGAACCTCCTTAGCCACACATTTAAATCATTGGATTAAGTTAAGAAATAATTTAAACTAAAAATCAGTCTTTTATTTTTTTTTTTACATGTCCATCCCAGGTTCTCCTCCCTCCCTTCCTCCTTCCCTTCCTCCCTCCCTCCTTTCCTCCCTCCCTCCCTCCCTCCCTCTCTCCTTCCTTCTCTCTCTCTCCCTCCCTCTTATTCTCTCTCCCCCCTCACATGCATCCTGATCAACCTCCCCCCTCCCATACTCCCACCCCCATTCCACTTGTAGGGCTATGCTATCCAGGTTGGGTCATGTAAAGCTGTCAAGTCATTTGAAGTAGGGACTAGGGCTTCTCTCCTGTCTCTAGGTTAAGGGGGTATCCCTCCATGGGGGATGTGTCCTCAAGGTCCTTTTGTGCACCAGGAATAGATCCTGTTTCTACTGTCTGAGGTAGCCCAGACTGCTCAGTCCTTCTAGCTGAGACCCATATTCAGGGGGTCTGAGTCAGTCCCGTGCTGGATTCCCAGCTATCAGTCTGGCGGGGAGGGGGGGCATTAGCTCCTCCTTGTTCAGGTCAGCTGTCTTTGTGTGTTTCTGCAACCTGGTCTTGTCCCATCTCTCTGCATCTGGATTCTGGTTGGACTCAGTGTTTAGTTATGGGTGTTTGCTTTTGTTACCAACAGGTACTAGATGAGGGCTCCATGATGGTGGATAATTTAGTTGATGATCTTATTATCAGGGAAGGGCATTTATGGTAGCCTTTCCATGGTTGCTCGGATTATTAGTTGGAATCAGTCTTGTAGGTCTCTAGACCTTTCTTTAGGTTCAGTTTTCTCTTCAACCAATAATGGCTCCATCTTTTATGTTCCCTCCCTCCTTCCCTCTCTCCTTCCCCCCCCTCTCTGTCTCCCTGACTCAATCTATCTAGTCACAAGTGCTTTCCCTCTCCTTCCCTTCTCTTTCTCCTAGTTCTCTCTGCATTCACTGCTCCCCCATTTCCCATGTGCTCTGGGGGAGGGACTTATCCCTTCTCCCTTTTGTGAGGGACCATGTTACTGGCAGGTTTTTTCCCACCGGCTATCTGACCCACTCTTTGTTCCTCCCTGCCAGCCTCCTGGTCCTGCTGCCACGGTCCCGCCGCCACATGAGCCCCAAATAACACTCAGAGACTCTGTATTTGATACAATCCTGTTGGCTAATGACTATCATTGCTAATGGGCTACCTCTGTCTTAATTATTAACCCATTTCTACTTATCTAAGTATTTCCACGTGGTCATCATATCGGGGAGCCATGGTCGGTGTCTTCCTTCCTCCCCGGTCTACATCTTGACTCCTCCTTACCACTTCCTCTTTCCTCCTTGTCTCCTAGCCTCACCTATCTTGCTTTCTCATTGGCCCAATGGTGCTTTATTAATTAACTAGTATGAGAAACATATTTACAGAATAACATCTCCCATCAGGACCATATATGTATCTCTTAGATTACACCAGTTCATCTGGTGGTATGTATTATATGCTGGTGATCCTTTGCTCTAGGTCTAAAATCCATATATGAGCGAGTACAAACTTTGTTCCTCTTTTAGTGACTGGGTTACCTCATTCAGGATGGTTTCTTCAAGTTCCATCCACTTGCCTGCGACTTTCAAGATTCCGTTATTTTTTTCTGCAGAGTAGTATATCATTGTGTAGATGTGCCACAACTTTATCCATTCTTCAGTTGAGGGGCATCTAGGTTGCTTCCAGTTTCTTGCTATTACAAATAATGCTACTATGAACATAGTTGAGCACATGTCTTTGTTGCATGGATGTGGGTCATTTGGGTATATACCTAAGGGTGGATTTGCTGTGTCCTGTGGTAAGCTAATTCCCATTTTCCTGAGGAACCACCATATAGCTTTTAAGTCGAATGAGTTTTAGTCTATCATTTACATTGCCCTCACACTAACCCAAACAAACAAAAGCTGAGCATTCACAAAGGTACTGCTAGCCTGTTACAAACCTATGTTTCAAGGCATTCTTACTCATTGTGTCTGGTTTTTTTCCTATTATCTACTCAAAGGCCTTATAGAATTCATGCAATTAGCAGAATCAGATTAATCTGTTTTCATGGCTTCACTCCCTCCTCCCCCTGTTATTGTTCTGATGAAGAAATACTATCATATCTCTGCTGAACTATCTTTTCTCAAGTAAAGTATCAAATGACTTCTTTAATTGTTCAGTCTAACTCATGTATCTATTAATTGGAAGCAACACAACATTATAAAGTGATACTCCTAAAGATTTCCTAGTAGGGCAAGAGAAGGAGTTTGTGCAACTAGAATATGTGATACATGTATTTTAATAATTATCTAATGAATCCCTATCTCCTCTCACTTTCTTTGACACACACAGATACATGTACATACTTGACTGAAGGAGTCCAGAGGAGAGAGGTAATGAATTTGTGTCTTTAGCTAAGCATTCAAGTATAGTTAAAATTTCAAGTGGATAGATGTGTGGACTTTAGCAGCATAGCACAAGATAACTAGAAGCTTATGGGATTAATAGGCATCCCATCAGGCAGACACTCTTCTTTTTATAGTGATGTAATATTATGCAAATTTTATTATATCATCTGGTTTACATTGTTCTCTTACAAAGTGATAAGCATGTGTGTTTGTTTTAAAAGACTATAAATGTTGTCTGTAAAATTGCTAACATTCCAATTGATGGAAATGATGTGTGACCAGAGGAATTTCCACAGAGAGGGGAGTGAGAAGCTGTGCTATAAGAAAACAGATTTCCATGAAGAGCCCTTGGAAGTAAGAGGAGACAAGTACAGGGAGAAAGACATATTTAAGTGAAATATGGGTCATATTAAATTCCATGTTAAGTTAAAGAATTGCTCAGATTGGAAGGACTAAATAATAAGAATCATAAAACTGGCTATATGGAAGCAGTATCTGCACGATAAAATACCACTCATGCCATGCTGGATAGGTCAGAAAATAGAAGAATACCTGGATACTATTATAACAGCTGAAATATCTAAGCACAGAATGGAAGTTCTGATGCTGAATATGGGAAAGTAATAGAAAAATAGTTCACAAGAACTAATAGCAATACTGATAAAACACACAGTTTACTTTATGGTAAGAAGAGCACAGGATGAAAACCTCATGCCTTTCTTTCAAGGTTTTCCATAAGTCAGAGAGCTTGGACTTAAATTCGGTCAGCACTGATCCTCAGCTGACTATAGAATATGATTAATGGTATTAGTGAGGCTGGTACTAATATCAGATGGGTATTTAGGTATTTTTAAATTTCAAGTTTGAGTTATGACACGTAAATAGCAACGTTGAGCATAAAAAAATGGAAAATATAATGAGATAGCATTTCACTTGTTTAAATTTAAACAGCAGCAAGATTTCATCTTTGAAACTCATGACCATACTTAAGAGGCTATTATTTAATTTGAAAATGGAAGATATTGTTATTTTACAAATAGGAAATCAAGGATGGAAGATATATCACTGAGAAATTTATAAGCCCTTCATCCTTGAGGTCAGACTATGATGATATCACAATGACAGCTTTTCCCTAACTTAGTGTTCTCCACTCTTCATGCAGTTTCTACAGTCAGTTTGAATACAATGTTCTAAGCCCCAGACGCCACTATGCATATTGGGGTTTTGATGTTCTTTTCTCTCTGGCTCCAATAGAAATTTCTGGTCTCATTTTTCACCACATTTTCATCAGTTTATTTGTTGTTGTTGTTTAAGTCAAAAATCTTTGTCCACCCTCCATCCCCCCCCCTAAAAAAATCTCATTCAGGAGCATTCATCAGTATAAATTCACTCTCTACAAAATCATAATGACTTTGTGTACCTGATAAGTCTTTCAGATATCAGCATGCATCCACATAAAAAAGGGCAAGATTTGCTATGTAATCTAGAACATTGTTTTAAGGAAGCAAGAACTTAGAAGTTAAGGTTTTGGATTTAGATTGTTTTGAATTTTGACTGAAGCTATTTGCCTCAGATGCAAACTAAGTGTCAGATTTACTTTCTTTTGTCAAGGCATCAACAAATCTTACAACTGCAGTATCCTCTCACTATGAGCAGCACTGTTTCCTCAACAGACACAGAGGGGTCTTTGTGACCTTGAAGTGTAATTACTACATGCAGTCATCTGAAACTATCACATACTCTGTGGCTTCATTTTAATTTTCCTGAAACTTTACCCATTAAAGAAATTATTATCCTAATGGGGAAGAAGTGAAATGGTTATTTGGACTATTATAATTTCCCCTTTACAATTTGTCTCTGATTTCTTTGTCCACTACTCCATAAGAGGCTTTCAAGAACGTCCCATTTCTTAGAGCTCACACTATATCCAAGTCTTTCCACTGGAGGACACATTTAGACCATTTTTTCATGAATATCAAAGCTATCACAAATTCTTTAAGCAATATATGATAGTAGAAAGTGAAATAAAATTCACTGTACTGAAAATTTGCATCTTAAAAAGTAAAGATGTTTAAGTCCTGGTGTCAGATGTAAGGTTTACTCTTCTGAGTAATTGGCCAGGAAGGCCTGAGAGTTCCCCAAACCACCATCACCATCATCATAACAGTAGTAGTTGCAACATCAACAACAAACAAAAATAGGCTCTCTGCATTCCTCTTGGCTACCAACGAGAGCTAGAGGGTAGACCCTATTTCTGTGATACAACACAGTTGGATAGTATGGTAGAGAGAAAACACCTTTTTCCTTGCTATTTACTTTCCATAATGTTGGCCTATATGAAGCTTCCTGGGGGAGAAAATATATTAATGGTTATACTAAGCTGTTATCTCTATAAAATAAAGTATAAATTTGTCATATAAGATGTGCCCAACTGTGCAATAGTGGCACACAATTTATAAGGAAGCCAACTACTTTCTGACTGGATATGAGGTCTGTTTCTGAACAGAAAGAACCCATTTATAGTACTAGAAATTCCAATCAAAACTTGATGAGTTCAGAACGAATAAACCTTATGTAGGAACTTGTTAGTGTTAACAACTAGTTTGACATGGCCTCAAACCTCCTTTCAGCTATTTACATTTATACCCACAGATAAAGCTTATTCTCAGACTTAATCAAAGAAGTATTTCTTTGCAATGAAATGCAGTGAATGTGTGGGTACACATGAGTGTTCATGGTCCTGAGAGTGAGTGAATGTTGAATGCTCAGATATAAACAAGAAATTTATGTTGTCCCCTTAAAGACCATTATATATATAAAGACCATTATATATGATGGTGATTAAATAATGTAGGAGGTGGAAATTATGAAGACCTGCTACAAAATATCATGTTTTGGGCATGACATGTCTGTCTGTCACGAACTCTGGGCAACTGCAACTCTCCTTGCCTACACTAGGACTGCTCAATACACTGGGGTTTCTAATAGTAACTATGGATAGGTGAAAGGTTACAGCTACACTTATGCGTGCACATAGGATGAATACTTGGAATGTATTTAGGAATTATATTAGTTTAAGAAAAGGCCATTAGTGGGTTCTCCTCTGACATCTATGCTTTTACTAGCCATGGGTGGTTGGCTAATTTTCAATATCAGGCATGATTTGTCTTTTGTTGAACACACTTCCATCTAATTTGACTACTGGTGGTTATAGCCAAGATACACACATCACTAGAAACTTTTAGACAGAGTTTGGTATACTAATCATTATTGTGGTTTGTAGGCATCACAGCTAGGTACAGCTATTTGAATGCTTTCTCTGCTTGCAGGTTGCATAACATCTTCAGGTACTATGAAAGTTATTACTCAGGAAGGAGGTTTATGGTTAATATCCAGCTTGATTCCTAAGTACTGTGTTCTAAGTATGTGGGATCTTCATCAATGGTGATTTTCCTTAAATTTCTGGAAGTTAACTAAAGACAACTATAATGTAACGTGCCTACCCTCTACCAGCAAGAAAGATGCAACTCCAGGAAGATCTTCTTCATGCAGTTTTAATCAGGAACCTTGAACAATCTTCTTCTGACCCCAGAGAAACGCCCGCACAGGCTTAAATCCCCTTGTGCTGACTAACCCCAATGAGCTACATGGACCCTGCAGATAGGCTACTCTAACGCGGAAGCAAACAGGCTTAACAGGCTTAACCAAATAAGGACTTGTTTACGCCAGAGAGCACTCACCATCGGGAAGGTGGAAGGCAGAAGCCAGTGCCATCTTTAAGGCATGGCACTTAGCTCTCTACACCGTAATGGCCTACATTGTTTGGTAAGTCTCTTGGACTCCTTTGACCCACTCAAAAAGTAATTTCTCATGCCTAGTGCTGTAGTTTTTGTTAGTTTGCATATTTCTGGGGTGTCATTATCACCTCAAGTGGCATATTTCATCCCAAATATATACAAAATGTATATACATATGTATTTAAAGTAAAAAAGTGATATAATTCCTTATAGATTTTTCAAGCACCTTTTTGTTATTTTTTCTTTTCCCATTCTTCTCCTTTAGATTGACCTCTCTTACCACTTCATAATTAAGACCTGCCAGCCTCCACCCTTTTTCTTCTCTTTCTGTCTCTTTCATTCCTCCTCAAGCTGGTCCCATTCAGTTTTCCTTTATACACCCACATTTGATGATTCAAAGATGGTACCCAGAGATGAGAGAGGACATGTGGTTTTGTTTTCTTTATTTTCACTCCATAATTTTCCATTTCTATTCATTTTTCTACAAATTCTATTTTTCTGCATCTGAATAGTATAACATTGTGTATCACATTTTTGCTTCTTATTTATCTGGTTAAGAACATTTAGGTTGTATTTGTTTCCTAGATGTGTGACTAAAACAGCAATAAACATGGCTGAGCAATTATCTGAGGAGTAGGATCTCAAGTTCTTTGGACATATGCCAAGGAGTGGCGTAACTCTGTCATATCATAAAACAACATGAGGGTGGTGAGGATGGATCAGTGCATAAAGTGCTTGCTTTGCAAGCTGGGAAATCTAAGTTCATACTCCAACTGCCGAAGTACAGCTGAACTCAGTAACACACATAAATATTTCCAGCATTCTTGTGGCAAGATGGAAAGAGAAAATAGGAGAATCCCCATGTAATGATGGCCATGAAGAAACCTTGTCTCAATATAATGTAGAAAAGGAACACACACACAGACTCACAACACACACACACACACACACACACACACACACACACACACACACACCTTAAAGTGAAAATGAAAACCCAGAAAGGAAACCTACCCGGAAAATCTTCCTGAGCATGGAATGTCCTTTGCTTAAATACATATTTTATCTTAGCCTTTCCAAGAATGCTCCAAGAATGTATCCTTAGGATACATGAATTGTCTTTCTAACTGACTTACTGAGCATAGAGTACATCTCCATAGCTATTGTTATAGGAATAGTCAGTCTTCTATATGCCTTTTTCATTCCTGTATCTCCAGTATGACAGTTGTAGTTAGCTTGTTTGCATTATATTTATATTTTAGTATAATTCTTAACATTGCTTTGATTTATACCTCAAGAATATTTATTAACTACCAAAATTTAAATTACACAGTGAAGCGACTGTGCCTTTCTAAATAGTGGAAACAATAATTTTTACATCTTTTTAGTTTATTTCAATTTGAAAATAACACTATTTCTTCAAAATTAGGTCATATTTTTTTCAAAGGAAATAGAGTCCACTTTCTTGTGAGTCCTTTTTTATCTTACTCTGCAAAGTTTCTAAAAGGCAATGCCAAGAAACTATTACCTTTGAGAAAAGTGAGATATTAAAAATTGAGATATAGAACTGTTCTGAAACACAAAGAAAAGATACCAGTTTTACATCTATAGATAATAAAAATATGAAGCTATAGTGTTTTTTGCTAGTTGTATAAATAAAAACATGGGGAAGAAAGTTAAAAATAAAATGGAGTTTTTACTATAGAAATAAAAAAGTTACAAGAAGAACATTAGACAGATTATGTTAATGTATTAGTGACAATGATTGCAGAGAAGCATGAAATTGAGACAGAGAAAATTCTATTCTTGTAGTTAGGTGATATTCAATGGGTATGTAAAAATGTACATTGTGAAGATATGTTACAGATTAAAGACCTACTTTGTTCTCTCAAAGAAATAAGCTGGTTTAGGGTTAAGTTAGATTAAGAGTCCAGAGTTTCTTCAAGTCTATACTTAGAGAATACCAGGTATATCGAGAGATAACATTTTATTATTTGTTGGGGCAATGCTGGATAATCGATGTAAGGACCTGAAGGACCTTAATAATGGTCGCTAGGAAAGATGACTCTTCAGAGCAAGTTTATTTAATAAGGAGAAGAAAAATAATTAAGGCAGTAAATATTTCCCTTGAATATTATAACCAAGAATCCAAAATCTGGAGAAAAGCTAGACATACCAGAAGGCTTTCTGAGATTCTCACTTGTTGGGTAAACAAAGGGGCAGCTCCAGAGTTCTTTAAGACAATATTTATGAAAGAGTTCTTGCTGAGGGTACAGTAAGGTTAGTAAAGTTGTGACCTAATTTACAATGAATACACTGAAAAGAGAGATACAGTTCACTACTCCACGTCTTCCTCTAAGAAGTAGAAAGCTAAAAATTAGGAGTTAGCAGGTATTAGTTACAGTTGCCATCTCCCCTGAAGTAAACAAAGAGTGTTTCTGGTCTTACCCCTCAGCAGAGGAAGTCTTCCACTTCAGAAAACCAAGTCTCCCTTTTTACAAAGGGACTGCTATTGACTTAAAGCTATACTGCTAGTTCACAAGAGCAAACAAATTCTTAGCATTGTATGTGTTTCTGGTCAATACTACATACAAGAAGTCTTTTAAGGTGTCACAAATCATGGGCTGTGTCCATGACTTTACTAAGATAAAGATGATCTTCCAATTAAAGAGACCATAGTACCATCTGGGAAGAAATTTTGTGCCTTTCCTCACTTCTACTAATACTGATTTCTATTTTTTGAACATCTCCTTATCTTCCTATTACTCCCTTATTTTCCTATTCAAGGAACTGAACTCAGGCCCCAAGCAAGCTAGGCAAGAAGTACTCGAACACTGACCTGTTCATTAGCCCTCTTATTATTGTTTTTTTGTTGTTGTTGTTGTTTTGTTTTTGTTTTTGACAGTGTAACACTAAAATTCTGAGGCTGTTCTTCAATTCACTCTGTAACATGGGTTTTTGATGTATGCCTCTTTTTCATCACCATACTAACCAGCTGAAAATATAAGCATGTAATACCAAGATTGCATCCCTTACACCTTTTAAAGAAAATACAGTCTTTGCTTAACCTAAACATGAAGTTCTGTTTGTGCACAATGTACTTCAAGTAGTGATGGAGTGGGTGGAGAATGGGATAGGAGGGGGGTCTGGGGGTATGGGAGGATGGGAGGGAGAAGAAACTGGGATCAATGTGTAAAATAATAACAAAATAATAATAATAATAATAATAATAATAATAATAATAAACCAATTGAGCCTCCTCTAAACTATTCCTTCCAGGTAAACCTTTCTACAGAACAATCTCTTTCGTTTTTCTCCTACCTACTCTATAAGGATAGAAGAATATATAGTTTACTGTAGATGTCTAGGTTGATAGGCCTTCCACAAAGATAAATATTTATAAACCCAGTGGGGCATCAGTAAAATCTATGTCAAAAGAAGTAAAGCTTACACAAAAATAAGAAGACAAACTTACTCTTCTGTCACATTTTAGGTTTAAATTTGATGTTGAGAAGTGAGGTATATGATACACTGAAGAATATTTAGTTATCTGTGAATGCACCACTAGGGGTTTTTTTGTTTTGTTTTTGGTTTTGTTTGTTTTGTTTTTGTTTTTCAGTCTTTCCACTTCCTGCTACCAGCAGCTAGGAAATGAATGTACAATGTTCAATGCATTTCTTTGATGTAGAGGGTACTTTCAAAAGCACACTATTTTAGATACTAGCTGAATCAAGTAACATGTGTTCAGTCTTTGGCTTTCTTTCCAAGCAATGAGCCAAGTCAAGAACACGTGAAATTTGAGTTGATTAAAAAGAGTTCTGTAACAGGATAAGAGTGATTGGGAGCTCTACTAAGAAATGGGAACGCAGGCTCATGGCATAAAAATAGGTAAAATACACTGGCAACTGTGATGCTGTTTTCCAGACTTGAAAAATTTCCTACTTCAGGGTAAAAGGTCACATCTGAGAGGGTCCCATGGTTGCTGTCAAACAGCTTTAGGAAAGTTCTACAGTTCTTGTGTGTGTCAGAATTTGGGTATTTCTCCTACAAATAGTGTTAAATTGGAGTATTTGTTTCAACTGGAGACACTGTGGAGATTTTGGGCACTTAATTTGGTTAGACCTAATTAAAAATATCAGCCCAGGAAAGACATTTTGAAGGACTATAACTTGTGCTTGACCTGCTTCCACTAATTTTCTCCCCTTCCCCCTATTATGATGTAAATTGGTCTATTCTCTCATGCTTTTCCTGCCGCTATGAACAATGTGTTCACAACCTAAAATAAGTATTCGTTTCATGTAATTTATTTGTGACAGATGTGTTAACCAAAGGGTAAGTGAGACAAAACAGAAGGCTTGGGCATACATTAAAGAGACTACTTGAAGTCTATTCTATAGTTTTGGATCAGAACTTACAGTGTCTCTTTTCTAATGCTTGGTTCTGGTAGACAGCTAAGGAACCAAAGGGCTATAGGTAGATTAGGTAGATCAAATTGCAAAGAAGTGGACTCCATGCCGAATTTTCCCCCCACTGCTTTAATTGCTGCTGCTACCAACCCACTTATGACTTCTGCATCCACTGTGCCAAACTACACACATGGTGACTCTTGTCCTCATTTCCATCCTTAAAAACAACTTCCATTGTTGGAGCAGCCCATTTACTTTTCCCTAGATGGCTTTCAGAGAAAAAGAACTCTTGCATCCATTGCTGCATGCACTGTGTTGAGAGAAATTGATGATAGGCAGCTAAGCTAGAGGAAGAGTCCACTATGCCAGACAAATAGAACATAGCCAGCATAGCTGGTGCCCTAACACACATTCATAACAAAGTCATTCATGAGAAAAGTTACTTTATAAAACTAATAGAGACAATGGGTCTACCAAATACATCAATATTGTAATTGTAATTTCATAAGAAGAATGAAAACCAAGGTGCTATGGTCTTTAACAGAACATAGTAACTATAGCAATGAACTCTGTAGAAATGGTTGCTCATGTCCAGAAATTAATACAAAATTACTAGCATTAGGATACATGTAAGACTGCTGAGAGTACAGAAAAAATAATTCAATGAAGTTACAGATGCAATTGGCATTAAAAATAAAAAAATAAGAGGCGGGATCCTGGAAAGAACAAAATAGAAATCTAGGAAGTGAATTTAAGCAGAAAAAAATATGGATAAAGCCATGTGTGGTGGAATACATTTGTAATCACAGTATGTTGGGGAAATGACATGGGAATCTTGAGACTACACTGAAGTTGTTGCTTTCTAAACAAAAATATTCCACAGTGTGTGTGTGTGTGTGTGTGTGTGTGTGTGTGTGTGTGTGTGTGTGTGTAGCGGGGGTCTGGATTAATCACAAGAAAACCAAATGTTTGAAGTATTCTAGAAAGTCTTATACAATTTTACAAAAGTAAAAACTAGCTAGCAAATCCTTGTTGAGGTTCATGAGATTCCATTAAATAAACAAATATTTTGTGAGTTCCTGAAGGCCAAAGGAGGGAGAAAATATGCAACCCTACATAAGAAAAGACTTACTGAAAGTTTGACGGAGTTGGGAAATGGATGTACATCCAGGTTCAGGGGCTAATGAGACCCTAAGTAAACCTCACCATAAAATTTCCTCATGGTAGCATATTGCAATATGGAGGTGTCATACTACAGATGAAGTACTGAGCAAAGAGAATACTAAAATCTACAAGAGAGAACTATCATCTACGTTAAAATGAACATTGATTAAATGGGTAGCAGAACCAGACAGGAAAATGAATAGCAGGAAGGAATGGTATTATATATTTCTCGTTTGGAAGAGAAAATAAAACTTGCAGCCTGGAAGATGGACCCAGAAAATTGTTTTCCAGAAATGAAGGAGCAAGGAAAAGAATTGTTCTGTTTCTATACAGAAGAAGCAGTTTCTGCCAGTGTTTTTGTGAAAGATTCACAGTTAGAAAGGTTATGAATCTAGCTGGTGTCTTAGTTAGGGCTTACTAGTACTGTGAGGAGACACCATGACCACAACAACTCTTGTAAAGAAAACATACTTCATATACTTGAGGGTGGCTTACTCACAGTTTCAGAGGCTTAGTCCTATTTGGTCATTTAGTGGAGTATTGCAGCATGCAGGCAGATGTAGTGCTGGAGTTGAGGATACTGTAGGAAGTCGACTGACAGTCACACAAGGGAAGCTTGAGCAAAAGAGACCTCAAAGCTTGGACCCACAGTGACACACTTCCTCCAACAAGACCACACTTAGTCAATAAGGTCACAACTCCTAACAGTGTTACTCCCTTTGGGGACATTTTCTTTCAAACCACCACAGCTGGCATGTGAGCATGATGCTGGCATTCCTGAAGAAACAAATAGGTCTTGACAGAAATATTGACATGCCAGGTATAGACCAGTCAAAGATATGAATGTCAGAATGCTGTGACATAATCTGAGCAAATAATATTGCATGCATTTGTGAGCCAGCCATCATTTCTTCAGACCCAGGAACACAGCATGCATCTCACTGTGTCTTTCAATGGCCATGAAAATAGCACCATCAGTGGGACAGCTTAATAGAAAATATTGAATGGACAGTCAAAAAGAATTGGAGTCAAGACAGAAAGATGGAGGCATGGAGGACCAGTTTATACATCTTCCCAGTGTGTTCTCACCCTCTCATCCCTTTGGTGAATTTGAAAATGTATTACCAGGGCTGTAGCTACAACACCTAGGAATAGAGTTGATACCATAGTGAGAGGGTTTAATTTGGCTTGAATTCTCTAAAATGTTTGAGGGCTGTTGGATGTGCCTTACTTTACTTAGCAAAATCTAAAGTAAATGTGAATATGCAACTTTATCTCAACAAAATGAAGGCAAAGGTCCTTTTTTTAAACTAATATTACTGCTTGGATTCTAGTCAAGTACTAGTTTCCCCTTTAAACTGGAAAGACTTGGGTATTACAAAAGGGATCATGAGATAGCAACTGAGGGTAAAACAATGAATAAGCAAATTAAAAAAAATTAAAAGACCAGAACATTATCTGGATATGGAGTCATTAACAGTGACATTATTTGTCAGCTCAATTATACCAGATATAAGTTTTCTGAAAAATAAAATTTGGGGTATTGTGTGCACATCAGTGGCCACACACTGGAACACCAGCTCACTCAAGATAATAGTAGTTTGGACTAATTATTTATGACTGAATCAAGCTCTAGAAATGGGAATGTAGTTTTGGCTTGCTTATGCTTTTGATGGAAAATACTCATGTTTGTACACAAAAAGAATAACTAATGGCATCAAGATAGACTTACATCCTATTACCTACTGTCCTTGCAGTGGAATAGAAAAGCTTATTCTTCTAATCCAAGGGAAATTCTGGCCAACTGCATACAAAAAAAATGCTGCATAAAGAAGCCAAGAAGTATCTAAGCAGACAGGCACTTTCCTATCAAGTCTATTAATAATTCTCCCAAAAGAGTATCTAGTGTCAGAAGTCATCTGCATTGTGAGTGCATAGTAGAAGAAACACTGTCAGTTTAAGTTTGGGGTTTGTTGATTCATTTGAACACGTCAAGTGATTAGTCCAGAGAAAAATACAAACACAAAGAAATGGTGAGGGAAAATTATACTTATGCAGATAATGTGATTATATGGATATAAAAGCATGAAAATTCTACTTAATTGTTAGAAATTGCTAAACAAATTCTATAAATATCAGAATACAAATCAATATGCAAAGTCTAGCTGCATTTTTATAGAAGAATAGCAATTTTGCTGAGAGATGAATCAAAAGTACATTCCATCTATTATAGCTCTCAAACAACACACACACACACACACACAACACAGAGAGACAGAGAGAGAGAGAGAGAGAGAGAGAGAGAGAGAGAGAGACATATGCACACTCATGCACATGCGTGCACACACATGCAAATATTCACCCTCACAAATGAAATTTTCATGCTTCTAAGTTGAAATAATTAATATTTTGATATGTCCATACTCTCCAACATTACTTAGAGATTCAATGCAATTTCTACTGAAATACTAACAAAATTCTTCAAAAATTAGAAAAAAAAAACAATTCTAAAATTGACATAGGAGAAAACAACTCCATGCAATCAGAAAGGAAGGAGGCAATTCAGATGCATCACAATTGCTGATTTCAAGACAGAGTGCACAGTTATTGCACTGAAAAGCATGGTACAGTCCTAATAACAGACTCAGAGTGCAATGGGACTGAATGAGGCTCTCTGTGTTGGTCTCCTTTTTTTTGTCTCCCACCCTTCCCCTCTCCCACTTCCCTACACTTTCCCCCTTCTACTTTAATGCTTTCACCTCAAAACAAGTTTGTCATAAATGTGTTCAGTAACTTTTCACCTGTCACTTTTTTCACTGCAGAGCCCACATCTTCAGCAGGGAACTTGAAAATGTCCCCTCCATCAGGGTTTCAGCTGGCTGATTCCTTGATGATTGATGCTGTGGAATGTTATTGGTTCTGTTCTTTGTCATGCCTTCCTTCCTGCTCCCTGTAACCCTTTTGTAATCCCTGTCTCATAATGAAGGGAGTTGGCTTTTGGAAGCATCCCAGAACCTTTGACCTATGATTTACAACATTTACTTAATGACACAAAAGAAAACAAACAAAAGAACATTTTTCAACATCCCCCAGAGACTTTTGAACATTCCCCATTGCCATCTAATTTTAGATTGTTTCAGTTCCTGCTGTTGGAGTCCTGGAAGCTGCTGTTTCACAAAGTACTATCAAATTTACAGAGCATGTAGAATTATAGGGACCTAACGTTGTGTTTGTCATTGTGTTCTGTAGTTTGACCTTTCCCTTGAAAATTTAATCAGCATTAGAGGAAATAAACACTTTTTCCCCCATTGTACACTGGGAGTGATATCCTCCTCCATTTCCCAATGATCACCAGGTTCCAGATAGCTGCATTTACTCCAAAGGATTAGGTTGACTCCCAAAATAGTGTGCCAAAGATTTCTACCATGCAGAAGATAACTGCTTAAAAGATCAAACCAATGGCTGAATGCTTATTTAGGATTATCTGTAGGACTCATAAGCCAACATAGGGAACAAAGAACTAACAAAAAATATCAGTCGATATTTTTCCTAAAAGAGAATTCAGAAGGAAACATTGTTCTGGGAGGGAGATATGGATCAAAAGGAGTTTGTTTTGACTAATGGATGAGGATATAATTAGAGAAGTGAACCTAATTATTCAAATCTATTATTCTTGCTAAGCTTTCTACTGTTCTGTATGAAAACAACCAATTGCAGCTTTTCTGGTAAGGGCTTTAAGGAGACTCAGTCCTTTTTGCTCATTCAGAAAAGCTAACATCCCTAAATAACAATGGCAATTCTCTACCGAGATATCAATACCAAGGTCAAAAAGGTTCTGAAGTAAGGCAAATGGAATTACTTTTTAATTGTATGTTGATATTTTTCTTTTCCATCTAAACTTTTCTACCAATTACTAAAATAATCTTAAAGCAAGTTTAGCAAATGGAACACTACATTCTTTAAGACTTTTTAAGATATAGCATTAATCATGTAAAACAGGTGGGCAGTTTTGTATATAGCATTTTCATGGTTTGATTTTATTAATGTATACAGAAATACATTAAGATGTTTGCACATTACAATCTTCAGTAGGTATATCTCATTTTTACCTCCTTGTTTTTGTGTTATGACTGAAATAAAGAGTTGGGGAATGCAACTAATTTGAAAATAAAAATACCAATCTCATACTAACCTACAAATGGATTCAATATTATTTAAAATACAATTAAAATTATGCTTACTAATTACTATATCATATTAATGTGTCACTTAACAAAATTGTTTTGTAAGGTAGCTAATTCTTAAACACTGAGACAATTAAAGTTTAAATAACTTGTTTAATATCACAAAGTAATCCCAAGTTAATTGTTTTCCATGCTGGTGTCAATTGTGTTCTCCTTCTCTCATTGTCTCTTGGTACACACAACACAATATGAGGGATTTCTGCATCTTGATATATGGGCTCAGTCTTGCAAACCTTGTTTACAGGAAGGATATTTGCTGGAATTATGTTGCACACAGCTAACTCCATGTTCTCTGCATGTCATTCCTCTTTTCAAGTACCATTTCCATTTTATGCCTTTTGCCTTTTGCTCCTCTTCTCCATCTTCATCCTACTCCATCTTTCAATGCTAGATAAGAGGAAAAGGTCACTGCAGTTTAAAAGAACAATGGCATTGAGTCATGGCAGAAATAGATGAGAATAAAAAATGAGAGAGAGAGTGATACCTACAAGTTTGACCCAAAATAACAATTTAAGCAACAGTGGAAAGGCTACCATGAATGCCCTTCCCTGATAATGAGATTGATGATTAACTTATCCACTAGCATAGAGCCATCATCTAGTAGCTGATGGAAACAGAAACAGACACCCACAGCTAAACACTGAGGTGAACTCGATTGCAGATACTGAGAGGGAGGACAAGACCAAGCTACAGAAACACACAGAGAAAGCTGACCTAAACAAGGGGGAGCTAATTGACCCCCAGACTGATAGCTGGGAAACCAACATTGGACAGCTAGAAAATCAGCTTAGACCTCCTGAACATGGATCTCAGATGGCCTGGGCAGTCTAAGAGACCTCTGACAGTGGAAACAGGATGTATCCCTGGTGTACAAAAGGACTTTGGGAGCAAGTTCCACATGGAAGGATATTCCTTTAACATAGAGGCAGGAGGAAAGAACTAGCCCCTACTCCAAATGACTTGACAGATTTTGTTGACCCTCCCGGAAGGCATCACCGTCCCTGTGGAGTGGGAGGGTAGAATGGGATGGGAGGGTGGTCTGGGGACATAGAAGGGAGGGAGAGAGGGAGGGAGGGAAGGAGGGAAGAAAGGAAGAAGGGAGGGAGGTAGAGGGAACTGGAATCAATATGTAAAATAAGAAAATAAAATAACAATGAACAAAACAAAATAAGAAACACACACACACACACAGACACACACACACACACACACACACACACACACACACACACACACACTGGGTTAAGCCTTTGGAAACCAGATAGTTTCTCCCTACTGCATCTTCACAGATAGGAGGCTTTGTGTGGAGTCTGCTTCAGTATTTTTAAGATTTGTTTTTATTTCAGTTAGAACAATTAAGAAAAACTGAAAAACATCTGAGAAAAATAAGACAGGCTTTTAAATCCACTGTGAGAGTTTACATTAGAGAAATGAAAAACCAATATGTTTTGGTTCAGTTTTCAGTCCCAGAATATGGACAATTATTGTGGGGAGGAAGGCCTTCTTCTCCACAGACTTGCTAACCAGAATAGAAGCTCATTTCATTTATCATTATACATTGTATTTTGCTTATTTGTCTGTCCTATGTATGCTGCATATGTGTGGCTGTCTACAGAGGCCAGAAAAGGATATCTGGCACTTGAGTCACGGGTGGTTGTGTGCTGTTGGAAATGGGTGAATGGAACCACACTTTGAGTTTCATGAGCACTTTTCACATAAAGACATCTATTCCAACACGTCTTTCAATTCTCAATGTGCTTGGACTCTAGAAAAGTACAGTTATATGTAGACAAAAATCCAGAAGTAATGAGAAATTCTTGAGAAAATTTCACTTGAGTATCGATTGTCACTATGGCTACTATGTTCTTATTGACCAAGAAAAGATGCAGATGCCTCTTTAATGAATAGTCAGTGACCAAGTAATTGCTGGGATCCAGATCAGGAGGAAAGGTCACCCTGCCATTCTTGCCTTTCAATCAAGAGTACAGGCAAATTTCAGTAACTCTTCCTTTTCCCATAGCAGAAACTATCATCCTACTGACCTTGAGACAGCCTTTCCTGCTAGTGTTTTTCATCGAGAATGAATCAGTAGGGGTTTTTGAAGGTGTGTTTAAATGAGTCCACCAGACCCAAGATAAATGATAAATATGTATTTATTAAAGAAGCATTTACACAGATAAGAATAAATAACCACTGCAGTTTTCCAGATCCAGGATATGCAGTGTCTGCCTTTCCCATGCTGTCTGTAACCCAAGAGAGCTTGCACCAGCACCTCCTCTATCATATATGGGTCATATCTACACCTGAAACCATGCCCAAAGGGTATGACCACCACCACAAGTTCACTGGCAAGGCAAGATGCCACAATTCCCCTTTTGTCTAAAGAAGAAGGTTTTAATCCTTATACAAAAACTTTATACCGTGATAACAAATATCAATTATATTGCAGGAGAAGGAAAGGTGAAAACATACACCAATTGAGACCTATAACCATCAATAGCAATATTGAGCAATAGACATATTCTAGATGTCCAATTCCAGGGTAATGGCATATAACAGAGATTACTCCAATAGCTGTCCTAGTCTGGAAAGTCTAAGTCTTATACCTACTACACAGTCTAGTCTTTAACCTCATCAAAGACAGGAGGAGGAAAATAATATTACTAGGGTAAGCAGGATGTGCAAGTGTGAAAATTTCTCAAGGTGCAAGCAAAGAGAAAAACAGCAGGCTACCTAGACCTGTCTCATAGTCACATTGGGGCAACCAACTTTGGCTAAGGCCTAGAGTATCTGACACACCATTTCAGAAGCAAGAAACCTGAAAGGCTGTCTTACCCTGGCTTGGCAATTTTCAGCAGTCTCTTTAAGTTTATCTCCTGCTAGCCCAGTTAGTACAACATGTCCAGAGTCAGCAGTCAAGTTAGGGTCAGTTATTTGCCCAAAAGGCCCATAGCCAAGAATAAAACAACCTCCAAATGCTCATGGTACTCTTAGGAATAGCTCAGTGTTGTGAGGAACAATTGTGTCTCATGTCAATGGAGTTCTAAACTATGAAACATTTAAATGTCATTTTCTATAGGTCTTTGAGGTGTTTGAAGATCAAATACCTATGTTGGATACATCTCTGAGCACATATAGAACCTGATTAATATGATTACATATAAGAATCATGGTTAACTATAATCTATATAATTCTCAGAAACATAATTGCTCAGTAACTGAAACTTCTACATATAATTTAATAATTCTTTAAACTGGAATGTAGCATAAGGACCATGACCTTAAATTTATAACCATATACATATATATGTAAATCTTTAAATAACAGGCAGAGCTGAAATGTCTTGACCAGAAGTAGAACTGTATAGTGTAACATGATAAAAAAACATCCTAAATTTTATCAATATACAAAGTATCTTAAGCATATGTAGAAACATACATATGTAGAATATGATAAAGATAGTTTTATATTTATGCACAAAATATCATAAACAGAAAGAAGAGCCTACACAATAGAAAAATAAAACTTCAAGTTTGAAGCAATATACAAATTATCCAAGACAGGAATACAAAATTCATTTTACATAGGTTTCAACATACAAAAATCTTTAACACTGTAAGTTGTCATCTTCTGTTCCCAAACCTACATCAATAAAACCGACTCACAGCAGGTGATATCCATTTTCTTGGAAAAACAAAAAAACAAAATATTATCTAAGCCAACTGTAGGAAAAGTGGGCATTTTTCTTAGTATTACTTCCTGTGATCATGGGATGAGTATGACTCTATGGAATTCTGTAGGAAAACAAACAAACTAAAGCAATGGCTAAATCTCAAGAGGACTAACTGTAACATTTGTAGCTGGCTTTCTGAGTAGCAGGTTATGCTTGTCTGAAGTTTTTATCGGAAGCTCTGGCCAAGTGTCAAAAGAAGTTGCACCATCTAGCTAGCTGATCTGGAATTGTCTAGAGGAGTTTTAGTCCCAACTCGATCCCTGAGTGATCTATACTAGTTCAAAGACTTCAAGTTGAATCAAGTAGAATCAATTTTATGGGACCCCAGCTTCTTTCTGAAGACATCAAAGATTGCTGTGAAAGAGTTAAACATTAATATCAACATAGAAAATTGAAATCTTGTAGATAAGCATATCACAGGTTTTTCCTTTGGGAAAAATCCAAATTCTAAGAAAATGGGAACTATTTACACTAATTTTCCTCAATTGCCAATTCTAAATCAGTAATATGAGTAGGGCCATGTATTAAATAATCTCTCAGCTCACATCCTATAACCATAATATAAAAGAGAACCACCAATGAAATCAGATCCATGAGTCAATATTTGTTTTCTTCTGCATGTTCTTGTAATCTTCTGATGTAACCTGGATAACTTAGGACTAATTTATGGAGTCAAAATTATTTGTTCAAAATTTTTAAATTTAAATTTTAGAGGACTGGCTTAGAAATATTGTCCATGATAAAAATCTATAATTCAATCTCTTGGAGTTCATTGTCCAGTAATAATTTTTATTTTTAGATGAAACATATTCTTCTACCCATTATTTATATGTGCCATATCTGTGACAACCACGTGTCTTTTTGGATGGAAATTTTAACATGTCAGGGTGATTTTTTGTCATAAATGGGAGAGTTGGAGTGTAGAAGTACATTATGAAGGCTGGAATAATGGTTTAATCAGTATAAGTTTATCAATGTAAATCAATGAACAAGACATAGAAAAGAACACTTTAAAAGCTATGACAACAGACATGCTATGGATCTCAAGGGTAAAGCCAATATTTAAAGAGCCAAACTACTGAGAACTTAATTTTTTCATGCAATACTTATAAACCGTAAACCATGGTCAAATAACATTATTTGGCCTATTAATAAAAGAGAGATAATTGTATAATGAAGGCATTAGAAAATATTTATTCATTAGAAAACCTTGCAAACAGACAACATTCTATGTGCATTTTTTTTTGTCTCCATGACTTCTAATTTTTTCATTAAACCTTCCTGAGTTTCCTTGAGAGTATAGTAACTTTACTACTAGTGAATAAAGAATAGTGTGATGTTATAGGTCGTGGTGACAAAATGAGAAACTGTTCATGAAGAAAGGCAATGGGCTTGATTTGAAACTGTTAAACAAATTCAGACCGTTCTTCAATCCACATTTTTTCCATAGTAAATTATCTTTTAGTGTTAAAGGAGTACTGTGCTAAGGGGTGGGGAGGAGTATCTAGTAGTTTCTTCTAGACAGAAGAAACTGCAAATTACAGCCAATGGGAAATAGGTGAAGTGTTAGGTGTAGCATCCAAGGAATGTCCCAGAGGAACAATTAGCACTTTCTACCTGACAGATGGAAGGCAAAGGTCATCTCTGTCTCTACAACAGGAAGCCTGGACTGTAAGCAAGAGAGACACACCCATGGAAGTAACACTGAAGGGTCCTGGAGCCTTTCCATGTGGGTTAGAAAGTGAATACCTGTTTACACCATGATTATATTGAGACTCATTCCATGGGAAGCATAATCCTGTCCTACTAGACACAAATATGCTGTTTTGATACATTTAGCATTTCAAAGTATTCGATGGCCTTTATTCACTTTTGTAAATTTTATTCCTAAAATGTGTGAATCAGCCTTTTTACAGTTTAATTTTTACAATCTCAGATAATTATTCTTTATAAATAGATTATTATTGATGATTTTTACCCTAATAAACATTTTGTAGAACTGGGAAGAACTTATAAATTAAATGTCATTTAGGGTTTAATCTCGTGCTATAGACTACATCTAGATACATAGCCAAACAATCTTCTTCAGTTTTTCTGGTTGTAAATATTATTTACTGAAAAATAAAAATGATATCTAAAATTTTATAATAAAAGACTAATATATTAATTAGTATTTTATAAAAATACTAAGCAAATCTGTTTCCTTCTAAGGTATAAATAGATTTTGGCTTATCCAAAATCTATTCTAAGTGAATGAATTGCAGAGTTACAGAAGAAATCCCAGAATGAATCTAGTTTAACTATGGGATAAAGACCATATTGTGTATAAACACTAAGTACTGGCCTTAGTACTTAGATGAGGTATACTGATTTATATTGTTTTGAAATGACTCCACAGAGAAGTTAATGCTATATAAAAAAATCTACATGTAAATTCTTCAAAATTTACAGTTCTTAAACAACACAAAAATAACATAAACATGTGTTGTTTACTTTCAATAAAATGTAACACCCTTTAATTCAGATTCTTGTGGAATTCCAGTGTGTGGCTTTTAAAAGATATCATGGGGCCCACCAAGAGTCACAAAACTGTAGCCCATTGGCAGAGTCTTTGTTTCTCATCACAGTGCTAGAAAAAAAAAGCCCATCAACATTTTAATTTAAATTAATTTTAATTGTTAAATTGGTGCCATCATATAAATACTGCTAGTGATGGAATGGCATACTAACTGGGAATCAATTAATAAAAAATAATCACATTTAGAGTTAGTGTTGAGTTTTATGAAGGCTCTCTTCCTTGGTTATTAAATGACTGGGTTAAATTTTCAATGTCTTTTTTTTAGAATAAATTGTTATGAATCTCACATATCTTTACACAGCCTTCATCTTTTCCAACTTACTTTCCTAAGTAATAAATAAATATGAATTGCATAGTCAAAAATTAAATAGTAGTATGTGTAATGCTGATATTAAATGAAAGAATAATACAAAAGAAATTGTAACCACAATGTGTGCGTAGACTAAATCTATTTGAGATATATTAGGGGACTTTGGTTGCATTTATTTGAATTACTTTGATTACTAGAGTGGGTTTTGTTGTATCTGGCATGGAATACTTGGTAGACTTGATAACATTCAAGATTTTATTTAGGGTGTATGGCTGTTTTCACATAGGAAAGGATTTGATTTCTATATCACAGAATGTAGGCTCAACAATATTTGTAAAGTGACAAAATTGTCAAGACCAATTTGTTCTTCAGTCTTTGCCCATGAAAGAGGGTATGGAAGTTGTCCAAGGTGACATGCTGGCTAGCATTTTCCATACAAGAACTAAACAATGACTGCAATGGTTACTCGGTAACTAGGCTCAACATGTCTGTGTTGTACAAATTTGTAGCACTCTCTGGGATGTAAAAAAGTAAAAAAACAATACATTTAATAAAAGATGAGTGTTTAGGGATTTTGTTAGTTGTAAGTTTCCTCCATTTCTGTGACATATAATGCAGACTTCTTTTACTACCTTTAGTTCAGAAGTTAGCCTGGAAGATACATTTAACACTGATTTGTTAAATGGATGAAAGTGCAAATATAAATTTAAACAATCATCCCACATAGTATTCATATAGCGTCTCCATTTCAGTTGTACATTTAGTATTAAAATGGTTTAGATGTACACATGTACATATGTACACGTATGAACACAAATGTGTATATGTATGTATACATGAAGATATATTGTAACATGTTTGTGCACATGTGCCTTCAAGCAAGTGATGATAACTGCAATAACTTATACTAGTCAAATTAAGCTTTAAATTAAGTACCATCCAGGCACTACATAACCTTCTGATTAATAATAAAATGGTTCCATAAACTTGAAAAAATGTATATATTATGTCTTCAGGGAAAAACATATGTAATGTAAAGTCATGCACAGTTAGTACAAAACTTGAAACCATGTGCATTTGAGTTCAGTCTGTACTCATTTTGGTGTGTGGGTAAGAGAATTGGTGTGTCACTATGTGACACTGGTTGTCCTCAAACAGCTTGCCTCTGCCTTCCCAAATGCTATTGACTAAAGTCTCAGGCCCCTGAACATGGCACAGTCTGTATTCTTAGTTAGCAAATATATATTTATAAATGTGCCTAGACTATAAAAGAACCGTATTTTCTTATTTTCTCCACTTTCAACATTTTATTTAGGTTTTACACCTCCACATGAAATTATAATACATTAATGAAAACTAATAACGTCCTTTAGTTCACTTGTAACATTTCCCTGTTTTGTGCTGTATTAAAGATGGAGAGATATGCCAATGCAATTGGATCTCCATGAATATTTGGACTAAATTACATTATCACTTGCTGTGTTTTTATAAGAAAACGGGGACCTGATACTTAATAACGTGAACTACAGGAATATTATATCTCATTATATAAAATATGAAATACAAATTATTTTTCTTCACTGTCATATTGGTTTGGAGTCATAGACTGGATTTCTCAAGAAGTCTCTGGTCTGGTGATTTTAGGTCTCAACATGGAGATCCTTCAGAATTCTCCCTTTGATCTGTTCTGTGTTCAAAGCTTACAAGTTTCTACTTTATGGACAGATTTCCAACAGTATTGTAAAAGGCTGCTTACCAACCCAAGCAGAGCACCGGTTCCTTAAGTGTAGCAGATTCGAGGTCCAATAACTTGTTCTTTTCCTTCCAGGGTATGTGCACAGTGAACTCCTGAGACATTCCTGGCCCAGACACCTTTCCTGATAGCACTTATAATAAATTCCACCTCCATTCAAATGTTTCTTTAAGTGAAACTCAACCTGTTCCAAGATGAAGCCGTGTCCTCAGGCTCCTCCAACACTGCACTTGTGACTCTATGTGTACAGGGACTTTTTCCATTTTTTCCTTACATCAGGCCATTCTCCACTGGGTCAGAGTGGGTGGAGTTCCCTTGCCAACTTAGTTCTGACACTATCAATCGCTATTTAGTATCAGACGTCAAGCCTTCTGGCTCAATCCCATAGGCTTGCCACCACTTCCCAGGCTAACTATAGCCCAGTATGTGTCATTTTGCCTCTGGCTGACTGGCTATAGCATAGAGGGCCCCATGAATGTCATTGAATTCAATGGCCTACTTAAATGTCTCACAGTATTCACAGAATAGTTCCTTACTATAACACCAGTTAACACAAAGGATGCTGCAAAGGACAGGAACATCTGGACATGATTTATATCCAAGCAGAAAGGCTCATAGGGCAAAGCCTCATAGATTTAAAGCCCAGGCACATCGGCACTCTCCAGTCTCTGTGTGTCACAACTTACTCATATGAGCATATATTCTGTCTCAGGGTGATGGTTACCTGTTTCAACTTAACATGTATCAGCACTATCTGGGAAGGGAAAACACCTATCCTCAAACAGGAATGTGGACTTTGGGGGCACATTGTGTTGATTTTAATTAATGGAGGAGGTCCCCACCTTCTTTGGGCATATCATCCCTTGACAGGTAGTCTGCGGTGCATTAGAAAGCTAAATGAGAGATCAAGAGAACAAGAAAGCAAGTAAGCAGTGTTCCTCCCTGGTTTCTGCTTCAAGCTCCTGCACCGACTTTCTGTTTTGGAGTCCCCCGCTGATGGATTATATTCTTCAAGCTGAAGTGAATCTTTTTCTTTACAAAGTTAGGTTTGTTCATGGTGTTTACCACAGCACAAGAAAAGCAAACTAGAACACTCACAAATCCAGAGGCTTTCTAGGTATGCATACCTTTTGTGTGTTTCTAGAGGCTTCATTAATTAGGTGAGGTTGCTTAGGCTGCTGGCTGTCATGCAATAGCTATGTTTGGGTTGAAAGTTTTAACCCAGTGATCATATGTGGTTATCTCTGCAACATCTTTATGCTCTGATTACTTATGTGTTTTCCAACAGCTGTCTCAACATAAATTCAGGTACCCTTTTAAGCAGGCTGTTGTAGTGTCCATTCACTCTTATCACTTTTACTACTTTAAAAAGGGGAAGTGGACAAACATCTCCATTCCTAATCCAAAATCTACCTCCAAGTAAGTAGCATGGGGAAATGAACCATTCTTAAATGTGGGGCCCATGCTCAGCGATAAATGACCAATACAAAAGGAACTCAATGGGAACTTTAGAGGTTCTCTATGTCATAAGGTTGGATCAGGACACTCTAATTTTTTCTTGGTGTGTTTCATTCTATCCTCAATCTCTGGGATATCCTGCCTATGGGTCCTGACCCTCTAGGCAGTGTTGGCAGTAAGTTTCTTCTCATGCCATTGGGCTCAAGCTGGACCAGTCATTGCTTGGCCACTTCCACAATTTCTGTGTCATCTTTACCAAAGCACATCTTTCAGGCAGGACAAATTGTAGATCAAAGGTTTTGTGCCTAGATTGGTTTCTCAATCCCTCCATTGGAAGTCTTTCATGGTTACATGATGTGGCTGATTTAGGTTCTGGATCTCCCACTGGTAGGATTCTTAGTTGCATCACCCTTATAGTTTCCTGGGAGTTTCCAAACACTAAGTTTCTACCTTTCCCTGGAAAGGTATCCCAATTCCAGTTATCTCTTCTCAATATTCTATTCTTCCATCCTCCCTTCACCCAGTCCCTCCCGTTCCTGTCCCTACATGCTTCAGGAAGGGCTCTGTGAATTCTGCAGATGGGGAAGAAGTGTTGTAGAAGCCAAGGAAAGCAAAAGAAAACCCAAAGGATCATAACTTGGTTCATAACGCCTTACAGAGACAGGACCAACAATCAAGAAGGCTACATGGGTCTAGTCTAGGCCTACTACATATATTTTATGGTTGTATAGCTTGATCTTCTTGAGAAACCCCTAATTATGTAGGGAAGGGTGGTTTCTGACACTTCTGCCAGTTCGAGGGACCCTATTTCTCATATTGGGTTGCCTCCTCCAGCCTTAATATGAAGGAAGGTACCTAGTCTTATTGCAACTTGATATGCCATGTTTAGGTAATGTTGCTGGGAGATCTGCTCTATTCTCCAAGGGAGACAGAAGAGGAGGCATGTATAGGGGTGGAGCTGAGAGGAAAGGGATGAGGAGAAACTGTGGGTGGGATGTAATACAGGAGAAAATAAGAAACAGGAATATAACCTAAGAAAAACTATATTTTCAAAAATTAGAATAAATAAGAAATTCTAAAAATTGTAGGACTGCAGTACAAGTGCTAGTACAAAGATCCAATATTTACTTATTACAAATCATGTCACAGTGTCTGTGTATGCCATGTAGGTTTTGTGACTCCTCTAGTCCAATTTGCATAATGTTATATTTTCTTTTTCTCTTAGACTAGAAGACATTAATCATAATGTTATGATAGCCAAATACCCTGTGAACTGTGTTGTAACAAATGCAAAAAGCTAGTAATTATTGCAGTTTCTATATATATTCAGACTGGGTTTTAGTATGACTTTATTAACAGAGGTTGAAAATTGTATCCTATAGATTAATAGATAGACATATATGAAGTGACAGATGTGTGTTGATGTATTTAAATTAAAATAAAATAACTCACTTGTTTTTATATTGTACCATAATGGTTGTTAGTACACAGATCAAGGAAAAATATCAAGGTTGCACTAGCTATAACATCCAAATTTCTTATTTGGTGATTAAGAAAACCAACACAGAGTTGGGTTATGAAGTAGAACACCATGATCCTTTTATTGTTGGTCTGGGGTAACCTACACTGTAGTTAGAGACCCATGTTTGAATTTACATCTTCTTCTAACTGTGCTAACTTTTCATCTTACATGTTTGGGAAGGTATGACTATGTTTCTTTCTCTTTTTGCAGATTACTTTGGTAAATAAATGAATGAATGAATGACTTTTGGGGGGGAAATGGTTCACACATACACACATACACACATACACACACAAGCACAGCACACACACACACACTGTTCAGTACAGGGCTTCTTATATAGTTACTTCTAATACTCAGATAAGTAGATTGGGTCCTTATAATTAAGAATATGGAAATTAAAATTCACCTTTTTAACCTTGGGAAGATGGCCCAGTGTACATCTAGGCAACCATAAGGACCTGGGTTTGAACCCAGCATATGTATAAAAGCCCAACCATGACCTCTACCTGTAACTCCAGTGGTTTTTTAGGATGGAGACAAGATGAGGATTTCTGTGTCTTGCTGGATCATTGCCAGGCTTCAAGTTCAGATAGATATTCTGCTTCAAAGGAATAAGATGAAGAGTTACAAATTTAGATTCCCAAACTCTTCCTTGTCTAAAAATCTACTCACAGGTGAACAACATGCACCATCTCCACATACACTGCTGAACAACATGCGCTGTCCCTACATACAAAACTGAGCAATATACACTACCCCACATACACACCTATGTAACATGCACTGTTCCTACATGTATACCTGCATAACATGCACCTCCCTCACATACACTTATACACAACATACACCACCCCCACATACACATGGAAGATAAGAGTATAGAAAACTGTAAACAGGTTCCAAATCACAATAATATCTGATTGTTGAAGGACTGTTAAGCAGATTTTTATTTCATGAAATATTTCAAGTAAACTTTGTAATGTGTCTTTTCCATCTGTCCTGTATTCTCCTAGAATTAATAAAAATAATAATAAAAAAGAAAGTGAATTCCTGAGCCTGATTTCCCATTTTGTTGGATTTTTTTTTTGTTGTTGGCATTTTTTCCTTGTTTCATTCCTCACACACTGGGATTTCCCTATTCAGATGAAAATGGATAATTCATTGGCTAGCTCAGTATTAAATTTTATCCATTGAGAAGTTTCCATTGTTTGTGTTAATTTATATATATTAAATATCACAACTGAGTTTTGTTTGTTTTCTTGAAGAGTGCTGGAGTTGATTTTATCTTTTATAATCAATAACTTTTAAAGTCTCATTTTGATTGTATTTACCAGTCTTTACTAAATGTGTAATACTTTTTTTAAGAATAGATAATTATCTTTCCTGTTATGTAGTCTTATTCTCTTTTCCTGGAGCTCTGTCTTCTACACAGTAAGACTATTTATCCTAGTGTTAAGTATGTTACATAATGGGCTATTATCTTATGTTCTTAGAATCTAAGTACAGACAAGAAAAAATATAGAAATATTACATTAGTTTGAATTGTGTAAATTCTGTAATTTTTGCTTCATTTCTTTTGGACTAAAGTTTTCATCCTAGGCATGCTTGCAATTAATGGCATTCACAAAGAAACTTTAAAGTTTCAAATCATATTTGTTAAATCATGTCTGTTAACATATGGAGAATAAATTCTACACTTCAAAAAGTAAAGTTAAATAATATTTAACCTTTATGGTCTTATAACAGCAATGCTGAAGAAGCAAACACTCCAATATGCTCTGTGCTAGTACAACCTGAAGAAATCCATTTACTACTGTTATTTAACAATTTCTTCCTTGGTTTTAAGTCTTTTGTTAAATTTTAAGTACATGCTTAAATTCAGGTGATGTTTTAAATGTTTAAAAATTAGATTACAAAAACTAAATAAAAAAATTAAAAGAAAATGTGAAGCCCCTAAAATAAAGTAGACTCTTTAGTCTAACCCAATCCCTGTCACGTAATCTCTTTTAGCTGTTTCTAGATACAAATATCAAATAATCACTTTCACGAACTGGAATAATGGGATAGTTAAAATGCAATCTGAGAGCAGTAAACTGCTAGATCAAATCCTGTATTCACCTTTTATTTGTTTGCCTACCACAAAAGTGATCTAGTGAATCTCCATTTCCACACATAAAAACTAAAAGATGAGGACAGACACTTTAAAAATGAGGTCTGCAATAGTGGAGAGGGTGCCTGAGCTGCCTGTCCCCTGTAATCAGATTGGTGTCTATCCTAATTGTTATCATAGAACCAACATCTGGTGACTGATGAAAGCAGATACAGTGGCCAAGCACTGGGCTAAATTCCTGGAGTTCAGTCATTGAAAGGGAGGAGCGATAATAAGAGCAAAGGGATCAAAACCACAATGGGGAAACCCACAGGAACAGCAGATGTGAGCAAGCAGGAGCTCAGTGACCCGGGACTGATGGCTGGGGACCCTGTGTAGGACCTAAGTAGACCCTCTGAATGTGGGTGATAGTTGTTGGCTTGGATAGTTAGTGAGGCCATAGGTGGGGGGTGGGGGGGCCAGAATTTACCCCTAGTACATGAACCGGCTTTTTTGAGCCCAAATTTTATGAAGGGATACCTTGCTCAGCCTAGATATGGAGGGAGAGGACCTTGTTCCTGTTTCAAATATAATATGACAGATTTTGTTGATTCCCCATGGAATCAACCCTCTCTGAAGAGTGGATGGGGTGGGGTGAGGGGGAGTGTGGGGGATCAGGAGGAGCAGAGGGAGGGGGAACTGTAACTGATATGTAAAATAAAAAAAACACTTTTAAAAATAAAATAAAATTGAGGTCTGTAAATATACTTTAAAATGGTATTTTAGCAATGCGTAGACTATTAGCTGTACTTAATACTTCCAAACTTAAAAGTCACTGAAAGGAAATTTAAATTAAGAATGTACTACATTTATTTACTCATCCTGTGATGATTTTCGAATCATTTATAATACTTGTATTGATTAAATACAGATTATAATCATGCAGAAAACCTTTCATTCAATTATTACTATGTATATTCCAAACCAGAAAAATCTCCCTTTCTAGTCATGTTCCCTTAACACCTCAAGTCTCATTGTTTTTCAGAAATACGATGGGTTACCCTGTAATCTGATGTGTCTTCCCCATTCAATTAAGTTTATGGTATACGCATTCATTATATTTTTTGTTATATGTATCTTTTTAGTCTTTTTATGAATCTAAACTGCTGCCCAGGCAGGCTTTTGTAGCACCCAAGGATGAGGGTCTTTTTTGTTGTTGTTTCTCTCTGTGGTCTTAGTCCTGGCTGGCTTCTTAAACGTCTATGGCACAGTGTTACAGAAGTTCAAAATCCTACCATGAGGAAGATCCAGATGGGGGACTTCTAGACAGGATATGAAGTTCTATTCCTCTTCACCAGCACTCATGTGTTCCTTGTCTTGGTTTATATACCTCTTCTTTGTGCTTTATGATAACTATTGAGTGATGTTCAGAATCCAAATTTTGTCACACATTATTGCTCTAAGTAATGATGGATTTGGGAGTCTCAGTCTAGAGCTCACTGGTAGGAATCACTTTCAACCTTGATCCTCTTATGTACAGGTAACAATGTCCCTGTCAACAACTGTCAGTAGAAATGCATGTGGAGAATAATAATATTAATTATATTGAATTCATGTTATAAAGGAGTGATCCATGCAATCACCACCATGGTTTGCACATATCCTATAAGATGTCTAAATGTGCATAGGAATATGCACAGCTGTCATTCAGGACCCAGGTTGGGTAAAATAAAGCCAAGGATTTTAGTTTATTCCAAGTGAGTATTTGTGTTCTGTTAAAGGATTTAATCCTTTCAGGGATTTGTGACACAATTTTGGATCTAATTACTTAAATTTCTGGTACCTAGCAGGTAATTTCTACCTGATCTTCAAATTCCAGGCTCCCCAAGACAGACTTATAACCTTAGCTAAGTCAGTGTCCAACAAGTGCTTTAACACCTAATGAGTTAAGAGGTTCCCTAAAATTATTTCCCAATCATGTTGTCCAAGAACCCATGGAACAATACAGTCATGAGGGTGCAGTTATTTAATAGAGATTGGAGAAAATCACTTGGAAGCTGAGAATGTTGTTATTCTAGTTGAAGGATTGATTTAGCTTATAAGAAAAAGCACCTAGGTTTCAGGGGAATATTTTGGATTTTTTTTTTCTTTTCATTTAATGAGAAGTACATAACTAAAAGGGAAGTACATGTGTAATTAGTAGAAACTACACTTCTGATAACAAATTCCATGAAATATTTTTTGTACCAATTAGAACAGGCAACTCAGGGACTGTCCTCTAGGAAAATAATACATTCAATGAGTATATTCATAAGAAAGCTTTCTCATTTTCTTTTATCAAAACATTAGATTTTGGAAGTTTCAAATAACTGTATATCTAAGGAGTGTCGACAGCCTTGATTCATGTCACTACACTCAGGCTAGCCCTTTTATAAGAATTGTTATTGCTGATAAATATATGGAGTTTACAAAAATTATTTTTAGCATATACATTTGTGGAGGCTTTTTCGAGGACTCAGTTTAGTCCTTTCTCATATGAATAGCAGTAGAGATAAGTGATCTGAAATTTGAATTAGCTTATTACAAACTATGGAGTATGTATAAACTTTGAATGATGAAAAAATCTGTATTAGCAAAACAGAATATAAACACTCTACAGCAGTCAAAAACTGCTATTCTTGAAGCCAGAAAAAAAGTTCATTTGGTGACATATAACACATACAGGTTTCAACAAAATAAATAGCATAGATGGAACTGATTGATTCACAATTCCATAATTTATGGAAACCAAGAAAACATCAGAGGGTAAGTTTAAGCTGCTTTGAAGACACGCACATTTCATTGATTTTCTGATATGTTCTTTTCAAATATTCTGAAAATTTAAGAAGTATGTGCTTCAGGTACTCATGGCTAAGTTTTAATATTTGATTGAGTTATCCCATATTTTCATCTTTCCAAAAATTGTTTATGTTTTAACAGTTTTAGTTTAAGATGTTGAAGATATCCTCTAAAATTGTTCGATGGACATAGTGAGTATCAATGAATATTTATTGTATAATGAGAACCGAGGGCAACAGCATAAGCATTGCAAGTCAGAGTGGAAATATGTTTGCTAACTTTTTTCCATGTAAACAATGCTTCAATGTGTACAGAAGTGTTTTGTTCCTCAGCTTTGTGCTACATACTATTTGAAGCACAACTCAAGTGTTACTTCCAAAAAGCTGACCTCTGTATTCCTGGAAACTATAATAATCATATCCTCATTTCTCCAAAACTATGTATCTGTCTCTTACCTACTGTGTTAATTTACATAAATAATATTATCTCCTTATGACACAGTTATAGTAACAGACTGAAATACATAATTCTTTCATACTCCCATGACAATTAAGGAATATGAACAAAAGTGATTATTACTCTGGTATGTGATTATATTGATCATTTTACAAAATAATTGCCTGTGATACTTGGCCGGGGGAAAGATTTTATTTTATGCAGTTGCAAAAGTTTTAAGACTCTATGGAGTCTCATATTGTTGTTTCCTAATTTTAAGTCAGTATTATATGTAGAATCCCATAGTTACTTGTAAAAGAGGCATTGTGACTATTGAATGATATTATAAACAGTTAAGTAAATAGAATGTGTTATTATTAGTAGTTACATTCACAACCCTCACTAAACCTCCTTTAAAATTCCAATTTAAATACTACTTATTGACTTACTATTTTAAAGACTGTAAGAAGCTCACCAAGTAATTTCAGTTAAAGAGATTTTTGGTAACTTTAGCTAAACAAATCTATATATAAAAGAATAGCTTTCAATTTCTATCAAATATGTGGAAAAAATATCCAACAGCCCAGGAAAAGCACCTGACATCTTAAAACAACCAGGTCCTATTAAAATGTAAAGCATCCCCAAATTCATGGGTCTTGGGAGAGCAGGGATTTTATTTCACAGGATGCACATGTAATTTTTAAAGGAAGACTAAATCTCATGATTGGCAGGAAATAAATTGAGTCAAATTTTAACTAGGAACAGATTTTACACCCTTCATACATCACATTTTTATGTCCTCATGGAAACTGAGGCAAATACATAATTTTAAGTTGTCCTTTGGCCCTTGCTAATATAGAACTTTACAAAAGTAGTATACCGAGTTTACCACTGGGCAGCCTCAGGCATTGCACTTTAGGGAACCTAAGAAGGCTTACTTGCAGAAGCTGGGTGACATTGTGTCTTCTGCACAGCCTGCTCTCCTGTCTATATGTCCAGCTTTGCCTCAAAAGTCACCATCCCATCTCTCTCCATGGGACCCTCCTTGTCCTTGTTTCATTTTGATTGACAACTCTGTAGTCATTTTAAATAGAGTTTAATAATTAAACAAAAATGATATTTTCTCCAATTCAATCAAGCCTTAAAATAGTCCTTAGCGATTCTGAATTATTTTTACCTATGATAATTATTAAGTGACCAGTAAAATTATAGATTGTAAAAAGAAGGTAAAGTAAAAATGTCACAAGAGCTTTTCACAATGAGAAAAGTGATTCTAAGAGGAATTCCTTGAGAATGAATAACTGGGTGCTGTAAATGCCTCTATTATAAAATCAGTGGATAGACTTTTATATTTCTACATAAAGACAGAAAATTATTTGCATTTTGATTATTATTTATTATATACATATAACTTGAGGTAAAGAGCATAGGATGAATTCAAAGAAGAGTAGCTGAGAGGGACTAGAGGGAGTTAAGGAAGAAAAGAATTTAATACAATTCTATTTAAATTAAAACCATTAAAATTGAAGAAAGAAACCCTAAGGCTCAGAAAGCTTGATCATGGGCCTTCTGGCACTTCCTGGCAACTGAAATATGAAGAAAATATTTTCATTTGTAACACCATGAATGAGGACCTGTGCTAAGAAAAAATATCCAAGCAAAAACAAATGTTCCACGATTTCCTGTGTTGTTACCAGGACTTGGATGTAGATGATGGGGTGTTTGTTAGAGTGTGAAAATTTCAGTCATAGAGAAATCAGCCCAGAAGATCTATTTTTTTATGCAGATATAGGAGAAAGTTTATACATTCTTATCATTAAACATCTTTACAAATTTATCTAATTGTTTCTTCTTAATTTAATTTTTGGGTTTTTTTTTTTGAGAGACAGAAAGAACATAAAGCTTGGTGGGTAGGAGGAGGTGAAAATCTGTAAGGATTTGGGGAAGATGAAGATGAAAAATCATGTTCAAAATATATGAAAAACATCAGCACAAAAACTTGGATCTAGAGGTTCTTGAAAACTTCATGGACAAAATAATAAGCACATAAACTGATATATTAACTGATATATGAAGATATGTAAACATAACAAAGCAGCTCATTGATTTTTTTCCACAAAAAAAAATCTCCTATCTGCTCCCCTCTGCTCTCTATCTGTTGGCAAGAGAAGCAAAGAGACTGCTTTTATTTCCCAGGAGGAAAATAAACATCCAGATTCCCTTGCTGTGCCTTGTTGACTATAACTGCAATGTACCCATTAGAAACACAGTATTAACACAATATTGCCACATGTTCTTTACCTTTGAACACATTTCTTCTTCACGGAGGCAACCAATGTATCGTTCTCCATTTTTCTGTACTTCCCCTTAGTTCCTAAGACTCTTTTGCAGTTTGCCCCTGTGAGAGTTCTATAACAATTTCTTCCAGAAAAATGGTATGCAAGATGCTAGCAAAGCAGAGAGTATGCCAGCAGACTGTAAGTGTCCCCATTATGTTAGGAGATACTTTGGCAAGCAAAGAAGGAAGCAGAAGAATCCAAAGGATTCTGCAGAGTGAAGGGGAAAAGGAGAAAGGCATGTTAAGCCAGAAACAGAAGACATTGGTAGCTTTTGAACAACTATAGGGTTATAAAGAACTTATTTATAAGTTTGAGGTGAATACTTATAGAGAATTGTGAAATGTTATTAGATCACTTACTTCACATTGAAGAGATAGAAAGTGTGTCCATCACATCCCAGAACAAGTACCATATGAATTGAGGACGTACTACAGGATCTGGGATGTATAGAATTGCATTGAGGCCTTTGGTTTAGAACCTATTGTTGTGTGTGTTGTACTTTAATATTGATTCCATGCTTTCTTCAGAATAATAGCAGAGATTTGATAATAGTCTTAAAATTGTCTTTCATGCAACATGAGATACCACTTATTTTTAAATTTTATTTTAAAAAGATGGTTTGCCTGCTATTATTTATATTTTGAGTTAGACTTTATGGTCTTGATTATCTCAAGACTGATCAAGTTTCTTTACATAGTTTTGACAAAGCATGGTTGATAAGTATACTTTAGTTTTATATACAATCAAAGAGGTGAAAGTAGGAAGAGAAACTTAGGTACCAGTAGCTTCTACTTGTTCCTCATAAAAGAGCACCAAGATTAGCAATATTTTTCAATCATCTTGTTTGAATTCTGTTTCCTTAAACTTCAGCATAATCAGCTTTGCACACAGTGTCAGTGATGAAAATAAACACGAGGAGTGGCATATATAAAAGACATCTGGATGATGAAGAATGTAGGATATGACCTCATTTTGTTTTTCAAGCAGGATTTCTCTAGAGAGGAAAAAATATTCCCTTCTCACTAGATCACCCAGGTGGGAACAGTTGTTTTGGGGCCATTTTGCTTGCTCATGTTATCAATCTTGGAAATGGGATTTTCTTCAAGGTTGTATGTATCTAAGGGTTGTTCATTGTGGAGAGGGAGATAAGGAAACAATAAAGGAGTCAGTGTTTAGGCAGGTGACTTGTTATTTGAAGAGGCAAAGGAAGATGTCATCAGAGCATCACTAAACGTCTACTGAATGACTTTATACCCCATTTGTAACATACCTGACTCTTGATTGCCATTCTTGCTACTACTGAAATAATTCATCCAAACAGATACTTAAAATACTTTGATATTTGTTACAAACAAGGGTTTATCAAACTAAATGAAAATCAAATCAAATCAGCAAATTTAAAGTCAACATTTCAGAAGCAATAAATAAATTTGAGCTACTGTGACAAACTTGTTTTTGAACTCAGTGATTTAAAAAATGATCACCTGAACAGTTTAACACTACACCTCAGGGACTTCAGAGTAATGAATTGGGCACCTGCAAGAAACACATTCAATACAAGGAATTTTTTCTTAATGTCTCTATCTTATTCATTGCAATCATAAGATAAGCTCTGATTAAGTTCCCAACTTCTGTTTTTACATATCTTCTTATTGCTTTTTGTAAAGCTCATGTTCCCTTACTCTTGAAGTTCTTTTGTAGTAATCTAAAACTGACTTGATGTGCCCATGGTAAAATGCTGACAAATACTGATGATGTAAGCTCTACTTTTTTAAAAAAAATGTTTTTTTGATACCACATAAAAAGCCATTTTTCTTCAAATGCTGGGGTTTTTTTTTTTGGAAAAAAAAACTACAGATAACATTGTCTTTAACTTTACAGGAAGAAAAATATGTTCTCTAGAGGACTGAACAAACTTAATTTCTTCCTCTACCCCTGTAAACACACGCATGAATTCTGAATGCATTTCAGTGTTTGTATGAAAGAGAAAATCCGGTGAGTTACAAGTTTCCTGAAAGAAGCAACGTCAGATAGACCTTAATTAAGAGAGGACCTTGAAATCTTTACTGCCCATTCTATCATGTGTATATTGTAGCCATTATTAGCTTAAGTTTCATATCACTTATGTGAGAAACCAGATGTTTCCTTTAGAATAAGTGACATTCTTATGCACATCCTTTTTATCCTCTCCTGGTTCATATCAAGCAATGTATTCTTTGAGGGACATTTTTGCCTCAAAACCTTGAGCTAGTGACTTGGGACTTCCTTATCTCAAGAAGGAAGGAAGTTCTACATGTGGAAAAGAAAGGGGAAGAAAATCAAGCACAGTGTGTGACTATGTCAGATGAGGTTTAGGAAAAAATAGAAAGAACTGTTGAAAGTAAGCACAATCCAAAATAATCTGTGGAAAAAGGTTTCAATTTCAGATGAAATTATTAATATGGGTTATTTTAATATTTAAATTAAAAGCATAAAATTACCTTTAACTATTACTGATTTTATCTAAGGCTTAATATCATTAGATAGTTAGCATTTTCATTATATACACTTGAAGGGAAAAACAAAATCGCTAAAAACAATATTATTCATTTTATTTTTATATATTCCTTTTATTTTTGAGAAACAACCATAGCTAAGAGGAACTAATAAAGCATTTTATATTTCATGGACTTCATTATGTTTTCTTAATTCACAATTAAAATATGAACACAAAGACAGTTGACAGGTTATTTGTCAACTAGGCTGGCTCACCTGTCTCCATCCACTTCTGCACTGGGTTACAAGCATGCAAGAATTTCAGCAAGCTATTATGTGTATCATGGAGATATAAACTCAGGTTCTCATGCTTGCACAGCAAGTGCTCTTACCAACTGATCCACCTCCCCATGCCCTCAATATTCTTTTTATATTTTTTATTAATAATATAATTTAATAATTGTACATATTGATCCCAGTTTCTTCTCCCTCCCTCCCGGCCCCTCCCTCACTCCCACTTTCCCTCTTTCCTTCCTCCCATGCATCCTGACCACCCTCCCCTCCCATCCCCCCAGCCCCATTCCACATATAGGGCTATGCTATCCAGGTGGGATCATTTAAATCTGTCAAGTCATTTGAAGTAGGGACTAGGACTTCTCTCCTGTCTCTAGGTTAAGGGAGATGTGTCTGCAAGTTCCTTTTGTGCATCAGAAATACATCCAAGTTCTACTTTCTGAGGTCCCTTAGACTGCTCAGTCCTTCTTTTAAACACTAGATGATATACGTGTAACTCTAAGATATGAAAAACAAATAAAAATGTTGAGAAAAATGTTAGTTGATACATAAAATCAACAAATTTAAATGATTTATAGTCACTCAGAACGCTACAGTCTATATGTACTATAAATAAACAGATCTAAAATACATGAGGTAGGAAGCTGGAGAGATGGCACAGATATTTAGAATACCTGCTGGTCTTGCTGATGTCCTGAGTTAAGTTTGCAACTTTCACATCAGGTAGCCTACAGCTTCCCAAAGCTCCAGCTGCAGGTGTATGCAAGCTTTCTTCTGGCCTCCATGTGAAAACTTAATCCATGGAAAACACTCACATGGACACAGAAGCATAAATAAAATTAAAAGTGGATCCATAAATTTATGAAATAAGAGAAGTGATTGACAAAACAGATTTATTGGAGAATTGATGGCAAAGCAAAAAACAGTTTGAATAATAATTCCAAAACCTACAAGTTGTTAGATCTGTAGAAAAAAGAATCTTTTAATAAAATAAACATTAGGCACACAAATGCTTAGTAATATAAATGCAATAATATTTCTAATATGCTTAGTTGTGTGCTACTGACTTTATATGTTCTGTCATGTTTCGTTCAGGGCAACTTTAACCTGCATGTGATACACATGTAGCTACAATCTGTGTTGAAGTGTTGGAGAGGAACATCTATTTTCAAAAAGAAGAATTCACACTAGTATCCTAGAAGCTGGTTCATCTTTTGGTGCCACTGTCTATATTTTTCATTTGTTCAGGATTAAATGCCCCATTTTCAAGTATCATTTGATATTTGTCATTACTTTTCTCTACTAAAGAGTTAGTCATCCAATTTATGAATGTACATCTGCATACATGCACACACACACACACACACACACACACACACACACACACACTACACACACACACACGGTTTTTTTGTTTATTTGTTTGCTATTGTTTTGAGACAAGATCTCAGGTGTCCCAGACTAGGCTCTAACTCACTTAATAGAGGATAAACATGAGTTTCTGACCTTCCTTCTACTCCCAATTTCAAGGATTTCAGCTATGTACCATCTTGCATATGAGGAAGTTCTCAGAGGTGAGACTTGCCAGGAAGAGGCCAGGGGCAGAATGTAGCTTATCATGCTCCAGAAAGATAGAAAACCATGAGACATGTTGTGAGTCTCTGTAGAGGGCAGAACAAGATAGGGGTCAGCCACTCTAAGCAGTTGAAGATCTACTTTTGTACTGAACTCATTTTAATTTTAAGGAATGCCCATGATGAAGAAGAGTCAGATCGATTTTCTATGTGTTAGTGAGTAAAGAGGTTTACAATCTCCAGGACTGGTCCTATCCTTTAACCTGACAAAGTTTGAAACAATAGCAGCCCCCTTGTGATTCTGGCTTCCAGGATAAAAGAAAGGCCTCAAATGATTCAGCAGACCTCACTAAATAATTGAAGATACCTATTCCTATGCATTTTCTGTGCCATGTGTTTAATTCCCCATTACTTTTGTGTCATATACAATTGTATAAATGCACTTCTAATATAGATATAATAAAAAAGTCAAAACCACCACATCTAACATTATAGGATCCATTTTTAATGGTTACTCATATTAAGCATAATATTTAAGAAATTCTTTAAGTAGGCACTTAAAGAGTGGCATGCATATTTAATCTCCACACTCAAGAGGCAGATCACAGAAGACCTCTGTGATCTCCAGGACATCCTGAACTATTGAGAGAATTCCAGAACAATCAGGGACAAACAAAGAAACCCTGTCTCCAAACCAAATAAACAATCATTTAATAGACTCTGACTGTAGAGTAAATTAATATGAATAAATCACTCTTCAGTCTTCCAGTGATATTAAAGATATACGCTAAATTTTACAAAAGAATGTAAATTTGTAGGAAAACATAGACCACGTTTTAATTATTGCAAAATTATTCCACAAATAGTTTTTGCTGGATTCTGGAAGACATCAGAGAGGGGTGCTTTTACTGAATCTTTTTCCTTTGTATTCTTCTCTCATACAATACATCCTGACAACAGTTTCCTTTCTTCTACTCCTCCCAGTTACACCCCCTCTCCCCAAGACCTTTTCCTCCTCCATTTCCTTAAAAAAAAAAAAAGAGCAGGCCACCTCCCAGCATATCAACTTAACACAGTATAACAAGATACCACAAGACTAGGTACAGCTAGGCATAGGTGGCTCATGCCTTTAATCTCAGCACTTAAGAAGCAGAAGCAGGCAGATTTCTGTGAGTTCCAGGCCAGCCTGGTATACAAGGCAAGTTCCAGGACAGGCACCAAAGCAATACAGATAAACCCTGTCTCAAACAAAGAAACAAACAAAAACAAATACACAAACAAACAAAAAAGCAGGTGCAAATCCTCATATTATGACTAGGAATAGCAACCTAGTAGGAGGAAAGGAGTTCCAAGAGCAGGCAAAAGAGTCAGAGACATTGTCAAAACCATTAGGAACCAAGAACACCAAGCTAACAACTGTAACACATATGCAGAGGACCTAGTAAGTGTGGGGATAAACATTAATGACTTGATGTCTACTGCATGAAACTACAGGATAACAGCCATATTTAATATGTATATTAAATATACATATTTAATATGTATATTAAATATATGTATATTGCATACATGTATGTAGTGGAAATTAATTATGATACATTTCTTTTATTATTATTATTTGTCTTATTTTAAATATTGGTCCCAGTTCCCTCTCCCTCCCATCCTCCCATCACCCCAACTGCCCTTCCCATCACATTCCACACCAACTCTCCAGGGAGGGTGAGGCCTTCCAGGAGGGATCATCAAAATCTGTTAGGTATTTGGGGTAGTGCCTAGTCCCTCCCTCGTGTCTCTAGTCTAAGGGAGAATCTCTACATGAGGAATGTGCTCCCAAAGTCCTTTGTGCACCTGGTTATACTGTCAGAGGGCTGATAGACTGCATCTGGGTCCGTCCTATGCTGATTTCCTAGTTATCAGCCTGGCATCCATGAGCTCCCCATTGTTCTGGTCAGCTCTCTCTGTGGGTTTCTGCAGTCTGGGCTTGACCACTTTGCTTATCACTTCTCCCTCTCTGCAACCAGATTCCAGGAATTCAGCTCAGTGTTTAGCTGTGGATGTCTGCTTCTGTTTCCTCAGCTACAGATTCAATGCAGTCTCCAACAAGATTCCAGCACAATTCTTCACAGACCTTGAAAGAACAATACTCAACTTTATATGGAAAAACAAAAGACTCACAAAACAAAAAATAACCCTGTACAATAAAAGAAGTTCAGGAGGCATCACCATCCCTAATATCAAGTTCAACTATAGAACTATAGTCCTGAAAACAGCTTGCTATTGGCACAAAAATAGACAGGTAGACCAATGAAATCGAATTGAAAATCCTGATATTAACCCACACACCTCCAAAAACATGATTTTTAACACAACAGCTAAAATTATACAATGGCTAGTGAAAAGCATCTTCAACAAATGGTGCAGACATAACTGGATACTGGTGTGTAGAAGACTACAGATAGATCCATGTCTATCAACAGGCACAAAACTTAAGTCCAAATGGATCAAAGACCTCAACATAAATTCAGCCACACTGAACCTCTTGGAAGAGAAAGTGGGAGGTACCCTTGAACAAATTAGTACAGGAGATTGCTTCCTGAACATAACACCGGTAGCATAAACACTGAGATTGACAATTAATACATGGGACCTCCTGAAACTGAGAAAGTTCTGTAACGCAAAGGACACAGTCAACAATACGAAAAGGCAGCCCACAGAGTGAGAAAAATTCTTCACCAACCCCATATCTGAATAGAATTAGTAGACCATGAAATACATTTTGGATCAATTCAGAAACAGAAACAGAAGCTGAGAGAGAAAAAAAGAGAGAGAATATTAAAGAAGAGTAAATATAGAAAGAAAAATGAAAATGTAAGTCTAGAAAGTAATAGACTTCTGTATTTAGAATGCACATAGAGGAAAAATAACCCCAATTAACAGGGGAACTGAGAAAGGACAGGAACGAACTTTACAGGAAGTAGAAGAACAATATATGAAACACACTGTAACAGCTGGACATCTTAATTCTAGACATTTACTGTGGACCTTAAGCCTGCTTCACTTCCTTGTGTTTCTCCAACAGAAAGGAGAATAGTGTGTTGTATTATTTCTCACCAAATAAATACAACAGAAGTGGTTGATTGTTATTACTGTTGCTGATAAATTACCTGAACACAGAAAGACAATTTTATAAACACAAAGTGCTTATAGAATAAAAGCAATCATCTTAACAAACCTGGACTCTGTGGTTGATTTAAAAACCAGTAAGACATCTGCTTAGCTGCTACCATAATTGGCTACTAGCCTGTTGTTTTGTTCTGCTAAAAGAGGGACCTTATGTCCTGTGGATATTATTTGCTCTTGGTCCAGGGGGACCTAAGTTTCCGTTAGATTACAAGCTTCATACACATAGCCAAATGAGTGTGAAACTCTTGCAAAATTTCTTTAAATCATTCTTGATGTTTTTCAAGTATGGTGTTTCTTGGCTTCTCTGTAGTTCTTGGTCTGTAAGAATTATCTGTTTGGTGCTATCTTTAAAATTGTCCTTTAGCTTGTTGGATATTGTGAAGAATCCCTATGAGAACCAAGGTAACAAGTTCCGCAGTCACACACACACACACACACACACACACACACACACACACACACACACGTGATGACTAAGAACAGCTGAGAACCTGTGCTTAAAATATTTGCTTACAGGCTACAAACATCCTCTCATACACTTCATATTATTTTAGATTACTTATAATACTTACTTTAATATAAATAAGATATAAACTTCTGCATTACTTAAACATAATGACTAGAAAATATTTTTGTATTTTCAATACTGATTTAATTTTTATTTCAATGCTTTTTATGTGGTGTTGATTCAGTCAATTGATTCCTAATTGGAAAATAGGAAACACCATGAACATCACTGTTCATTTGTATCCCATAAGACTCAATTCATCTTACTTGCTTGTTCATTTATTCTCATTTTCGTCCATAAAATAGTGTTTTAATACTTGTTTGTGACAGCCACCATAGCTTAATATGTGGCCATGGTTACCCAAAGGAAGGGACTTCTACAATTCCATATAAGACTTTTTAAATTAAGCTCATATTTTTCCTCATACCAATGCACAATCGAAAACCTATTTTACCTTCAAAATAGATAATTTTTTTGGAAAAAAATCCACATGTATTTGCTGTTGTTCTTGTCCATGCTTTTGGCCAAGTTACCCTTTCATTCATCAACAGCTGCTCTTATGGCTTCTTTCCACACATTTCTACCTCACTGGAAGCACCAGCATTGCTCTTACATACTTTATCAATGCACCTAAGATTTTCTTGTGCATTTATCAGAGTACTGCAAATGTCTAAATTACTTTCAAAGGCTTATTCTTCCAATAGGGCAAGAATAACCCCTACAGATCCCTGGGTATTTTCTTCTTACTTCTTTCTGTTCTCTTCCATCCTAATTTTCCTTTCTGCTTTTAGTTGTTCACATCAGTCATATTCGTTTCCCTCCATGGTTCACTGTAGCTACTGACCCTTGTTTTTAAATATTTTCCAAATTATTTGCTCATTTATACCTATTTATTTTTATACTTCCATTCATTTCATTCATGTGTACACAAATACAAATTTCCATATATAGATGTGCATTCCCTAAATAATAAAGCAGATGCACAAATTTTGGCACCTGATTTATTATATAAAATAATAAGTTCAGGTGTACAGAATCTTAACATAACTTGTTACTGAGCCAATGAACAAATAGCCACTCATTTAAAACAGAAATTTTTTTCTTTGGGCTTTGGTATGATATTCTAATTGGTGATGAGGTTTTTGTAGTTAGTGAAGATGATAAAGGAAGGGAAGATGAATGGGATATGAAGGTTATTGACGCTTTTAAGCTTTGGGGAAATACTTAGGAGAACTCAAAAGAAACTTATCTTAATAGTAAGTATTTCCTTCTGGCTCCATTTTTAATAGTGAGCAAACAGGAAGCAATTTCTTCTACGTCCAGTGCTTCAGCAACATGTTACTGTAATCTTTAAATGTCCATGATACTAGCCCATGTGATCCTTACAGCCCATTGCAGTCAAGAATGATGAAATGTACCTAGAGAACTCTGGGCCAGTGTGAGCTATAATGTGAGATACTATTTCCAAATTGCAATGCTCTACTACCAAGAAAAGAATTAAGTTTGGAAAGATTCATGACAAAGCATTTTCCTTAATTTGATAACAAGTTAAGCAAAGTAATGTAATGCAAAATATGTGTAATGATTTTTCTTTAAGATAGTGTTCCTGAAAAGCCTGTGTGTGGCTTGTATCTGTGTAGAAAAGATGGGAGAATTCTTGCTGCTGCCTCATTGTGACCGCCACAGATCAGTAGATCTTAGCTTTGTGTGGGAGCCTTTTCCACAAAGAGTCAGTACTGTGGACCCTATAGGTCTCTTCTGCTTGATATTGACACATCAGGACTACATATGGACATGGAGAAGTGTTACACTCTCCACAGTTTGAACAAGATTTCCCAGGCCTGACATGGAAATTCCTTTATTTTATTAAATGTTCATTTGATTAAAAAAATATATAGTGTTCCTTAAGAAGGATGGCTTTAAATAACAATTACAATTTAACATGGAAAATAAAACTACAGAAAATCCCAGTAAGAATTTGCTGATTTACTTAGTTATAAATTAGCCATCAAGTGTCTTTCTGACCCTATGGTCAAGCTAAGTAAGCTTACAGTTGTGCAATGATGCTTCTCAAAAATGTTTTCCAGAAACGTAAGTTAGCAAGGTTAATGTTTAACTGGTTCACTGACAATTACTCATTGTTTTCAAGTGGGTCAATAAGTTTAGGCCAATTTTTCCTTAGAAGGCCCGAAGCTGTTCCTTCCCTGTTACATTAGTGATTCAAGGATTTGAAACTGTTCATTATGAACTCTCAAACAATGCTGGACAAAGAAATATAAAGAAGGATTCTGGTTATTTTAAAATTTGACATATATGAAATGATTTTGAAAATGATTGTGTTATTAGCTTATATGTTCTAAACATATTCAGTCTGATATATGGATTACTGACAAAGTGAACTTCATTAAAGATTGATGCTGGCCTCGTGGAAGAAGAAACCATCTACATAAAAAAGAGTCACTAGGGAATAGGGAAGAAGACATAAATGCTACTGCAATTTCAAAGTTGGAGTGACATTTAGAGATATTATGAATTTTGTTGCTTATTAGGAGTATGATTTTCAGGGAAAAATGAAAACTACATGATGATGTCTCACGAGGTGTATTTTCTCAACAGCTGCTATTAGCATGATGGTCATTCATTCAACTTTAAGTTTGAATGCCTAGCCGCTATTATGAATTGATGCTAGGTTCACAAGACTAGATATTCCCAACTATCTTCTTCAATTTAAAAAAAAAAAAAAGAGTGAAGTAGTTTTAAATCTAAATGGTAAGCATTTTATACCCCAAATCGTTTTCTACAGCAATACAAGAGCCATAATGCATTACATTTAGGAATATATGTTTCAGACTTCACCTAGAAGGTTCTTCCTGCTATTGAGTAAGAAAGTGAGCCCCTACAATCATCACCACTTGGTTAACCCTTCCTCCTCTGTCCCCTATCAGAGTTCAGATTGCACTTGGGATGCTGTTACCAGAACTGCTCCTCTAGGTCCCAGGTCAGAGTCCTACACAACTGTCCAGAGGAATGACACACAAATGAAGAATGACAGAGACCCACTACAAGTGGGGATCACTGTCTGTCTTTTTGTGTTTTTTTTTTATGTGTTCTCGGACACAATGCTTATGGAATCTGAGCAATTCTCCCTGGGGGACAAGTTTATGCTTTCCCTAACTTAGCCTAAACATAAACAAGTAGAAAATTAGATAAACTAATACAAATATTCCAACCTTGGTATTACTCTAGGATGGCTAGTTTGATACAAGTGAAGGGCAGATTAAATTAGGGGTTGACCTGTAACTATGATATAGTCAAAACTGCACATATTAGACACTAAGGTGGACCCCTTTCTCGTACTGTCAATATTTACATTTTTTAAAGTTTAATTTCTTTTCTAATAATTGGGAAGGCTCATTTTTGGGTAAGGAACCAAAATAGTTATATCTACAAGAACCAAGTGCCAGGTGCGTGTCTCCAACCATGAGATCCATAAATAAAATATTATGGAGAGTACTGTTATTGATTGTTTGACAAAGTTGAAGGTAGGTACTATTAGTTATAGGAGAGCTTAACATAAAAAATGGAATTCTATCCCCTGGCTTTCCCCTTAGTACTTTTGTAGAATAAAGTTATTAAGTGAATATATCATCAAAAAGGAAACAATAGTATATTGACTGACTTTGTTGGTCTTTCTTAGCCTCTTAGTTCGTTTAACTAGCCAGAAATTCTTAATACTTGGATTAGTTACTAAACCAGTGATGTGTTGATAAAATAGCAGGCTACTATATTTTCAGAGTTTAACTTTAATCACAGGATTTTTTTCAGATTAAGACTCATAGTTTATTCATGTACCTACCAGTAGTGTTAAGCAAAATTCACTCTAAACCAACCACCATAAACAAACATTCAAAAGATTTTATATTACAGTAATTTAAGCCCAAACTCCACAGTCATGTGTGGTACACGATGACTCATTAAGTAAGTTAAACAGGAATGACCGAAGCATAACTAAAAACAAGGCGAAACATACTGAGAAAGCTTACCACATAGACATTCACATTTTCGGGACTGATATGGAATAGCTTCAAAAAGGGACTGGACCTTTACCCTGTTTGTTGATTAAACCATAGCGAACTGCTGTATTTGATCAGGAAAGAAACCCAAGAGTAAATGATAATGACGAGAATCAAACTGACAAGTAATCATGGAGCATTTTAAATTTCTGTGTTTCATAAACACAGCAACTATTTCTTAAGGAACATAACAAGATTTCAGCCGGAAGAGGATTAAGTGTTTTATTTACCTCAACTGAGGCACAAAATGAGGGTGATTTTTCACATTAGCTTCCATTTCATTTGGCTCAGGTGTCAGAGTCCTATATTTATCTCCTCTTAGGCGTGGGTCTGAAGTGCTGGAATGCTCAGGATGTCAAGGGCTGTCAGATGTCAGAGTAGCCTAGAAGATAAATGAATGTCTGAGACCCTGTGCCTCCTCCCAGAGTTCTCAGCTGCTGGACTGTGGAATTGGTATGTTTACTTTCTGTGTCTCTGCCAACGGTCTCCCTGAAACCAATCTTAAAATCCTGTGACTGGGCAAGCAAGCTCTTCTAGAAGTTGGTGAGCAGAATTATTTTTATTTATGAGTGTAATTGTCTGTGTCTTTTAAAAGATTGCTGTTATCTATGAATCAATTATGTGAACTCTGAGAAGACTTGTGCTATCTGGTATAATGTATAGCTTAGCACACTTAGCTATCTGCTAAGAGGTTTATTTGGTTGCAATTAAGAAGATAAAGATATTTTATTTTGAAGCCTTAAATATAAGATTGCCAAATCTCCTAATTCATTTTGTCAGACTTCCACATTCTGACTTTTATATTTCATTTTTGTTTTTAGGTTATATGAGGGAACAAAGATCTCACCAAATTTTAGTTGAAATTTTATTTCTGTATATTTTAAAATTTTATATTTTGTGTCTAAATCTTATTCCCTACCTTATTGATTATATTTAGGTAGTTTAGAAAATTAATCTTTTAGTCGCATCACTATAAAACCATGAATTAGTTTTTTGCTTTAAGATTACAAAAATAAGTTTTAAAACTCAGAGTGGAGGCTGAATGGACTACGTGGACAGGCTCCTGAAAATGTTTTCTGGCTTCCAGGCACAAAACATAATGGGAAAGACCCACAGTCTCAGGTGGTTAACTCTTAGGAGAATAGGAAAGATGTTTCTCTACACACAAAAGTGTACTTCTTGGTGATCACATAGCTTAGATTTACCAGTGTCCCTCATATATGTTCTTTGTGGGTCAGTAGAAGGTTTGATCACATAGCAGATATTTTTCTAAAGGTGTGCTTTATAAATAGCGATGCAAATACTTCTAGAGTAGCAACTTTTCACAAAGTAAACTTAACATTGTTCTTACTGATCAAGTAGCTGCTAATACTGAAATAGTAATTCTGACTTTCTGGTCTATTTTGAATAGCTTAAGACTGAATTAGGTGAGTGTCTTTCCTGAGAAATATTACTGACTTGTCTCTAGAAACGGCTGTTTGGGATGAGGCTTATTTCTGTCTAAGGAATTCTGGCTGGTTCTTACAAAGGTGTAGACTTCTTTGTTCCTCTTTGAGACAAAGAACTCAAAACTAGGAAGGAATCTGGATCAAATGAAAATAAACTGGCCACCTGCCTTCTTCTCAGATGTACCTAAATAATAAAAGTGAATTTGTGGATCAGCGAGTCCTCTGTGAGCCTGACAAGAGGAAAGAGATATATTTTCAAATGATGGACTACATAAGCACTAATTATGTGGAACTGGATCCACTCACAAAGACAAGGACAGCTTTTCAATGGAGTGATCTGAGAGTTTAGGAAAGAAATCAAGTACCTGAGAAGAGTAGAACAACTGCACCTGAGAAAAACCAGAATGCCAGTCTCTAGGACTCAGAAGATGGTTGTCAGAGGGAATAGTATTCTAGGTGCTGAAGAATCAGTGCAGAAGGTAATTGTGGGGACATTCCAGGACTGACAGCAAAACAAACTACTATCACATGGTTGATGATGTAACCATGGTACTGTGCCTCTGTAGCCAATTCTTTACAAAAATGACGACTTAGAAATATAATCCGATTCCTACTAGTAGTAAGTTTACCTTCATAGTTATTTCTGTTTGCCAGAAAAGGTTACAAAACTTAAAAATTAAGAATTCATGAAAATTGAGGGCCTTCATAGGTGATCTCCGTTCCTTGTGTCTTCTTGACTCCTCTCCTTCTGTTTGTTGGTTTTATCCAATTATCGGTGTTACTTTTTGTTTTATCCTTTTGCTATAATATTAAAAGTATATAATATTTTAAATATAATTCCTTAGACTCCGTTTATCTTCTAGTGAGCAACAGAAAGGGATGGATCTTGATGAAAGGAGAAGTAAGAAGAAGTAGGGAACAGTAGAAGTGGGAAAGATAAAAAAATATATCATAAAAGGAAAAATTTTAAGAAAAAAGAATTTCTGTAAGTTGAAGTAGGAAAATGTGTTGTGGGTTTTTGTGTTTTTCTTGAGGAGCATTGTTTTGAGGAAAGTTGTAATGTGCATTATTCTTTACACCCAGGTATTCTAAACACTGTTTTTGTCTTTGAAAAGTTTCTCTTACAAGAAGCAGTTAGGGAAAACAGGAAATAGACTAGAATTCTAAGTGTATATGGAATGCAGAAGGAATTGTAAGTCAGTAAATAGTTCTACTCTTTCATTTGTTTTGGATAGATTACAGAAAGTAGCTGAGACACTGAGAGCATGTATGGGGGTTAGCAATCTGCTACAGATTTCAGTCATCTGTTTTAAGACTGTCTCAAATATCCAAGACTGGCTTAAAATACATTATGTACATAGGGTAGAATGTCCTTGAATTTATGTTCCTCTTTCTCCATCTCCCCACTGTTGGGATTACATGTATGTGCTTTCAAGCCCTTTTATATGGCGCTAGTAATCAAACTAAGAGCTTTGTGGAATGCTAAGTAATCACTCTACCAAGGGAGCCTCAGCTCCAATAATTTCTTTTTTTAAAGGCTAATAGGGTAAATTCTTTTTTGTGTCTTTTATAAGATGGAACATGTGAAAAAATAGGTAGCTATTTTAGTTAGGTCCTTTGTAATTCTCTCCTAAATGGTGAAAGATGTTTTAAGATGTGCCCAGAGACCTTTGACATAGAAGCTCTGGCATCTGAAAGAAGAAATGACAGGAAATTGGCCAAGATGATGGAAGGGACATATGAGACAACTTGGCTTCATTCACCAAAAAGCAGAGTATGATCTACTAGGAAAAGACTGCTTTGCCCTTCAGTGCTTCTAAAGTTTAAAAGTGGAGTAAGGACAAGCTTTAACTATTATTATTACTATTTCTATCCTTGGTATGTCTTTTCTTCAAATATGCCAAATGTAAATTTTATTCTCCTATTAAATTTTTGTAGCAAATTCAAAAAAGATATTGGGGCATAGTGGACAAGTTGTTCTTTGCACTCCCATCAGGAGACTGGGGCAGGAGTATTCTAGGATACCCGGTGAAAGTGTCAGAACAAGAAAAAGTTACCACCACCACAAAACAATCATCTTGTCATGTTTAAGACTGATTGAATTATGTCTTCTGCAAAGTTAATACTACTCTGGGGAATATAGTCGATGCCATCATAAAGTGTGCTTGCTTCATCTCATCCAGGGAAGTTGTGAAATGACTACTAAAATCAGCTTATTTGGTATAGTAGTTGCATGACATAAACTCCAAGCATTAAGTGAGTAAAATAGCTTTTCAAAGGCATGACTTCACGGTGAAGCACAAAACAGCATTACATGGTGGGATCCCATTGCCTTCTAGATTGACCCAGTCATTAATTGAGTATTTACTAAGTGTCTGTTCTAAACAGCAGGGAACACTGCTAGACTTTGTTGGCCCCTTATAAGGAAGAGGTATCTTTTTAGAAGTTCTCAGTTGTGTTCATATAGAATAAAACCTTCTAATGTAATTAATAAACAAAAAGCATTAATAATAAAAAGATAGAATTTGGAGGGAGTTCTTTTCTATGGCCCCTATAGACAGTGGAGCAGTTTGCTGAAGGAAAAATGGATCAAAACAGGTACTAGAGACAGTTACTAGAATAGGGAGTAACAAAAGGAGGGGTGGCAACAAAGTCATTTGCCTCCTTGCTTGTTCAGATGTATAATAAACCTTACTGTGAAAGTCAACTTTGGGGAGCATAGAAAGAAAGACAACATAGACTAAGGAAGGTACCCACTGGGCCCTGAGCACTTATCTGTGCTTGAGAATTTATGCTCTCACATACAAAGATGTGGAGTATTGTTCAGAGTAGGGCTTGTAGCTGAGATAAAAAGACGGTAAATCCAAGGTCCTCTGCGTCCTCACTTGTAAGAAACAGCAATGTTTCAATAGCAAGAACCCACTAAAAAGATTCTTGACTATTTAAAAATATTATAACAAAAAATTTTCTAATCTTAAATTTTCACTAAGAACTATGCCCATAAAGTGATTGTTTGAATAATTTAAGAATTAGGTTCTTTTATCTCATGCTTCACAACCATTTGAAAAATATTTATGCACATCATCTATAAGGCATGGAGAAAGATCTGTGAAATATTTTGAATAAAATATGGGGTTAGATGTTATTAAATACTATTACAACTTAGGTGAGTATGATTAGCCACAGGTTTTTGTTTTTTTAATTTGGTGGTTTATTTTGTTGTTGTTTATTATTTTGCTTTCACTTTTGCTACTCACAAAATTAAAGATATACTGGAAGAATGCTCTACATTGTTCTGTGATTCTTATTAGAAACTCAGTTGCTGAAGTTTCTCCAGTGACTCAGTCCACAAAGCTCATTCATTTTGCCCAGTAATGATGTCTGACCCTTTTTTCTACCTGCCGTAAGACATCAGGGGTCTTCCATGTTCAGTTTCCTCCACTTCTTTTGCTATATGAACTTTGCTCAGGATAAAATCGATGGAAAAACACTGAGCACAGTATTTTCCACTGTTAGTCAAAAGATCTTCTTGAGGATTTATTAACTTTCCTCCTACCTGGTTGTAATTTTTCTTGCTTTTATTTTGAGTGACCACATCACACAGTAAATTCTCTCTATCCTGGCCACATTTTCCTCACACTTTTCTTGGTATAGTGTGTGTGGCTGGCTAATCAAAAAGCTCCAGTCATCACCTATTTATTTCCTTTCTTGGTTTTCTTGTCACTCTTTTGAAAGAGAACAGAAAGTTTACTTCTTCTGCCTTCTATGCATCTGTGTGTAGAAACTTTGCCTTGTAGCTTATGACAATGTAATAAAAAAAAATCTGTTTTCACAAAAAACACCAGGAAAGAAAAGCATAAGTAAGAGAAAAGAAAATCTTTGGAAGACAAACAAGAAATGGTTGACCATAATTATCCCATTATCTTCTCCAACCCATTAATATTCCTCTTGAGCATCCAGAATGCCACCTTGCCTTCTCAATCCTGCCATGTACAGCTTCTGTACATAGTAACGGGGAATGGGGGAGAACATTTCTGGAGGTGAAGTTCTGCAGAGTAAACAAAAGCAATTGAATCAATTTGAATGGCCTTTCATTAAAAGAGAAGTGTGCTTAGTGGTTATTTTCCATGGCGCAGCAATGAATCTGGGCTTATTTTCTGATATTTAGTGACAGAAAAGTACTTTTGGCTATTCTCCTAATGTTCACATTTTATTTTCCTGAAAAAACATCAAAAATTAGAATGGGAATGGTTCTTCACAGAATTTTAAATCAAAGTCTACTGACTTTTGCAAAGGACTCAGACTAATAGACATATAAAGTTATTTTACAGACTTGTTGAGAAGAGAGTACCATTCTCTTTCCAATACTCAGTTTATCTGGGTCTACACCTCCATACCAACCCATCTACTAAGGAAGCTTATCCGAGCTCATTGTTTGATATATATCTGATAGCTCTAATCTTATGTTGACTCATGTCTCTATGTCTAGTGCTCTAGTTACAAATGCTAACATGCTACACATTGACTTAAAACTGTCTAAAGCATTTCAACATATATGCTCGCCAATCTGCTATTTCATAGAGACCTTGTTTCCACTAAAAACACATGAGAACCCCCTCCCAAATATGTGTGCCTTATTTTGCTTAAATCTGTTCTAGGTGTCAGTAAAATATCTCCATATAAATTGTATTCTTTAAATTATTTTATTGTAAATAAACAGGTAAAATATGTTTATTTTCCCACACTGGATAATCACATAGGACCTTGATAACAATTTTTCAAATGTTTATTATTGAATAGAAATCATAACAAGTTATTGATTAAGGTGCTCTTTTTTATTTTTATCTTCTATATATTTAACGTGAGATCTTCCAAAGTCCCAAGTCTGTGATTGTGGGCAAGTTAGTAAAACCTTCCTGTCTATTCTTCTCTACAGCAAAATGTGGACAATAAAAGTGCATGTTTCATAAGGTAGTTCAAGAAAAATGGTAAGTTAATTAATATATGTAATATGCTTGTGCATATGACTTTCATGTAGTAAGTTATTTTAACAGCCTAAGAATAAATTTTCAAACTGATTTAAAAGTACTATGTATCATTGCTATTTTAAATGACTAAACAGAGATATTGAGAGACTGACCCAGTAGTTTGCAGTTAATGAAGTATTCATCTTAAACTCAGTACTAAATCAATCTCTCTCCCAGATTTTCCTTTCTATGTCAGTGGTACAGTCCTTTCATCTTGCTACTCAGTCCTAGATCTGGGGCTCATTCTTGGTAGTTCCCCCAGACAGCTAATGACCTGCCATAGCACAGCTGTCTATTTAAGTCTTGGTGTTCCGTGACTTGTCCAGATTTCTTAAATCTTTCTCACTGTCTTCTTCCCTTACCCACTGGCTAAGTCAGCTATGCTTTTCCTTCCTACATTCTTTAGTAGCTTCTTTTTGCTTTACCTGTAACTGCTTCCCCCCCCCCCCAATGGCTGTTCTGTTCCTTTAACTTAAATAATAGAGAACGATTACCTGTTATTGAAGGGAACTTTCTGTATTGTATGTTATTGTAAGGCTTAAGATATCTTTTATTCCCATTTTCTTAGTGATTTGCACTTCTCAAACTCATGTATCACACAACAACCTGCTTTTCCTCCTATATAGTCTCACAATATAATTTTTTTTTCTTTTTTATGCACCTTTCTGAAAAACATATTTGCCTCCTTCCCAACTCTGCAGCACCTTATACGTGGACTTGCTTTCTATAGTCCTTAAGTACATTTGGCTTCCTCCACCAACATCTCCCTCTTTTCTGACAATCAATCTTAACACCTGAGAGTTGCTGTCACACTGTAGTACACACAGTGGTTTAGGACATTGCCCTCCTAGTTACCTGTGATATACTTTGAGGCAGATACCAGTGTTGTGGTAACCTGTATCCAATTTAAAAGTCCAGAGTCACCTGAACATTCCCACACTTCTGTAATCCCAGCACTGGGAATGTTTCAATAGGTAGTTTGTTATGTAGTTTGAGTATAAACTAAAGAATGAGACTATATCTTTATATAAAAAAAAAAGGCTGGAGAGGACTTGTTGCTATGCCAGCATCTACATGGTGGTTCACAAGTATCTGCTACTCCAATTCCATGGGATCCAATGTACTCTTCTGGTCTGTGTGGCACCAAACGCACACATAGTGCACTGTCATCCATATGGGCAAAACCCTCATTCACATAAAATACTAAATAAGTAAATAATATTTAAAAAAATAAAAAGTGAAGTATACGGTAGGAGAGTAAGTTCACATATATTTTGCCAATTTAATAAACAAGAAATAATTTGAAAAGAATATAAAAGCCTCAGAATCAGAAAATAAAAATAAGATTAAAAAGTTTGAAATGGACTTTGCCTGTGTGCTTTGTGTTAATCTGCCAGGGAGATTAACAGAAGGCAGACATATCGGAATTTGGATTGGGTTGCAGGCATGAGTGGCCAGCAGGTGCTTGCTATGTAGGCAAAGGGTTGAGGGCAAGATAAGATTAGGGAAGGACATGAACCCCACAGGGAGAGCTATGCTTAGAGTCTGAATGTTAAATGCTCCAAGAAATGAAATATTAGAAACCAAGCATAAGAAACCAGGCAGTGAGAGTACACAGCTTGGTTTTACAGTGGATTAAACCAGGCTATCCTTGGTATAGTACTTGTCAGAAATCAATAACATTAGAGTGCTGAACTTGGTATTCTGATGCCCACTTAAAAAATATCATATTTATGTTGTTGTAATAAGTATTATTATTTTCCCTTTTTTATTTAAATTTATGTCAAACTGAGTTCTCTGTCCCTTCCCCTTCTCCTTGTCCCCCCATCCTTTAACCCATCCCCTTTATGCTCCCCAGGAAGAGTGAGGACTTCCATGGGGAATCTTCTAACACATCGTTTGGAGCAGGGCCTAGGCCATTCCCACATGTGTCTAGGCTGAGAGAATATCCCTCAATGTGGAATGGGTCCCCAAAGTCAATTCATATACTAGGGATAAATACAGATCCAATACTAGAGTTAATGTAGACTGTCCAGGCCTCCTAATTGAGACCCACATTCAGGGGTTCTGGGCTGGTCCTATGCTGGTTTCTCAGCTATCAGATGGGGTTCATGAGCTCCCCCTTGTTCAGTTCAGCAGTTTCTGTGGGTTTCTCCAGCCTGGTCTTGACCCATTTGCTCATCACTCCTCCCTCTCTGCAACTGGATTCCAGGAATTCAGCTCAATGTTTAGCTGTGCGTGTCTGCTTTTGCTTCCATCACCTACTGTATGAGGACTCTCACTCAGAATGGATTATTCAGTTCCATCCATTTGCCTGTGAATTGTTCTTATTTTCAAACATAAATTTTTGCCTGTATTTACTATGACTGGTTACTTAATATTTTAATTTCTTCTAAAATAGAGTCTGTAGGTTTCTTCCTAAAATGGTACTCAAAATTTGTTCATTATGATTTTACTAGTTATTAGCTTGAATGATCCTTAGGTTTCAAATCCCATTATATTTTTCTGAAGTACTATTGTATAATACTGAGAGAATATTTTTAACATTATGGCTAGGCTTTCTCTCCTTGATGATGTCCTGCTAATATGGATTTGGGAGTGTGGACTTTCTGTGGTAACATAACCATGGCAAAGCTCCATGGTGCTGCATGGCCCAAGGGTGGGTAAGCTCCCTTCTTAAGACTTCTGACACTGCTCTTTTTCTTAGCTCCATGTTTTCCTTGCCATCCCCCTTCCTTAAAAGTCCATTTAGACTTTCTGAAAGTTTGCAGAGCTTGTCCTTGCATTTGTATCAGCACATTTGGGGTCAAGTATTCTTAGGTTTCATATAATTGCCACTGTCTTCAGTGTCTTCAATCAGAGACATATGGAAACACCCGTGGACAGACATACTACTTTTTTCTTTTTCTTTTTTTTATTTTTTCTTGATTCCTATATTTTTTTATATTTTATTTTACATATCAATCCCAGTTCCCTCTCCCTCCTCCCTCTTTTGCTCTCTCCCACCTTCCCATGTCCCCCGACCACCCTCCCCTCCAATCCCCCACCTACTCCACATGTAGGATGATGCCTTCTAAGAGGGGTCATCTAAAAACCAACTCTTTGTTACATTGAGGTTTTTTTTTTTTTTTTTTTTTGTGTGTGTGTGTGTGTGTGTGTGTGTGTGTGTGTGTGTGTGTGTGTGTGTTCTGTATTGCTTTCCTTGTTTCTACTTTATTGATTTCAGCCCTCAAATTGATTATTTCCTGGTGCCTTTCCTCTTGGGTGAGTTTGCTTCTTTTTGTTCTAAGCCTTTTAGTTCTGCTTGTAATTCTGTAATGTGACTACCCTCTATTTTCTTCATATGGACACTTAGTATAATGAACTTCCCTTGTTTCACTGCTTTCAGGGTGCCCCATAAATCCGGGTATGTTGTGTTCTCATTCTCACTGAATTTTAGAAAGTCCTTAATTTCTTTCTTATTTCTTCTTTGACCCAAGTATGGTGCGATTTTGGATTGTTTAGTTTCCATGAGTTTGTGGGGTTTCTGTGATTTGCATTGTTATTGAATTCCAACTTTAAAGCATGGTGGTCTGAAAAGATACAAAGGACTATTCCAATTTTTGCTATATCTTGTGAGATTTGTTATGTCGTGTAGTATGTGGTTGATTTTAGGGAAGGTTCCATGTGGAGCAGAGAAGAAGGTAGATTCTATTGTGTTTGGATAGAATGTTATATAGATGTCTGTTGAACCCAATTGAGACATAACTTCTGTTAGTTCTTTTGTTTCTTTGTTAAGTTTCTGACTGGTTGTCCTGTCTAGTGGTGAGAGTGGGGTGTTGCAGTCTCCCACTACGAGTATGTGAAGTTTTATGTGAGCTTTGAGTTTTAATAGCATTTCTTTTATGAATATGGTGCCTTGTATTTGGGGCATAGATGTGCAGAATTGAGACTTTGTGCTGATGGATTTCTCCTGTGATGAATACAAAATGACCATCTTCGTCTCTTTTGATTGATTTCAGTTTGAAATCTAACATATTAAGTATTAGAATAGCCACACTTGCTTGCTTCTATGTTCCATTTGTTTGGAAGATCTTTTCCCAGCCCTTTATCCTGAGGTAATGTCTGTCTTTGAAGCTTAGATGTATTTCTTGTATGCAGCAGTAGGATAGACTCTGTCTTCATATCCATTCTGTTAGCCTGTCGTTTTATAGGCAAGTTAAGACCATTAATGTTGAGGAAAAGTAAGGACCATTGATTATTAATGCTTGGGTTTTTTTTTTTTTTTAGATTTGTTGGCATTGGTGTTTTGAATGTATTTGCCCTGATTTACTCTTGGGTTCAGGTGAAGTGGGATTATCTATTGCCTATGTCTTTGTGAGCATAGTTAACTTCCTTGGGTTGGAGTTTTCCATCCAGGACTTTCTGTAGGGCTGGATTTTTAGATACTTATTGGGAAAATCTGTCTTTGTCATTAAATATCTTGTTTTCTCTGTCTATAGTTATTGAGAGTTCTGATGGGTATAGTAGCCTGGCCTAGCATTTTTGAACTCTTAGTACTTTTAGAACATCTATCCAGGACCTTCTGGCCTTAAGAGTTTTCATAGTGAAGTCAGGTGTAATTTTGATAAGTCTGCCTTTATATGTTACTTGGCCTTTTTTCCTTCACTGCTGTTAATATTCTTTCTTTAGTCTGTATGCTAGGTTTTTTTATTGTTTTGTGTTGAGGGGCCTTTTTCCTTTGGTCCAGTCTGTTTGGTGTTCAGTATGCTTCTTGTACTATCATGGGCATGTCTTTCTTCAGTTTGCGAAAATTTTCTTCAATGATTTTGTTCAATATGTTTTCTGCACCTTTGAGCTTGGCTTCTTTGCATTCTATGCCTATTATTCTTAGGTTTGTTCTTTTCACGGTGTCCCACATTTCCTGGACATTTTGTGTTAAGGGTTTGTTGGATTTATGATTTTCTTTAGTCGGTGATTCTATTTCCTCTAGTTTACCTTCTGCGCCTGAGATTCTCTCCTCCATCTTTTGTATTCTGTTGGTTATGTTTGTGTCTGTAGTTCCAGCTTTTCTATTTCCAGTGTTCCCTCAATTTGTGTTTTCTTTATTGTCTCTATTTCAGTTTTCAAGTCTTGAACTGTTTCCTTCACCTGTTTAATTGTTTTTTTCTTGGCTTTTCTTACTTTCTTTAAAAGATTTGTTCATTTCTTCCAAATTTTTGTTTGTTTTTTTCTTCCATTTCTTTAAGGGATTTTCTCACATCTTCTTTGAAGGCCTCTATTATTTTTATGAAGATATTTTTAAGTCCTCTTCTACTTTATCTGTTTTGTGGTGGTCAGGTCTAGTTGGTGTAGAGTCCCTAGATTCTGGTGCTGTCATGCCTGTCTTTCTATTGTTAGGTGTTTTCTTGTATTGTCATATTTATGTCACTTCTTCCAATGGTTGCAGGTGGGGTCTATCTCTCTTTATGCTACTCCCCCAGTGGGCTTAGGTGGGTCAGGAGTTTGCTATCTATAGCTCTGTGTGGTCCAAGCCCTCTAGGAGGTCTCTCTTCATGCAGGGTTCCGGCATTGAGAGTCAAAGAACAGGCTCCAGCAGAGGCCCTGTGATGTGGGTCAAAGATCTGGCAGGCAGGGACTCAGGATAGTCCTGAGTGGATAGACCAGGGCCCAGAACTCCAACAGAGGACCAATGGTGGGGGTCAGAGATCAGGGTGGTGGGTACTCAGGGTCAATATGTTAGTAATTTCAAAGAGTTAACTTATAGTACAAGGAACTGAGGGTTACCCATTAAGATATTGATTTGAAAGTATTTTCATCACTGTGAAAAATCAAAACAAAACAAGAAAATAACTGAGTATGTCAGTTTGAAGGGGGGAGTGGTTTCTTTTGACTTATGCTTTCACAAGTTTTTATTTGTTGTCACTTAGCTCTATTATTCCTGGACTTGTGATATGCCAGAGCCTTATGGAGAGTTCATTTAGAAGAACAAATGGAGAAAGAAAGAGGCATAGTAAAGGAAGAAGAAACTACTTCCCTACTTCTTACCAATTACATCATCTGAATTTTCTGTAACTTCATGGTATTCCTTAGAATTGTGCATGCATGAATGAACTAATCTACTCATGAATGTGGGGCCCCCACATCTCAGTCACCTCTCACATGTCCCAGCTAGAATCTTGCTTCAAAGATGATGTTTTCACCATATGAGATTTTGGTTCTCATTGATACCCAAACAATAACAGGTCTATAAAAATAAAAAATAAAATAAAAAGATTGAATTTTGGTTGCTATATTTGGGAGGGTTTTAAAGTTAGGGAGAACTGAGGAATAGTACAAGACAAGGCAAATTTATGATTGTCTTAATCTGCTCCAGAGGAAAGACTGGAATGATGCTGGTTAGTAAAGAAGGAGATGGCATGCTATTTGGAAAAGGAGTTTTGGTTTCTGTGGTTTCATGTGTTCTCATATGATTCTAGGGTGTTTATTTTTATTATTTTTCATTAAGACCTCTAAGGGTCATTATCTAAAGGTGAACAGGGAAGTCCAGCTGTGACAGTTAGTGTCAACTTCAAGGTCATGATAAACTCCCATAGCTGGGGCTGCTTTGCATATCTCACATCAAACTTACTTTATGAAGTCTGTATATGAAACACAATTTCTACAACTTTGGGATGAGATTCCAAAATGTTCACTTTGTAAGCTCCTCCATTTCATAAGATAGACAAAACACACAGGCTGCTGAAACAGGAAACGTCATTGTTTTGTTTATAATGTGGTCAGTAAGAAGCACAAAAAATGATTAACTGCTATAAAAGTCTAATTTGCACATAGTGGTTAGCAATATAATAAAACTGGTATAAAAGAAATAGCATTTTATTTTTTACTTCTATATTTAGTGTGTTATATATAAGAGGCTATTTTGCTTTAACTATATTGTTTGCCCTTTAATTTTTCCTGATGATAACATCTAAAAATATAAAGCTGCTTAATTTCTCTTCAAGGTTTATCATTTCACAGAGTTATACTTCATTGTTTCTATTTTCAAGTAAAACATATGACTGTAGTTCATACAGCTCAAAATAACTATTTAGTGAACATAGAACTGGAGTTGTGAGGTAAAATATTACCTTTTTATTGTATCTTTAAAAAGTAAAAACATATTTACACCATACCCACTTTCCTTTATTCCATCAAATTCCCCTCATGTCCTTTCCCTCTAGTCCTCTTACACACTCTCAAATTCATGGCTTCCTTTTGTTTATTACTCACTCCTCCCGCTCTCTCTCTCTCTCTCTCTCTCTCTCTCTCTCTCTCTCTCTCTCTCTCTCTCTCTGTCTCTCTCTCTCTCTGTCACACACCCACACACAATTCATTTAATAAATACAACCTGCTGAATATTCTTAGTGTTTCATATATATATATATATATATATATATATATATATATATCCTGAAATAATTTAGAAGGGTAAAAAATTAGAAGGGTTCATACTTGCTGACAGCAAATTCTTCATCTCTCAGGATTCATTAGTTGCCTAGATGTGTGAGGCCCCATAATATTTAGATACAAATTTGTGTTGTACATATTTCTGTTGCGTTTGGATATAGTATGTGTAGATCAAAAATTATTCTGTATGCCTAACCTTGCAATAGATTTTTACCTGAACTGGAAAAAGAAATACAATATTGATTTTATTAATAGAAATAACCCTATATCTGACTTTGTAACACTGAATATTGCAGATATTTTTAATAACTATGAAAATTATGCTAGGATAATTTATTTGTTTGTATCTACTCTTAATTTCCCCAGTGTCTTAACAACCTTTTCTTTAATCATAGTGAAAGTTTTTAACTGAAAGCTTAACCTGTTTATTTCTTAGAAAAATCTCTTTGTTTTGCATTTGGATTAGTTGTTTGTTCTCTTTCTCCTATATCTCTTCCTCCTTCATCCTATATCTTTAAACCATTATTATATATTTATATATCATATCCTCTTTCCAGTAAAATGATCTATACACTTACTACCAAGCTAGAAGAAGCACTGCTTTTCTTTAATTAAGTTGGAGAATTATATCTAACTTAATAAAGTTAAGATCATCTAGATCCCAGATGATATGGATAAAATGATTTATATCTCCTGTTTCCTGTTTATTGATCTATGGCTTTGGGAAAGGTGTCTTCTTATTAACTTTTCTCCTGGTTCTTACCTTCTATATCTCTCATTCAAAATTCCCACCCCTAATGTTATATTTGAGACACTAAACAGCTGTCCTTGTTCTATAATGCATTGGAGTTAAGCTTTGTAGCTGAATCTCCTATCCCTGGAGTGTATCCTGTAACCCAAACTGAGAAAATGGAAAATTAATGTGTCATTCATTTCATAATGCTAATTGAAAATATTGTCACATTTACTACATCCACTGAGTGTTAACTCTACATTGTCCATCATTTCAAAATCTGGTGTACAGGAAGTGCTAAGATCTATATTCCCATGCTCCCCTTTTCTCTGCCCCTGCTATTGTATCCCAAGTATCATCAGAAGTGGGTAGTGAAAGCATATTTCTCATGTACGATGATAACTCTTGCAGTTTTCTTTTTGATTTTACAGCTCTTCTGTTGTCATGTTGAACCTCAAGCACATTCCCAAGTAATACACAGCCTGCTTAGAATAAGCACTATCCATCTTTGTTACACTGCATACATGTTTCAGTACAGGGCCTCACACGGTTTTGATGTTTTTACATTAATCTTCCTGGTGGAATAGCCATAACAATTTATCTCTCTCTATATAACCTTTTAGAAATGCAAACACTTATCCTGTTGATTTCTTTTTTGCTTAGTATTACTTAATAACACTATTCTGCTTTCAGCATAAAGTTCAAAATCTTGAGAATATTACACAAGGGACACGCAATTCTGGCCTTTATTCATTTTGATTACATTTTGTCACTCCCTTCCTGCTTCTGAAATCACACATTCTGCCCCTAATGTCATTTCTTTTGTGTTACTAGAAAATGTGGGCTCATCTATTGAAACAAGTTCATTGTTTAAGAGTCTTTCTCCTTTCATTAAAACCATGATCTTTTAACAACTTTGCTTTCCATACTAATGGCAGTTTCTTAAGAAATTTACTTCTTAATGTGAAGTTGAAGTCAGTAGATTTGAGGAGTTTCTACATAGTTAGTTAAACGTGTGCTCAGTAGCTCTTCTTATATACCTCCATCTATTAATTTCTTCATCGGTGTCATTGTTATATCCTATCTTATGAATTGGTAACTGTAATAAAGACTTCCCAGAGTTGTCTGAGCTGGTCTGAGGGGGCAATATTAACATAATGTATAGCCAGTTATGGAAAATTGTGTCCAAATGAGGCTATGGCTAGGAACTAGCATGTAAAACTTGGAAGGGTATATTGTTTTTTTAGGAAAGAGCTTTCATTATGAAGGACTTGAGACCCTATCCACAAAGGTAGTGGTACCTAAATAAGCTTATGTTGCCCATAAGGTAATGTGTCAATAACTGAAATGTTTAGTTTATTAAAGGGGAATTTATTCACAAGGTAGTCACAGGAAATGTAATCTTAAATCCATTTCCAAATAGAAGTGTTTAGAGATGTTTATATGTTAGGAGTAAGGACCAATATTTATAGGATAAAGTACTATGTTTGTGTAAGTACAGATAAAGGGATTTTTAGACAAAGAAAAGTTATGCAGTGTATCTTTTGGCATATAATCAAACTTCATGGCTTCTGCTGGGAGCATAATCAGCAGGTGTAAGCCTTAACAAACTCTAAGGACTGAAGTTACATTAAAAAGACACTCATCCATGTGAAACTTTCTCAGACCCAAGTATAAGGCAATCACTTGATAGAGATAAAAGTAGCCCAGAAGATCTTACTTGCAATTTAGGCAAACATTACCACTGTGACTGATGGCCAAAGTGTCAGCTACATCAAAACCAGTAGGAAAATAAGACATGGTTTAGCTGAAAGACCTCCAGAACTGATAACTTTTCGTCAACAAAATCAACCAACACAAGGTAACTCCAATTTTAGTAGAGATTTTCTTCACTTTCAATAGTGTCAGATCTGCACTGGATTGCAGAGTAGCAAAATGTTGTCTGTTGCTGAATTAATTGTAGGTAAATCACTTATAAATCTGTCAGCACTGACTGTGGTATGAAACCAGAAGAAAACCAGTAATTAGTTAGATGCTAACACAGTGACTTTTAGTGCAACTTTGATCCTTAGTGTTCATTGACATTGAGAAACAACTGCTAATATTACACGTCTACTTCTTAATTAACATGAGGCAATTATGCTAGATGATACACAAAGAATACCCTAATGGTATGGTTCTCTGTTTTATTATAGTTCAAATCAATGAATATTTGTTTATATTGTATATAAACAATTACAATAATGTTAAAACTTATTCTTTGGAAAGTTTTTACATATCTTATTTTTCTGTCTTAATTTTACCAAGATATATCCATGATGAGGGAAGTCCTTCTGTGTCTCTTATTAGTTGATTGAAAAAACACTATAGCAAACAGAGGGAAGGAGATAGGTGGGGCTAGGAGATGAAGAGAATTCTGGGAATGGTAGGAAGAGTGAGCCCACAACATAAGGAGAGTTGCCATGCTAACAAAGGAGTAACATGCCAGATTACAGGTAAACCACAACTTTGTGGCAGCACATAGATTAACAGATATAGGTTAATAGTTAAGACAGAGCTAGCCAATAAGAATCCCTAGTCACAACCCAGCAGTTTTATAATTAATATAAGTCTCTGAATGTTCATTTGGGCAAGGCAACTGAGGAAATGGACAGGAAATCTCATCACATATACATGCAAACAAAGCACCCATACACAAAATAAAGCATAAAAATACACTTATTGAAGTAGAGGAATCCCAGCTAAAATACAATTTGCAAAATTCTAAAACATCTCTCTTATAACTTTATGCCTCTTTTTTGGTTTAACTAATAATATAATACAGTTATTCCAACTAGATCCACTGTGTTGTACATGATAGTGGGATCATCTACTTGAGCACACAAAATCTACCAATGGCTACCATGTAAGGAAATTCATTTTTGTCAGCTATATGTCACCTTGAAAAAATCTAGACTCATTAGGAAAAGGAAAGTCATCAACAGTCAGAAGTTCTTTAACTAGGGATAGGTCTACTGAAGCCAGCCATTGCCCCATGCTAGACTTTTTAATTGCATTAATCTTGTGCAAGTAACCACTGCTACTGTGAGTTTATGTGTACAAAGATTCTGTCACATATAGAAGATCATTCACAGTACCCCTTTTAATAGAGCTCTTCCATTCATTCTACATTGTCTTCTATGGTGTTCTCTAAGCACTATATCAGCACTAATTTTGTTTTAATTGATATTGACAAAGATAATTTTAAAAGGAGAAAATTGCCTGGGCTTATAATGTTGCAAATTTTGAAATAGTGAAAAATATACAAAACAAAAATAATTTTATTTTTATTTATAAAGAATAGTATAGAAATTATATGTAAATACTTCAATGAATTTTTATTGATAATATACTACTAATATAAAGCTTTTAATCATATTTTCTAAATGCCATTAGAAGTACAGAAGAATAATATATAAGATATTTGTAACCACAAATCTAAACTCAAGACAAAAGTTATCTTGTACATTAATTTTAAAAATACATAGTTAGAAATTACAAAGACACAGGGCATAATGTTTCTTCCCCCTGATGATCTAGAACCTAGTTCAGTCTTACAAAATTGGAGAAATGTTGCCAGTACAAGGAGACACGTGTCTCTGCCATTCTGGTATCTTAGAATTAATGCAGCATAAAGCTGTTTATGTACTGATACTCATCTGAAAGCAATAGATCTCATACTTCCTCTTCTTCAACTGTTAGTTTTCTAATGGTATATGTTAAAACTTTTATCTGTTAATATACTGAGCTTCATTTCATTATTTCACATTCTTTTTTGACTAAGAAAATTTTATTCTCTAATGTATGAAAATTATACTGAAATATGTTACTAGAGGAAAGGAGTTGAGTTTCAAACAGGGTATAAAAGGAACTTGTACACAGTCTCCTTATGAGAATATTATCAGATAATCTCATTGACATCATAAGCATTGTCAAGATCAATAGTTTATAATCTTTGTTACAGAGAAAGCAATGCTTGCGTGGGCAATTTCTATCCATACAATATGTATTATTTGGCAAACTTATATATCAGACAATTTATCTGCTAAGGTTTAGAAAATTAGTTTTCTAAAATATATTTCTGGGTAATCTTATATTGTGACATTGTAGAAAGATTTAACTTTAATACTGTGTGGCAAATTTACTCAATTTTGTCCTTTCGGTAAGTTACTAAAGGTGAACTATATATGGAACATACACTTGCAGTATAGCCTCTTTTGTGACTGCCAGGAAGTTTTCCCAGCTACTGCGTACTTGTACTCTATGCTACTGTATTTCTATCAAACCAGAAGCCAGTTTATATCTTCATTTCCATTTCATAAACTGGTGAGGCATAGAAATGCGCTCCATACACTGCAAATGTTCATCAAAGGTTAACAAAATGTGACCATGAATAGCTAAAATCATTGGAGGGAAGACTCAAGAAAAGTCCGGACCAACGTTATCACCATGCCCAGAATCTCAGTGGAAGAAGTTGAAGTTAGGAAAAATATATCTTTGTTGCCAGTCATGTCTTAAGAAGAAGCAGGGAACTGAATGGCTGAAAGATTGCTGTTGAGATGTTGATAACAAATACCAAAAGGACTCGCTCTTTTTGCTAAACTAGAAAATAAAGATGTATCATGGGAAGGTTGACATTCAGAGAAATCCTTCAGAAATGGAAGAGTCATGAGAGAGTGGTGGTAAGTTTTCCAAATGGGGGTAACTGAAAGACTGCTTAAGTGCTGTCATCTGCTGCTCAATTCAAACACAATCTTATGTAAAAATATGTTCATCAAAGGAATAATTTTTATTGAAAAAGTCATGTGCCTAGTAGCAAGATTAAATGAATTCAGTAGGGTATAGTGATACACACATACATACATAGACACACACACACACACACACACACACACATATATATATATGTGTGTGTCGGGGGGTGTAAGAAATAATCATAATTAGAGAAGTCATCAAGTTGAGCATGGGGGCATCCATGGGCAGAATTGGAGTGCAGGAGAGTGGAGTGAAAATTACATTCTCAAAAAATAATAAATTGCTCTCCATAGGCTGACAAGTCCTCACGGTTGAAGACAGTACCTACACAACTCTTTTAAAAAAATAATATGCCATCAAGTTTCCTATATAGAGAGCCTTCACACTTGTATTCCAGCCTCTTCAGTACTTGAATCGCTCTATACCTCTCAAAAGAGAAACATAAACATTAAGCCAGGTACAAAACCTTTATATACAATGGTGTACTGCCTCCAAGATACGCTAGGACAACAGTGGCACAAAGCTTGTGGGAGTAACCAACTAATACTTGATTTGACTTAACGCACAATTCATGAGATGGAACCCATACCCAATGCTGCTTGGACAACCAAAAACCTGAGACTTGAAAACCCAGCGATCTAGGGTACATCAAATAATACTGGTCTGAAAACTATAGTGAAAAAATGACTTATAAAGACATTATGCTATACTTATCACAGTCTTGTTCAGCCATCATCAGAAAAGCTTCCTCCAGTAACAGAAGAGAACCCACAGTCAAAAATTATTCAGAGAGTGAAAGACTTTGGAACACTTGGGTCTCAGGGGACTCTGTAAAAGTGGAGAAAGAAGTGTAAGGGCCAGAGGGGATGGGGGACACCAGGAGAACAATGCACTCCAAATCATCATAAGGAAGTCCATATGAACTCACAAATACCAAACAGCATGCATAGGATGAGCACAGGTCTGCTCTTGGGCTCTTCTTCTGCGAGCTTGTCTTACCCAACTTTGATGTGATAGCTTCTCTTCTCCTTTACTACATTTTATCTTGTTACGTACTTTAAAAATTGAATGAAGGGAGGAAGGAAGGAAGGAAGGAAGGAAGGAAGGAGGAGGGAGGGAGGAAGGAAAATCTAGCCACTAGCATTGGTTAAAAGATAACAACTCAACTGTCACTTATACCTGCTGAGAGAGGAAAAATCAGTTTTATCAAATGGAATGACACTGGGTATATCAAACAATCTAGGACAGATCTCATGTTCAGATGTAGTCAATCAACATTAAAAGGACTCTGGGTATTGTGTGTGTATGTGTTTGTGCTTTTATTTGGTTACTGTTAGTCTTTCTTGTCTCTCTATTTTTCTTTCTGCTATATTATTGTTTTATTTTCTTGTTTTTTCAGGGTGTTGATGTATTGAAGTCTTGTTTCTTTTTTGAGAAAACTTAAAGTTGGGACAGTAGGGAGGGGGAGAGAATCTGGAGGGATTTTGGGAGAGGGGAAGAATATGATCAAAATACATTAAAATATGAAAATTGTTTTAAATAATGAAAATACAATAATAATGTCTGCTAGTATTTTAAAATAAAAACAAACAACTACCCTATTTCTCCTAAACTTTAACTATTCTTGTCTCTGAGAGGAATTACTTTGAACTGTTGGATATAATTATATTGAGTTCTCTTGTTTTTCTTTAAGTATTCATTTAAACTCCAATTACTGAGATGTTTTGCTTACATTATCACAGTCAATGATATGTCATATCCTCACCACTTCTTCATAAATAAATTTCTTTTTCAACTAAATAACTTAGTAGCATTTGTTGTTGATGATGATGATTGCTTTTTTTGTTGTTTGTTTTGCTACTGTTATATTGCTGCTCTAATATTTCTCTAGCAGAGCCCAGAAGTGTAACAGTTGCTTCTGTTTTTGTATAATGTTATTTTTCCTTTTCTCCTTATGGCAATAATGGGATTCTTATATCTTCTGAAAATTTTGCTTCTTGGCTATTTATAATATTCTCACTTTGAAATTTTCTTTTATCTTCCTTTCTTGCTATCACTTGTTATTTTTTCTGATGTATTTGTATATAAAGTTTGGGTTGAAGTAGTTTATATCCTAGGATTTTGAATTTGTTTTGTTGTATTCTTAATGTATAGATTGCACAGTGAATAACAATTGGCACTTTGTTCATTTTATTCCTAGAGTCCCATTATTGCTATGGGTGGTATATTCTATCTGAGTCACACATAATTTTGTTTTCAATCTACCAGAAGCTTTTAAGATCTACATTTTAGTCGTTGAACTTAGGATATAGTCTTTCTCTATAGGATGATCAGTAACTCTGAATCTCTTGTGTCAGCCCCTCCTCAGTGACAGAATTATATATCTTCATGCATGGCTTCTGTTATTCTTGATCATCTTTAATGTTCTAAAGATGGGGAGATTGATCATGTAAGAAGCCTTGCAATGTGTAGAGCAGTAGCTGAAGGCTTCTTGCAATTTGTCCTTTTCTATTTCTTAATTTTAGAACACATCATTGGATTATATGCTAATTTCTCTGTAGAGTATACAAAACATAAACATACATTAGGTTCAAAGATACAGATAATTTAGAAAACAGATGAGGTAATGTGCACAGTTCAATAGATCCAAAAGTGTCAGGCTCAAAAAATTACAGCCAGGAGAAGAAAACTAATAACTAGCAACAACAACAAAACAGACAAAAAAAATCATAGCATCCTAGAGAAAATGATAAACCAAACACTTGGGGATCACAGGAATCAGAGTCTAAGTTGTTGGCTATCTTTATAAAAACCCCAATGCTGTCTGCCCTCATGGTCTGCACAGTCTGAAATCCCCTTCTGCACCTTGCCAATAGAATCCCATCCTGTAAACATGGTTTTGGTCTGCTACCCTACTGCTATCCCAAGTTTTCAGTTGATCTCTGCTTTATTAAGTTTACAATCACTAAATTTATTTGTATCTTTTATGGTGTCATAGTTCTATGTTTCACCAATTCTATGACTATAATGTGTACTTTGGTTGTTTTTGTTGTTGTTATTTGTTTTTCTGAAGGCATACATCATCAAATATTTTATTCTTTAAAATATCTTTATTTTAAGTCTTATTTGTTATTTGCTTTTAAACTGTATCTTATATATTACATGTTTTTGTCAGGTTACTGATGCTTTTGTCCTTAAATATTTAATTTTGTAGGAAACGAGTATGGGTTTTTATGTTGTTTCTGTAGTATGAAGACCAATACAGTAGTCATTATATACACATGACAGCACAGAATTCAAAATGCTAATAAACAAAACTTTGAAATGTTATAAAAGTAAACACTGTATTTCCAAAACATTGCATCAAAAACTTGAATTATCTATTGATTAATTTTTATACTGAATATATATCGAAATGATATAATCTTTACATTGGCTTAAGTCACATAATATTATTAATGTAAATTTCTTACTTTTAATTTCTAATGTAGCTATAGGATATTCCAATTACAAACATGTTTGTATTTATCCTCTTGGATAGTACTCTGTAATGTAATATGATCTGATGAGGTACCAGTCATTTCTCCTGCCTTTTCCTCTCTCCTACCTCCACTAAAAATAAAAATACCATCAACTTAAAATTGCTCAGCCACAAATGAGACATATATATCACACTTTAACTCCCCAAAGCTCAGGGAACATTTAAAAGAATAAGGAAGAAAAAGATTGCAAGAGCTTCCTCTCAGGAAGGCCTTGAGTAGAAATATGTCTTTTGAAAAAGACAGAACTGATTCACTCATTAGTTAACTTCCCAGAATGGATGGAGGAGTGACATATGAGTCATCTCTAGCTAAGGAATGTTGAGTGGAATATGAATTTAAGATGTGGTACATTTGATTATGATGTGATTATCTCCTCCATTTTCCTATACCCATATGTGTGAATTGATCCAGTCTGTTTCTCTGTACAAATAGACATGATATATATATATATATATATATATAATTTTTAATTTAAATTTGAAACAAGCTTGATTTACATATCAATTTATGTTCCCTCACCCTCCTGTCCTCCCCTGTTCTCCCCACCAATCCCCATTCCATCCCCTTCCTGCCCCCCAGGGAGGGTGAGACCTTCCATAGGGAGTATTCAAAGTCTGTCATATCATTTGGAGCAGGGCCTAGGCCCTCCCCCCAATGTGTCTAGACTGAAAGAGTAGCTCTCTATGTGGAATGGGATTTTAAGTTAAACAAGGTTTCAGAAGTTCACCTGCTTTTTCTTGTCCCATCAACTGCTATGCTAATACAATCACATAAGGTCTTATTTAAACACTTATGTTTATTTACTCATAATTGTACTTCCTTCTACTTGGGTCCAACTAACATCTATGAGAGATTAAGGCTTTAATGATTCTTGAACGTACTTATCAGATTATAGTTCTTGTTGATCTCTCAGCTAACTTCTAAATCACATACATATTTCCTGACATTTTAAATGTGCTATTGTGTGGTATTAATTGAAAAATTGGTTTCTCCTACTCTTCATTCTCTTTTTGGATTAAATACATATGAATCTCAAAATTGGGGGAAGGATGTGGGAGGAGAGACAAGGAACTGACTTTTTGCCACTGTTCAATTTTAAAAAGAGAAAGCTAGTATAATCCTGTCTAAAGACTAATTTCCCATGCCCTTCCCATGCACATCTAGTGAATGGCTGTGGGGATCTCAAAGCAGAAGTATTTCTCAGAGAGTACCAAGCATTGCAGTGTCCTTCGAATGGTAAAGAATGCTTGCATCTGTTCTAGATGCTGAATCAAAGAACTTCTAGATCTCAATATGTGTTCAATGCCACAGAAAGGTGTAAATAAGCCAAGGAAAAATGTTAATCATTTACAAAGCACCTGTCATGAGGACAAAGAAATACCATAACACCAGATATAGAAAAGGCATACTCTATCTTCCGATCTTTATTAATGTAATCCCTGTTGAGAATTAGGGCTTGAGTTTTAAAGGTAAAATGACTAAAACACTCAATATTTTCAAGTTTCTTATAACCGATAAAAGAAAATTCTCTGCATCAGACAGAATGGAGGTGTGGATTAAAAAATGAAATGCTGAAGAATATAACTTCATCTTATTGTAGATGTGAGCTTATTACTCTGAAACTTCTTTCTATTTAAATGCCATATAGACATCACAAAGACTTTTTTGACAATTCTTTCCTGCCACAAATAATAAGGGAAATTTCTGCATTCATTAGAGCTCTCCTTTGGCCCTAAAAGTAACTTGCTGTTTCACATTCTTCTACTCAGGAGAACTATTCTGTTTCTCAAAGTAATAGGAACATGGAATCAATTCCTTTTTTGAATTTTCATTTCATTTCAAAATATTATCACAATTATTTTCTTTAGAGCAACATAATGTCTTGGAGAATACAAATGCAAAGGCTTGGAAATGTATTAAGTCATACAAAAATGACCTCAACTTAGACAGCATTTTCCTTTCCTATTGCAAATAAGAATAATATTTTTTATCATGCATAGCACCTTTCCATGAATCATATAAGGAGACATACAAATTGAAAGAGTGCTTTCCTTTGTTTTTCTGTGTTGTTTCAGGTTCAAGTTGACAGTATTAGGTAACTGTGATGTAGGGGAGACAGTCTGAACCAAACACCAGGCATTCAACTTGTCATTCAACTCTTCTGAAACTTTATTAATTTCCCAATCTCAGAGTATCACTTTTGCCACTTGTACTGTTGGGATAATAGTACTACCTCTCAGAACTGACAGTAAGATTATTTATGTGACACATTTGTTTCTGGAATACTCTCTAATATTGGAAAAGCTCTCTCTTGGCTAACTATTACTATAACATGACACAACTCAGGTCTCTTAACAAAGGTGCTTCTGAAAGGATTAGTATTATTTTGCAAGTTAGCTAGGCATGGAGGCATAAGACTGATGTAATTATCTGAAATGTCAGTCAATGCACACAAATGTGCCACATACTTTCCAATGAGATTCTCTCTGTTTCTGTGCACAGAGACTTTTAAAATACTCATAACAATAGCTTTAATTGTACTGAGCCACAGGAAAGGAAGACTACAACACAATGTTAGGTATAATTTACTGTTTTATTTACAATGTTATTTGCCTAGTTGTCTTATTCTGAAATTGTAGTCAGATATATAAATATTTGACGATTGGCATAGATATAGCTCAATTAAGCTCAGGGTAAAGGAACCCGGTCCTTGTGCAGGAATGCTCAGCATCCCTTTTAAGACTGGGTGAGCCACCTGCTGTTTCCTATTGCCAAACTGAGTTGGGCAATAGCAGGAGAGACTCCAGGACAAATTTCGGACAAAGGCCAGGAAGTGGTTTCCACATGAGAAAATATTCTGTCCTCACACTGCCCCATACTAGGCTGACTCCTGGGAAGGTCACTTGAGCATATGGATGTCTGATACCAAAAGAGCCTTCTGTTCATTTGGTGTGTCTGGGTAATTTAGAAATGAGGAAACTGCAGAGACCAAAAGGGGTTGAAAGAAAGGAGGAAAGAAACTAGGAGAGTGTGTTAGAGCTTTTCGAGAAAGCTAACATTGCACAGACTTAGTACATAGGCTACTCTCAAATTAGGAGAGGAGTCAGAAAAAAACAGGAAATAATAACTTTTGTTTGAATAATATTTTCCTTCTGAGATTTCAAATATTTCCAAAAATTCTTCTAAGGCATTCAGTTTCTTTCAATATTAACATAATAATTATCATCAGTTTTATTTGTTTTCATTTATCTTTGGAGTTTTGTTTGTTTCTATAGGCCTAATCATGAATTTGGCTTTCCATCACTGTGCCTTTGCTGTGAGATGATATCATTTTATTTACAATGAGGTGTATAAAAATATGCTAAGATCTTTATTAAATATTGTGTTCCCTAAAAAGGTGCACAGATATGAAACTGCAAGAATACCTGTAAATATTTTTAGTTTAAAATATTTTAATTAAAAAATAATTAAGATGCTTCCAGTTACCTATATTCCTCTTTAATTTTAGTCTCATCATTTTAATTCAAACTGGTATATTTTTAATAGCAAAATGATATATTTCCCCTCTTTTTCTAAATTCAAGTGGATTTTCTTTAGTTTTACAAGACACCAAATATCAAAAGGCTTGTAAATGCATTTAGTGGGTTCTCTATTTACCCTTAATTTTGAATTTAGAGACAAGTATTTTTGTAGGAAGTTAGAATCTTTAGCAGTTCAATATTAATTTCTCTTAAATTCTAAGGTGAAGTATACATGTCATCCCTAGCAGCATGTGTATTGGGTCCTCTGCTAACTTAGAATGACCAGCCTCTCCGTTTTTTGAAGTTAAAAAAAAAAAAAAAAAAAAAAAAACAAAACAAAACAAAAAAAAAAACATGTTTTCCTTCTTAGGAACTTCTGCAAGAAATTTTAAATCCCTCTAGAGATTGTGAAATTCTGTCTTCCTCTATCCCTCCACACTGGCAGATGACAACTAGCTGACTCCTGCTTTTTTTATGAAAGGAAGCAAGCACCCTGATCTGCACTGTATGCTGACTTTACTAAGTGTTCTAGTATTTGTTTAGAATTTCAGTTGTCTCATATAAAGGGAATAAAAAAAAGCTAAAGCAAGTGAAGCAGATTAATTTCTAAATTAAAATATAAAAAACACTGAAATGAGAAAGTTTAAGCGAATTAATGTCCTGCTAGCAACAGAGAGCACACTGGCAATGCATAGAAATCCCAAAGAGAGACAAATCAAGCTGCAGATACAGAACAAGTGACTTTGTGTCACCAAAATGAAATAGTGAATGAGAACAAACAGAAAATGAGAACAATGCTTTATCAAAAGTTGGGGCAGAAACTTAAATACAAGTTGATGAGAGAGAGAACAAGAGGAAAACAAGGCACCATAGGAAGGAACATGGCAACAACTCTGCTTGTGGGCTTTCAGCATCCTTAGGTGACTTCAAAGACTTTCTCAATCCTTGGACTTCTGAAGACTGCTTTGATAAATGCCCAGGAGTAGACAATGTATTCCCACAGCTTTATCACCTCCTGTAATACGAAGATAGTGAAATGAGAATGGGAAAAGAAGAACTGCATCACATGTGGGGTCTATGAAAAAGGATGTAACCTGGAATATCAAGTACTCGTGTCTGTGGAAATCAAGACACCTCATATTCTTTAATACTTCGTGTTCTTCCTTTTGTCAATGGTTGTTCGTTTGTTTTAAGACAGGATTGCCTGTAACCATACTGTCATTAATTTCACTATGTAGCCATTAATTACCTCGAGCTTCTGATTCTGATCACCCTTCCTTCCTCCATCTCTACTATGCTTCAACTACAGATATGCACCACCATGCCCATTTTATGTTATGCTGCATGTCAAGCCCATGTGAGAATTCAACCTACTGAACCTCATCCACTGGCCCCATATTCATCAAATATTTAGGAACAAGGTCTTCTAAGCATAACAAGTCATCCTAGAAAGTGAACCACTGAGAAATTTCTAAGGACAGCAAGTTTTCAAAGAAACTATTAATACATTGATTTGGCTGTGTTAGCAGATTCAAAAAAGGAAGTTCATCCAAGACATGTGCTTAATGTGATAACGATGGATTGCTGATCTTCTGATCACAGGCAGCCATGACTGCCATAAAATCAACAACCAAATAGCAAGCAGAACCCTGACCTGGCTTTTGACAATCCTGCTAAGTGATGGTGGGAAGGATTACTATTTCTATTCAATTAATAAAATTTTTAAATCATTTCTTCATTGAAATTTTCATGCTCCATATAATATAAATCTTGTGAAGAGATGAAGATAACTAAGCTGTGATGTGTTAAATTCTGGTTAACTAGTTCTAGACTGAATGCGCTAAGCGTGTATATCATTAGGTCAGACTGGATCCTCTTATTGTTTGTGGAGAAGTGTAGTGACAGTTATTATAGAGCAGCTTGAAGTAGGTATCTGCTTCCTTCCCCTTTTTGGTAGTGTTCTGAGAAACAAGGACTAATATAACAAATTAATGCATGAAAGAATATCATCAACATTGATCCATGGAGATTCAGAGCCTTAAATGCTTAGGGAACTAATTCAATAATACTTGGTCTTATACAGCATATAATACTCATGTTTTAGAGTATCTTTACTTTTCATATTTATTTGATATATATCAAATATGCTATTTGATGCATATCTATGTATGCAGATAAGACTCACCAAATAATACCACCTTCAGTGTCATATTGACAGAAGAGGATCAAAATTATTTTCATCTGAGCTTGGTCACTTTGCAGGGCTTTCTCTAATGCTGTCCTCACAAACAATACTATCCACGAATATAGTGTTCTTCATCTCAAAGACAAGTGCACTTGTCATTTTTTAAGATACATATGGTAAAGGCACAGGATGCTATCGAGGGAATTGCTGTAAGTGTGGTTTTCCCTGCAGAGGGACCTGCTACTCTGCTCTTTTAAACATCATAGAGTAACTCCTTCTTTCTTTCCTTCTTTCCTTCCCTCTTTATTTTATTCTTTCTCTTTCTTTCCTTTTTTCCTTCCTTCTTTAATGCATTTTAAAGAACAGCTCATTTTCAAGCTGGAGATGTTAACAAACTCTGGTTGTCATGCTTTCTTTGGTTTAGAAGCTTCACTGCCTCACTGACGTGTCAATCAAAATTCTCCAGCCATTCTTGGATACTTGGAGGTGGGGCTATATGGCAAACAGCAGTGATTTGACCAGGCACTTGTGCAAACAGAAGCGGAGTTATCCTTGTGACACTGTAACCTTGCAACTCGATTTTGACAGCTCTTCTTGTGGACTTGTAATCTTATCATCAGACTTCTAACTGGTAATTACTTCTGTGTTATAACTGAAAATTTCCTAGCCTGAAGATTTTATGGTCAAAACTTTTGTCTGAAAAACTTAAATCTCTTGCTCTGATTGGATTGTTTGCTTTGTTCTTATACAGTTTAGAGTATAATTGTGTTTTCTCTATTTAAAAAAAAGGGGAAATAATGGGTAGTATTATATGAATTCAAGCATCCTGCTTATACTTTTCATTAAGAAAGACAATAGATACTTAGTCAGCTCTACTATTTTTACTGTAATATTGCCAGATGTCTTTTACTTAAAGAGAAAAGATGATTTAAAATGATTTAAAATATTTAACATTATTCATGCCCTTTAATATATATGTATACATATATGCTTCAATAGAGGGACATCTTAATGGAGTTAAATTGGCAAATTTAAGTACACCTCTCAATCATCTATTTATCTGTCTGTCTGTTTCCTATCCATTCATTTATCCTGAGAAGACAAATTTCAGATGGTTCTTTTCTTTGTAAAGATAGAATCATAATAAATGTAAAAACTGAGGCTTTTGCCTATTAAGATTTCACAGAAGAGTGATTAGCTTTGGGATCTTTCAGAAAGAATAATATGTTCTTCTCTGTTTCTGGTGGTTGATAATAATAAACAGAGGTCAGGGGCAGTCTCTCTGCTGCTGGCTTTCCTGCTATGGTAAAAGTCAACAGGTCATCTCTATGAACTATTTGAGACGTGATTTTGCAACTTTGTTATCTTCTCAAGTTAGAAGTTTCATCAAAATTCATTTAAAATAAGCAGTTGAAACATGAATGAAATAGTAAACAGGATACATAAGTAACACTAAAATATTAAGCTTAAACTAAAATTTATTTTCCATATGCAAATCATTACTAGCGTGTTTTCATGGTAATAATTTGCTGATATTGGAAAAATAAAATACTAAATCAAATCAAGTTTTGGAATTAGGCAAAATTGTAAGCACACTTACATTATTGATCACATACAATCATTTCACCAACAATGTTATGACTTGCATTGTGATGCAATGCTCTATCGTAATATTTGCACAGCTTTACTGTGGTTATATTAAATGGTTGGCAATGTGGCCTAGGGAATTAGAATACAGGGCAGCAGGAATAATTAACCTCAGTGGGCACTGGGGGAATATAGGGCTGAATATGTTTGTAAACTGGAAGAGAGAAAATACTATCACCTTCTGAAAATCTTAGCTTGAATTGCATCTAAATCTTTGAGCATTTCCAGTGCTAAGCATAGCTTGTCCCTTGGGCAACTCATAGCTTTACTTACATATTGTAGACAAGCTATACTTAAAGAGTTCACAATCTCAGATAATTTGTACTTTATATGATCCAGCTTATCTAAAGCTATAATTATTAAATACAAATTGAAATGTTGTAATGTACAGTAATGCTACAAAACAAACATTTATTAAATGAGTATAAATCATTAATCCCAGCATTATGCAAATGAATGTCTCTGAAAAGCTTGATGCTGTGTTTCATCTTGTTTGTTGGATTATTACTATTTACCTGCCTGGTACATACTATACTTAATTTTGTGCAATTAGCGCTGCAGGTATTCAAAGAATTCCCAGGGCAATTACTGTTCCATAAACTTCCAGGCTATCCGAACAGGAGACCATTGAGGATCATTGCTCTGCTGGATAGTCAAGGAATCCACTGAATTTGGGAACACAACCTTGGTATTTGTTCTGTAAGGATGATGAAAGAGTAGTGGAGTTCCAAGAATATGCAGTCTGTGGAGCCTTAGGTTGCTTAGAAACTCAGTGACTATAAGCTTGCTATGGCAACTCAAGTTATCAGTGAATGCAAACTTAGCTGGCATTCTGTTACGTCCCCATATCTACAGGTAAGAACATTCAGATACTCCTTCCGTAATCTCTGTATTTTCATTATTTATGCAAGCAGAATAAATGATATTTGAATTCTCAAATATGAATATGACTATTTATGAGAGATTATGCCTACATGGAATTGATTTTGAATTTTAATCCTGTATTTTATTTCAAATTTATAATGGCTGCTGTTTACTATCTTGCTGTCTTCTCTCTCCATACATAGATGTAGATATAGACATAGAGATAGAGATATATAAGTATAGATAGATGTAGCTAAAGGGAAGGTGATAAGATAGCTATGGACATAGGTAGATAGAGAAATACAGGGAGAACTGGGTATGATGCACTAAAACTGTGACAAAGCAGAGTTGGGACAATATATTATTTAGATGCTATTTCTAGAGTTTTATAAATTTGAATCCTTAATAATTCTAATTAATACTCTACAAATATAGTATAACTTTACTGTTATTTTTATTTTATATTACGAACTCATTTGAAAACCACACATATGTATATTGCTATATAATTTCTCCTTATGGTTTTACTTAAAAAAAAACTATATAATATGTTATACTAGAAATCAAATTTGAAGAGTACATTTTGGAGGTCATTGCAAAGGCACTAGGGAGACTACAATTCCTGGTATATATCTTTCCTCAAAGCAGTATGTTTTAGTTTGTGTAGCTCTTCACATGTTTCTGTGGCCAGCTCTGCTGTTAGATTTGAGCAGTAACTTTCCTGTTCTCCACATTTATACCATACAGAAGCTATGCTCTCTCTTGCACATCTTTTCATGTGAGTGCTGTGCTTCTCTTATCTCTGGATTAATTCCAACTTTGTGTTTATCACTATCAATAGCATAGGCAGAGGCAGAGTCTCTCCTGAGACAAGACACCACAAGACTCTATTTACTGTTCTTTTCTCCTGGGCATTATCATTTATGCATTTTGTTTTGATATTTAAGATTTCCCCTGTTAGTATTTCTCTTGAGAGAAGAAGCAGCAGTTTGAGTCAGGTTTTCATAGAAAATGCCAGAATTAATACATTTGCTATTTTTTGTACTGTTTTTTGTATTCATGACTCCTCAAATGGTCAACATCTGTGAATTGCTTAGGGTGTTACCTTAGGTAGATGGTGTCTCTGAAGATGTTAATAAGTCTCAACTCACTGATGGAGACAAGTGTAAACATAGAACTTTGGGATGTTTTCCTGAAGCTGACTGTCCTTTGAAAACCTTACGCAGGGCTCTTAGCAATTCCAATGACCATTCATTAAGTAGACCTTGCATTACATAAATATTTTCCCACTTTATTAAAAACAGTTTCATATCTGGGCAGTGGTGGGTCACACATTTAGTTCCAGCATTTGGGAGGCAGAGGCAGGTAAACCACTGAGTTTGAGACCATCCTTGTCTACAGACTAAGTTCCAGGACAGCAAGAGCTACAGAGAAAAACCCTGTCTTGAAAAACACAAGAAAATTACCAAACAAAGCAAAAGATTCCTTTTTGTTACAACTCATATGATGTATCGTGATTACAATTTTCCCTTCCTCTACTCCTCAAACTTCCCTCCCATTCTCTTGGCAGTCTATGTTTAGATGGTTAGATGGTTAACATTTTACAATAAGTTCAAAGAGCTGATACAGCTGCCACCTTTGGCATGCAAACAAAGATTTCAGAAGACTGTGTGATGGCCATGTTTGTTTCTGCTTGACATCTTGTAACTCATTTTCTCTCCTGTAATCTTGAAGCCTTCTTTCATATACTATTTTTTGGTGAGTGTTGTAATCTTGAAGCCTTCTTTCATATACTATTTTTTGGTGAGTGTATTGAATTGTACAACTTTCTCTAACAAATACTAGAATCGACATATTTTTTTTTTCTTGAAGAACAGGCTGTGTTGATGCCTTCCCTTTGCAGAGAACTGTTTGGTAGCTAATGTCTCATTGTTTTTCACAAAATCATAATCACTTCTGAGTGCTTGCCACAGTGAAAGATTCCATCTGTTCTCATAAGGTCACACGTGTATGCCAGTCTATATGGACACAGAAGATTAACTTGTAGAATCAGGCCATTTAGAAAACAAAGAACTTACAAAGCAACACATACAACAACTTATTTATTTAAGGTTTACACATTTAATAACTTTAACAAATTTTAGAAAATAATCTTAGACAAGATATGATGATTGATAGATACACAATTTGCACACAGGATAATCTAAAATATTTAGGAAAAGCATATTCTACAGGAGTATGTCATCACTTGTGCATTGTGATTATATCTTATTTAATGAAATATCTTATTTAATGAAAGAATTTACACTATGCATATAAATTTTTTTCCTAACATGGAGTAATCATATGATATATATTGAACACATTCAGTTTTTGTTTAATCCAAAGTATACATTTTATTGGTCTCATTGCATGCTTAATGTCCATTAAACCAAAAACTTTATATCTAGTAAATTACCATTTTTTAAAAATTTTGTATCAGTTACTTGGATAAGGTAAGTATTTATCATAATCATGCCTTTTTAAAATGCATACTTGATACTTAGGCTATTTAGCATCCATTGTGTATGCTTGGGCAAAATTATGTTCTGATTACTGTTCAAATCACTGGGATATATGGTACAAATTAGAAAAATGATCAGCAGTGAATATGTTGAAGGAATTTGTGTGGCCTTCCATCTTGATACTCATAAATTTAACATGGGGATGTAAATTTCTGTGGCAGGGTCACTAAAGTGTTCTGAAAATACACAAAATTTCAAAATATATTTATATGGTATCTTACTGTATACTGATGCCTATAGATTGTATATATTATATAATTTATTTTATATACAAATATTTTTCTCTTTTACTTCTGTTCCTATAAAAAGAATGTCATCGTTCCAAACAGGGTTCTTGACCAAATTAAGGGAATTAAATGATTATTTACAAATTAGATATTTTTTTGGTGTTGCTGTTGTTTAAGTATACTTAATCAGGCTAAGGAAGTTCTCTGTGCAAGCATGAGGACTGCAGATCAGATTCCCAGAATCCATGCAAAAGCCAGAACAGTAGTTCACATTTGCAATTCCAACATTAGAGAATAAGAGATAGGCAGAGCCTTGCAGTGTTCTGCAGCCAGACTAGCATAATCCAAGATCTCAAGGTTCAATGAGAGACTTTCTCCCAAAAGATGATTATGGATGTCAGTAGATGAGGATGCAATGGTAGCCTCTGGCTTACTATCACATGAAGGGGAGTTTGCATGAACACGTGCACATACACAAATGCATACTTTTTAAAAAGCAATGTGTTTTCTTTTGTTGGTTTCCTGAGACAGCAATTCTCTGTGTAATGCTAGATGTCCTGGAACTAGCTTTGTAGACTAGACTGGCCTTGAACATACAGAAATCTGCTTGCCTCTGCCTCCTGAGTGAGGATTAAAGGCATATACCACTCCAGAAGAAAGTAAATGTTTCACACTGCTTCTCCACATGGTGTCAAACGTCATGTCTGCAAGATGGCTCCCAGAACACAAAGTTCACATTACTTCATGAAAGATCTGAGGATAGTAATCAGGAAAAATGTCATTATCTTTTATCTAGAAAAATTGTAAAATATTGAAGTCTTTTTTAAAGGTCATGGCTTGCTGAATTATGATGAATTAACTTGGTCAAATGCATTAAACTTCATCTTTATATATTGAAGCAAATTATCCAGAATACATTCATGTACTAGATTCTACTAAAGTAGATAATATGTCATTATTTCATCTTAACTATATTTACATAGAATTAGATGGAAATGAAATATGTAATCTAGTCATGGACACTCATTTTATAAACAGAAAGCAAAGTTTTTTATTCATTAATTTGCGCCAAAATGCACCTAAAAAAATATGACCACATTGGTTTCCCTTTGCCCAAAGGACAAAGCAGATAAGCCAGAGAATGATCAGTAAATAATACATATTTAATTCCATGTTCAATATTTAATTTTGATTGTTTGAAGAATTTTATGCTTTTTTAGAATAGAGCGGGGGGTGTACGAAGTCAAGAGAGGACATAACAAAATAAGCTTCTGTTTGGGATAGGACATGTTTCACACTGTTTAGATGTGGTGGTCTCCTACTGGAAGCCAGTACCAGTAAAACAGAAACATCTGTTAAGTGAATAAAAAGAGAATGTCTATAAAAGAAGCCAAGGACTACAGGAAATTATAGTTTCCTCTCACTCAAGAATCCATGCTCATGTGTGTGGAACTATACTATATTGTTTTGGGTTCAACCCCAAGTTCACATACTTAAGAGCAGATATCATTTTGAAAGAAAATTCAATGCAAAACAAGACAGCAAATTGACAGAAATAAACAGGAACACAGTGGATGTAAGGCAGCTAAGGGGGGAAAGACAAGAAGGAGCTAAGGCCCTTCTCGGAACTATCTGTGGAATCTGTCTTCTGGGATCTCTTCTGCAAGGCTTTTAATAGATTTGCATAAAATATGACTATCATGGGTTTTTTTTTTGTTCTGATTTATTTCACTTCAAATTTTCACTTACTCTCATCCTCTTCCCTCCAACTAGCATTATTATCAAATTTCCCCCAAGGAGTTATTGAAAATGAGAGGAAAAACAGGCCTAGCAGTGATCTTGGATCACATCCAGAAAATATTTTTAGTTCTTAGAACACATGGAGGATAGTGCTGCAAGCCTCATACATAGGGCTTGGGAAGATATTTCACATCTTACATATCCATTTTGAACAGAAAAGCACTATATTGCTAAGAAAGGCAGTATCATAGAGCACTAACATATATTCTGATTCTATGAGCAACTTACCATTTACTTTCACCCACAGGCTGGAGGGATTAGAGAATAGAATGGTTATTAGGGTGGTATGCTAACTACAACTAAGAGATTGCAGGATTCCAGAGCCAGAAAACACAGCTGTGTCCAGAGTGTCTAACATGAACTTTGTTCTCCTCAAGTAGTGCAAAAGTCACAGAATTTGCTCACTAGAAGAGTCATTTGAAGGTGACACCCCACAGCTCACAGTTCCACAGCCTACTACTGTTTACTTAAGTTATAGCCATGAAAAAAAAGAGAGAAAGAGAGAGAGAAGTAACATGTAGGAGTATAGAGGGAAGAATCAGAATGAGATTGACAGGCACTGGTGTAAAGTCAGGCTTCAAAATGACTACCCTAAACAGACAGAAAGGTGATTCTCTGTAGCCCCCAAGGTGAAATGCCCAAATTACTGTCATTGCTCAATAAATGGAAAGAAAACATTAATGTTGCTGCTATGGAATCAGGGCTAAAATTAGGATGAATGACTTAGTTAAACTTCTTAAACTTCTGTTAGCCACTGCTTAATTGTGGAAAATCCAAAGTGAACATTTCCTGATCTGCTCTGCAAGGTTTGAAATTCTTGTATCCAAGCAGATAAATTTGGGAATTTCAAATAACACTCAGACAAAGGGAGGGTTCTGTGCTTTAGTGTGAATCTAAATTTAAAATCGGTGTCACTTGCATCATATGTTGTGTCATGTTCATCATATATTGGCAGCCTGCCACTTCTTAGTTTTCTAGTATCTAGTGTTTTTAGGGTGTATTTATAAAAATATAAAACAAAGACATCTAAATTATTCATAGTATTTATTTCATTCTGGAGATTTTATGGCATATATGATAAGCATTCTATGTTTTTTATGTTTGCACAACAACATTACATCAACATAATATAAATGTCTATAAAGTGTACAAAGTATATTATTATACTTTGTTGAAACTGAGAAAATCCTTGGAGTATAAGATGGTCCTACTTTTAATATGATACATGGTCAAAACTCCAAAACACATTTTTTCCTAAGATTTATTTATTCTGTGTTTGACTGTTTTGGTTGCGTATATGTATTGTTCCACACATGTTCCTGATGCACACGGAGGTTAGAAGGTATCAGATCTCTTGAAACTAGAATTTTGGATGGTTTTGAACTACTATGTAGGTGCTAGAAACGAAACCTGGATCCTCTGCAAGAACAATAAGTGTTATCAACTGTTGAATCAACTCCTTAGTCCCCTAAGCATAATATTTTAAGATCTCTGGGGTCGTTTTGAGAAGTAGCAGTTTCCTGAAAGATGTAAGAAACTGGTTTTTCCAAGAATACATTTTCAAGAGCCAAACTGGGGAAATGAGGCTTTATTACACTGTCACATTTATATATATCTAAACTACCCAAAGCTACTGTGTCACTTAGGGGCAGTATTCTTTGAGTGTTAAGGCAGGAGGATCACACATCTTCATTCAACAATAAAGAAACCTCAAAGACATGTTATTTTCTATGTTGTGAAATGTGAAATAAACTATTGTTATGTCAGATACTTCTTGGAAAACATCTCCCTTGGTTTTACAAGGAAATCTAATTAAATTTCCATTCATGGCCTTGGGAACAGTTAGTGATTCTATTTGTGTGCCTGTATATGTTTTTAACTCTTTCAGAAACCAAATGCTGTTCCTGAGTCAGTTAATATAAGACACAAGTATCTATGTCGTTTATGCATTTTTGTTTTCTTTTTATAACACAGACTGGTCAGTCGTATTAAGGATACTTAACAAATGGAACAAAGTCACCAAGTATGATATTTACTCAAAACTACAGTTCTTTCCGTTTGAATGTATTATCACACGATTCAAGTCTATTACTGTTTAAACAGCATAAAAATTGTGATGTTATTTGGAACCAAAAAGCATGTTGTTTTGTACAGCACAACAAGGGCCAGTGGAGAGGAAACTGTTAATTTTTTTCAAATGCATTTTTAACACCCCACTCTAGGAACTCTGTAGCCTGTGTCTGCTACAAAATTACTCAGCATGAAAATTTGTCTGTCCTCAATTAGTATAAGTATCTTGACTTTCTGCCATGTAAACCTTCAAGTTATCTAATTGAGTGAAATTTTCCATGTTTTTTATTTATTATATACTCAATACTTAGTTTAGCAATTAATTGGGGCTGAGTCCTGCTATTTTAAAACACTGTGCTTTGAAACAGTTGTTTAACCTGAATAATTTTTCCTTTTCTCCTTTTGATCTCCCATGTAGCATGTGAACAAATGTGGTATCCTGACAAATTATGCTAAAATTAACATTTCGTTAGATTTCTTTTCCCCATAGCTTAAACGTTGCCTTTCATTTTTCTCTCCTTAGAGAGTTAAGTCATGTTAGCAAACTGTTCACGTAAGAACTGGGTCTGCCAATACTCTCCATTGCTTCATGAAATTTGCATATTGACCTAGCCATGCCCACATGAGAAGTTTCTCCAAATGCAGAGGTGTTATTTGTTCATTCTTTCTTGCTTATGCACAGCTCAGACTGTGGCTTCTATTATGCATGTAAGTAAGGTTATTTTGTGGTTTTGATGTGGGATGTTCTGTAATTCTCTCTTTTGATACATATGGATCATTTGATGTAAGTCTACAGCTTGCCTTAGTATTCTGCATTTTGCATTTGAGGGGCTCCATGGAATTTTTCTTTTGCAAGTAATAATAGCAATCTAGTTATGTTTTCAACATTTTATTAGAATTACACTACAACATATGAATGTTCTGTTTATTAATATAACAAGTGTTCTCCCAGCAAACATGTATCCAATATGCCTTATTAAGTAAACAAGCTAGAAGTTGTAAAACATACATGTATGTTCATATTCTACACACGTATGTATGTAATAGACATGTGCAAAATATGTCTGCATGAATAATCTTTATTAGTCTTTGAATAGTTAGTAGTAAATGATTTCCTTGGTATTACTTTGTTAATCAATGTTATGATGTGATTTATAGGACATTAGAATGCAATCTTACCTTACTTGATTCTCAATACCTGTTCACTGTTTATAATGCGCATAAATAATTTTCATTCTTATATAATATCAGATCATTTTGATTTTATTCTATATCTAAACATGTAATTTGAATAAAATATAAAAAGACAAATATTAATAACATATTTATCTTTTATTTTAGTCAATGCATAATCATTGTGTATGACAGGAATGAAGCACATGTGTGCCATGGCTCATGTGCGAACGTCAGATAGTGTTTTGGGGCTGTTTGTTTCCAGCTTCCACCATGATTTTGGGGGACTAAACTCCCATATTTGGGTTTGCATTGTAAGTGCTTTTAGCCATACATCATTTAGCTGGACCATTCATCATTTCTTGCCCTGGATTTAATCTTAGTTTTGGAAAACATTACCCTGGAGACCTTAGAATTTTCTGAAGAGTCTAGTAAGATTGTGGCATTGTGGGCAACTGGAGGAATACGAGTAAAGTACAGCAAGGTCTAGGAGATGGTAAACACCAAATGTGTTAACACTATCAGTGTAGAACTATCTTAATATTAAGAATTTTTGCTACCTTTACAGTCTAAAATTATGATCCAATTTATACAGAAATGCTACCTTCCACTTGCTGAAGTGTCAGAAAAAACAACTCAGACTCCTTAAACAGTTGTCAACTGTTATGAATTGCCAACAACCTTGATTTTTATAGAAACATACATTTTAAAAGTTATAGCCACTATATGATTTTCATTCCGCTAGAGGGTGTAGGTTGTATGGGCTTCTTTTTTCATCAGGGATACAATGAATATGTCCTATTTGGTTTCACATCCCAAAGTGAGTGGAGTGGGACTCAGACGTGAGTCATGTAACCCCTCCTTTAGAATTTTTGTAATGCCTCTGTCATCTGCCTCTGACATATGTCCTAATATTTGTGTTACTCAATTGGTTGCACTTCCTCTTCTCACAAGAGTTGAAGTGCATGAATCAGCGCTGCCATGACAGAGGTTTAAAAAACATAGAGGTTTAAAAAAGCATATTCCTTTCGTAATCTTAAAGCAGAGAGAGAGAGAAACATTGCAGTTGTGACAATCTTTAAGAGAAAATGACAGGAAGTTATTGAATAAAACACTATTTGTAGAGGGTAACCTTTTTAGTTAATCTCAAGTCTCACAAGATTTTTTGCTTTCCTACTGTATATAGCTTTTGGTTTTCACGTATAACTTGACAAAACTGCAGTATAGAACAAACAAAAGTAGACCATAGTAATTGTTATGTAATGCCTGATGCACACTCAAGTTAATTCTTACCCAGCAGGAACAAGATGCAAACATGTCTGACTAGGTTCTCTTAGCAATAAGACTTCCCAAGGAATTGAGCCTCTGATCACTTGCATCCATTGATGTTTCTCTTCTGCCAGTCATATCTGTTTATTTATTGCTGTAGTGGGTATCTATAAGGCTAAGTGTATTTCATAAAGAACACATCAGCTACAAATACTGTTAAGTGATCTTTAAGAATGAAATCCTAGGCCTGGTTGAGATTGCTCAGCTAGTATAGTGCTTGAGGATCTCAGTATTATTCCCAGAATCCAAGGAAGAAGCCAGGCCTGGGCTATGCGTGGCTGGCACACGCCTTTAATCTCAGTACTCAGGAGGCAGAGGCAAGTGGATCTCTGTGAGTTCAAGGCCCACTTGGTCTACAGAGTTAGTTCCAGGACAAACTCCAAAGCAATACAGAGAAAACCTGTCTCAAAAAACAAACAAACAAACAACAAACAAAAAGCCAGGCATATTTATATTTATATTTATATTCCCAGTGCTGGGGGGATAGAGACAGGCAGACAGATACTTGAAGATTTATGTCCAGTCATCCTAGCCTAGTCATTGAGTCCCTAATGCCAATGAAAGACTTTGTCTTAAAAATCAAACAAGGAACCAACCTCAGGGTGTCAGAATCAACAGAATGGAGTTTGCTGCCATCCTCTGAGTTTTGGCTTGTAATTAAATGATTGACATTTCAGAGGGGACTCTTCAGAGAGAAGCCCAGTGGGCTTCCTCCAAGGACTCCCTTCATTCTGGGAGTGATTTCCACATGTGCCTTTGATTTGGAACAGATCCTGCCACAATATCTCCTCCCCACTCCCCCCCACCCCCCACCCGTGGGCCACTGCTTCTGACAGACTTGGGAGAGGAGTGCCTCTAGCACCTCCTTCCAGGCAGGTCACTCCCAGCCCTAACCTCCTGGATTCCCAAGCCCATGTTCCTCCCACATGGGGATGCAAACCGTGAGCCTCCTTTGTCAAAAGCCCATGGTGACATTGTTCTTTTTCGGTTTCTGTGTTAATGAGTTTGTTTAAAATTGAAATTAGTTATGTTCTTCTACTGGACAGTGTTAAATAGAGCTGGATGTTGAGTTAATCTGCTAGGCTGCATTACTAATGGTAGTGGTTTAGTGTCATTCATGATATTATTTGTACTTATTTGAACAATAATGATAAAGAAGTGGTTTGTTATGTCTTAATTAATGCACTTTCTATAAGGTGAAATGGAAAGAAAACCCAGAGAGCAAAACACAATACTTAAAGATGCAGTATATACTCTTCTCATTTTAAAACACCACATATTTATTAGAAGAAGAAAAAGAAAAAGAATCAAACAAGCAAACAAAACATAAATGAACAGCACCTTAGGAGGGATAATACCCTGGGTTATCATCCAACCACTGCATACATTTGCATATGTATATATATATATATATATATATATATATATATATATATATGAACACATACCTGTATGGATATGATCATTTACATATATAAACACACATATATGCACATTCTCTTTTCTATAAATACACAGATACATAAAAACAACCACAGTCTTCACTTTTAAATTGACATACATACTTTTTTGGGGTTTTTTTCATTATTTTTATTTATTTTACATACCAAACACAGTTTGCCCTCCCTCCTCTTCTCCCATCCCCCCTTACCACACCTGCATCCCCTCAGTCTTCAGCTCCATTCAGATGTGGTAAGGCCTCCCATGGGAATCAATAAAGCATGGCACATCAAGCTGAGGCAGGACCAAGCTTCTCCCCTCTGCATCAAGACTGAACAAGGCATCCCACAAGAGAATAGATTAGAAAGAGCCAATTTATGCATCAGAGACAGGTCCTGGTCTCACTGCTAGGGGCCCCAGAAAAGACCAAGCCACACAATTGTCACCCACATGCAGAGGGCCTAGGTCAGCCCCATGCTGGCTCCCTAGCTATTAGTCCAGAGTCCATGAGCTCCCACAAGCTAATGTCAGCTATCTCTGTGGGATTCCCCATCACAAATCTGACCACTCTCCATCTCTCACCTCCATATATATATTTTTCAGTGACTTATTGCTCTGGTTGTATTTTTTGACATGCATGTTGTGAATTTGACTTCACTGTATGCTTTTGAATTATTAAATAGCAAGTTCCTTGGGAGCTGTTGGCTATGGGGCTCAGCATTCACCAGTGGCCTCTTCAGGGTGTGAATTTGATTCTTTAGCATGTTGAATGGAATGTGTGACATTTTACTCTCCAGAGACAACCAGAAGATATGGATGATATTAAACTGGTAATTTAGAAACAATCCAAGTGAATACAGTGCACAGTTAAGCATTGATTTTCAAGAAGTTCCTTTTTCTGTTACTGTTGATATTCTTTTACTATTCAATATTTTCGTTAAGGCTGTCATTACCTGCTTTCATATTGAAAAGCTACTTCTAGACTGTCATGTTGGTATTTATATCCAAGAGAATTAAATCGGAGAGAAAAGTGTTCATATAAAAAAAGATGTGTATAGTAGATATTTCAAAAATATGTAATCCCAATCAAAATATTTATTGAGCTATTTTTAATCATCTCTTTTCTTAAAATGGAGATAAAAATGGTCACAGTTATAAGAGGATTGCCTATAGTTTCCTCTCCTGGAATCTCTAAGTAACTCTTTGGAAATGAAAAGGACAATTAATTTATACTGAGATTACACAAGATGATTTCAGCTTTCTCCCCAATTAAGTGGTCTGAAGTCAAAGTGAAAATCCAAACAAACACGAGGTCCTTCAATAGTCTCTTTTTTAAAAAATAAATACATTGTATATATACATATATGCATATATACATATGCATATATATATATATATATATTACATGTGTCATTAAAAATATTTTCCACTTGAGGTTGATTGAATTCAAAGATATGGAATCCCTAGGGCTGGAGAATAACTGGCACATAGAATTCTCCAAGTGATTAAAAGACAGCTGTAGCCACTTCTGGAAAGCAGTGTTTCTTTGCAGCATGATTTTACTTATCCAATAATCTGAACCAATCAATGAAGTCTTGTTAATAGTATATCAGTGTATCGATACAGTCACCCTGGAAAACATAGCAAAGCTTAATGGGAAGAAAGAATTTGAGGTTTTTCTCCAGTGATATTTTACCCCAATAAGTGTGGCAGGCCCACAGGAGATGGAGGGCAGAATCGAAGGCCAAGGTTTGGCTTAGCCTATGAGCTAAATATATCCATGTCATTACTTCAGGAGAGACTTGGAGATGGATTTCTAGCAAACTTCCCAGCTCAACACCAGAGTAACCTTCTGAAGGTGTTCCCTCTTTGATCCTGGGATCTCATGATAGTCATCTTTATTTTGAGGGTCTTGCTTTTCCCAAAGTGCAAGGTCTTCCATTTGGTTATGCACAAATATGATTTGTTCCACTGAAGGTGACTGAGGTACATATACTTTTGAACTGAGACACCATGCTCAGTAGTAATTGGATCTGTGTGTTTCTTTCTTCTTGCCAGTTCTATTTTGGGTGAAGATATTTAGGGTTTTTGTTTGTTTGTTTGTTTGCTTGCTTTTTTGGAGACTCATTTCATTGTCAACAAGAATTTCATCAAAATTAACAGCAAAAGATGATAAATAGTTATGAACTTCCACTAGAACAATGGGCTTTTTCCTTTTTAAAAGTCTGTTTGTCATCTGTGTTGATTGACAGTTCCCAAATGTTTTCTAAATTATTAGTTTGAACAAACTTCAAGTTCCTGCTTTGTAGTATAGATAAGTACTCTTCTTTGCATTTTATAAGCTGAGATTTGCTAGTTTTGTTGTGTCAGGCCAGTGAGTTCCCTAATTTACTTTCTATTCTGTTTCAGTCCAGCATCTGGAATAATGATTACATTTGAAAACAAAGTATAGAGGGAGTGGCTCTTAATCAGTTCCTTTTGTTTCTCTGGCCTCTGACTTACTTGGATGGGAACATGGCCAAAAAAAAAAAAAAAAAAAAAAAAAAAAAAGATATAGGTGATGGGTCTTCACCAGAAATAGACCCCTATGAGCTTCACTAGCTGTGTGATGTGTGGCTTTTCTTTTTTTTTTTTTTCAATTCCGCTGGCAACAAACCACAAACTGGGATCTGACATTGAGTTGTTCTAAAGCTCATTTCAACTCTCACACACATAAGTAAGGAGGAGGTGGGGCTAGGGCTCATCCGCTGAGGACCTTCACTTCTTTCCAGCAGCTTTCTGAGATAACTGGAGCAATTGGTACATGGTTCCTTCGCCTTCTAAAGGTAAGTCAGATGGTTTTGTTTTCTTTAAATAAATAAATAAATAAAAGATTAAAAAGTTTTCTATCTTTTAGGTAATAGGAAGTGATAGTATTTAAAAGCAACTTGTATACCAAAAAAAAGTAAAAAGGGCTAAGTAAAGTCAGTGCTACCTGAGAAATTTCTAGGCTTCCTTTCAAAGTGATTGTGCTGTTGACCAATCTTCCTACATGTTTCCCTTAACAGCAATAAAATTGTGTTTAGTGAGCAATGGCATTTTAATTTGTGATTCTTGATATCATGTGTACTTATCAACATTCATTTGTCAATATATGAATTTTTAATAATCCAATTTGAGTTTTATTCAAACTTTTTTAAAATATATTTTCTTTAAATTAGGATGAGGAACATTTTTAATGTGCACCAATACAATGAGATTGATTTCTATAAATGACTTGTATACCTTATACCAACAGTGTGTCTTATATGCAGTTTGTTAACTATTTGTTACTTTTCAGTGTGACTAACTTGTGTTGAATTTTCAGTGTACGATTTTTTGGTGAACTTGGTTTTTCTCTACATGGTTAGGAGCAGTACATGTATTAAATTTATATTTACCAAGCACTTTTCTTTAGTGAACAAAGATATTTTATTTGCTAGCAGGACTGGGTTACTTCAAACAATGACTTAAAGTTTAATGAGTGTATATTAGTATATAACAGTATTAAATGTAAAGCTAAAAGGAAAATTAATGCCTTTGAAAATTCAAAAATTTGTTCCAAATATTAAAAAGTTATTTCTCTAAGTCATAATTATGAGTTTAAAAATAGATAACTGATTCTAGATAAGTTAACTATCTAATTAAATTAATTTTAAAAATAACTATAAATAGCATAAATTCTTTACAATAAATTTGAACAGTTTTTTGAAAATGTAAGGATTCCAAGACTTTTCAGTCCTTTCTTAAATTATTTTAACTTGGTAATATACTTTAAAAATGCAAAAATAATTGATGTGTATGGTGTATTATGAATGAGTAAGAATAAAATTTCAACATATTTTACTAGCTGATTTCCCAGGGATCTTTTAGAGTCTATAAATGAACAATAAATGAAAAACACTTTCTACCAAAATCATTAAAACAAAACAATCAACCAAATATAGATTATCAGATAAAAGGGTGGCCTGGGAAAAATGTTAAAGTTAACAATGGGAGTGGTATTTGCACAGTGTGTACTGGAAACATTGGAATTCATTTTGAATAGTTGCTACTCTTACCTTTAATGAAATGTGGTTAGTTTCAATCAATTTGAATAAATATGTATTTTTTAACTCATTTTGCTCTTGATGTCCTGAAGAAACCAATCATGTTACTATTTTGTGATATAATCCAAGTTATAGTTAACTTGCTAAAACTTTCAAGTAGTATGGTCTGAGGGAGTGACTAGTCCACGTATGCATTTTGAAGTTTGAAAATATTTATGCCATTTTATGTAATCACATTTAGTAGAATTTTCTTTTTTTCGTATATATTTTTTTCTTATTTTACATATCGATCCCAGTTCCCTCTCCCTCCCTCCCATGCTCCTCCATCCCCCTCCCATCCCATCTCCCACTCCACTTACTCTAGAGAAATTTTCTAAATCATGTAATTAGGCAGAATGAAATAACAGATATTGCTACATTATAGTTTCTTAAAATAATATTGCATAATACTTCAAACTTATTATGTATAAAACTTAATTTCTTATGGTGGAATTATTTATACTCTATCATGTTTGATTTTATTGAACACTTGCAATCTTGCTTAATCTATTTCAAACTCAGAGAAAACAGAGTCACAAACTAATTTATGAAGGCCCAGAACTGAATAAGTATTTTCATATTTCAATTTTTAAACCCTGTACTAATATTCTAACTATAGTAGAATTTAGGGTAGAGAAAGAAACAAGATTAACATTCTTACCTATTGTTAAATTATTAAAACTATTTTTACCAATGGCTTGTATTCACAGTCTCATTTCATTTCCAAGGTTAAAGCAGAGTCCAGGGCACTGTTAGGTCTATCTATTGTTAACAATTTAGGGACTCAGGTTACAGAAGTCATAAAAGGTTTCCAGGCTTAAGAAACCCAATGATTCTCCTGGATCCTCCACTACACATTTTTGAAATGTGTTACTCGTTGAAGAAATCTTTCTGTTATTATGTTTAAGCCAATGTGCCTAAAGTAATCACTTGAAGCCTGTAGTACTCCTGTAGAGGTTATGCCTCTAAAAGACAGATTTACTGCTTGCAAGATTTGGGCTATCATGTGTATAGTGAAATCTCTTTATTATTTTCTTAAGATTGTCACCAAGACAAGTTTTTATTGCAATATGATGAGTTTAAAATAATTGGTTCATTAACATATAAATTCCTGTTTATTTATTTGCTGAAATGTTTGCCTGTGTATAGTCTATTAGGATGTAAATAGCATATGAGAAAGACAAAAGATTCTGGTGACTTCAGTGAGACAAGATATTGAAGATCATCTTATGAAGATATTTCTAAATTGTCTATAAAACCCTTGAATTCTGCAGTGGCGGCTTAGACTTCCGTAGAAGCACACCTAAATGCAAAGCCATAGTTTTTCCATTCTTCTATCATTTAGTTCTCTGAGCTTTTGTTTAATAGCAAAACACATGTGCAATTTAACCAGAGAGTTCTATTTCTACATGTAAGTTTATAAAGACTAGCCTGAGGTCTTCTGTTTCAGCATGATCAAGTATTACCAGATAACTGAAGCCCTTTATATTAGTTTGGATTTGAGTATATATGCTGTGTTTATAGAATCATGACTTAGCATATTCCAGTAGACATGGCAGAAGGTGTATGTGTGAAAAGGATATAATAAAATTTGAAACCTCCTGTACTCATGTTCAACCTGTTATTAAATAAATCACCCCTGATGATATTTTCACATTAGGTTATTATGGATAGGTGCTGTTCTTTGGTAGGGAAGATTTTGTAGAGTTGTGTGGCATTGTTTCTTATATTAAAAAATGGAAGGAACATTACATGGAATGGAAATTTTTATGTTAATATATGATGAAAATGATAAAACCCTTTGTCCCAGTCTGATTCTGAAACATTTTCACTTTTCACTGTTCACATCTCAGAAAGTGTTACCTGTGGGCCATGCCTTTTCTGGGTGGAGTTTCCGAGGGAACACAGCTTGAATCACACATGGGAATAATTAGAGATTCTAAAGGGAATTTGCTCTACTGCTTGGTCTATTTGCCAGGGATGCTGCTTATCGCTCACCCTACCTCAGGCTTTGCTCAGTCTCTCAGTTTCTACTAGCTTGCCCATATAAGTGGAATGGTCTTATGCTTCAAAGTTCATGACAGAAACATTCTGTCAAACTGACAACAGGAAGAGGAAAAGGAAGACCATTTCCCTTGTTTCTTTTAAAGACATTGAAAACTATAGAATCCACTCATTCATCCAGGAAAAGAAACCTATATATATTTTATACACCACATATAGCAGCTGATTCATACTAGCATCAGGACAGGTATGTAACTAGTAACATTTTAAAGCCTGCATCCTATTGCCCATCATCCTTTAGATTAGTCTAAATAGTTATCTGTTCTGGGTTATTCTTTGCCTTCTGAATTTCAGTGTATTAAGCTATAAATAATTTATTGCAAATAATATCTTCTCTAATGATGTGGCAGGCATTGATGATCCCCCATAGAAGGCCTCGCCCATTCTACGGAGCAGAAGAGAGATGGAATGGGAGTCAGTGGGAGATATGGGATATGGGAGGGAGAGGGAACTAGGATTGATATATAAGATTGTTTATCATTTAAAGAAAAAGAATGAATTTTAGTAAAATTCATCCAAGATTGAAAATGAAATGAACTATTGTAAAATATGAGTAGCTATGATTTTGAAAGAATGTAAATTCATCAGACCCAAATTGTATATACTTTAATAGGTAAATTGGCAAAAAGTTGTTTCACAAAGACTATGCTTTTCTTTGAAGATAAATATGGATGGCCAAGCTGCTGGCTGCAGTGTGCTTGCCTGAGCATTTATGAAACACGGTCTGTTTTATTTCATGTACTATAAGAAAACTGTATGATTGTACAATGAATTCCTCATTACTCAAAATTTAAAGGCACTAAGTGATACTTAGTGAACCCAAGTAACATGTATCTTTCCTATTTTAGGACAAATGCAGAAACTTTATTATCACATAGTGAAATGATAATGGATCACTCATTTAAAACATGAACTGGTGGGCAAGCTAATCTCTTCCACTTTGTGAAATATATCAGCACATGTTTGAAGGAATGTTAGATAAATAATTACATTAAGATTTAACTATCATCCAACAAAATATCTTCATTGATACTTCTGTTTTCTAAGAATTCTGACTGTACATCAGTGGGATGTGAGCACTTTCTCACTTCAGTTTGAAACAGACAGAACTGTAGAGCATACACCCACATCTATCTATTACCCAATATACTGAAGTAGATGTCCTAAGATTGATTTCCATGCATTGTGGACTAGTCATTGCTTCTTGGAATCTGTGCTAGATTCCGTATAGTTTTCCATCTCCTATAGAAACTCTTTCCTGTCTTGCATTATGATACTCAATAAGGAAGACTGATTCTGAAAATATATATTCAGAAATGTTTTTAAACAAGGGTAATTATGTATACCTCTAGTTCATAAGCAATTATATCATATGTCATTTAATGTTCTACTTGTCAGAATTGAAAATAATTTTACTGAACATTTTCTATCATTCATTTACTAAAACCTGTGTGTGTGTGTGTGTGTGTGTGTGTGTGTGTGTGTGTGTGTGTGTAAAACTTGCAAGGTTCAATTCTTTGTTTGTGCCTTGTAGGTGCCAAGGATTAGATTATAAACTTGGCAACTAGCATGCGTACACACTGAGCATCTCACTGCCCCTAATGAATAATTTAATGGTGTTCATTTGGGATATTAAATAACATTACAAAAGCAGTAACTCTCTATGTGTTTTTACTTAGATTTAATATATATTTGGAAAACTTCTTTAGCACATAGGATTTCCTGTCCCAGTGCCATGATTGTGGGTCACACCAGTAGAAGCACACTTTCGTAAAGAAATCCTCTTAAACATTTCTAAGAAGTGTTAGGCAGATATGGTGTGTGTCAGGAGCAAAGGTCTCTGGTTTATCACACTGCTACATAATCATAGTCTCTGTACCTTTTACTCTCCCAGGAGACAACTGGAAAACGACCAAAAAAGGGTGAAGGATCACTTCTGCTACCTATATAGGACTGCTGCTTCCACTTCAGATCTTATTTAAAATATTAGAATAGTCCAGTTATAGAGAGCAGAATCTTTTCTTCCTTGTTACCTGGAAGGAGAGTGAAAGATAGGATTTATCTCATCTCCAGTGTCTTACCTCTGCTGCAACAGCTGGGTCCCTCTGCTGTGACTGCTGCCTCACAGATAGGATTCTTGGTTTAACAGCAGGTACTCCATCATGGTATAGTCTCCTTACAAGTACTTTGGTTGTTTCAAGAAGAGCCTCAGACTTTGGCATTGTATGAAGGGAGTGGGGCTAAGTATAATGGGAAGCCACAGGGGTTACAGAGGGAGCAAAGTTGCCAAGAAAGATTCTGTGCCATTTGTGCTCCTTTGTCTTTCTGAAATATGGCTGTACGTAGAGTGTTGTCAAAATGTCCTCTGTAGGCCTTATCTTTTCTCAGCTCTGTTGACATCTGTTCCTCTTGGCCATGGACCAAAAATCAAAACTGTTATGAGGTACAAACCACAAGAAAAGCACACTAAGAAAGGTGAAAGACCATCATAAAACTGTCAGTGAAACACAACTTTCTCTTTGGATATTGATTAAAAAGTGACATGATATCAATTTTGTTGCAGCTGATCCAGTGATTCTGTAAAGTATTTTCTTCTAATGTTACATAATAACCACATATAATATGGTATTACAAATTAAATGTTTGCATGATGTATATATCATCAGTAATACCTTATCTAAAAGACTTGATATGAATCCCTACATAAAAAAATGAATGGTGCTACAGTTGGTTTTATAAAAGAATCTTAACGAATAGTGAAAAGAAAGCCTAATTGCAAATCTATATTTTTATAAAATATATATGTATGTAATCCTCAAATTCCTTAACATATATTCTATCAAAAATCATTAGAGACAAAATAATTAACCATATACACTTTTAAGACTTTATTGTATATTTTTACAAACTTAAACACTAGAAAAGAATTATTTTTAACACGTGATTACATTAAGTAAAAGTATTTGTATTAATTGATTTTGTGATGATATATTGTTCCTCTGCTTTCTTGTTTTGACAGGTGGCTTACAAATGATTTGAAGTGTTTATTCTTTCTGAGCCTCACCAGACTATTTCTTGTAAATTTGTTCATGAATAAGGTATGTGGCCATTGCTGCGATAGTTTTGAAGAAAGGATGCATTAGCCCAGCTACAGTTGGTTTGCAGGAAAATTCCTGGCAAAGCATTTATGGTTCTCTTTGGGTGGAGAAGACAGATAGGGAGCAAGAGAGTAAAGGAGCACCCCACGCTGTGATAATGAGTTAAGAATGAGAAAGCATATATACGGTTCTATTTAGATAAGATTATAATATGCTAGTCTCTCAGGGAGGAAAATTCAAAACAGAAGAATTAAAAGGGGGAAGAAGTTGTCTCTCTGGTATTTTTTGCTTCTGGCAGTTTTGTGGAAACAACTTGAGGGAGAAGGACATAGAGAACCAGCTTGATGAGCTAAACAAAAAGTATTTGTTTATTAGCTGGGAAATATCATCTGTTTCAGTGGCATATTTTCCTTGTACTTTGATCTTTTGTAGTGATATTAAGCTTCTGTTTTATGACTTCTTTCTAATGGCAGAAGCAAGCCACATAGAAAACACTGCAATCATACCTGGAACGTGGTGAGAAACAAGTACTACAGGTCGATTCTTCTCCTGCACAAAGAAAATGGGCTGTGATCGGAATTCTGGGCTCATTGCTGGAGCTGTCATTGGTGCAGTCCTGGCTGTGTTTGGGGGTATTCTCATGCCAGTTGGAGACATGCTTATTGAGAAGACAATCAAAAAGGTACAGGAAACAGAGAAAACCTACTTTGCATTTATTTAGTCTATCATGTCTCTTGTTGTTGTTGTTGCTCTAGATGCTTGCTTTGTGTTACCTGGTAACTTTGTGCTTCGAAGGGATTGTGAGTCACTGCAGCCCTATATGGTAAAGTGAGCTTGGCTAAAGCAACACAGTCTAATGCAAAATGAACCCACAGATACTCTTAAGAGTGTAATGTAAATTGGACATGAATGTATCACTAATCTTAAATGTATCAAATTTTGTAAAACTCCAGGTTATAGTTGTGTAGTTTAGTAAAAATAATTATTTTAATGTTTGGAGAGTATGTTGACATGCTTTTGAATAGGAATATTGTATTTTATAAGATGTTTTTACAAAAGAAATTTCATTCACATTAACAATGAGAAAAATGCATATATCTATGTGGATGTACATGTGAAAAAGTGTTATTATTGAATGAACACCTCTGGAAAACTCCTCTTTGAAATAGGTGTAATAGTCATTACTAATAAATAGTCAGTGTTCTCTCAGCTTAGGATTTGGCTCTCTCTAAATTTAGGGGAAAATGTAATATAGGACACATCTTGGCACATATCAATAAATTAGAGCTTTAACACAAATTGGAGTGATTTGAGAAGATGGATAGGCTCATAATCATCTCTCACCCTAGTTCATTTTAATTAACTTCACATTCAAAGAAATTTTACTGAATTGAAGATATATTATGGAGAAGCCTATCTACTGTTGCCCTCTAGGATAGCTGGGAAATTCAAGTGATTTCAACATTTTGGAAAGGGAGGTCACAAATAAAATAAAGCAGTCCAGAACAAGGTGCAGGCTTGGGAAAGGACTGCTGTCAACGATAGGGTTCCTGCCCTGACCAGAGGTGCGCATGCTCAGTTGAGAAATGACCAACTAATGGTTGCCAAGTGCTATAGACAGGAGCACTGGCTTCAGCTCCCAGATGGGTTTTATTCTAGCAAGCTAAACAGACAGTAACTGTACTGCAATGAGGAGAGCCAGAGAAATGGATTAGGCATACTAATTTGCACGAGAATTTCCAGTATTGCCAAGGACATTAGTCTCTCATCCATTCTCTAATTTTTGGCACTGCGGCATTCCTTGAGAGATAAGCAATTGTCATTTGAATTTACTAAAACATTGCCTTCATGGAATTAATATAAAAATTAACTTCAAACATAGTTCACAAGTAGAAATTGCTACTTTGTGATTTTGCTTTCTTTCATTAAAAATTCTAAATCTTCTTTAAGTGGAAAGATACTTTCTCACTGAGCTATTTTACTGCTATTTTACTATATAGCATATTAAAAGTAAGAATTCCTATACATACATACAAACATACTATGTTGGTTGATAATTACATAATCATCCTTTATATTACATTTCTCCAACACTTTACAGTTAATGAAAAAATACGTTGTAGTGTGCAATATAACTATTGAAACATGCATGCCATTTACACATTACATGTAATCTTTTCATTGACGCATAGCCCCTTCAATGAGTTTTCCATTTCTCTTCTTAGCATTATTGATGTAGAACTACAGAGAAGGATGTGGGTGGGAAAGGAAAGGCTTGCTTAACAGTGGAAGATAGAACGGCCACTGTTCCAGCACTGTTTGTTTTGTCACTTATGGTTTCCACCTGGGTCATCACAGAGCATTAACTGTGTTAATACTGTCTTTTGATCAAATAGTCACACTCTTCCATGATACATCTTTATAGACTAGCATAATCCATGCAAAGGGTTGATCAGTTTACCTTTTCTTTATGTAACAACATTAGTTCATCTAAATTTTCCTGAGGGGTATGTGAGTGCTAATATCATTTTATATTAAATTTTTATATATATCACTGAGGTCATAATGAGAACTCATAAGAGTTTTATCTCATTTGTAAAATGAATAATTGGGAGAAAAATGGAAGATTTTCTCAATAAGTGTAAGAAATACCAGAAAATGTGTGTACCTTGCAAAATAAAATGATCAAACTTTTTGGAACATAGGATTGAATTTTCTATAATGTGAAAAATAAATGTTATGTAGGAAGAAAATAGATTATTCATGAAATTTCAGGAAGACACAGTAAAATTTTGTTTGATTTTGAAGAAGTATATTATTTGAGAGGACCATAAAGAACTGATTAACAACAAGGGAAAAGCTATGGGATGCATCTAGTGAGGAGGGAAAGGCTCAAGAAAGAAAGAAATGATAGAAAGATTGCAAAATCAGGTAGTAGATGATTCCAAGGAAATAGCATCTTCAGACACAACAGGGCACAGGCACATATGAATTCACAAAGACTATTACATCACATAGAAGACCCTCAAGAGTTCAAACTACACAAAACCTTCAGCCCAGACAGGGGAAATGAACATAAAGTCCCACCCCCTAATGAAAAAGGCTACTTACAGTTGATGTCTGTTAGGGAAGAAAGTAAAGATTACTTTCCTCCAGTGGAGGTTAATGAGTATTTAAACTACACATCAGAATAGGTTTCATGACATTTAGCTGGCCAACATAAAATGAACTCCAGGTTTCATTGTGCACTTGTTCTTTGGTTTGATTTGGTTTAGTTTTTTGTTTTGTTTTGTTTGACATAGTGGTTTTATTTTGTTTCTTTGTTTTAATTTGCACACACACACACATACACACACATGCAGAGGCAGAGAGAGAGAGAGAGAGAGAGAGAGAGAGAGAGAGAGAGAGAGAGAGAGAGAGAGAATAAAATCAGGTGGATAGGAGGGTAGGATTTGGGAGGAGTTGTATGGGGTAAAGGAAAATGATCCAAATTAATTATATGATATAATATTAAAGGTAGACAGGATGATTAGAATAATAACAGAGATGGATATAAAGCAATGAGTACTTAGAGTACTTAGGAGAAATTTTAAACACTATGAAGAAAGACTAAGTAATTGCTGATTAAAAAAAGGATGCTATATTGTTTTCAATAAGATATAAGGAACACACATTCCAAGCAGTATTATTAAAAGCTTCCCACATAAAAATTATAATTAAACATGTTTATAATTAAACATGTGATATTTGATACATTTTGTATTGTCAAAATATATAGTCAACATTCTATCAATAGGAAAAATTCGAGACTAAATGGTGTAACCTTTAATACTATGATCCTAAAATGGATGAGTTGGGAAGTAAAGACATGAAATCTGCAAAATAATTAGTATTGTGGGATAGCACCTTTATAGAAGAGAGTTTATAATTATGTGTGTAGAACTGTCTTTGTTTACAGGGCCATTATATAGCAAAATGATAAAATGGCAGAGCTTTAGAAAAACTGATGGATTCTTAGATGAGTTAGTATTTATATAGAGAGACTAAAATATGGGAGAGAGGACTAAATGTGACACACCAAAAGATGTCCAGCTGGCTTGCTGATAGAAATATATACCCAAAGTGAAAGACATAGAAGTTTTGTGAGTCGCTTGATGTGAACATCAGTCAAAGGTATTCAAAGGTCAGAGTTCAGATAGATTTGATGATTGCTGGGAGACCAGAGATAAAGCTAAACAAACAATCTTCCTGCTGGGGGTTAAGCATCCAGACTAGCAGGGTTGCTTCCTACAGATTTATGCATAGTCAGGGGCAAGGATAAACAGGAAGGGAAAAGAAATAGTTTTTTGTGCAGTAACCGGAAGGGAGAGTACAACTTCATAGACGTTAGGAGGAAAACAGATATAAAGGGAAGTTGAAATAAATGAATTATTTCCTGGCTGATGAATATTATAAATAAGCAGTGGTCAATGATTGTAAAGACAGCTCACTTAGTGATATTTTAACCCAGCAGATGTGAGGACACGAGCTCAATGCCCAGAACTCTGTAAAATGTCTGCCATGATAGCTTGTACTTGTAATCTCAATGATGGAAACACAGAGACAGATGTCTGGGAACTTTTGGCCAGCCACTCTTCCCTGAGGTCCATGTCAATGAGTGATTTTATGTAAAAAAGGATGGTGAAATAAATAGGAATCCTGAAGAATGATAATTGAGATTGATGTCAGGATACCACATGCAAGGGTATACTGTTCTGAAATGAATGATAAATGTGTAATCATTTACAAAATGAAATGGGACAATATAGAACCAGGGTCAAGAAGGAAGAAGCATAAAATGGGGGGGGGGATGGATGGGTTCCACCAGAAGGTGAAACAACAGTTTACACTTCACACTACTGTGTCTGTGCATCTGGACTAAACACCTAGCACCTGAATCTGAATGGCATACAAGGTGAAACTTGACTTATGCCATATGAACATATTATCCATGCCAATTTGAGTTGTTTGAAGAAGCTGCTAGGCTGTGAGACAATGGTTAGCATGGGTAATGCCAGAGATCAGTCCTGAGCACCCAAGAACAAAATGAACATTTATAAAAGATTCTTTCTTTTAGTTTATAACACTATTTATAAAATGATACTGATGGGGCTGTGAGGTAGCTCTGTGTGTTAAGGCAAATGTCAGCAAACCTGAAGTCCTAAATTCAATTCCCTTGAAGGAGAAGGAGAACTGGAATTTCCAAGTTATACACTAACCAACACTGACACACCAACACACACACATACACACACACACACACACACACACACACACACACACACACACACACGCTCATGCACACAGACACACACGTGAACCTTAGCCTAAATAAACATAATTTTTTAATGATTCAGATGTACTATTTTTACTCTACCACAAAATTACAATCTCTGTCATGCCTCTTGCCTTTTACCCAGGAACATTCAAAGTGATTTTATTTTTCAATCATAGGAGTCTGAATACTGGTCTCGTTTTTTTTGATTGTTGAAATTCATTTAATAGTAGAAAATTCAGAAATCTATTGCTTAGATAGAAAAATCTCATGTTGAAGATTCAAAATATTTCTCATTTATAAAGTGTAGAGTTATGAATTATGACACTCTCTTAGTCTAAAAGTTGGCAGCATACCACTCTCATTTGCAATGGTTTAAAGCAGTCCAAAATGTTTTATTTAAAATACAGGTTTATTTCTGATTATTTTCAAGGTATATTTTCTAGAAGCCACAATTTTTGTAGATAACACTATAGTCTTCATAGGTCTGTGTGAGACCAACATGTTCATACTTTCTTGCCAGATAGCATAGAATATCATGAGCTGCCAGGAATGTGCTGTTTGTCAAATCTCTGCACAGAGTAAAAGCTCTATTATACTTACAAGTGATGCTTTGATATTTGGAATTGTCAGTTGCCCATGATAAAATGTTTGGTAGCTTTTATAATATAGGTTACTTTAAATAATTGTTACTCTAAGATATACAAAGATAGAATTACAGTTTATTTGTCATATTAAAACATTAATGTCCAGTGATTATACAGTTCAGACATGGTACTGTTACTTTTAAGCATTCTCAGAAAAAAATGTTGCTTAGGTACCTTCAAAAATGATGTCATATTTAACAGGTGAAATCATCATTTGTTAAAATGACAAACTTTGGACATGAGTCTATATTTGAATAATATATGTTGTAGTATTTCTGGAAATCCTGAAATAAGTCAAACTTATTCATAGTGTTTAAAAGTATCTTTATCCACTAAGTATGTATAATGAATTTTTCTCTACAGTGACATGAGATTAAGGATCAATCATGTAACTAAGTTAAAATAACAACATGCATATCCTATATAATTTCATATTTCCAAATAGATATAAAACAAATGCCTCACATATCAATGATTTGGAAACTGATTTTAACACTGTCTTTTCATGTACTTGACTTCTCAACTGAAATGAAAATCTCTCATTTTAGGTTCCTACATAAATCCTGACAGTATAGTTTTTTTAACTATTTGTAATTACCACAACTGCCACCAATAATCTATTAAATTCTCTGAACAAAGCCATGTGAAATTTGCCACGGGCATGGAGGTCAATAAAAGAAGGCATTTGGAAGGACACAAGTCCATTCTTAAAACAAATATAGGTATTAGTGCCTGAGACCTCCACAGCTATGGGCATTTGACCGTATTTCCTGTAACAAAAACGAATTCCCTCCTGTTGAGTGGAGACTGAAGTCTATGCAGAATAAGGCTGGCTACTCCAACTGTAGTCATAGTATTTCTGAATACACACACTGTCCTACTTAAACCACTACAGGCTAGATTGGAAGTGTGGTGAGGAAAACAAGTCTACCTTTTAGGGAAGTGCTTAATGCAGAAGAAAAAAAAATAATAACTGATTAACAGAAAAAGAAATGTCATGTAATATTGTGAGTTCCCATCATACGACTGTAGTAGACAGCTAATATCTGAACAAAGACTTTGAGCCGTGTGGGAAGAAAATCATGGTAGAGTTTTCACTCCAATGTAAAGAGTCTATTTCTACATACTAAGAGTGAGCACTTCTGAGTGGTTTCTATGTGTTCACAATGTTTGAACTCACAATTTTAGTTGTTATAATGCATGAGGTAAAGACAAACAATATTAAAATGTCATCAATATGTTTTGCCTCTAAATGTTCTAAATTGCTATGGCTCAAAGTTTAATCTTTACATTACATGGAAACTAAGAAATAAATAAATTAAATAATATATCCAAATCACACATTTATAGTATGTAGTTTCTCTGCATACTTAATATTCTATACTTGACACTAGGTTTTCATGTGGTCTTTGGTGAATGAGGCAATTTTTTAAAATGTTTTGTGCTTCCCCCTACTCCAACACAAAAACATACAAGGGTGCCTTAATTATTACTAGCTTTGACAGTTATGTGAATGAGATACATACACAGTTGGTTTTGCCATTACATTAAAAGAGAACATTCGCCCACATAACTGTGAAAGTTACTGTATACATCTCAGTCTTTGAATGATAGCTCTCTTTCCATCCCAACCTCAACCATCTATTGGCTTCTCAGTTCAAAAAACAGAGCAATGTGTATGGTCAGAAACTATTTCTAATTCCCCAGGATTATACAGACTTATCTTCATTAAGGACTAAAATAATTCTTTACTTTGAGTGACACAATATAAACAATACCTATTGTCTTGGGCCTTAAGATTTTCATGACCGGTAGATTCTTGTGTGTGTGTCCAGGTTGGAGGTGATGGTGTTTTCCTTTCATAGTCTTGTGACACAGTTAAGTCAATACAGATTTCAGCTTTAACATTCACAAACACCTTTATCTTAAGAAAAGTGGGTAATCTTAGCTTTGGAACTTTGCCCTAATACTGGGCTAGTGTGGAAGTAAACATTCTGGCAGCATATCTTTTTTCAAGTATACTTCATAGAAAAGCGATAGAAATCTGAATGTTACATGAGTAGCTTTTGTTCCGGTACACATGGGTTACACCACTAGAGAATTTTCAAACACATCCTTGCCTGCTGCCCCCTTCACCAAGGACTTCCATCATCCTCTGCATTAAGCAATATAATTCCCAAAGACATGAAACTTCATTTCACATTTACCAACTAAGAACCGAGGATCACTAGGGTATATGTGAGACAAGAAATTCAGTAATAGTATGAAGCAACAGAGGACTAGTGTAAGGGTCAACAAAGCAGATTTCATTAACCACTATGCTACTGCTTGCCAAGGCTGCACTTGCAACAGCCAATGGCTTTCTTAGAGACTGCGCTCAACCTAAAAAGGGCTTCTTGCCCTTTCCTGACCTCTATCATTCAGTGAATTGGTATTTCCAGGTGAAGAAAAGAAAAGTGGGCTATGTTGTTCCTATGCTCATCAGCTCCATTAAACCAAATTTCTGTGAAATATGTTTCCTTCTCTTCTCCTTAAACACTGTTGGACCTGGGCGTTCTTCCCAAATTACTTAATTGGAAGTTCTACAAGCTACAATCTCTCTTTGTTTGCACTGGTTATTATGACTTCACAGACTTCCTGTTCAGAGGGTGAAAACACTGAAAAGCAACTGGACAAGCATCTATGGTAATTCTTGTAGACCATGAAATGGACCCTAAGGGGTTTTGTGTCTTTCTGCTTGGTCCCAAATCTCCGAACAGGAACAGGAGGTAGTCCTTCATAGAAGGTGTTTCAGTTCTGTTGTTTTAAATTTTCTTTCTTGTGTATTTTCACAATTGTTATGCATGATCTCTAACGCCACTCATGACACTGACAGACCACACACACACACACACACACACACACCACCAACCTTTCTTAACTTTGCTCTTTTCTTTGAAAATTAGTAGTTTGATGACAAGTCAAGTTACGCAGTTCATTTTTGGAAACATAGAATCAGGCATTCAAGAAAACATCCTGTGATATACAGAGGTCCTTTTGAATGGGATACCAAGTAGGAAAATTCATACTTATGTAGTTTATCTATAAGTATTCACATTCTTCATTTAATAAAGATTAGTCATAATCCCTTGACTTGCCTAACTTTGGAAGATGAAGGTTTTGTTGTTGCTGCTGTTTCAAGCTCCTAAAGAAACTTAAATTCTCTCAGCTTTTTTTTTTTTTTTTTTTTTTTTGCCTTACCAACAAAACTTCTCAGAGTGAGAAGTGGGCAAAAATATCTTTTGTGTGATAACTTTTAGAATTAGCTTGACTTACTGTTTTGTCAACTAAGAAAGGTTCACTTGAAAGCTTCATTTAAAAAGCAACAAGGAGATGGTTCTCTTCAGAAACTTTATCCAACAGTTGGTGCTCTGTGAGAACAACATTTCTGCTTCAAGTGTGTGACAAAGTTATACAAGTTCTCACAAGTTGTTTCTTGTATTATCACTAAATATAGCAAGGTCTTAGACGTGTCCATGTTCATTGTAAAATAAACAACCCAAATTTGTTTTGTTTTCACAGGAAGTAGTCCTTGAAGAAGGAACAATTGCTTTCAAAAACTGGGTCAAAACAGGTACCACTGTGTACAGACAGTTTTGGATCTTTGATGTGCAAAATCCAGATGAAGTGGCAAAGAACAGTAGCAAAATCAAAGTTAAGCAGAGGGGTCCTTATACATACAGGTGAGCACGTTCCGTTCCTAAGAATGAGTGGATTTCTTGCCTAATTTCTGAGTTTTTCTCCCAAGGAATTTCATTGTATTGAAATGCACTTATTTTCTTGCTATCAGCTTACTGGTAGAGACCCTTAATCTATAGATTTAATAACTCTTCATGTTGCTATACACACAGAGTATCTAAATGTTACCAGATATTGTATGGAAAAGAAGTATATAATTTATTTTCAACTTAAAACTATCAAATAACTCAACCTATTCAACAACTTATGGGTGTTGTTTTTTTCAAGGTGAAACACAACTACTTATGCAAAATGATTAAATTATATTACATTATTATATTCCTTGTTATCTTTATAATCCATAAGAAGTTCCTTAGAGTTTTGAATCTAATAAGATTTTTCACTTTTTTATCCTCACAAATTTCTGAATTAACATTTACATTCCAAATTATGAAGAAATAGCAATAGTTGTTGTAAAGGTGATGCATACTATGCCAACAAAATATTTAGGGGCTATGATGTTTTAATAGTCTTCCCTTTAGTGAAAATATCAATAACAGTTCATGATCTTACCAAAGAAGACAGTTTTTATAACTACAAAGATGATAATTTTTCATAGTGTAGTACCTATTAGCAAAATATTCTTTAAATATCTTATTCCTTAAAATGTGATGGTATAGTCTATATCTATGAAATCTGTAATCCATTATCATACCCAAGAAATAAAGTTGAAAATATATGCCTAAAAGGTATAGCTTAAGTAGAATGATTCAGCGTGAAAAGGAAATAATTATAAGAATTAAACTCTCTTGTCTTTGTTGCTATGTTGTTTGAGGATAATGATTCTGTTTGGGAGGGTATTTTATTTTTATTTTTGTTTGTATAGTAATAATGATTTTCTACTTTAAGGATTTGTGGATTTGCAAAGAAATGTAAACATAGAAATTAAGCCTAGTTACACTAGCCTATAGAATGTGTTTGTGTGTGCTCACATGCGCAAACAAACAAGCGCATCCCCCCCCACACACACCACATATGTATCCTATAGATTTCATTCCTACAACCTATAGCCTATCTGATATAGAATTTAAAGGGGATCAATTATAAACATCTTTTGCTTATCAAGGCAACAGAGAAAGCGGGAAGGAGAAGGATTTATAGGTTAAAATTATAGACAACAAGCTATCCTTTGTACGGCAATTTCAAACTGGCCTTTATGAAGTGTGGGTCATCTTGTCTCTTGAAATTCCAAACTAAACTTTCTTTAGTTTGCCTAGGATCTTTAAATATTTGGAGAAAAATCAACTGCCTTTTTATAGTTACTATTTTGAAGATTTGTCTCTATGTTAGGTGAAAGCATGCCTGGCCACTGCTGACTCTCTGAATCTATTTTAAATTGAGGCTGTAGAAAATTATGCCTCCTAAAACAGAACTACTGGTTGATTTGGTCAATGGCTGCTATAATGATGTCATGGATGATATAATGATGAAGTATTGATTGACAATATAAGACATGGTCAAAGAATAAAATTACCTGACTTAAAATCATAACTATATCCCAACCGACAATAATTCTAATTATTATAGTCCCTCTAGAAATTTTAAAGTTTACCTTTACTTTGGCAACGGTACTAATGAATGCATTAAGTATAAATCTATGATAACTTATTTTCCTTGATCTTATTAACCAATGCACCCCAAGCTTCCTTTAAGAAAAACATAGTGATTGATTACTTTCTTCAAAGAACTTTTCTAGACCATGTTTTATTGATGTTTCTTTGACTCGGTGCCATCTACTGGTTTGAGGTTGTAAGTGCCATTTAAAAGAAAAATGTGTCTGTGTTATTTAGCTTTTGCTTCACTTAGTCATAACTGTGTCATGGTTTTGGGAATTGCTGTAGCCTTCTTGAATAGTTATTAATAGGTACCTTAATTTTAAAACACTTACTTTATGAGAAAGGCATTACTAGGAATTTAGTGTCTTAGGTTGTTTCAAATTTTCTTAGGTTACTTAGATATCTCACTTATCAAAGATTAAACAATTAAGCAATAAACAATTAAGCTTTGTGCCGCATCTTTAAAATTGTGCTCCTGTTTTTATTTAAAGCATGTTTGAAATAATATAACCATTAACTTGCTTATTCATGGAGATGTGAGATTCAGCTGTGCTTCTCTACCTTTGTAATTACAGTACTTGGGAGGTTGACACATAGCAAGTTTGTGACCAATGTGGCCTACATAATTCAAGTCCAGTCTGAGCTAAAACATGCCAAATAGTAAGAAAATACTGAAAATACCACAAACTCATCATGTGCATGGGAATCAATAATCTGTATTCTACAGGGATTCATGTTTCATATCACACTTGTAGGTTCATGCTTTTTTCGGTCTGCACAATAGTTATAATTCAGCTCATATATTTTATGTTCTGGTGTAGAAGAGTGTGCTGAGTGGCATTTTCCTTATTTCATTTCAATGAATAACTTATACCAACAAAATATTTTTCCACAAAACAATCATTTTTTAACAGAGCCAGGAAAAGTATTGCAAGTGTTGAGCCAAAACATTAGAAATACAAACTCAAGAGATAACATGAAGGAATAGAGTTAGCTCTGGACCTCTTTAAATAAGAAATGAGTCTCTGCGGCTTAATATAAGTTTCATTAATGAACTTACAGCAGGAAATCTGGATAGACAAAACACTGTGAGATGTCTTTCTAACATGAAATATCCACTCTCTCACTTCCATACCTGCAAGATAAAGATTATTATGTAATTATATAGCCCTTTTATGTTTAAAAATCTCACCTTGTGCCTTTTATACTTATCAACTGTTTTCCCTCACTCTGTAATTAAACAACACACAAACACGTGAATTTTTCAAACCATATCATCATTATCTTCAGTATTATGTAATTGCTACTTTTAGTCCTTCTTAAATACATTTCTATTAATATGGACCATCACGTGGACTTGCTATTGAAATCATTCTTCAATATGTTCCACTTTGACATCCAAGCCCAGCATCTTAACTCCCTTAGTCCTATTCCACTTTTGTATTCCCAGGTCTGAGACCCTTTCTGTTTAGACTGTCAGAGATGTCACAATAGCTAGTTATTTACCATTGCAAATCTGTAAGTCAGTGTAAACTGTGAATTTCTCTGGGTTGAAATAGTGTTTGTTGAATGAATGGAGACATTTGATATCTAATGGTTATACAAGACATTGATTTTCCCCTTATTTTGTTGACATCTTTTTATTTCAGAGTTCGTTATCTAGCCAAGGAGAATATAACTCAGGATGCGGAGGAAAGCACTGTCTCTTTTGTACAGCCCAATGGAGCAATCTTTGAGCCTTCACTGTCTGTTGGAACGGAGAACGACAGCTTCACAGTTCTCAATCTGGCTGTGGCAGTGAGTGGATAACAGCTACTGTGTGGAAAAGTTCAGAACCTCTCACAATTAATCTCATAATTACCCCCATCATTTGGCTTCAGTTACTTCACCACCTATGAAAAGGATGTGTTTATGCTATTTTGGCATCTAGAACATGACACAATCATGATAATCAATTGACCCAAGCATTACTCTACATAGCTCTTAATTTGAATGTCTTCCTGTGGATACAAATGATTCTAAAAGAATGTAATCATCAAGGGATTAGAAAAAATACACAAGTTATAATTTTACTAAGATAGAATTTGAAGGTTTAGTTTGATTTAAGCTCGATTAACAATTAAGCTCGATTGTTATATTTAATCCATTTATTTAAGAAATGGAACATACTGATTTCTCAGATAGCAATTTTTTTTGTAGGCTGCACCACATATATACACAAACTCCTTTGTTCAAGTTGTGCTCAATTCACTTATCAAAAAGTCCAAGTCTTCTATGTTCCAAACAAGAACCTTGAGAGAGCTGTTGTGGGGTTACAAGGATCCATTCTTGAGTTTGGTTCCATACCCTATTTCTACCACAGTTGGTGTCTTTTACCCTGTAAGTATCAAATATAAATTACTATGTTTTTATATTTTAATTATGTAAATAAAATGTCATTGGGAACTATTTATAGTTTTGCATATTAGCCTTATTAGTTAATCTAAGAACATATAATTCATTATGTTTAAATTCTGAATCTTACATGTCCTAAATTTTGATAATAAAAAATTACTTAATGAGTTTGACTAAGCTCATCTTAATTTAAGAATTAATAAAATTTTGAATCTCATAGACAATTGAAAATTTATAAATCTGTAATTAATTTTAATTTTTGTTCTAAAGAATCAAAGTTAATGTTATATTTTTAAATCATACATATTGGACATCTCCGTCCTCATTTTCTAAACCATTAAATTTTTTAAGTATGAATGAAAAAGCTACCATGGATATCCACTTGAGATACTCAGCAGGAGTTACTGAGGGTTGTGATTTGATTTCATAGAATAGCCGTTTGGTGATTAATAAGGTGTAGAACTCCTGCTTTACATAGTTAGAGGTCTACATTTTAATTACAGATGGGATGAGATGGTCAAACCAAATCTCTGCTTTGACTGTTATAACATTGGACCCTGTATTTGAATATTACTTATATTTTCCATCTCTTTATTGTTAGTGTTTCAGATTGTATAGTTATATATTCATTAAATATTAATTGGGAAGCCTGAAGGAATTAGAGTTAATCATTATCTGAATCAAATTATCACAACTCTTTCTTTGGCTAAAGGAATTTTTAATTTTGTTAGTATATCTTTTTCATTTTCGTAAATGCTGTTAACAACCTGAAAATCTGTTATCATTCTCATAAGTTTAGACCAGTGTGTCCTCACCTGAACACAATAGGAGCAGTGAAGAACATTGCCTCTGGTTAATGCAGAGCAGTGCTCAAGGTGTGGTCCACCAGCCTCTGTTAGTGATTTTCTTACATTTTGTCTTAGCATCTAGCAGCTGTTTCCAAGCAACATTTATACCATTAAAATATTGAATGATATAAAATGATTGTGAATGGCCCCTATTTGAATAATGTGAAAGTAAGTTAGTTGCATGTTATATTACAGTAAATAAGGTTTGATATATGAGTAATTTTTTGTTTATATTTTTCAGTACAATGATACTGTAGATGGAGTTTATAAAGTTTTCAATGGAAAGGATAACATTAGCAAAGTTGCCATAATTGATTCCTATAAAGGAAGAAAGTAAGTAACTCTTGTGTTTTTTGATATGTGTGCTTGTGTGTGTGTGTGTGTGTGTGTGGAGAGAGAGAGAGAGAGAGAGAGAGAGAGAGAGAGAGAGAGAGAGAGAGAGAGAGAGAGAGAGAGAGAGAGACTATGCTAGCTGTATTTCAGGAGTAGACAACACTAGTTTTTCTCTCACTCAATATTGGTAAAGAAGATTCATGATGATTTAATTCTATTATTTATTGCATCTATATATAAAAATATATCAATAGGATTAGTTAATAAAAGATAAATAAGTTGTCACATTCTAATACCAGTACATGATAATACTAAAATGAGGAAAATGTAAAACCTACAATAAGTATGATGGGGAAAAATATAAATATTAAATATTTACATATTTTGAACTATTCAAACATTGCTGTTCTGTTTTCTTCCTTTTTCTCTCAGAGCGAGATTATGTTAGGAACTCCTTCAATATTTTCATTGTATCAGTATGCACACTGAACAAACACCACACAATGCATTTCTGCCAAGGAAATAAATTCCTGAGTAGAGAACTACATTCCTCTCATTTTCTTCCAGAATTGTGTCTATTCTAGTGGTTTCTAATGAACTTGGCACTTAGTAGCTTGTGTTTTATGATCTGTCCTGTTAAGGTTTCCAGTACTTCCTTTATTGAAGTAAGACTAGAGGATCAAACAACAATGCATTGGATGGTGTGGATTGTTTATTAAATCCTACCTGTCATCACCTCTATTCTTCATTATGTTGATAAAAGTAGTGCTTCAAAGTAGAAAGTATGATGTGAATATGGTGTTCTTGAAACAGGAGTGTTTGTTTCATCTTATTTCTTTTATTCTTAAGGAATTTGTCCTATTGGCCAAGTTATTGTGACATGATTAATGGCACAGGTAAGAATATTTGTTGTAATAACCACAATGAAAAAGTCTCACTTTTTCCCACAAGTCTATCTACTTCCTAGCAAAACTCTGAAGGTTGAGGAGCTGTGCTTACCAGTCAGCATAATTGTGAGTATTTATTTTCAGGTAGGCTCAGGAAGGGGCTTTCACCTTAAGGATGCAGGGCTTTTTAGATTAACCACAGAAGATTAGACTTGTTTGGTTGACAGAAAAGTTCTGCTTTGTGAAAATATCTCACTTAGTAAGCTGGCATCCAACAGCCAATGTTTTCTCAATTTTAAATAGATAACTTAGATGTGAAAAGATATAGTTTCAAATAGAGAAATGTATCCCCAAGTGAAATGAAGAGCAGAGATGTAGGCAGCAAGATTATAGAACAGAAGCAACCTATTTTGGACAAGTTGGACAGAATGGCTGAAAAGCAAAAATTAAAACAAGATTAGATGTCTAATACCAGTGAAAAATATATGCTTAAATATGTTCTCTAAATTAGATCTGAGATGCAAAGAAACAGCTGGAGTCTTTGATTTCAAACATGGTTACTTTGAGACTATTATCATCCTCAAAGAAAATCACAGTGCACACTGTTCATCTGTGTTAAAACTATGATTGTACAACACAATGGAAATCAAATATCATGAAGTAATTTAAGTCAAAGATAAGCTTTAAATTACTGAGAAGCATATGTATAATGTTTACAAAGTAGATGAGGAAATACTCAATAGGAAAAGTACATAATGAAGATAATGAAAGTTAAATAGAAAGGGAAGCATATGGGTGCTGTTTACCCTCTCAAAGGCATGATTAAGATTTGCAGGTTTATTTAATTTTCTTCTGTCTCGTAGGGTGGAAAAGCTGGAGCAAAGGTATTAATGTCTTAAGGGCGTGTCTCCAAATAAATTTTCAAGTATTTCAACATTTTCATAGTTACATAAGCCTAGTAATCCTTAGACAAAGAAAAATGTTCTATGCTGTTCCTTGTGTAAAAGAGAGAAATCATTAAGAAATCTGTTTGAAGCTAAACTTGGTTTAACTAAAGAAGGCACAGCTTTGGGAATCTATTAGTGATAATGACAGGGACATCAGCCATGAAGCAGAGAATATACAGCCAGGCTAAAGAAGTAAAAATAAGTAGAAATAGAGGTTAGTAGATATGAAAAGATTCCTGTGACCAGGATGGAGAAAGTGACCTCTGGAACAAAGATGCCAGCATGTGACTTACAATCTAAAGGTGCATCTTCCTGTAGTTTGAAATACATCTGCTGAAAGGACTGATGTGCATTAGAATGCTTCTGTTCAGAAAAGTAAATACAGAAATGGGATTATCCTTTGGTTAGTAGACAGTTTGATATTCATGTACAATAACCTGAGTTAGATCCTCAGAAACCTTGGTGAAACAAACAAAGAAACCAACAAACAAAACACTGGAAATGGTGAAGTATACTTGTAATTCTATAGCTATGTAGGCTGAGATGGGTAGATACCTAGAATTCATTGGCTGGCCTACCCAGCCTATTCAGGACGTTTTAGAGCCAAGTAAGAGACACCTTGGTTCAAAAATTAAGATGGACAAAATATCACAAAAATAGTTCCTATGTTGTCTCTAAGCCACTTACTAATATTCTTTTCTGCTAAAATCTCTTGAGCAAGGCTCCACAATTCAAATCATCCTTCTCATGGTCTTCCTTGCTTAACCTGGTAAGCCCTGCTTAAAGCATATCACTGCTTTTCTAGGCCAAAGTACCAAAGTCCACATTCAACCAAAAAGCAGCATCATCAGGTGTGTCAAATAAATACCAACTTCCTGACACCAACTTTTGTCTTAGTCTCTGTTCTATTTCTGTGAATAGACACCAGGACCATAGCAAGTCTTATAAGGCAAACATTTAGATAGGGCTGGATTTTTGTTTCACAGGTTTAGTTCAATGTCATCATGAAAGGGAGCATGAGTGCATGCAGGTATACACGGTGCTGAAGAAATTTGAATTCTACATCCCAAACTACAGGGAGCAGGAAAAATAAGACACAGGGTCTGGTTTGGGTTCTTGAAACCTGAAAGCCCACCCTCATTGACATACTTCATCCAATGAGGCCACAACTACTCCAACAAGGTCCTGCCTCCTAATCCCTCTCAAGTAGAGCCACTCCCTGATGATAGACATTCAAATGTGGATGGGGTCTTTTTGTTTGTTTGCTTGCTTGAAATAGGGTTTTTCTGTGTAGCATTTCCTGTCCTGGAACTCACTCTTTAGACCAGACTAGCCTTGAACTCACAGTGATCTGCCTGTGAATGCTGGGATTAAAGGCATGTTCCATGACTGCCCAGCTATGGGGCCATTCTTACTCAAAACATTACACTCCTTATGGTAATGCTCATGGGCCAATAAGATTTAGGCAACTCTTCAATGAAAATTTACCACTCAAGTCATTCTAAGCTACATCAAATTGATAAAGATAGCTAAGACATCTATCATGATTGAAATATTCTGTAAGTGTATGTATACTTTGACAATGAGCAATATTTGATTATATATTGTAAACAGTAACGTGTATATAGTTGAATACATGAAATATACCATTTTTTTGTTTTCCAAAAGTAGCTATTTTACTGGTAAATTTAAAATAATATACACATTTCATGTTTTATTTACTGACTACACTGGAAAGAGAGATTACTAGATTTTTCTTGTATTTACATTACATAAAAACCCTTGTCACTGGCTTGAACTTTAACAGATGCAGCCTCTTTCCCACCTTTTGTTGAGAAGTCTCGGACACTGCGGTTTTTTTCCTCTGATATTTGCAGGTAAGTTTCTGCATTAGACTTTTTCCATTCATGTCTTAACACAAAGATTATAAAGCCAATTATTTACAATATTTGGGCATGAGGGAGCAGGAAAATTGAGTTGGGGAAAGAATATTGGAGACCAAGAATAGAAATACCATAATGCAGGAAGCCATTATAGGCTTTAAGAAAAATCTAGCACTAGGGAAATGCCCAGAGCGCTACAAGGATGATCCTAACAATCTAAGCAATAATGGAGAGGCTACCTTAAATGTTCTTTCCCGATAATGAGATTGATGACTACCTTATATACTATCCTAGAGCTTTTATCCAGTAGCTGATAGAAGCAAAAACAGACACTCACAGCTAAACATTGAGCCAAACTCATGGAATCCAGTTGCAGAGTGGGAGGAGTGATGAGGAAAGTAGTCAAGACCAGGCTGGAGAAACCCACAGAAACAGCTGACCTGAACAAGGGGAGCTCATAGACCTCATTCTGATAGCTGGGAAACCAGCATAGGACTGACACAGAACCCCCTGATCATGAGTGTCACTTAGGAGGACTAGGCAGTCTATGGGGCCTAGTAATAGATCAGTATTTACCCATCATATATGAAAAGACTTGGGGAGCCAATTCCACATAGAGGGATACTCCCTCAGCCTAGACACATAAGGGAGGGCCTAGACCCTGCTCCAAATGATATGATTGACTTTGAAGACTTACCATGGTAGGACTCATCCTCTCTGTGGAGCAGAAAGGGGATAAGATGGGGGATAGTAGAGGGAATAAGGGAGGACAGGAGGGTGAGGGAACTGGGAATGATATGTAAAAAAAGCTTGTTTCAAATTTAAATAAAAATTATCAAAAAATAGACAAATATTTATCTTGCCTTCTTAAAAATGAATGTGATAATATAGAATTAACAATTTTTATTTTTCCAAAGTAGCTTATGCAACTGAACATTTTTTAGTGCAAACCATTTTTGTAATCATTTTTTGAATACTGTTAATGAGGTCTGCTGATAAAGTTTCAAAATTCAGCAATCAAGAGAATGTCTGGATTTTCTGAAGATGTCTAAAAGGAAGACACAATTGTTATAAAGCTGTGCTAATGATTCACACAGAATTTTTTTATTTTTTATTATTTGTTGCTGCTTGACACATTATGAATATTTATTTTTTTTCTTAAAAATGTGCAAAAATGAAGTAGCATAATTATAGTTTCCCATTTACTAAACTATTAAGTTACACTTACTCTTTTTTATGTGGGAGCAGAGTTGTATGTATATTAATCTCCCTTCCTCATCTTTCAGAAAGGGCCGTTCTTAGAATTTGCACAGCAAATATTTTTAAGTTGGTTGGTTTATAATATACCTGTGAGTACCAAACTCCACCAGCTACCCCATATCCTTGGTCCTACCACTGAAGATGAGACTAGGCAATCTTTAAATTCCTCAGAATCATTGCCATATGTATGAAACTTCTGCTAGCAATACTTTGTCACATATTAGCAAGGTAAGGTACACAGAAAATATTAAAAAACTGTGACACAATGAACTGGGCATGGAAGGCATGGGAAAAATAGTGGAGATCTGGTCCATGCACACACCCCACATGAAGAGTGGCTCTTTCTATAAGTTCTTTTTGAAAGATAGAAATTTCACTTAAATTGAGCACAAATAAACAATTTGAATGTCATATAAATATTTGTTGCACAGAAGAAATTAACTATGAGAATCATCTCTGACTTTTATTTTGCATGACAGTTCACACATAAACTTGACCTCAAAAGAATTGTAAGAACTAAAGAATTCATATTTCATACTCATGTTTTTAATCATGATATGCTGTAAATTGTAAAAACATCAATAGTTTTTCCTAAGAATTTAAAATTCTATCAGGAATATTTGGCTGTTTTCTAAGTTAAATCAGGACTACAAACTATATTTAAATAAATGAAGAGGATTTCCATAACAGGATTCAGGCTCCTAGTATGAAGCTCTTTCTTCAAATACCCATGTAGGTCCATCTACGCTGTGTTTGGATCTGATATTGACCTTAAAGGAATCCCAGTGTACAGATTTATTCTTCCAGCCAAGGCCTTTGCATCACCACTCCAGAATCCAGACAATGATTGTTTCTGCACTGAAAAGATAATCTCGAATAACTGTACTTCATATGGTGTCCTAGACATCAGCAAATGCAAAGAGGGTATGTAGATATGCATGTTATCAAAGTTCATGTATATTTTTATTCAATACTATTTAGAAGTTTTTTATTAAAAAATTAAGTTGTAACTAGATTTAGATGGGGATAGAAAATATTGTATTATGAAAAATAAAGTATATTCAGAAAGATAGTATCACAATTTTTCCCTTATATTCAGGATGTAGAGTTCAATGTCCTCCTCTCCTGTGTGTGCGGTTTTGAAACTGTAATGGGGACCATAACAGGGAAGAATGAAGTCTTAAGGTGGGAAAGAGATAGTAATGAAATTCATGTGACAAGAAAGCTTAGATGAGGGTGGCTAGTAACATTTAAAAATTCAAGAAAGCAATAGTAATAGAAGGTAATCTTTGGTGATAGTGAATCCTTGGTGTTTTATGGGGTCTTTATTTATTTATTTTTGAGTATTTCACTATTGCAAAATTGAGTTATTGGGAAAATCACATTGGTATTATGCCATTTTTTTTTTGATGGTCATGGAAAAGGGAAAATTCCCAGGATACAATGAGTTTCCTAACCATCTGCTGTGGTTGTAGTTTTTGCCCTTAGAAAACAGAGAACAAATTAAATAAGCTTTCATTATGCTCCTAAAGTAAGAAATGAAAAGTAAAAACCTTAAAGTCATTCTTGTCTTGTTTACATTCTTTAGTACAGTGAGAACAAAAAATAAATAAATACAAATTACTGAGCAGTTCATTGCTGATATAGCAACACTTAAAGTTTGAGAACATGTGTCAAAGCTCATATGTGTGTTGTTCTAACTTGGTTTAATGGTGAACACTTGAAATTTGGAAATTAGCGTGTGAAGAAACATATCAGCTAGCTGCATAATAATAAGTGGATGCAATTGTCTTGCCTTTACCATTTCAAAAAAAAATTTAATCTACAAAAGCTTTATCCTCTAGCAAATATTTTAAATGATTATATTAAATGTAAATAATCAATTTCCAATGCTCTCTTAATATGTGTCTTCAGGAAAACCTGTGTACATTTCCCTTCCACATTTTCTACATGCAAGTCCTGATATTTCAGAACCTATTGAAGGCTTAAATCCAAATGAAGAAGAGCACAGGACATACTTGGATGTGGAGCCTGTAAGCCATTGTTTTATTGATCTGATTTGGTTAATATTCTTCTAAAATTTAAGAAAACAATTTTATCATATTCTGGGATCAAATCCTTAATATCACTAAAACTGCTAATGAGGCTGGTACTTACTTCTTCCTTTTCTAATGTATAAATGGCATGAGATTCAAGTTTGGTTTCTACACCTGAGATCTTATAAGGCTTTTACTGGCCTATGGATCCAGGAATTCTAATGATAAAAGTTAGTGTAATTACCTTACAATTTTATACATATCATCATCATTATCACACTTAACTGGCATTGTTTTGTGAAGAATTTTTGCTTTCATGGATCAAAGATAATAGCATTATATGTAAGTTTCATACAAAATCTATAACAAGACAAATGTCTAACAGTTGCTATTGTATTACTATTAACATTTAAATTATCTTGATGTTCTTTTTGAAACCTTGAAGGGAGACTATGGTTGCAGCTCAGTGGTCTAACATTTGCCTGGCATGCATGCTCTGAGACTAGCTCTTAGCTTCTAAGAACTGTGAGGGACATATTTCTGCTAAAATTATGGAAGTCAGTAACACAGCGTTTTATTGATATGTGAACTGTAACTAAATATATTTGGCAGAATAGTTCAGGAACTAATTTAACTATCAGAATTTGCCTTTTTTATATTGTTTTACTAATGTTGTTGATTTGTTCCAAGCCAAATTATGGGAATTTCACAAGTTAAAGAAAACTTTAATGTTAGCTAGGACAAGAAAATTCTCTCTGTCATTTCATACATACATACATACATACATACATACATACATACATTATGTATGTAGATCAGTGTGTGTATAAAAATACATTTTGAACCTGATTACATGTACTTATGCACAAGTTAATAGACTCTAATTTCCCAGCCTTAAAAATTCTACCCTTTAAAATTCAAAGGACTCTCTGTGTCACAGAATGATAAATCCTGACTATTACAAAAGAATGTTTTAGAAATTTACAATTGTTTAACTTTACTCTTTTTTCAGATAACTGGATTCACTCTACAATTTGCAAAACGACTGCAGGTCAACATACTGGTCAAGCCAGCCAAAAAAATCGAGTGAGTCTCCTTACCATTGTTGTTTTTATGCAGTAGTAACATTTTCTTAAAATAATGGGTGTAGATTAGTGAAAACAGAAAGAATATCTTACGGGTTTTTTATCATTATGTCGTTATACAATTATTGAATGCTTAGAACACTTTTTTACTTGAAGAGTCAGATAAGGTGATTATTGAAATGGCTTTTAGATATTTTAACAATGTTAGTTTGAATGCTACTGGGGCACCTCTTATGTACATTACATGCAATTATTACTACTACAATAATTTCTATATCATATACTTTCCTAGATTTAAATTTGTACCTATAAACCAATAATATAATTAGAAATATACATTAGATATATGAATGGAGAAAATTAATTCATTGAATAAAATAAAATTAAAGAACTTGAGCCATACATATAATTAATTGAATTCTGAAAATTTGTTTATTCTAAATGTCTTTTACATATGTATAAATATACCAATAATTATTTTTGATGTGTATTATAGAGCATTAAAGAATCTGAAGAGAAATTATATTGTACCTATACTTTGGCTTAATGAGGTTAGTATTTTATTATTCATTATTAACAGTTTATGTTAAAGATTTTGGTATTTTTAATTGACATTTATTTTTGTTTGAGAGTGTATTTACATTCCCTATAAATATGATCTTACACTTTGACATCTCTACTAGAAAAAAAGCTAAATTACATAAAAATATTTAAGTTTTATGGTTTGTTTTTAACACAAATGATTTTACACATTTTACTTGTCACAGTACTAAACTAAGAGACATGTACACATGTAACATCACAGAATTCAAGACTCATTGAATATAGCAGTGGTATTAAAAATCGATTATTCCTAAACAGGATATATTAGAATAGACTGACAATCTATAGACTGATAAACTATTTTAATGTAAACTGCTAAACTGATTAATCACAGAATTAAAAAAATACATTGCATAAACCCTCAAAGCAAGTACAACTGTTGACCTTTGCAATTCCTCCCTGATACTACATTTGGAAAATTGTGAAATATCAAAGAATTCCAAAGATCAACTGAATGTTGGTATACTTCTGCATTCTATACACATAACAAAAGTAGCTGATGTAGCTGATACTTATGCATATGTTTAAACAAAGGGTGTTATAGAATTATTTTTTCATTAATTTAATCAAATAATATTAATTGTTAACTTGATTACAGACTGGAACTATTGGTGATGAGAAAGCAGAAATGTTCAGAAATCAAGTGACTGGAAAAATAAAGATGCTTGGTCTCGTAGAAATGGTATTACTTGGGCTTGGAGTGGTGATGTTTGTTGCTTTTATGATTTCATACTGTGCTTGCAGATCCAAGAATAGAAAATAAGTAAGTACTGTAGCAAAATATATATTCTTTTACTATTTTCATCTTACCAAAAATGGTTGTAAGTTAGGGCAAAAATATTTCTAGTAATTTTAGACAACTATAATATCTTAATGTATATCCCAATTTTGATGTTTATAAATTAAGAAATAAATGATGATTTAAATCATGACCATTGTAAAGTAAGAACAAATGTAGCTTTGTCTAAATTTAGACATACCAATATCATTTGTGTTAATTTTTATTGAAAATTATAACTAATTTTTGAAAATTACAATTAAAAAATTTTAACAGATTGAAATTCATAAGAGCAAGATAAAGATATAGTCCTGAAGATACAGGAATATATAGAATTTAATGACACAGAGGTAAACAAAGTAAATTCATAAAACTTGGATGACTGCCTATACATATTATCCATATCCTTTCCCATTCATGGGTTAACAGCGTGACATCCTGATGATAAAAATCATTATGTGAGAATTAGGATATAAAATTACAAGAAAATCAGTTAATTGATTAATCCAGTTGAAAGAAAAAGTAGGTTATTGTAGATGATACTTAAGAGTTTTGGCAAAATTATAGAGTGTTCAAGGCACTATGATATGTATATTATTGGCCAAGTTTTTCTATACAGAAATGAAAGTGCAAGTAATTTAGCCTGGGCCAAAAGTGAACTGAGATGGAAGGAAAATTTCCCAATCTCTGCCTACCACCTCTCTCCCAAATGTAACATGAGTAAAAAATGCTTGGTTTGAAAGATCAGAAATTACAAATAAATCACTTTATTCTACTTAAGCTAAAGATTAACCATAAATTGTCATATGTAGAAAATTTTGATTTTGATCTCAATAACTGATACTGAGCAAATAATAATCATGTTAACATCATTAACATGTCATTCCTAATTGATTTTTTGTGTATGTGTGTTTCCAAAAATCTTTCATTAAATGCTGTGGTACATCTTCTGGTGACATTCTACAATATTATAAAAATGTCAAATTGTCTACGTTGATGTCTAGGTTAACCATATTAGTGTTTTAAAAACTAATATGGAACTTAGTTACTAATATTTATTTTAGGGAAAATTAAGTATTTTTATTGGAGAAAGCAACTCAATGCTGTCTTCTAGATCATTTCTGCCACTTCTTCTAAAATTTGTTTGAACAACATGCGTTTAAAATGCTAACCTGACATGTCCACATTGTAATAGTTAAAATAGGAGCAGGAAGGTGTCAGGACAATTAAGAACACCATTATTCTTCCAGAGGTCCCAGGAGGTGGCTGCTGGCTCCAGTTCCAAGAGGTGACTGCCCTCTCCTGGCCTCTACAGTCATTGCATTGATGATGAACAGATATACAAGCAGGAAAAATACTCATTGAACTCATGAAATAAAAGCAGCTTAATCTATTGAAAACATTATTTTCAATAAAAAACCATGAGGAAAATAAATACTCCCCACAAGAAGTAAAAATACCTTCATATTTCCCATTAGCCCAACAGTAAGTTATGATGTATATTCCTATGATAGATTAAAAAGACTATCCACTATGATTGATCAAATCCCTGCTCAAGTACAAAAGTATACCTATACAAGTTATCATTTTCTTTAATTAAATAAATAGCTTCATCATTGATTAATGATCCTGGAATATGTTTCCTTACATTGATATATATGACTAATTTTAAAAAGAGTTAAAAGCTCTTAATGTCTTCATCACTGTCTGTTTTATTAATACTTTCCACTGTTATAAAGAAAGTATTTGTTTCCCCAAAACAGACTTTTGTTTGCAATAACTTAACTGTGCTAGGCTTAGAATTGTGAGGGCCATATTTGCTGGTATCATCATTTTGGAACATTCTAAAAAGTATGTGACTGGTAAAATCTGTAGACAATCCTAAACGGAGACAGTTGTATAAACAGAACTGGGTATAGTTTCAAACAGAATGTGGTTTGCTGCATACATCATGAGGGAAATGCACCAAGCTCAGTTTGGTTGTAGTGACATATGCACCTGTTTATGGAAGACAGCCTTGAGTGTATTGCGATGTTTAGCAGCTGATTTAATTAGCTACCCTCCCTGGTCTTATTATGCTCAGCTCCTGGGAATTAGAATTCAGCTTTCAATGTGTCATTCTTCAATGTGTCTCCTTAGTGATGAAACTCTTAGAGGATTTCTCTCTTTAGCTTGAGATTTGGTCTGTATAATTGAAAGTATCATATTTTGGAAATGTAGGAGAAGACTATTTTAGCTATTTATTATCCCATTGCTTTCTGATTGATAATGTTTCTTCTTCTTTACAGGTAATAAACGAGACTACATTTATGCGCCAGCTACATAAAGATTTTTGATAAAAAACAATCTACAAATGGACACTTAATATATGCTTTGTTTTTACAAAAAGACACCTATCTTTAGTTAAAGAAATGATGGTGTGTGCTCTCTCTCACTCCTTCTCTCTCTCTCTCTCTCTCTCTCTCTCTCTCTCTCTTTATATGTATGTATATATATATATATATATTCACTAAGCCAAAGCATATTTCAAAAGGATTAATGTGACACTACAGCCTATATTTTTCATAAAATCCAGTACTTTGTAAGTCCATGATTTATAACCCTGAGTGGACTTTAGTTTCTATAAAACCAATTTTTCTTGTTTGGTTCTGATTTATTGTTGCACTCCATGATGGCAAATTTAAAAAGTGTACATTATAAGCAATTTTTCTTTTCCTCATTTAAGGGAAAACACCTTCATGTATGGTGTGTCACCTTCATATACAGCCAATATACCCTGGGGGCTGTCAACATAAATTTCTCATAAGCATGAAATATTTGGAAAGATATTTAAGAATGAAAAATGAACAACAGGCATATGTCGTTAACTATATATTGTTTTTCTCTTCGATGCCAGAGTCCTTGGTGCAACTAGGTCAGACATCACAGTGACTTTTTTTTAACTTCCTAACACTGAGCTCATACATTTTGTCTCTTGCCATGAAAAGGACATTTTTTTTTTGCACACTTTAGCTCTTCTTACTTAAAGAATGTTGTCGTATTCTATGCTGCATAGCTCTTTCAAAAACTGAGTAGGTTTTCCTCTTTCTGCTCAGCTAAAGTAATGCAACCTTAGAGAGTTGTTATCGTATTGAGATGTAAATGATAATAAAGGAATTACATTAAGGAATATTATGAAAACTAGAATTAACCTTACAATGTATTTGTGGTAATATCTTCTGCTTTCATAGTCACAAAAGAAATGACTGGTTTCTAATATTAAAAGATGTTGCTCTTTATATATAAATGTTATTTATAGTTCCTATATCATCACAAAATACCATTTTTCTGTGGAAGTATTCTATCTGAAGCTATATAACTTTCTGAACTATTTTACCACTCTGCTATGTCTTAACCCAATTAGAAAAGACATTTTGGTTTTGTTTTTATAGCAACACTGTGAGACTAGAGGCTGATTTCTTTATTATTATTATTATTATTATTATTATTATTATTATTATTATTATTATTATTTTACATATTGGTTGCAGTTCCTTCTCCCTCCCATACTTCCATGCCCCCCAACATTCCTCCCATCTCATTCCCTACCAACTCCCAGAGAAGGTGAGTCCTTCCAGGAGGGATTATCAAGAAATCTGTCAAGCAATTTGGGGTAGGGTCTAGGTACTCCCTCTTGCATCTAGGTTAAGGGTAGTATTTCTCCATGGGGAATGTCCCTCAAAGTCCTTTCATGCACCAGGATTACATCCTGGTTCCACTGTCAGAGGTCCTTTAATTGCCCAAGCCCTCTAACTGAGACCCATGTTCATGGGGTCTGAGTTGATCCAATGCTGGTTTCCCAGCTATCAGTCTGGGGTGTCCATGAGCTCCCCCTTGTTCAGGTCAGCTGTCTCTGTGGGTTTCTGTAGCCTAGTCTTGACTCCTTTGCTTATCATTCCTCCCTCTCTGCATCTGGATTCCAGTTCAGCTCAGTGTTTAGCTGTGAATGTCTGCTTCTGTTTTCATCAGCTACTGGATGAACGCTCTAGGATGGCATATAAGGTAGAAATTAGAGGCTAATTTCTTTCCAGTTAGAGACACATCAATTCTGCTTTCTTTAGCATAATAGCCTGTCATAAAAACATAGTTCCAGCAAACTCTAAATAGAAAAGAGAAACAACCAATTTGTGTCTTATGCATTGAAAGATAAAAGGAACAGGGAGACAACTTTCCTGTCTAGATTTAAAAATAACCAAAATAACATGACAGCTTGGGGAAAGAGTATTGCATCAGTACCTAAGAAGCACAGTATGTTCCCCCAGAAGACCTGGTTCAGGTTCCCAGCACCCACATGTCTGCTAACAGCTTCAAAGAACTCATGTTACAGTGGATGCAATTCTCTCTTCTCTCCTCTGCAAACTCCTGCATGCATGTGGTGAACATATATACACTCAGGCACACACATACACTAGGATTTGAAAAAAGAGCCAAAAAGAGCCATGAGAGGAATTTAAGGGAGAAAGGATAAATGGAGAAATGATGTAATTATAGTATAACATCAAAAATTTAAAAAAAAAAAAAACACAATAAATAAATAAATAAATAAATAAATAAATAAATAAATGGTAAAATATATAAAGATGCTTTAAAAATAAAACATCTAGATGCAAATTTCATTTTAATTTTTAAAATTCTATCAAAACCCTCAAGTTAAGTGAGCACCACCTGGGATGGGTATTTCAGATCTCTGAGGATACTCAAAGCATAAAGTCTAGTGTCTCCTCTTTTAACTGGGATGACAATAATCAATCCTAAGATATTGACAGGAATGCCTTCATGAGAGTATAGAAACAAGGGGCGACATCATGCCACATGACTGAAGGGTTAATGGGGTGAGCCCACATTTCTCTTGGAAGGGGAAATAGAAGAGATTTTGAGTGGACTGCGAGAAGATGAGGATGGAAACATAAACAATCAGATTGGGGGAGGGGCAGAAGGGGAGAATACTGAAAAACAAAACTGGAAAGGGGGAGTCATTCCAGGGTCAGGTAAAAACCTGGCACAAGGGACTGTCCCATGAATCTACAAGGATGACCCCAGCTAAGACACCTAGTAAAAGCAGATATGTAGCCTGAACTGACCGTCTCCTGTGACCAGATTGGTGGCTAGCCCACTTGTCATTAGAAAGGCTTCATCCTGCGACTGACAGAAACATGCAGACCCATAGTCAAACATTAGGGTAAGTTCCAGGAATCATGTCAAAGAGAGAGAGGGGGGAAAGATTGTAGGAACCAGGGGGTCAAGGACACCACAAGAAAACTCACAGAATGAACCTGGGCTGATAGGGCTCACAAAGACCTGTAAACTAGGGAACCTACATGGGCGTTCTGTATATATTTTAGAATTGTGTAGTTTGATCCTTTTATGGGACTCTTAACAGTGGAAACAGGGTCTATCTCCAACTCTTTTACTGGCTTTTGGGCCCCTACTCCTTACACTGGGTCGCCTCCCCCAGCATTAATACTTGGGGCGGTGTTTAGTCCTGCTTTAACTTGATATGCCATGCTTTTTTTGACACTTATGGGAGACCTGTCCTTTCCTAAACAGAAATGGAGGAGGAGGAGGAGTGGACTGGGGGTGGGTGGGAAGAGGTGAGATGTTTAGGAAGGAGGGGAGGAAGAGGAAACTACAAACAGGATGTAAATGAAACAAGTAAGTGAATTTATTAAAAAAGAAAAAGATGCATTGAAAAGAAAAGGGAGAACAATTCATATGACCCACATTGCTTTATCTTCAAACTCAGTGACAACAGCCTGGACAGACAGAATTTTGGTCTGAGGGATAAGGGAACATAAGCTTTAGACTTTTGTGTACATCCTGCCTGCTTCTGTGTTCTTGAACTGATACAGTCTCCAAGAATAATCACTGACCAGTCAGGCACCTAAACCCTTAAGGTGCTCATCTACAGTTAGTATCAATTCTATGAAACTACAATAGCTTTAGCTTCAGGAGAGACTGGGGAATTGGCCTATTTCCATAGCGTGAACTTTAGATATGTTTCAGTGTGCACTCATCAGTGGTCACAAAGGTCCTCTCTGCAGTTTTATGGGGCTGGGCCATCTAAAAACACTGAATTTGGCAAAGTAGCTCAAATATAGGTAGTCAACCCTGCACTGATTCTTGAGATACCACTTAATAACATTTTAATAGTAGTCTATAAGTAATGGAAAAAGTGCTTCCTTGGGTATGTAGACATTGATGTATGGCCATAACCTTGAAACTAGTAGGAATCATGATATTTCCAAGTGTGGAAAGATGAGGACAGTGGCTTGTTAAAAATTCAAAATAACTGACCTATAGTTGTTGTAATAATTAAAAATGTAGGGAAACAATTGAAGTCAGCACAAAAAAAAAACTATGAGAACAGACAAAATTTGTTAGAGATTGAAATAACAACAACATTGCAAAATTCTTGGAGCTGAAAAATAGAAAGAAAATATTAAAATTTTCAATAAAATGCATCAAGTTGAGATGTACTAAGTCTTAAAGAATGTAAAATCTCAGTAACAAGTTATTAAAAAATATAAAACTCCTTCTACACCAAGGGGTTATACTTCTGTGACTCAAAAATATGAAATGAAACCTAGTATTTATATTAAACATATACAGATTTTTATTGTTATACCCTAAACAATGCAATAACTATATCTTATGTAATAAGTATTCTGAAACTACCTTACAATCTATGAAAAGAGATTATTAGGTTATGGGCAGATGATATCCAATTTTATATAAGGAATTTGAGCATCTACAGATTTTTTATCAGAGGAAAGTTTCAGAATCTGTCAACATATATATGAAAAACTGTATAATCTAATTTAACAAAGCAATAATAATGAAAAGGCATGAAGGAAATGCAGGTATTTAAGGTAAAACAAAATAGATGTTTAAGTTAAATTTTAAAAAGAGAGAGAAAATTAAAGGAATGGTACACTTGCTTAAAGAAAGAGGAAAGCATGCGGGACTAGGAAGACTGAGTCAGGGGGGGAATAGATGAGAGAGAGAGAGAGAGAGAGAGAGAGAGAGAGAGAGAGAGAGAGAGAGAGAGAGAGAATAAAAGAGGGGGCCATTATAGGTTTGAAGAGAAAACTGACTCTAGAGAAATGTTCAGAGACCTACATCACTGACCCCAACTACAATTTGAACAATAGTGGAAAGGCTACCTTAAATACCCTTTCCTGATAATTAGATTGATGACTATCTTTCTACCATCATAGAGCCCTCATAGAGCTGATGGAAACAGAACCAGATACTCACAGCAAAACACTGAGCTAACTGGAATCCAGATGCAGAGAGGGAGGACAAGACCAGGCTACAGAAACCCACAGAGACAGCTGACCTGAACAAGGGGGAGCTCATGGACCCCCAGACTGATAGCTGGGAAACCAGAGTTGGACTGACTCAGACCCCCTAAAAATGGGTCTCAGTTAGAAGGCCTGGCAGTTTAAGGGACCTCTGACAGTGAAACGAGGATGTATCCCTAATGCACAAAAGGACTTTGGGAGCACATGGAGGGATACTCCCTTAATCTAAAGAAGGCCTAGTCCCTACTCCAAATGACTGGACAGATTTTGTTGACCCCTCCTCGAAGGCATCACTCTCCCTGTGGAGTTGGGGGGAGGAATGGGATGGGAGCATGGTTGGGGGGGTGGGCAGGAGGGAGAGAGGCAGGGAGGGAGAGAGGGAGAGGGAACTGGGATCGGTATGTAAAATAAGAAAGAAAATAAGAAAAATAAATGAATAAGAAAGAAAGGAAGAAAGAAAGAAAGAAAGAAAGAAAGAAAGAAAGAAAGAAAGAAAGACTAACATAATACATTCCAAAGTCCTCAGGCCTGGGAAGCAATCAGCTAGCCTTAGATTTTCACCTCTTCTCCACTTCTCCAAGTCCAAAACCAGTCCCATCGCTCAATCTGCCACAGGTCTTCTAATTAACACTTTCTGCTCTCATTCTGAGAGCACTAAACACCCTGGTGGAACACCCTGTTTTGCTCCAACTTGTGGATACCCTCAAAGCCAAACCTCCTAGTTCTTTCCCATCCTAAGTGTCAGCTACCAATACCTAGAAACATTTTACATGGGCTCCACAGAGATCGCCCCATCAGGATCCCAGAAAAAATTCTTACCAGCCTATATACAGCCACCACATTTTTCTAAGAACCAGAGAGGGCAACAGAAACCAAGGAATAAAACACATCCAACAAGAACAAGACAAAATAGCAGCACCTATAATTTCAATCTCCCCAAATTAAGAGGCCTAGATGTCATCAAAAAAGTAATCAGTAACAACCAGGATAATAGTTCTCCGCTGGAGTCTGGCAACCCTACCACAAAAGGTCTTAAATATACCAACATAGCTTAAGCACAAGAAAAAGACCTTAAGATAGACTTTATGAATATAATGGAGGTCTTTTATGAGGATATGAATTAATCCCTTAGAGCACTCTGTGAAAAGCAAGTAAATAGTGGAAGGAATTGACCTGAAAGCAGAAATACAATCAATAAAGGAAACCCAAACTGAGAAAATATGCAAATGAAAATTTTAGTAACTCAAACAGGAACTTCAAAGCCAAGTCTCAGTCGAGAGAGAGAGAGAGAGAGAGAGAGAGAGAGAGAGAGAGAGAGAGAGAATCTCAGGCATTGAAGATACAATAGAAAAAAAAATGGATTCCTTCCTCAAAGAAAATGTTAAATTAAAAAACACCTAGCACAAAACATCCAAGAAGTCTGGAAAACTATAAAAAGACCAAAAGTAAGAACAAGAGGAATGGAAAAAGGTAGAAAATCTAAAGTAAAAGACACAAAAAATATTTTCCACAAAATGGTAGAGGAAAATTCCTCTAACACTAAAGAAGGACTTGTCTATTACAGTACAAAAAGCATAAAAATCATCCGAAATACTGGACCTTAAAGAAGTTCCCCACAGCACACAATAATCAAAACATTTAATTACAGAACAAAGAAACTTAAAAGCTACAAAGGAAAAGGATCAAGTAACACATGAAGGCAAACTTATTAGAATAACATACGACTTCTCAGTGAAGATTCTGAAAGCCAGAAGGGCCTAGACAGATGTTTCATAGACTCAGAGCACAGAAGCCAAAACAGACTAGTATATTCAGCATAACTTTTTATTATAATAGATGCAAAAATTAAAATATTCCATGAAAAATCCAAAATGTAAATAGTAACCTACACATCTAGACCTAGAGAAGTTGCTAGAAGGAAAATCAAACATAAATAGTTAAGCACAGCCTCCAAATCTTGTGGAATTCTCCTGTTCTGATGCAGTCCCCAGCGACTGGTCAGGAGATAAGAGACCTGCTTCCCAGCTGCACCTCACCACCACCACCTGCTGGATTCTTTTCCATCAAGACCCATTTCATAGCCCAACACCATCCAACTAACCATCCTACCCCCACCCAGCCATCTCTGAAACTGTAGCAGATTCCATAGGCACATGCACAACCCACACCATTTGGAAGGACGGGTACAGCACACACCTGTCAGAAGATGAGGAGGATACACTGGATCTAGAAACACAAACCCCACCAAGAGCAAAAGATAACTGTGCTACAGTTCACATCCCCAGATAAGCCAGGTTAACAAGGAGGGCCCAAAGAGGGAAGCATGGATTTCCCTAGGAGGGGAAATAGAAGAGATTCCCTGAGTAAACAGGGGAAAGGGATGGGGTATTTGGGGGAATGGGAACTATAAGTATTTGGTGGGCCAGTTTGGGGCAGGACAGGGGTAGGGGGAGAGTAATGAAAGAGATTTCTTTATAGGGGGACATTTCAGGATTAGGGAAATACCTTGTTCCAGGGACTTCCCCCAGGAATCTGCAAGGATCAACCCAGATTAGATTCTGGGTGAAGAGAGTGCCTGAATTGGCCATCTATTGTAATCAGATTGGTGGCTACTCTAATTGTCATCAATAAACCTTCATCCAGTAACTGATAGAAGCAGATTTGGTAATCCACAGCCAAGTACTGGCCTGAGGTACTGGAACTCTGTTGAAGAGAGGGAGGAAGAATTGTATGAGCCAGGGTGGTCAGAGTCATGGCAGATAGACACCCACAGAGACAGCTCACCTGAGCTTTTGGGAGCTAATGGACTCTGGACCAACAGCTAGGTAGCCAGCATGGATCCTACCTAAGTCCCTTGAATATCTGTGAGAATTGTGTTGTCTAGTCTGTTTGTGTGACTCTTAGCAGTGGAACCAGGACCTATCCCTGGCACTTCAGCTGGATTTTGGTAACCTATTCTTCATGCTGGGTTGCAAAGCTCAGCCTTGGTACAGAAGGAGGAGCTTGATCTTGACTAAACTTGATGCCCCATACTTTGTTGAGTTCCATTGGAGGACTGTTTCTTTGTGAATAGACACAAAGAAGGAGTGGGTAAGGGACTACAGGGGAGACTGGAGGGAGGGAAGGAGGGGAGGTACTTCTGTCAGAGGTAAAATAAATGAAAAAAAAATAATTTTAAAAAGTTCAAAGAACAACAAAGAGAAATGGAGACATTCGCCAGAGCAAAGAAAATAAACATATGGAGTAAAAAGTCCCAGACCAACAAATCAAAGGAAGGAAGGAAAATACACATACACACACACACACACACACACACACACACACACACACACACACCCTCAACACCAATAGCGTCAATTCCCCAATAAAAGATAAAGACTAACAGAATGGATACAAAAATTTTGCTGCATCTAAAAAACACACCTTAACATCTAGTATAGTCATCAACTCAGGGTAAAGGATGGAAAATACATTTCAAGTAAATAGACCCAAGCAGCAACCTTGTGCAGGTATTTCAATATCTGACATAATAGACTTCAAACCAAAACTAATGAAAAGATACATGGAAAGACACTACATTCTCATCAAAGGAAAAATATACCAAGAGGACATCACACTTTTTAACATCTATGCACAGGACTAGGGCTCTCAAGTTCATAAAAGAACACTACTATAGGTTACATTATATATTGATCATTACTATTATATATTTGATAGTGGGAGAAGAATATACCACTGTCGACAATAGAAAGGTCATCCAGACAAAAACATAGCAGAGAAATGCTGGACCTAACTGATATTATGAAGCAAATGGGCCTAACAGATATTTACAGACCATTACACCCAAACACCAAAAAATACACATTGCTCCAGGGTCTCATAAAAAATATTTTCCAAAATTGGCCACATACTCAGACACATATCAATTCTCACAAGATACAAGAAAATTGAAATAAAGACCTGCATCCTATAAGAGTACCACAGATGCAAGCTGGATATCAACAACAACAGATGCAACAGAAAATTTCTATACTCAAGAAAATTAAACAATTCATTTCTGAATGAAAAATTTCTATTTCATGACAATACAAAAATTATAAAAGGAATAAAATACTTTCTAAAATAATTGAAAATGAATAACAACATACTCAAACTTATTATATGCAATGGCAGCAGTAGTAAGATGCAAATCTATAACACTATGTGCCTTTCTTAAAATCTATACACCTGAATGATCTAAAACTAAAAGAAAAAAATCACACCCAAAAGGTGGCATAGATTGCAAGAAATCATCAAATCCAGTACTTAAATCAATAAAATAGAAACAAACAAACAAAACCCCAAAACAAAGCAAAGAATCAATGAAACATAAAGCTGGCTCTCTGAGAAAAATTAGTAAGATTGACAAACCCTCATCAAAACTAATATGTGGAGAGAAAATATCCAAATAAACAACAAAATTAGAAATGAAAAGAGAGACATAGCTATAGACAGTGAGGAAATACAGAGATCACAAAGACATTCTTTAAAAACTTGTGCTCCACAAGATTGGAAAATCTAAAATAATAGATGATTTTCTCTATATATACCTCTTAGTAAAATTAAATAAAGATCAAATAAGCCGTTGAAACATGCCTAAAACATCAAAGGAGGTGTGAAAGAGAAGACGAAGGACAAGGAGAAGGAGGAGAAGAAGGGGAAGAGGAGGGGAGAGGGAGGAGGATAAGAAGAGGAAGAAGAGGAGGATGAGGAGAAGGAGAAGAAGGAGAAGGAGAGAAGAAGAAGAAGAAGAAGAAGAAGAAGAAGAAGAAGAAGAAGAAGAAGAAGAAGAAGAAGAAGGAGAGGAAGAGGAAGAGGAAGAGGAAGAGGAGGAAGAGGAAGAAGAAGAAGAGGAAGAGGAAGAGGAAGAGGAGGAAGAAAAAGGAGTCCAAGACCACTTGGTTTTACCAAATGAGATATACCGGACTTTCAAATAAGAGTTAATATCAACACCCCTCCCATTCTTCCACAAAACAGAAACAAAGGAAATATTGCACAATTCATTTTACAAAGCCACTGTTAACCTGATACATAAAACTTAATAAGACCCAACAAAGAAATAGACTTACAGATCATTTTCTCTTGTGGACAAATATGTAAAATCTCTTAATAAAATACTTACAAACATATCTAAGAACAAATGAAAAAGATCTCTCACCAAGATCAAATAGGTTCCATCCCATAGATGCAGGTATGGTTCAACATATGAAAATCAAAAAGTGTCATCTACCTTACAAGTAAATTCAAAGAAAAAAAATACATGATAATTTCAATATATGTAGAAAAAACCTTTTGTCAAAATCTGGTTTCCCTTCATGACAAAAGTTCTGGAGATATTAGAGGTATAATGGATAGTCCTTAAAACAATAAAGCCAGTTTAAAGTAAACCCACAACCAAAATCTCATAAAATAGGAAGAACTTCAAAGCAATTCAGGAACAAAATAAGGCTTTCCACTTTCTCCATATCTATTCAATAAAGTTTTTGAAGTTTTACATAAATCAATAAGGAAACTAAAGGAGAACAAAGGCATACAAATTGGAAAGAAAGAAGTCAACGTACTATTATTTTCAGATGACATAATAGTATACATAACTGACCTTAAAAATTCTACCTTAAAAGCCATCCCAGAGCCTTGGTCCAGTAGCTGAAGAAAGCAGAAGCAGACACCCACAGCTAAGCACTGAGCGGAACTCCTGGAATCCAGTTGTAAAGAGGGAGGAGGGATGAGCAAATGGGTCAAGACCATGCTGGGGAAACCCACAGAAAGAGCTGACCTGAGCAAGTGGGAGCTCACAAACCCCAGTCTGACAGCTGGGGAACCAGCATAGGACTGAACTAAGCCTCCTGAGCATCAATGTACCTCAGGACCTCTGACAATGTATCCAGTATTTATACTTAGTGCACAATTGGACTTTGGGAGTCCATTCTCCATGGAGGAATACTCTCTCAGCCTAGATACACAGGGGAAGGCCTAGCCCGTGTCCCAAGTGATATATATGACAGACTTTGATGATTCCCCATAAAAAGCCTCACCCCCCCCCCGGGGAGTATATAGGGGGAGGGATGGGTCATCCATGGGGGTGGTGGCATTAGAGGATGAGAGGGAGAGGGAACTGGGATTGATATGTAAAATAAGATTGTTTCTAAATTAAATAATTTTTTTAAAAAAAAAGTCTGTCAAAGAACTATAGCTGATAAACACTTTCAGGAAAGTGACCGAATGCAAGTATAACACACACACACACACACACACACACACACACACACACACACACACACACACACAGAGAGTAACAAAAATCTAGTAGTCTTCCTGCTGTATACAAATAACAAATGGACTGAGAAAGAAGTCAGAGAAACAATACCTTTTACAATAGCCTCAAATAATATAAAATATCCTGAGCAACTCTAACCAAGCAAGTGGAAGACTTGTTTTTATAAAACCTTCAAGTTATTGAAGAAAGAAATTGAAGAAGATCTCAGAAGTTGGAAAGATCTCCCATGCTTGAGGATTGGTGAGATTAACATACTAAAAATGATCATCTTATTGAAAGCAATTTATAGATTCAGTGCATTGTCTATCAAAATTGTAATAAAATTCTTCACAGAAATTGAAAAGTCAATTCGCAATTTCAAATGGAAAAACAAAAAAAAAAAATCTCAAGATAGTCAAAACATTTCTAAACAATAAAAGAACTGCTGAGGTTTCACCATTCTAGATTTCAAATTGCAGTATAAAGTTGTAGTAATAAAAACAGCATGTAGTGGCATAAAACAAACTGATCAATGGATCCATGTTAAGAGCCAGAAATACATCCACACACATATGGAGACCTAGTATTTGATAAAGAAGCCAGAAGTGCACTCAGAAAAGAAGACATTTTCAACAAATGGTGCTGCTCTGACTGGATGGTTGCATTTACAATAATGCAAGTAATTCATACTCATCACCTGGCACAAAACACAGATCCAAGTGGACCAAAAACCTCAACATAAAACTCGATACACTGACCATGATTGAAAAGTGGGTAACAGTCTTGAAATCATTAGCATTGCAGACAACTTCCTGAATAAAACAGCGTTAGCACAGATACTGAGTTCCACAATTAATAAGTGGGACCTGATGAAACTGAAAAGCTTTCATAAAGCAAAGAACATCATCAATACAACAAAATATCAACCTACAGAATGGGAAAAGATTTTTAAAAACTCCACTAGAGTATTAATATCTAAACTATATACAGAATTCAAAAAACTAGATATCAAATTTTAAAAATGGGAAACAGATCTAAACAGAATTCTCAATAGAGTAATCTCAGATGGGTGAGAAACTTGTAAAGCAATGTTTTACATCCTCAGGAATGAGGGATATGCAAATAAAAACTACTTTGAAATTCTACGTTATACCTGTCAGAATGACTAAGATCAAAAATACAAATGACGGCTCATGCTGACAAGGATGTGTAGGAAGACTTATGGGAGTGAAAACTTGAACAGCCTCTATGGAAATCAGTATGGCAGTTTCTCGGAAAGATGGGAATCAATCTTCCTCAAGATCCAGCTATACCATTCTTGGGCAATTACTTCAATGAGCATCCTATCCCAAGAACACTTGCTTCCCCATGTTCAGCTTTATCCACTAAAGCCAGAAACTGGAAACAACCTAGATGACCCTTAATAGCAGAATGGATAAAGAAAATGAGGTACATTTACACTATGGAGTATTGCTTAGTTTTTAAAATAATGACATCTTTAAATTTACAGGCAAATGCACAGAACTAAGGAAAAAAATCATCCTGAGTGAGATAACCCAGACCAAGACAGTTGTGGTACATATTCACTTGTAAGTGGATATTAGCCATCAAATAGATGACAACCAAGCTATAATCCATAGACACAAGAAGCTTACTTAAAGAGAAGGGATCTAGAGGAAATGTAGGAACTCTCCCGAGGAAGCTAAAATACAGTAGATTTTATAGACAGACAGGGGATGGATAAGAACTAGAAGTAGGAATTGAACTAGGTGTGGGGAGAAGGGGGAAAGGGTGAGCACAGGGAGAGATGGCTGGAATTGGGGGACAGCTGGGGGTATGGAAACTTCCTAGAATTGATAAAGTTTATCATACTGAGGACGTCTAGTGATGGGAGATACAGAGTCTCAACTGACTTTTCCTTGTAGACAGGTGAGATTTCCAGTGGTAGCACCAGGTTATATTCAACTGAGTTTTTGGCCAAGGAGGTCCCATGGAAATCTCTAATCAACCCAGGTTGCTACTAAGACAAATGTTTACTCTCTACAAACTGACAGTGGGCCCCATTTCTGAGAATGCCCACACCGCTCTTTGAACATAGAGAAGTCTCTTGGTATCTACATGGAACACTCACCACTACTTTCTAGTTTCTTTGATGTATGAAAGTACTCTGCAGGCTACAGAAAGAAACATGGACACTAACATAGCCACAAAATCTTTGACCTACAATCTGTCCTGCCTGCAAAATATGCTAATTCAGCAGTGGCACAGAACTTGTGGGGATAGTCTATCGGTGTCTGATTTGACCTAACTAAGGTCCATATCATGAGAAGGAACTCATACCAGAAACTATTTGAGTAACCAATAACCAGAGACTAGATATCCCAGAGACCTAAGGTAACAATCAAACACTACTATTCTAAAAAAGGAATATCAAGAAAATTACTCCTAATAATATTCTGCTGTACTCATAGATTAGTGCCTTATTCAGCCATCAGCAGATAGACTTCCTCCTGCAGCCTTTCTACAGGAAACAGATAGGTAGAGACCCTCAGCCAGACATTGCATGGAGAGAGAACCTAAATGGAAGGTCTCCATTGGGTCCCTCCACTCAGAGCTCAAGGAATCCTGAGGAAGAGGTGGAAAGAGTGTAAGGGCCAGAGGGGATAGATGGCACCAGGAGAACTAGGCCCTCTGAGAACATATGATCTCACAGAGACTGAAGCAGCAAGCACAGGCCAAGAGGTGTCTGCACCAGGTCCTCTGTGTATTTATTATAGCTATTAGCTTAGTGTTTTTGTGTGACTCCTGACTGAGAATGAGTGAGTCTCTGACTCTTGTGGTGCTGCTGGCGATGTTCTTGTCTCACCAGGTTCTGCTGCTTCAGTTGCAAATGAACATACAGAGACACTATATTAATTACTAAACTGTTGGCTGGTGGCTAGATCTTCTTATTGGCTAGCTCTGTCTTAATTATTAACGTATAACTACTAATCTACTTATTTCCATGTGGTCTTGGCTTCCCGAAAAAATGCCCAAACCTGTTACTCCTTTGGTGGCCTACATGATGACTCCTTCTAGCAGGCTTTCTCTGACTACTTTTCTCAGAATTCTCCTTGTTTCCTACTGCTGCCTATTTTCTTGCCTTATTGGCCAACATGTTTTTATTCATCAACCAATAAGAGAAACATTGTATACACAAAGATATCCCCCATCAGTGGCAGCTCTCAGGACTATTAACTTCTTGTTTGGGTGCCATGTACAAGTTGGATATGATAGTTTTTCCTTCACCTTACTATATTTTGTTTTGCCATGTTGGGTTGTCATCTCTTAGAAGCCTATTCTTTTCTAATAAGAGAAAGAAACAAAGAGTGGAGGGTAGATGGGAAGGGAGTGGGAGAAACAGAAGAAACAGAAATAATATTGATATATTGAATGTGAAAAGTACCTTCAATAAAAAATAAAAATTTCAAACATAGAATAAACCATGTATACTTACCTTTAAATGGCAAAAAACAACATTTTTCTAAGTTGTGCATCAAAAACAACATAGTAAGATAATTCAGATGTAATCAAGCCATAGGTCTGTTCAGTAATATACATGTACACATATATTCACACACACATGTGAATTTTTCTGTAATATCTATATAAGCTTGGAACAAATGGAATAATCCTGCATTTTCAATACTCAGTAGTTAGAAGTATGAAATTCATAAGTACAAGAACAGCATGGAGTAACAGTGAGATACTGTCTCAAAAATTTTATAAAAAAAGTTAAATATCCCATGTTTGATAATGCATGTCCATTGTACTGGTAGGTAGAAGGTTTATGTAACATATTAAATTATTTTTCCTAGTGCAAGTGAATGGTATTCAAAAAAGCTTTTTGTATATTCATGCTTGTTTATAAATTATGTCTTATTTGATACAATATGATGTTTTTGTAAATCAATTTGTTTTATTTCATACAAAAAACATTATTGTTCAATCAAGAACACTTTGTAAGCAAAATCAGATATATTTATTTATAAACTTTAGCTGCTGTTTGCAAGTTGTCTAAAGATCAATGCCATCTGCAAATGGTCTCAGAAAACCAGCAGCCTTTGAGAATGTCTACTTGCATATTGCTGCTCATTTGTACATGGAGATTAGAATCGCAGTCTGTCTCTGGAAAATCATTGCTACAAATACTGATTCCTTAGGTTCAGATGACCACATGAACAACAGCTGCCTATCTTTGAACTTATGATCACAGTGCCATTTCATACTCTTTCTGGCTAGAGTTCATTTGAGGAGTGTTCGAAGCCCAGATCTGTAAATTCCGAATGAAGTATTTTGTATTTGAGATACTAAGGCCATTCTTCTGTGGCTTGCTTCTTTTAACTGAAATGCTGTCCATTGTGATTTTCTCATTCAGTGTACAAATTACTTCTGGTCTTATTTGCTGTTATTATTCACACATTGTGGGAGTGGCTATGCTAATGATCTTAGAATGGGTTATAGTCATTTGTATCAAAATATGACTATGCTTTTCAGGGTTTTTGGTTTTTCTTTTTTTTCTTTTTTGGCAGGGAGATGTGACTCCAAGGTAACAACTTTTAAAGTGTAAAAAAAAACTTTACTCTTAGTAAAATGATCTTACCTGTGTTTGTTTCCTTAATTTTTTATTGATTCTTTGTAGATTTCACATCATACACACAGCTCACACTCATCTTCTCATCCTCTCAACTCCTCCCTCTGCCGTTTCCAATTCCCCCAAAAGCAAAACAAAGTTTAAAAGTATAGCCCAATTCCATAAAAATAACCAAATTTCAGAGGATAAGGTCTAGTGTGGCCAGTGTAACCCTCAGTCCCTAATCTTTACTTGCAAATTTCCATTGTATTGGTAATTAGTCTGGCTCAAGGCCTCTGGTTTCTGCAACTCTATTGATACAATGCTCTCACTGGGGCTTCTCTTTTATGTCCTGTTGTTTCCCTGTGTCATGGATCTGTAGTTCCAGGGCCTCCCTCCGCCCCTGTTACTGTTTTATGCATACATTTGACTTCCATGCAACTTGAGGTTGCTATTTTAAATTTATTGTCTACTTACTCAGGAACTATTTCCATTAAATTTCTTTCTCAGCCAGGACAAGTATAAATATTTTGAACCGTTGTTGAATTGTGCGAATTCTCGGATCCTAGTAGCCTCCAAATCCACTGCGAACTTGGTAAAAATGCAGATGCTCAGGTACTATACCAATCTGAACTAGTAGTACAATGTAGTACATGCCTGACTCACACATGCCAAAGGCCTTGAAATCAACTTGAGTTGGTATTAATTTGCTTTATGATAAAAAGGACATAGAGATCAAAGCTGGATAGGCATATTGGGCTGGAAGGAAATCCATCAGACTTGGGAATGTCATTAGAGATATTCTTCTGTTTGTCATTTGTTCTGTTTAGCTGGTAAAATGTTACTTGCAGGCAGCAATAAAGCTAATCTAGATGGCAGAATGGAGGGTACAATGGTACTAACTTTATGTTCCCTGGGTTTGATTGAATGAGTTATGTGATTTGCTCATATATGCATGACAAATATGCATGACAAATAGTCATATTTACTGCACATGTAGTAGCAGGGCAGGTAAGAGGAGGATAGAGGCACTGAGGTTTGCTGAAACAGAAATATCTGCTTAGAAAGGGAAGCTTAAGGATCCGGTAGTTCCATACAGAACATAATATACAGAATATCATAACAGTTAGCAGAGTTTTAGTGTTGGCAGAACCTGAGCTGTTGCATATGTCACTATATGTCAATATCAGAGTAGCATGCAGGAAGAACAGAGAAAGAAGAAGAAAAATAATGTGGTCTTTTGTGACATGCTGCACAACAGTATGAGATTGCATGTGAACAGCTGAGCTTATAACAATCATAAGCTGTAGCTCCACCCTCATCTAAACTTCATTCTAGACAGCTGAGGGATAAGGCATTTGTGGAAACCTAGGTCTATAAACCTGGGAGAGGAAAGATGTGTAGAAGGTACTTTCAAATATTCTCACTTCTACTAAGTAAAGAAGATAATTTAATTTTGAATGGTTTCCATGGAAATCACAGAATGGAGCCAGACAGAAGAAACTCTTAGATGTTTCCTCCTAATATGGACTAGGCAAAAGAAATCCTGAATTGCTTTTTGCTTGTATTGATTTTAAATAGCAGTACATAGCCATGTATATCTCTGAAATGTCTGAAAAAGTTTACAGCTTATAAGTTTGTGCAACTTGTCAATATGAGCTAACAATTTAGCAGTTTTACTTTATATCTCCCACTCTTTGCCTTTTTATGGTTGCTATTTACCTTGTGTACATAGAGATTTTCTAGGAAAGCACAAGGGGATTTGAGGCAAAACGAAATGTTAGAAATTTTTTCTATGAATAACCTCTTGTCAGAATACAGAGTGTTCCTTTGGTGCATTATCTATCCTTTTTGTTTTGTTTAAGACAGCTGTGTTAATAAGGAGAAGAGACAATTGTAGATGAAAATGTTAACATGTGAGATATCAAATACAATTTTTGTTGAAAATAGCCAGGGATAGAACTAACAAATGTACATAAGACCTGAAAAGTGCAGGGCACCTGTGTCATAGATGTGCTACAATTGTTCCCTGCTAGAAACATGCACATCACAAACAAACATCAAATATGTTTGGCCCTGAGTTCTCTCCAGATATGCCAGCTGTATCTGTGCTCTTTTCAAATCTTACCACACAGTTTCTATTTTTTATACTTACTTTCTCAAGCACAAACTCTTGTCTTAATATTCTCTAATTAAAGAAAAGTTCAATAATATGCATACACACAGAGAATGAGAGAATAAGAGAGACACAGGGGATGTCTGTTCTCTGTCCCACATTTGTAACTACTTCTGCCCACTCTATCATCATCCCCCTGAATCTTCTAAGTTGATTAATACATAATTTTTATATTTTGTTGGAGATATTCTGTTCTGAAACAGCTGAACCTATACCTGATGGTATGCCAGTAAGGTGCCAATGCATCAAGTTAATTTTCTACTCAATATTATGGCACATATTAAGATTTAAAATAACTTCCTCATTGCTTAGAGTAAACAAGCATGCAGCATATGAAGAAAATTCAACTGCTTGAGAAGTTATGAGTATCACATACAAGCAAAGTCTTGAATGTTGAAAAGATTCTGGAAAGAACTTTATTTATTTAAGAAAGATAAGCAGATGCTGCTGACTTTTGTATATGTAGGGGGGATTACATAAGAAGCAAGGTGTGTACAGGAAATGACAGACAATCCTGGAGCCCTAGGGTAAAACAAATATCTTCAAAGGTAGCCACAGACTTATGTCTAATTTTAATCATTAACACTGGTAAGTGGGGTAAACATTTATAATCAACAATTTAACCCATTGCTACATTGAAGAAATATTTATAACCAAAATTTAACATCGATGTATATTATGGGAGGCCTGACTTCTAAATATTAAAAGCACATTTAACTTAGTTTTATATGCATGCTGATAAGATATTTATCACTAGTTTTCTTAAATAGGAATCAGGGATAATTTTCTATTGAAGAACAAGTTAAAAAATATATAGATTGTATTAAGTGGGAAACTACTCTTTACATATTGAAGATACAAATAAATTATGGAAAATATATTTGTGATCTGAACTTGATATTCTACAATCATGGCTTCAGAGTGTTTTTGCAGACTCTAGGAGAAATACTCAACTAGTAGGCAAGCATGCAGCTACTGTGGTTATTACCACAAAATCAGCAGAAAATTTTGCCCTGATGTTAGTGAGCAGTAAAATAACCTACACACTGAACATGGTGGTACACACCATTAATCCCAGAACTCCAGAGGCAGAGGCAGAGGCAGAGGCAGAGGCAGAGGCAGAGGCAGAGGCAGAGGCAGAGGCAGAGGCAGAGGCAGAGGCAGAGGCAGAGGCAGAGGCAGAGGCAGAGGCAGATGGATCTCTGAGTTTGAGTCCAGCTTGAGCTACAAAGTGAGTTCCAGGATAGCAAAGACAACATAGAGAAACCTTGTCTCAAAAAACAAAGACTGACCACATCTCGCTGGTGCCTAACCACACATCAACTGCACACATCTAGGCCCTTTACAACAAGATTAAAAAGCAAAAGAAAATATTGTATGTGAACTTTATAAATGGAAGAAGAATTGGAAAATATAAATGCAGCAGCTGGACAGCAAAATACTCTGTTATGCAGATTAACAAAACTGCTTTCTGAAAGTAGAAATATGTTGGCTGTACTAAGAAAAGAATATCAAGCATTAGAAAACTAAGAGAAAAACCAAAGTCAATACCCAGTCTCCCTGAGTTCACCAAACTATATGTGGCATTTGGTGTTCTGTAGGCTTCCCTGTTGAACACTTCAGTAAAGGGTTCCATTAGCTCTCCCTTGTCAGGTCAGCTGTCTCTGTGGGTTTCTGTAATCTAGTCTTGTCCCTGTTTTCTTATCACTTCTCTCTCTCTGCTTCTGGATTCTAGTCCGGCTCAATGTTTAGCTGTAGATGTCTACTTCTGTTTCCATCAGCTACTAGATGAGGGCTCTATGATGATATATAAGTTAGTCATTAATCTCATTATCAGAGAAGGGCATTTAAGGTAGCCTTTCTACTGTTGTTCAGATTGTTAGGTGGGGTCAGCCTTGTAGGTCTCTGGACATTTTTCTATAGTCAGTTTTCTCTTCAAACCTATAATGGGTCCCTCTTTTATGCTCTCTCTATCTATCTCTCTGTCTCCTCTCTCTCATCTCTCTCTCTCTCATCTATTCCTTCTCTGAATCAATCTTCCTAGTCCCACATGCTTTCCTCTCCTCCCCATTTCTTTCTCCTAGCAGTAAAGTTTGAAGTAGAAGACAATAACACTCAAGTTATGTTCAATAACCTTCCTGCCTATAAGAATGAGTCTGATACAAAGTGGCAGGATAAAAGATTAACACACACACAAAAAAAGTAAAATCAGTAGCTCTACTATATACAGATGATAAAGGGATGACTACTATATACAGATGATAAAGGGGTGAAGAAAGAAATCAGAGAAACATCACTCTTTAAAATAGCTACAAACAACATAAAGTATCTTGAGGTAACACTAACCAAACAAGTGAAAGACCAATATAGCAAGAACTTTGTGTCTTTAAAGAAAGAAATTAAAGAAGATACCAAAAAATGGAAAGATCTCCCATGCTCTTGGATAGGTAGGATCAATATAATAAAAATGCTAATCTTGCCAAAAAGGAATCTACAGACTCAGTGCAATCCCAATCAAAGTCCCAGCACAATTCTTTACAAACCTTGAAAAGACAACACTCGACTTCATATAGAAAACAAAAGTCCCAGGATAGCCAAAACAACCCTGTACAAGGTGATTCCCAAGGCATCACCATTCCTGTCTTCAACCTATACTGCAGAACTATACTTCTGAAAACAGCTTGGTATTGGCACAAAAACAGACAGGTAAACTCATGGGAGATGTCATTCTGTAAATCTGTTTCTCTTATTGGTTAATGAATAAAGCACTGTTGACAAATAGGAAGGCAAGATAGATGGAACTAGGAGGATTTGGATTGATGTAGTAGAAAGGAATCGAAATGTAGGCCATGAGAGGAGTAACAGGTCCTGATCCTTTCTCTGGTAAAGTAAGACCATGTGGAAACACTTAGATTGATAAAACTTGGTTAGTATTTAAGACAGAGCTACTCAATTAGAAACCCTAGTAATCAGCCAACAGATTCATAATTAATATACTGTGTCTGTGGGACTGATTAGGCTGTGGAACCAGGCTGGCAAGAAAGTGAACGTAACAGTAGACCAATGGAATTTAATTGAAACCCCCTATATTAACCCACAAACCTATGAACACCTGACTTTTGACAAAGCAGCTAAAATTATACAATGGATAAAAGAATGCATCTTCAACAAATGGTGCTGGCATAACTGGATGCTTGTATGTAGAAGACTGCAGATATATCTATATCTATTGCCATGCACAAAACTTAAGCTCAGATAGGCCAAAGACCTCAACATAAATCCAGCCACACTGAAACTCTTAGAAGAGAAAATAGGAGGTATCTTTGAATGAACTAGTACAGAGACCGCTTCCTGAACATAACAACAGTAGCATAGACACTGAGAACAACAATTACTAAATAACCTCCTGAAACTGAGAAGCTTCAATAAGACAAAAGATAAGTCAACAAGATAAAACAGCAGCCCACAGACTGGGAAAAGATCTTCACCAATCCCACATCTGACAGAGGGCTGATTTCCAAAATATACAAAGAACTCAAGAAGCTGGTCACCCAAACACAAAATAATCCAATTAAACATTGGGGTACAGAACTAAATAGAGAATTCTCAATAGAGGAATCTAAAATGGTTGAAAAACGCTTAAGATAATGCTCAACATCCTTAGCCATCACAGAAAAGCAAATCAAAACAACTCTGAGATACCATCTTGTTCCTGTCAGAATGGCTAAAATAAAAAAACATCACTGACAGTTTATGATGGAGAGGATGTGGAGAGAAGGGTACACTCCTCCCCTGCTGGTGGGGAGTGCAAACTTACACAGCCATTTTTGAAATCGGTATGGCAGCACTTCAGGAAAATCGGAATCAGTCTACCACAAGATCCAGCAATTCCACTCTTAGGCATATACCCAAAAGATTCACATCCATGCAACAAAGACATCTGTTCAACTATGTTCATAGCACATTATTTGTAATAGAAGAACCTGGAAGCAACCTAGATGTCCCTCAACTGAAGAATGGATAAAGAAAATGTGGTGCATTTACACAGTGGAGTACTACTCAGCAGAAAACAAAACAAAACAAACAAACAAAAAAAATGGAATTCTTAAATATACAGGCAAATGGATGGAACTAGAAGAAATCATCCTGAGTGAGGTAACCCAGTCACAAAAACCAAACATGTTGTGTACTCACTCATATATGGATTGTAGACATAGAGCAAAGGATTACCAGTCTACAATTCACACTGCTAAAACAAGGAGGTCCCTCATAGGAAGGGAAAGGGACACCATCCCCTGATCAAATTGGGACAAGGGGAAGGGGCAGTGAAGGGAGAGGGAGTTATGATGAAGAGGAGGGGAGAGAAGAACATGAAGGACCAGGAAGAGTGAGTCCAGGGTAAGAATAGAGGAGAGCAAGAAAATAGATACCATAATAGAGAGAGCCATTATAGGTTTTCATTCATACTAGAAGCCACATTTCTTGACGCCAAAGCTACAAGTTGGAAGATCACTACCAAATGTTTCTTAACCTTCTGGCCATAATTTTGTGAAATTCTCACTTACAACTCAAAGTGGTTTGTAATAATCAAATATTCCTTTAAATTCTTGACCCTGTAGCCAATTTTACTCACCATCTTGCAAAATACTTCTGTTAATCTAGCCTGGCTTTCCTGAGTCATCACTCTGCTCATAGGCAGGACCCTTGATTGACAAAGAGAAGTTGGGAAACATTACTTACTAACTGTGAAAGAGAAGCAGGATGCGGGAGAGGGAGGAAGAGGAGGGGGATGAGGAGGAGAAAGGGAAAGATTGGGTAAGATGGACAAGAAACTAAACTAAGAAAAAGAAGAAGGAACTGGGTAGGGAGAGGTAGAGATAAGAACAGAGGTTAGTTATATTCTGTTTTTAAAAAGTGTACTTAATAAAATATGTTATCTAAAAATATTAATACATTTCTAGACAAATGGTGTAACAAGTTTGAACTTAGATGAAAGCTTACTATACTGTCTAGGCAGTTATGGGACGCTAAGATAGGTTTGATTTTGTTAATTCTTGGATGTGACTTGCCAACATTCCACTAGATGGCAGACAAAATCTAAGGTTAACGAGATGAGAAAGGAAAAAAATGAAAGCTATTTTCTTTTATGAACAGACTTCTGATTTTGACAAGTTTATTCAACATACATAAATTCTAGCACAAGTTGAACATATGTATATGAATTTCATATAAATCACTTTGTAAACACCCTTCAATTGATGGCATTGCATCCCTACATATATATAAACATGAAGTTATTTGGTATATTGGATAAGGAATAAAATGAAATGTGGGTCCTAGTTTCCTCTCTCTCTCTCTCTCTCTCTCTCTCTCTCTCTCTCTCTCTCTCTCTCTCTCTCTCTGTGTGTGTGTGTGTGTGTGTGTGTGTGTGTGTGTGTGTGTGGTTTGGTACTCACTATGTTTATGTTGACCAATATGGTATCTCTAAGTTATAGCCATGTTTCTGCCTCTAGCTACCAAATACTATGATTAGATGTAGGTACCACCTCTTCCACTTTACATTGTAATTGGTATTGTACATCCCTAGAATTCTCTGCCCAAATAAGTTCCCCTGGTATCTTTTAATCATCTACAAGAATAGGCAAGACTTTTGTCTTTTGTTAATAAGTGGAGACAAATGAAAGTCAGAGAAAAAACAAACTGCTAGACAATTTATTTTCAGGCTACTGAGTATATAAAATTGACATTGGTGGCTCCAGCAGCACACCTTGTGTCTACCCACCCCTCTACTCCACCCCCCGCAGAGCAAGACATCTGGAGTTCAAATGAAGATCACCTACACACCTAGCATCTTGTACACATTAGGACAGTTGATATGGAAAACCAAGCAAGCAATGATGTTTGGTCTTGGCTGGATTGAGAATCATCTAAGTGATTAGGAAAGGACTCCTCTGAGTATGGCTGTGAGAGTATTACCTAAGAGGATGAGATTATGTGGGTTGTACTCTGTATATATAAATGGAGAAAGGAGAGATAAGCCGACCTAGACATTTTGTTTCTGCATCTAGTAGACAGAGATAAAATAGCTCTTCTGCTCATTGGCTCACTGCACTGACGCTCAACCAGAGCACCAAATATCTGAAACTGTGAGCCAAAAATGCTTTCCACCTTTTGATTGTTTCTGTCTTTATTTGGTCACAGCCATAAGGAAACTAACCAGCCTAGAATTTTTACAAGAAAAGCTCCACATTAATAGTGATAATTACAGGCCCTGCAAAACATGGTGCTAATGTTTTGACAGATGGCTTTTTACCTACATAGTTTTATAATGACTGGTAGCAGATTTGGCTGTTATTCCTTCACAAGGTGAAGGAAGTCAATAGTCTTGATCTCCTGGGAATTGGAAAAGAGCTCCTCAAAATTTCAAAGAAATTGGGAATCTTGCCTGTGTTGTACACTGATGGAGGTTTTGGCTTCTACAATGGATTAAGAAGAAGCAAACACAAACCCAAGAAGTAAGGACAAAATGGTGGCTGAAAGGAACTCTTTCTGACACTAGGGTAAGAAGTGAGTCAAGCAGATGCAGGTGATGCAGCAGTCAACATGGGGAATACAACATTCATGCTCTCTATAATCCAGCAATTCTGCCCTCTTTCTTATTAGATAAGCTTTTTTGAACATCCTCTCCCAATTAAGCCCTTGCAAACATATGCAGAAGACTCACCACAGGTGCCTGTGGTGGCTTTAAAAGTAGTCATCACAACTGGGAAAACATGATAAAATGTTTCAGAAGGCAAGGTTGAACAACTGCCTTTATTCACTGAAGGCTGGAGATCTGAGATAAAGGTGTCAGCATTGTCACAATCTACTGAGGACTGTTTCCTAAATTACAGTAATCCAGGAAGGGATCCTGGTTCTCCTTTTCTGTGTGGGTTGGCTTCAATGATTAATTTCTATCTAACAGCATGTGCTGGATATAATTCTGTCTATCGCATGTCAGATCCTATAATGTGGCTGTGTCTTTCTGCTGTAACGCACCATTCTGGACCATGAAGACCTTATGAAATCAGGTTGTCTAGACTATGTAAAAGACAACATAGAGACAGGGAAATAACTATAAAGTCCTTGCACTCCCATTCTCCAGCTGAGAGGTGAGTTCTCCATCTTCCTCAACATGAAAGTTAAAGGGATAGTTTCTGGTGTCTCTAGTCCCAGCATCATTGTGCTGTAACAGATATGCAATAGTCATCACAACTGGGCAAACATGATAAAATGTTTTTGAAGGCAAGGTTGAGCAACTGCCTTTACTCACTGTCCTGAAGGCTGGGGATCTGAGATTAAGGTGTGTTAGGAGCAATTTTCCCGGCAGCCTGGTCCCTCAGCCTCACCAGCCCCAATTAACACACAGAGATGCTGTATTAGATACAAAGCTGTTGGCATTTCTTATTGGCCAGCTCTGTCTTAAATATTAACCCATTTCAATTAATCTAAGTATTTCCACGTGTTCTTATCTTACTGGAGAGAGAGAGCTTGTCATTCTAATCTCTCTGTTCTCCATGTTGAATCTCTCTCTACTACTTCCTCTCTCCTCCCAGTCTCTTAGTCCTACTTATCTTGTTTTCCTATTGGCCTACAGTACTTTATTCATTAACCAATAAGAGAAACATATTTACAGAATGACATCTCCCGTCAAAGATGTCAGTATTGTCACATTCTGTCCACATACAGAGGACTGTTTCCTGAATTATAGTAATCAACTACCTTTTCATGGTGGCTTCACATGACAGATAATAAGCAATCACACAAACAACTAACTCCATCAGATAAGCTTCCAGTCCTTATGATTCCATACTATCCTAATTCTTTCCCCACAGCCTTATCTCTATGTGTGATCATGTTGTGATTTAAGGTTTCAACATAAGAATTGGGAGCATGGGAGGGGTAGCTGACCAACTTGTAAATGATTACTTGGGTCATGACACAATAGTTGTGAAAAATAATAAAGGACTGTGTGTGTGTGTCTTTCCTTTTTTATGAATTATACTGCAGATAATTTGAGACATGATAGAGCAACCAAACTTTAGCTGACTCTATTTCATACTTCTGGTTTCTGCTATTTGTGCAGAAATGAATTGTCTCACTTACACGTCCTCATTTTCTCCAGACAGATCTAAGACAGACATTCTTTCTGTATCATCATTCCCAAGCTTTAATAAAATGTTTATCACATAAAATATTGATGTATAACCCTACTATAAGATGATCTCTGAGGCATAGTGCCCTAGAAGTTTTTTTTAAAAAATATACTGAAAGAATAAACAATTTAAAACCTCATAGAGAATTCCTGAAGAGCACTGTTGTTGTTAAAATACATGGGGACCATTGTTGTACGACTATATACATTATATCAAATAAAAGTTTGACCCCTTTATTTACCACCCCATGATAGTATAAGTCAGCAAGAGAGTACTAGGACAGGAGAGAACATGAAGAAAATCTCATCTCCTTTAATCTGAAGGCTTCACACACATGCGTGGTTTGTAATTATAGAAAATTTAGCAGAGCCCCAGATGGTGATTAACACTGTAAACATTAAACAGAAGAGAGATTCCAAATGCACTCAATTAATCAAAGCATATTTATTGAGTATTTGCTGTGTCTGTATTCATCTCATTTGCTATGGTGGAAATAAGAGACACATAATAATACTTCCTAGGAAGTAAAGTACTAACAAGTGAGATGAGAAAAAAATTGCCTTCATGCTATGGCAGTGGTAACTCAGGTCTTTAATCCTAGCACTCTGGAGTCAGATGCATGTGGATCTCTCTGAGTTCAAGGGTATCTTGGTCTACAAAGCAAGTTCTAAGAGAGCCAGGACTACACAAAGAAACTCTGTCTCAAAAAAGTATGACCAAAGAAACTCTGGAGAAGCAACAAATAACTTACCTATAGTAGTCCATAGCAAAATAGGAAATAATCCATGTGAATAGTTGTCAATGTTATGCTCTAAACCACTTTTTTTCACTAGTGGTTGTCTTGTGTGTGAAGAAGAGGAAATGGGAACACAGAATGCAAAGTATTGGCATATAAAATGAGCCTAATATGCAATCTGAGAACTACAGTGAATGCTGTATAAAGAATTTTTTTCTGAGATTTAGCTGCTCCTGCCAGTAACAAAATGGCAGCATGTAAGATAGTCAAGGTGTGGCTTCCTTCCTATCTGTCTCTACTCTGTGACATTGTGTTACATATCTTAAATATGATTCATTAACAAATACTTTTGAAAACTATGCATGTATGGCTTAGCAGTCATTATTAACTATGCCAACCTGAAATGAAAAGAGACTGTTTTTATTTCTTAATGTAAGAAGTATATACAAATAAGTGTTACCTGATTTGAATAAAAGTGCCAGGTTGTTAAACGTATGGGAATTGGTGGTAAATATTTATTTATTGATTTCAATCTTTTAACTTCACATTTAAAAGATATTTATATAACATTACTCCTTGGTGGTTTTAAAGCTCAGCCTTTTAACTTTTTTTCCACTGGTCTATAATAAAAAAAATGCTATATTAAATTTGATTCCAGCCATCAGGTAAAATATGAGTGAGAATTATTTTGTTTCCATTTTTACCCAGAGGCTTAACTTGGTAATTTTGTTTGATAAAAATTTAAGTTTTTTTTTTCCTTTCAAATAAAAGGAAGTTAATATAACTGCAGTAGTAGGGAAATACCTAGGAGGTGTGACAGGACCAATAATTAGTTTATCACATTAATTAACTGCCAGTCCTGTATCTTTTCTTTTTTCTTTTTGCTTTATGAACAATTCCTTCACTTATGCTGTGGTAAGGAAGATCAGTCCAAATAGGGTTGATTTCCGGGGCATGGAAACAAAGGAAGAAGACACAGCAATACATTGTTACATCCTATGACAAAGGCAGGATGGAAGCCTATGGGAGCAAACACAGGAAAAAACAAAGCTGCATTGAAAGCATAGTTAAGAATGAAATGAAATCAGGGTCAGTTCTGGGAAGAATTAAAATTATATGAAGGTTGCCAGAGCAAGAGCGATAGAGCAACCAAGCCAAGCACATGGACTGTATGTTAAAGGAAAATTGGGGACTGATCAGAGCTGGGCTGGCAAGAGAAAAACTGTGTAAGTAGGCAAAGGCTTCAAGCAGTAGCTAACTGCTACTGGACCTTCTGAGGGCAATACGGATATTATTTGTATTGTTTTCCTTTTTTATTTAAATTTGTAACAAGGTTGTTTTAACATGTCAATCCCAGTTCCCTCAGCCTCCCATCTTCCCTATCACCCCCACCAAACCTCAGCCCATCCCATTTCTGCTCCCCAAGAAGGGTGAGGCCTTCCATAGGGAGTCTTCAAAGTCTGTCATATCATTTGGAGCAGGGCCTAGGCATTCCCCCCATGTGTCTAGGCTGAGAGAGTATCTATCTGTGAGGGATGAGCTCCCAAAATCCATTTCTATACTAGAGATAAATACCGATCCATGACTAGAGGCCCCATAAACTGCCCAGCCCTCCTAACTAGACCCACATTCAGGGGGTCTGGGTTGGTCCTATGCTGGTTTCCCAGCTATCAGACTGGGGTGCATGAGCTCCCCCTTGTTCAGGTTAGTAGTTTCTATGGGTTTCTTCCCCATGGTCTTGATTCCTTTGCTCATCACTTCTCTGGATTCTATGAGTTTGGCTATTGTTTCATTAAGAGTATTTGCCACCATCAACTACTGGATGAAGGCTCTAGGATGGCATATAAGGTCAATCTCATTATTGTGGAAGGACATTAAAGCCTCTCCACTATTGCTTAGATATTTAGTAGATCTCTGAGCATTTCCCTAGTGCCAGATTTCTTCTTAAACCTATAATGGCTCCCTCCATTATGGTATCTCCTTTCTTGCTCCACTATTCTTTACCTGACTCAATCTTCCAGCTCCCCCATGATTACCTCTCCCCTCCTCTTCTCTCTATTCCTTTCTTCTAACTCTCTCTCCCTTTCTCCATGCTCCCATTTGTCCAGGAGATCTTGTCCCTTTCCCCTTCTCCAGAGGACTATGTATGTTTCTCCTAGGTTCCTCCTTGTTTCCTAGCTTTTCTGGCAGTGTGAATTTTAGGCTGGTAATCCTTTGTTATGTCTATAATCCATATATGAGTGAGTACATACCATGGTTTTTTTTTTTTTTTTTTTTTTTTGCGACTGGGTTACTTCACTCAGGATGGTTTCTTGTAGTTACATCCATTTGCCTGCAAATTTCAGGATTCCTTTTTTTTTTCTGCTGAGTAGTACTCCATTGTGTAAATGTACCACACTTCCTCCATTACAGCATCTTATAAAGGAGATTGACACCATGAATAATATTTTATAAATATCCTACTGTAGAAATTTAAATGATGTTTTAACAAGTTTGATATGAAATACTAGCAATCTGAATGACTATAGTATGATATTGAGGTAATTTCTGTTCAAAAAATACCTAGGGAGTTGAATTAAGCTTTATAGAGATCCTTTTCAAAGTAGACCTTTGTGTAAATGTATAAATAGGCTGATATGCTAATTATTTTCATGGGCATTTTATGAGTTAAACTGATTGGAAATGAATATGCATTGGAAATGAATATGCGTTGGAAATGAATATGCTTGTTCTGTGAAGTGCTGATATGTCTAAGGTGTATGTAGAACTTTGATGAGAAGGGAGTAGAGATGGGGAAAGTAATGAGAAACAGCCATGTTCACATGAGTCATTTGGTAGAGGTAATTAAAGCCACAGATCTGAATGAAATTACTCCAGGCATGAGAATCAGTAAAAATATAAAGTAGTCTAAACAGAAATCTGAGGAGCACAGACTTTAACGATGGGCTGGAAGAAGAAGTACTCTGACTGAGACTGAATGGAATGCTAGAATAAGATAGCCACAGAAGTCAAGGGAAAATGTCCCTTCACAAAGGAAGCCAGGTGGTGAGTAGCCCCTGTCCTATGGAAGAACCTTTTGTAGTTTTTGTAATTATAGCTCAATATATACATACATATGTATATGTATGTATGTATATATGAGCGCACATGTGTGTGTGTGTATGTGTGTGTGTGGGAATGTGTGTGTGTGTAATTCTCCCATGCATTACATCCCCACCGCACATTCACATCCATCCCCTCTTCCCAGTCTCCCCCCTACCTCCTCTCTCCCCAAGATCCACTCTTCTTTCTTTCCCTTCAGAAATGGGCAGGCATTCCAGGGATATCAACTCTGCATATATGTTATGGTTGTGTAGGGGCTGTTGGACTACTAACAGTTGGAACAGGGGTATCTCTGGCTATTTTGCCTGCTTGTGGGACCCTTGCCTCTTGAGACGTTGCCTTGTCCAGCTTTGATATGAGAGGATGTGCCTAGATCTCTTATAACTTGATATGAAGGGTTTGGTTGATATCCTTGTGGGAGGGCGGTAAAGATCTGTGACAGTGGTGAGCAGAGGTAGTAGCCAATGAATGATTGAAGTAGTAAGTGTAGGAAAGAAAACATGCCATTCTTCCCAGACCCTGGATAAGTCTTATCATATAGACTAATCAAAACTATCAGGCATGCAGGATGGCTCAGTGGGTAAATGTTCTTGCCCAGAGCCTGACTGGTGGAATTTAATTCCTAGAACCTACATAGTAGAGAAAGACAACTGAATTCTCCAAGTTTTCTTATGACCTTCACATGCCACATGCACTCAAACACACACAAATAATGTGAGGAAAATTTTCCTTTAACAAGTGCTCGCCCTCAAAAACTTAGACACTGGAACCTAGGATTTATGACAATTCCTCTGCTGCCTCTCTTCCAGTGCTGCCCAAGTGATACATTGTACCAAAACCTCCTGGTTTCAGAAAGCCCCTACATTTAAGCTTACCTCATCTATTTCACCCCTTCCAGTTATGTTAATAAAGTTCTAATATCCTTGTTTTTCGCCTCATTCAAAATCAAAGAATTTTCTACTGTTAGACGAATGGAAGTCATTCAGAACAAATACTGGCAAGAGTTTCACTTTTGGCACCAGACAGAAAGAATATAGGCTTCAAGAATGTCTCCAACACAAGCTTAAGGTGATTCCTCTAAAATCAGTAACAAGGCAAGGCTGCCCTTTCTCTAAGTTTCTCTTCAATATTGTACTTGAAGTTCTAGCTAGAGCAGTAAGACAACAAAGGAGATTGGAAAGGAAGAAGTCAAACTGTCACTATTTGCAGATGATATGATAATTTACATAAGCAACCCAAAAATTTTTACCAGGGAACTCCTGCAGCTGATAACCATCATCAGCAAACTAGCAGGACACAGGACAAACTCAAAAAAAAAATTCAGTAGCCCTACTATAAACAGACGACAAAGGGGCTGAGAAGAAATCAGAGAACCATCACCCTTTACAATAGCCACAAACAGCATAAAGTATCTTGGGGTAACACTTACCAAAAAAGTGAAAGACCAATATAGCAAGAACTTTGTGTCTTTAAAGAAAGAAATTAAAGAAGAAACCAGAAAATGGAAAGACCTCCCATGCTCTTGGATAGGTAGGATAAACATAGTAAAAATGGTAATCTTGCCAAAATCAATCTACAGATTCAATGCAATCCCCATCAAAATCCCAGCACAATTCTTCACTGACTTTGAAAGGGTAATACTCAATTTCATATGGAAATAAAAAAGACCCAAGATAGCCAAAACAACCCTATACAATAAAGGAACTTCAGGAGGCATCACCATCCCCTACTTCAAGCTCTACTATAAAGCTATAGTCTTGAAAACAGCTTAGTATTGGCACAAAAATAGACAGGTAGGCCAATGGAATTGAATCAAAAATCCTGATATTAACTCACACACCTATGAACATCTGATTTTTTAACAAACAGCTAAATTATACAATAGGAGGAAGAAAGCATTCTCAACAAATGGTGTTGGCACAACTGGATGATGGTGTGCAGAAGAATGCAGATAGACCCATGTCTATTGCCACACACAAAACTCAAGCCCAAATGGACTTCAACATAAACCCAGCCATACTGAATCTCTTAGAAGAGAAAGTGGGAGGTACCCTTGATGAAATTGATACAGGAGACAGCTTCCTGAACATAAATCCAGTAGCACAGACACTGAAATCAACAATTAAAAAATGGAACCTCCTCCAACTGAAAGGCTTCTGCAATGCAAAGGACAAAGTTGACCAAACAGCCACCCACAGACTGGGAAAAGATCTTCACCAACTCTACATCTGACAAAGGACTGATGTCCAAAATATACAAAGAACTCAAGAAACTAGTCAACAAAATACCAAATAACCCTAATTTAAAATGGGGTATAGAACTGAAGAGAGAATTCTCAATGGAGGAAATCTAAAAGACTGAAAGACACTTAATGTGCTCAGTATCCTTAGCTATCAGGGAAATACAAATCAAAACAACTCTGAGATACCATCTTACTCCTGCCAGAATGGCTAAAACTAGAAACACCAATGACAACTTATTCTGGAGAAGATGTGGAGAAAGGGGAACACTCCTACACTGTTGGTGGGAATGCAAACTTGTACAGCCATTTTGGAGATCAATATGGCGGTTCCTGGAGAAAATGGGAATCAGTCTACCATAGGACCCATCAATCCCCCTCTTAGGCATAAACCCAAATGATCCACAACCATGAAACAAAGACATCTGTTCAACTTTGTTCACAGCAGCATTATCTGTAATATCAAGAACCTGGAAGCAGCCTAGATGCCCCTTAAATGAAGAATGGATAATGAAGATGTGGCACATTTACACAATGGAATACTACTTTGCGTAAAAAAAAAAAAAAAAAACTAGAATCTTGAAATTCAGAGGCAAATGGATGGAACTTGAAGAACCCATCTGAATGAGGTAACCCAGTCACAAAAAGAGGAACACAGTATGTACTCACTCATATATGGATTTTAGATATAGAGTAAGGAATTACCAGCCTATAAGTCATACTACCAGAGAAACTAAGATACAGGGAGGATTCGAAGAAATTCATACAAGGTCCCTCCCAGAAGAGGAAAGGAGCAGGATCTCCTGAGCATATTGGGAGTGGGGCAGTGAGTGGAGAGGAAGCTAGGTAAAAAAGAAGGAGAGGAGAGGAAAGCACGTGGGACTAACAAGATTGAGTCAGGGAAGGAATAGACAAAAGAAGAAGAAAAAGGAGGAGAGCAAGGAGGAGGAGGTGGAGGAGAAGTAGAAGAAGAAGAAGAAGAAGAAGAAGAAGAAGAAGAAGAAGAAGAAGAGAGAGATACCATAAAAAGAGAGAGCCATTATAGGTTTGAAGAGAAAACTGACTCTAGAGAAATGTTCAGAGACCTAAAAGACTGACCCCAACTAACAATTTGAACAATGGTGGGAAGGCTACAGTACACGCCCTTTCCTGATAATGAGATTGATGACTAATTTATCCACCATCATGGAGCCCTCATCTAGTAGCTGAAGAAACAGAAGCAGACACCCACAGCTAAACACTGAGCCAACTGGAATCCAGATGCAGAGAGGGAGGACAAGACCAGGCTACAGACACCCACAGAGACAGCTTTCATGAACAAGGGGGAGCTCCCTTGTTCCCAGACTGATAGCTGGGAAACCAGCATTGGACCGACTCAGACCCCGTAAACATGGGTCTCAGTTAGAAGACCTGGGCAGTCTAAGGGACCTCTGACAGTGAAACAAGAATGTATCCCTGATGCACAAAGGGACATGGAGGGATACTTTCTTAACCTAGAGACAGGAGGGAGGACCTAGTCCCTACTCCAAATGACTGGACAGATTTTGTTGACCCCTCCTGGAAGGCATTGCCCTCCCTGTGAAGTTGGGGGGAAGAATGGGATGGGAGGTGGGGGGGGCATGGGTGGGAGGGAGAGAGGTAGGGTGGGAGGGAGGGAGAGGGAACTGGGATCGATATGTAAAATAAGAAAATAAATAAATAAATAAATAAATAAATAAATAGTGAGTATGTCTCCAACAACTTTAGGCACCATTATGAAAATCTGACCTCAGCTAGGCCTATTATGGCATTTCACATTTCAGTATTCTGAAAGCCTCTACCACGAAGATATTTTCTGTTTGTTTGTTTGTTTTTTTTTTTTTAATTATTTTCGAGGCTTGTTTGCCTGAGTTCATTTTTATCATGCTGGCTTCAGCTGGCACAACTTTCTTCAGAAGAGCTGTACTGGTAGAGTCTTTTGCCTAAACTTTTTCCTCTACTAGATTTTGTGAAGACACTATTACTACAACAACTTCACATAAGGTATCGCCAAATTAAACCTGTGAAGCAAATCTGCTTTTGATGAGATTATTTATAGACTCAAATGCCTGCCTGACAAGGTTGTTGCAACAAAATAATGAAAAAGACTACAAACAATAAACTTTATTCAAAACAATCAGTCTGTTATCAGACAGTAGAACTTAGATAACTCAAGAAAAGGGAAAAAGTGTAGCTGGAGGTTGTTACAAAATCTCAGTCTCTTCAGGAATCAAATTTCAACTCCTTCGTTATAGGCATCCCTTGTAATTTTATATATTACTAAGCCTGTACCAAATGCTCCTCATGCCACACGAAATTGTTCTGACATATGTAGCTTACTAGAATTGACATATATGTAATATCTTTTATTGCAAACATCAGAAAAATGTTGATCCAAAGTGCTTTCATTCAAATCCTGTATCCATCACTTACTAGATTTGTGACACTAGGAAAACAGATTGATCATTCTGTCTTCAGCTTGCTCATCTCTAACATGTTGATACTCATGGAATATGGTATACTGGGGTGAGAATTAATGAGTTATCATTTCAAAATCTTAGACTAGGACATAGTATATAAAATCACATACTCTGTCTCACACATAGCACATAGTAAAATAGAGTGAATGAAGATTTCCAAACTTTTCTGTGAAGCTAAAAAATTGATACCAAAGCCAGGTAGAGACACCACAAGACTAATAACTATGATGACCAAGGGTTCCCAATAAAATTCTAAGAGCAAAATCTAACACATACAAAAGATCATGAATAACTTGCATTTCCTAGGATACAAAACAAATCAGTCAACAAGATACACTATCTTAGCAGATTGATAAACTACTTAATTGTATTTGACAAAATTAGCAGTGTTTTTTTGAGTAAAGATTTAGAGAAAAATATTTTCAAACCCATAGTAGCCAGTTTTGAAAATTTCATAGTTAATATCTTAGTCAACAGGTGAAAAGCCTGAAAATTCTCCTAAGATCTAGTAAGGGCAGAGATGTCAACAGAGTCCTGAAAATATTCTCCTAAGATCTAGTAAGGGCAGAGATGTCAACAGAGTTCCAGTAAGCGCTGGGAAAAATAGAGATCAGGTAAGAGATAAAATGCACCCAAATTAGAAAGAATGTAAAATATTCCAGTTAATATATTATGCAATCTCACATGTCAAAAGCCTAAAGACCTCACCATAAATACTGGAACTGTTCAGTGTATTCAATAAAGCAGAAGAATACAGAAATCAGCATAAAAATCATCAACATTACTCTCTTCTTAACCAAACTCATTTAAGCTTTTTATTTTATATATATCTCCTTAAAAATAGTAAAATATTTGTATACATGTGTGAGTTGCTATATATATATATATACATATATATATATATATTAAATCAAGCAAATAAGTAGATAGATCAAACCAATTAAAATATATCTCCCAAGAGGAAATCACCATCTGCACCCTTCTGTTTTTCCAAATACTATTCTAAAAACTAAGAAATACAAACAATATAAATTCTTTATCAACAGATAAACAAAGAATATGGTACTCATTCACAATAGAATTTTATTCACCACAAATGAGGAGGTCCTGTCATTTGCAAAAATATAGATATAGTTGAAAACCATAGAAGTGATATATGACCACTTTATTTCTTTTTACCTTGATCACAGTGAAGCTGAGAAAAGGATTAATAATGGATGAAAGGATAGGACTAAGGAAAGTTTGAACAGGGAATGTTGATAAAAGAAAGAAGACATTTTGGCATGGAATAAATAGTAATTGTCTATATTTCACTGTTACAAGAAGTAGTTCTAAATGGAGTCATCATCATCATAATAATTAATTTTTAAAGAGTCATATCTGTTTAAACTGTTTTACATTTTATATAATGAATATGTGGATCAAAACAGGATCATGGCTCCTGTTAAGTGGGAATAAACGCTGTTGTTGACAAGATGGTTTGATTGAGAGAACAGTCAAGTTAATTGCATACAATTTAATATTTTAGACAGTTAAAATAATTAAATTTGAGTTAAACAAATTTAATTATTTAATTAAATAAATAAAACCTTTTTGTTTGTTGCAATGTTACTCACAAGAAAAATAACTTGAATACCTCTGTATGTATGGTTGATACAATGTAACAGTTTTGGGCCTTACCAAGAGGACATATTGCCATTTCCAATGTCATGGACAAGCCTGAAAGATACTGTTTTAAGAAAATAAGAAGAAAATAAGCCAATTGCTGTGATTTAACTAAGAGGTACAATCTTAAAAGCAAAGAGAAGGACAATTTTTACTCTAGGCAAAGAACTGGGATAAACAGGAAGATTTTGATTAAAATGCACAAACTTCAAAGCCAGTGAGGTACAACATCATGATCAATGCTAACTCTGCCCCATGTCAGAAACTCACTGAGGGTAATTCACAGGACCTTCCTAGGGATGATTCACTTACTACATAGCAACATAATGTGTTACAAATTTTAAACATCTCTAACTAAAATAATTTTTTGGTGCTCTAAATCACTTTAGCTCCTCAGTTGGCATAGAGAATTCAGAATTCTCTATGTATTCCCACCTGTGTTGCCCTGCACACAGTAATTTTTAATGAGACAAATTTTGATTTTGTCACTATAAGTACAGGCATACATAGCACTGAAAAATTAGAACCGGGGATATTCTAACTACATGCCAAAACGAAGGCAGAGCTCTGGGAATTATAGAAACAACATGAGTGTACCATATGCACATAGTTGGACTTCTGGTCAGAGCTATAGTATTCATGCTAACAGCAAACATTTCCAAATGCTGAAAGTGTGATAAATGCTGCTGTCATGCCTGTTATGAATTTATACTTATTATTACCAAGCTGCTCTGGCTCACCGTTGAATTCTTCCTGACCTAGCTGTCCTCTTCTCTATTTATACATGACTCAGCTTGATGCTGAGTCTCAGGGGACTCTTTGGCTTTTCTCCCTCAAGCTATCTGCATCCCATTCAGCACAGTATACACCTACCTCATCTTCAGGCACACCCACCTAGATCCTCTTACCCCAGGCTTAAATGTGATCCGGATCTGCCAACCTCTTCATCACTTTCTTGAGTCACTATCCCTTGGTGGCCTTGCATCAGGCTGAGGGACTTGGAGAATTACAAGTCCAGCCCAGAATTCCTGCATGCTTCTCAGTGCCAACAGGGATTAACATCTGTGCTGCACAGGAAAATATTTCAGCTTTTCTGAACTAAAGAGTGCAGTGGGCTAAGGGTGTCAGGGGTGACTGCTGATCACATCCCAAATCCCCAAGCTTTCTGTACACAGCCAGTACTGACAATTCCTCATTCCTATCTCATTGTGTTGTACAAAGTCACACCCTTATTTTTCTTTACTTTAGACATTGTTCAGTGAGGGTCACACTAAATGAAACACAAAGATCTATCTTTTCGTGGGGTTAAGAAGCAAGGTAAAAGTATTTTAACGTGATAAAGAAGCTTTCTTATTTAGCAAGGCTCATTTTACTTTGGCCATGAATAAAATTTAAGTTATTAAAGGCACTAGTCTCTGTACCAGGCTTTTTCTTTTGGACCTCCAACCAGCCTCCAAATCATGACATGGAGACTCATTATTAATTTTGAATGCTTGGCCTAGCTTAGGCTTGTTTCCTACTAGCTCTTTTGACTTAAATTAACCTGTTTCTCTTTATCCACCTAAGGGCTTGTTACCTTTCTTATTTTCCCTACTTCTCATGTCTGACTTGCTTCTTCACCCAGGTTTGTCCCTGGTTCTTTCCTCCTTTTTCTTTAATTCTTTCTCTTACTGGAGCCTAGATTTTTCCTCCCATTTATTCTTTCTACCTACCAGGCCTGTCTATCCTTCCCAAGTCTATCTAATGGCCTTTCAGCTTTTTATTAATACAATCAAGGTGCAATACACAGGCAAGGCAAATCAAATGAAGCACATCTTTATACAATTAAACAAAAACAACATCTTTGCCCAGTTAAAATAATATCCACAACAATATTACTTATGGTCTGAGTACTAGTCCCAAAGACAATCAATGGTGTTTTTCAAACTAAGAAGGAAAGAGGAGTTGGCATTGGCTGAGAAAACGCTGAGACATGCTGGATGGGGGCATAGAATTTAATGTTACTTTACTACTAGAGTCTTCTCCCATTAGTAAATATCAGTGTAGTACACAGAAAATATTGCTCTAAGGACTTTGCTTCTGATAGGCTCACACAAGTCATGTGCACATATCAGCTATGAAATGACTAATCACTTAGCTTGTGTTAGTATGCATATCTATGATGTTCAATCATCACCCATATTTCGTACTGATACCTTCATGGGCTTAGCTCAATGGAGTCTTTACTTGATTGACTTAACTAGGTGACAGGTTAATCAGTTAAACACACTAATATAAATTTCAACTCCATTTCTTTATCCAGACTGAAAGCATAGTTAACCTGCTTTCTTCAGCAACCAAATGTTGGCATAGTCACTGAAGAGCCCATAAATATGGAAACAGTGCAAGATAAGAGACACCTGAGAAGGTTTAATTTCTTTTCAAAAAAAAAAAAAATTAAGAGCTGGTCTGATTACCTAATTACCGTTTTTTTTTTTTCTTTACATTTTGGCACTTACTGAAAACATGAAAGAAGTATAAAAGTACATGTTGAGAGTCTGATGAATTCTCTTCTTGCAGTAACACAGCTGAGAATGACTCATTCCTGGAAGACATAAAGGAGAAAAGCTCCTATTGTCATGCTGTGTCAGACAGGGAGGGCTGGCATAGAGAAGCCAGAAAGTGATGACCCCAGAAGTCTTCAGTGCTGTGCCTGAGAGATCCCTGAGAGATCCCTGTGCCTGGAAGGCCATTGGGTTCTTAGAAAGGAGGAAACAGGAATTCCAGGACTGTGGAGTATGGCAATATTAATGTCGTGTTTAAACAATGTTGAAAGAGATCTTATAAAATAATGTGCATTGAAGTCCCAACACTTAGATATTGAGCTTTAATTTATAAAATATGTATAAAGTAATATATAATTAGTAGGATAGAAATTTGAATAAAATTTTATAGAAAAACTTGTGGGAAATAAAGTTCACTTAGTTAATGAAGGTAACATGTGCCTGTAGTGACTCAAAATAAATGGTATTTGATCATGGTAAAGGGATTCATCTCTCTCTCACACACACACACACAATGTCCATCAGTTAATAAGTGTAGAAACAACTAATGGTGCATACCCACATAATGGGAATATTAAAAAATAAGAGAGGAATGAATAATGAATCTACTCTTACAGCATACAGTATAATTTGAGGTCAGAAGAATAAACTACATTTTTGATGGCTGTAGAACTCTGGATCTATTGAAAACCACTAGAATGTATATTTATATGAATGCATAGTATTCATATTAGATATCAAAATGTCATATATGTAACGGGCTATTCCTTAGTCATAAGATAATTTTGAACAATTGTTATATAATGATTCAAAGGTCATTAAGTGTTTGTAGCAACTGAAGGCAGACTGCTGAGCTATTTTAAACTAACTCCAAGTATTTTTCCTTCACTTTTTAGTCCCCAAATAATTCCAGCTTTCCTTTGATAACCTTGGAAAGCCCCCCTCCCACTTCCCTCTCTTTCAATAAGCTCTGTGTCTATTTTGTTGACAGGATCTGTACTTTGTTTTTGATGTAGAACTACATGGAAAACTTTCTGCCATACTGAAATTCTACTGGTTTGAAAAATGTAAATTAGAAGATTTTTTTATTCCTTTATTTTGGAAGTAACTCAGTGCAACAGCATGCTGTAATTCACTGTACTGAGATCTGTGGGCTGTGGTTTAGTGTCAAAAAAGAAGAAAGTAGAGTAAGAAATTCATTGATGAAGTCAAGGAGTATATGTCAGATTTCCGAATTTCAAAATCACCACAATCAAGTTATACCTCACTGGTTAACATGAATATTTAGAAACTATTTCCTTTAACACTAGGAACAATTTCGGTGGTGCTGGCCAGGCAGCCTTAACTTCCCCAGGAAGTGTACAAGAGTAAGGGTGAGGGTTCTTGTAGATAACGCTGTTATAGGTTGGTAGACTCAAACTACAGCTTTGATCAAATAAGGTCTTTGTCTGAAATGTCTGC